>CM035094.1:61690037-62900037 GCA_020205505.1 Panax japonicus
GTTGACCACAGTTCTTCTTCGTCTGCTCAGACTTTTTCTTGAATTCATCAACATCCCAGTGCGCACACATAGCCTCCCAAGCTAAATCGGAGACTATGTGGGGCTGGTGATCTCTAATGGTGGTACTAGGCTGGTCCTCAACTGCACGGGCTGCTCTCTGTTGCATCTCATACAGTCTGCTGGAGTAATTCTTAGCGACATGTGAAATAATCACATTGTCGCCTGCTAACTTAGAGATGCTCAAGTCAAATATATAATAAACCTATAACAAAAGTTTAAAAATTAGGAAAAATTAATTTCGTCATCCTAATACAACTATGTAGTAATTAATATAATATGATTAACTTACGTGAAACTCCCGCAAGACGGCCTGCTTAAAGGTGGCATCGTACCGCGCATACTGGCTGAACCGCATGCACCCTCTTGGGAGATACGTCAAACAGATCGCGTGTATGGTGTGCTTAGCCATCGGGTCTAGTATACTATAGAAAAAATATAACAATATGTGTTATGTGAATTGTGTTTTGAAATAACTAACAGAAATATTAACAATATATTAACACTTACTGTCCAGAAGCGACATCCACCGGTACTGTTAGTGGAACTGCCGACGGAAGACCAAAGATACCGAGGTTCGTCCCTCGGTGTCATCGACGAGGTGCGTCTATAATAATTGTATTTAACTAAGTCAATAAACATAACTAATTCAGCTTGAGATATATTTAAATTCTAGTTAAGATAACTTACTAGCTCCTAAAGAAGAGCCTCCATTATGGCTAGGGACTCCCGTACCGGTTCACCCACCACCTCGGCGACCTCCACCACTATGTCTAGCCATGAATAACCTACTGCAATAACCAAATTGGTATATTATGAATATGTAAGGTTTAACAATATGTGGTATTTACTAATATGAATGCTCATTTTCAATTGTGTACGTCATCAAACCCATCAGAATCAACATGTATATAATTCTCAGATTCGGTATCTTCATCATCCCCAGTTTCGAGATCAGTTTCGTCATCGTTATCATCCTCAACGACTACATAATCATTCACGTCGACGTGTTCCTCGACATCCTCATCGTCAGGTACGTCAATGACATCAGTACTCATCACATCTTTAGCATTTAACACTACGACCAAATGGTTGTTAACATCTTCTTGCAATGCCTCATCTATACCAATCATGTTCTCAGCATCAAATGAACGTGTTTTAGGTGTGACTACTATGTACCAGGGGCTTCAAGTATTTACGACATTAGGAGTGATGAGTGCATATTATTCATTTATTTTGATTCCATTATATTTAGTTTTATTGCATGTTTCATGTGTATATGAGCTTATTAATGTGTTTAATGATTTCAGGAAGATTTGGAGCTGAAATGAGGAAAAGAGAAAAATTGCAGGATTTTTTTGTATTAAGTTGGATGCATGGTCTTGGCTTGGGACTTGGATTTTATTGTAGAGCTCTTCCTTATCTTTTCGGAACATTTTGAATCGTCCCAATCGGAGTTCATATGAAAAAGTTATGATATTTTTACTAAACGGACGTTGAACCCCAAAGTTTGGAAATTGCAATTTACACAACAGTCACTTGGAAACAGATTTCGACCTTGATGCAGAGAGATTCTGTCGATTCTCAAAGAATGAAAGTTGTAGATCTCGTCGATATCTTCGTTTTGATAGGTAGCAGGCCCCGTAACTCCTTCTGGATCAAAAGTTATGCTCGTTTTTCCAAAGGACGTCGCAGCCGGAAATGGAAATTCGCCCCAGCGAATTTGAGCGGGAAAATTGGAAAATCTTGGATTTTTGGAAAGTTTCTAAATGCAGATTTTGGTAGACTTCTACATGGAATTGGATTGATATTTCTATTAGCTTTAGGATTTCCTTTAGATTAAGATTTATTTCCAAATTGAATTCTATTTCTTTATGGAAACTAGTTATGATATGTAATTCCTTTTAGGATTTGGATTTCTACTTCCTATAGGATTTAGGACTTTGTCTAGCACTATAAATAGAGGATGCTAGTCAGAGTTTTATTCATTCAATCATCTACTACATTCTCTCATCTACAACATTGGAGGATTGAAGACATGAGCTAAGTTCTTTTTATTCAGTTCTAAGGGATGTTGAACCTTATTTATAATTAATGGTTAATTGAGTATTCATTATTTATTCCTTCTCACATGAAATTCATTCTTGATAATCTGATTTAATTTTTGAATGCTATTTGGCTTAACTGATTTGATTTCTGCAGGATTGAGTTGGTTAACAAATATCATATGCTAGATCAAGGAATAATATTACGTGTAATTGATATTGTTTCTAATCATAAGTAGTAATTAGTAATACAAGATTGTGGACAAGCTTTTGAGTATTGCTATGATTATCAGAAGACAAGTTAAACAATCCGAGCCTATGTGTTTGTTGCTTGGAATAGTCTAATTCCCTAGTTCTTAATGTTGCTATTATATTAAATCTAGAGAGCTTGTTCTAGGTTATATAATTGTTAGAATCTTGTGAAGAGCTTGTTTCATTGAGTGACAATCTAAGGGGAGTTTCGGGTAGCAGAGCTTATTGTTACCTAGGGCTATTAGTTTCATTTAAGGGTAAAAAATGTTACACTTGATTAATCTATTATTGTAAAAAGGTGATACTGAACTGAAGAACTGAAGCTTTTTATTCATTGTTTATTCTTATTAGTTTATTCTTGTTAATTTAATTAATTAATTCACAATCCCCTTTTTATTAGAAATCATAGGATAAATATAAAACAAATCACTCTCTGTGGGATCGATCCTTGCTTACTACTGTGCTAATTGTTTAAATTTATAAAGTGAAAGTGAGGTTAATTTAGGAATGTAAACGACAGCTCCCAAATTTTGGCGACGTTGCCGGGGAGTGTTATTTGTTTTGTTTATTCTTTGTTTTTGCTTATTTTTATTATTTATTATTTTGTTTTTTTTTGTTTTATGACTCAATCCTCTAACTTTATTGACTTAAATTTTGATCAAGAGATAGAGAAAACTGCAAATATAAAAGAAGCTCTTGTTCCATCATTTGAAGTGGAAGTTCTAACAAGGAATTGGAAAGTTGGAAAAAATTCAACGTCATATACAGAGTCTAATGAAAAATTCCTTGAAGAAATGGCGAATAGGGAACAAGAACTTAAAGATGAGAAGGAGTTCACTAGTGGAAACCATGTGGATGTGCTCGAGACTACTGCTAAATTTGAAGAAATCAGGTATTCAAAGTCTGAAAATGATGAACAAGAGGTAGAGATGGAAGAATTAATAATTCCTGCAGATTTCTATAAGGAGGACATAGATGATGATACTTTCCTTGTACCAGCAACAACACACAATGATAAACACCATGGGTCCTTACACATGGAATTGGACGATGCACATGTCCAGTTCGGCATATATGAAGTTAAGAGGTATCTTGGTAATGTTAATTCTATTTTTGCTATTGATGTTGTTGAGTCTATAGTGCAGGAATCTCTTGAGCAAATATACGAGAAGGATTTGAGGGCTGGAATGGAGCAAAATCAGGATCTGAAGGATGCTCCTAATGAAGAATTGAAGATGTTACCAGTCCACTTGAAGTTCACAAGTCCAATTACATAGAATGAGAAGGATGATGTCAAGCCAATGACAATAAACAAGGGAAGCTACTTGGGAGGCAACCCAAGATCTCAGATTTGATTTTTCTATCCCTTTACTTTTTAGTTTTTTATTGCATGTTAGCTAGTAGTATTTTCTTCTTTGCATAATTTTCTTACATTGGGGACAATGTAAGGTTTGAGTGTGGGGGGAAGATTTAGGTTTTATTTTATGTAGGAATAAAAAATCCAATTTTGATGGGAAGTTGAAAAAAAAAATTCTGAAAATTTTGATTTCATGATTCTATCTGGCTATGTGTTAAAAGATTAAAGTCAAAGGTTGAAAATTAATGCTACATTTCAAAATCTATTTAATGCTTAGTTGGTTAATGAATGATGAAGACTAAGTCATGATCCATAGTAATTGATTTAAATTGAATTTGTGATACATGAGTACTTAAATATGAGAAGCATGTTTATTGGGCTAAGTTATTTGTGGAGTTGTCTATGTGCACTGATTTCAGGACATAGAACTGTTTAACTTGCTTATGTTATTACAGAACCATGTGAAAAAACGATGAATGAAAAAAAGAGAAAAAAGGAAAAAAACAAGAAAATTGAAAATCTGCTTCAATTTCCATTGTGCGAAATAACTGGGTATCTAAGCCTCGGGAAGCATCGGTATTCACGCTGAAAAGTGCGATGGATAAAAGCATCTTGACTAGTCGACTTTTGTGGCCTTTGTTACTTGAATAAGTAAGCCCTTAGGGGTGTCTCTACACCTAGCGCCCTAAGATCATCTGGTTTGGGAGTCGTTGGTGGAAAGTTCGCTAATGGGTAACTCTGAAAAGTCTAAGAAAAGGAGACATTGCACATGTCAAGAAAAAAAAATACGAAAAAAAGAAAAAGCATGAAAATACATTCATCTGTGCTAAAAAGAAGGTTCTATGAAAAAAATTAAAAAGCAAGAAAAATTTGTTCTTTGTTATGAGTCAGTGTGCACGGTTTTTGCTCCATGGTAACTAAGTTGAGTAAGTATGATGATTTTGGGAAAGTTACTTATGTGGCTACAATTTGATTTAATGAAATTCATTGGTGAAATGATAAAGTTGGTAATTGTGAGTTAATTGATAAGGCGTTGATTAGATTTCTGCAAATTTAGTGTTGATAATCATTATTTGTATCTTGAAATCTTTTGACACTATGGTTGAATAGAATTTTTTGGAAATCAAACTTTTGGTTTACACGAGGACGTGTAAAAGGCTAAGTGTGGGGGAATTTGATGAGTGCATATTATTCATTTATTTTGATTCCATTTTATTTAGTTTTATTGCATGTTTCATGTGTATATGAGCTTATTAATGTGTTTAATGATTTCAGGAAGATTTGGAGCTGAAATGAGGAAAAGAGAAAAATTGCAGGATTTTTTTGTATTAAGTTGGATGCATGTTCTTGGCTTGGGACTTGGATTTTATTGTAGAGCTCTTCCTTATCTTTTCGGAACATTTTGAATCGTCCCAATCGGAGTTCATATGAAAAAGTATTGATATTTTTACTAAACGGACGTTGAACCTCAAAGTTTGGAAATTGCAATTTACACAGCAGTCACTTGGAAACAGATTTCGACCTTGATGCAGAGCGATTCTGTCGATTCTCAAAGAATGAAAGTTGTAGATCTCGTCGATATCTTCGTTTTGATAGGTAGCAGGCCCCGTAACTCCTTCTGGATCAAAAGTTATGCTCGTTTTTCCAAAGGACGTCGCAGCAGGAAATGGAAATTCGCCCCAGCGAATTTGAGCGGGAAAATTGGAAAATCTTGGATTTTTGGAAAGTTTCTAAATGCAGATTTTGGTAGACTTCTACATGGAATTGGATTGATATTTCTATTAGCTTTAGGATTTCCTTTAGATTAAGATTTATTTCCAAATTGAATTCTATTTCTTTATGGAAACTAGTTATGATATGTAATTCTTTTTAGGATTTGGATTTCTACTTCTTATAGGATTTAGGACTTTGTCTAGCACTATAAATAGAGGATGCTAGTCAGAGTTTTATTCATTCAATCATCTACTACATTCTCTCATCTACAACATTGGAGGATTGAAGACATGAGCTAAGTTCTTTTTATTCAGTTCTAAGGGATGTTGAACCTTATTTATAATTAATGGTTAATTGAGTATTCATTATTTATTCCTTCTCACATGAAATTCATTCTTGATAATCTGATTTAATTTTTGAATGCTATTTGGCTTAACTGATTTGATTTCTGCAGGATTGAGTTGGTTAACAAATATCATATGCTAGATCAAGGAATAATATTACGTGTAATTGATATTGTTTCTAATCATAAGTAGTAATTAGTAATACAAGATTGTGGACAAGCTTTTGAGTATTGCTATGATTATCAGAAGACAAGTTAAACAATCCGAGCCTATGTGTTTGTTGCTTGGAATAGTCTAATTCCCTAGTTCTTAATGCTGCTATTATATTAAATCTAGAGAGCTTGTTCTAGGTTATATAATTGTTAGAATCTTGTGAAGAGCTTGTTTCATTGAGTGACAATCTAAGGGGAGTTTCGGGTAGCAGAGCTTGTTGTTACCTAGGGCTATTAGTTTCATTGAAGGGTAAAAAATGTTACACTTGATTAATCTATTATTGTAAAAAGGTGATACTGAACTGAAGAACTGAAGCTTTTTATTCATTGTTTATTCTTATTAGTTTATTCTTGTTAATTTAATTAATTAATTCACAATCCCCTTTTTATTAGAAATCATAGGATAAATATAAAACAAATCACTCTCTGTGGGATCGATCCTTGCTTACTACTGTGCTAATTGTTTAAATTTATAAAGTGAAAGTGAGGTTAATTTAGGAGTGTAAACGACAGCTCCCAAGGAGCGTAATACACTTGAGTCTCTTGACTTGCTAACACGAACGTATAATCTGTGAGACCCCAGATTTTATGAATAAAGATTTAATTTTCTCAAAATATTTTTTTTAATATTATGGTGTGGATTTGAGATAATGTTATAGTTGTGGGTAGTATTTATAAATTTTGAAAAGTATGCAAGTTGTTGTATAATATTCGATTGGTCAGGGAATATTCTTTTTGTCAGGGAATATCCGTACGACGGTACAATCATTGGTGGACCCCACAACAGAATTATTGTCGGAATGAGAAAACGACAAAAATATTTTGATGAAAATAACGGCGGAAGTTTTACCGTTAATACTATTGAACTACTCGGTAGTAAAAATACAGTAATACGCGTGGTTGCATAGTAGCGCACTGTATTGATTATTGATGCTTATATGATAAGTCACTCAGTTTTGTTTTATTGGTATTATTAATGTAATAAAACAGAAAATCTTTTTATATAAAACATAATACTTTTATAAAGTTATTCGTTTTATTAGGCTAATAGTAAAATCTTTTTATATAAAACAGAATACTTTTATAAAGTTATCAGTTTTATTAGACAATAATTAGAATATATTATATTTTATTATGCATAGTGCATGTATAGTGTTTGCATAGTAAATTTTTTTATAAAGTTATTCATTTTATTAGATTATAAATAGAATATATTATATTTTATTTAAAAGATTTTTCTTTAAATATGGACCGTCACATTAAAGTAAATCAATCTGGACCGTTTATGAGTTAGTTACTATGCTATCCATTCTTCTATAAATAGAAGCTTATTCCTTCATTATTTCTTACGAATTCTCTGAAACTCTAGAGAGAGAAACTATAGAGAGAAAGAAGAAAAGTGTTCTGCTACTTCACTACTTCTATATCCAGTACTCTTCTTTCTAAGGTAGGGGGTATTATTTCTTTTTGTATTCATGAAGAGAACTTCTGTTATTCCATTCTTTATCATTCTATTGGAATAACATGTATACGCGGGCTACCCTATACTTGGTGAAATTCTTCTGTTATTCCATTCTTTATCATTATGTTGGAATAACCTGTCTATACGAAGTACCGCATGCATGGTGATTTATGTTATTATTTCGTTCGTTATTATTCTGTTGGAACATCATGTCTGTGCTTTACGCATGACCTGGTTCTGTTCTTTATTATTCTATTGGAACATCCTGTCTGTGTTTTACGCCGGACCTGGTTCCATTCTATATTATTCTTTTGGAATATCCTGTCTGTGCGTTTTACACCGGACCTAGTTCCATTCTTTATTATTCTGTTAGAATATCCTGTCTGTGCGTTTTACGCTAGACCTGGTTCCGTTATTTATTATTCTATTGGAATATCCTTTCGGTGCGTATTACGCCTGACCTGGTTCCGTTATTTAGTATTCTGTTGGAATAACCTGTCTATGCGAAGTACCGCATGCATGATGATTTCTGTTGTTATTCCATTCTTTATTATTCTGTTGGAACATCATATCGGTGCGAATTTCGCCTGACCTGGTTCTATTATTATTATTCTGTTGGAATAACCTGTCTATGCGAAGTACCGCATTCATGGTGATTTCTTTTGTTATTCCATTCTTTATTATACTCAGTTGGTTAAAGTTTTGACTTCTATACTCCATGAAATTAATGGAATATCCTTAATATCTGTGCTTCATCCAGTATCTTTTCATGGAAATATTCTTCTGAGCATTCTTGAATTTTTACTCCACAAAGCAGTATCATGTTGACAATTTGGACATTAATGGTTCCTGGATAAATTAATTCTTGAACTTATTTTATTGAATTCTTATATCATTGTCATCATCCTCATGTTTATATTATGTTGAAAGTCATCTGTGGCCTGTAGTGCATAGATGGACTTGGTATGATTATGACCAGGGATTATGCGATGTAATCATGACCGTAATGTTACAAATGATGTGGAAAAAAAGTCCTCATTGGCCCGTAGTGCATTGATGGACAGTTTTTGGTATGATTATGGCTATAGATTCTCTTCGGCCAAGGGTGCAAAGATGAATTGTTTTATGGCATGATCAGGACCGTTGATGAAAACACGATTATCTTTGGCCCGTAGTGAATGGATAATTCGTGGTCGTGATACTAAAAAATATCCTTGGCCTGTAGTGCAGGGATGATTTGATGATATGGATTATTTATTGAGCTGAGTCTCAGCGATAAAAGTGTTGAAAAAACTTTTAAATCATAGAAGATAATAGATTTTATTCTCTACTTGACACTTCTAATGGATTCCTTGTTCTGCTGCAGTTAAACTTGATGTTTGTTATAATGTATCAGTTTAACACTATTGAAGGCTAACGATAAATTATTCTGCATTATCTTAGTCATAATATTTCTTACTGGGCTAGTTGAGCTCACCCTTTTACTTTCATTGTTCTCTTCAGGAAATGAGAACGTAGCAGGGACTAGTCGGGGGAAACAGAGTGATGGTCCTAGATGGTGCATTAGTAGTCCTCACTATTATGTGAAATAGTATGATAATAAATGTAATGAGGTCCCCATTGAGTTTGTATATTGTCTAGATGACAATATTTGTATTAAAACTCACAACATATGTTTAGTCGTATTTTACAAGACTGTTGTATAATTAAGTTGTATTTGAATTTTGTTCCATGTATTTGGCTACTCAAGATGGGTGATGTATACCTATTTTGGGGGCGTCACAGTTGGTATCAAAGCTTAGGGATATAATCCCTGGCTAGGATGTGAGAATAGAACTAGCAGGGGAGAGACGGGGAATTCCTTCACTAGTATGACCTACCTAAGTTTATTTGGTATTTAATTGGTTGGTCAGGGTATATGGATAATATGTTACATGTCAATTAACCTTTGTTTTGTGGCAGTATCTGAAAATGACATCCGAAAATGTTGAGAATAGCAATGGAGCACAGGAGATTGTTGATTCTCCACAGATCAATAATCAAGACAATGTGTAACAGGATTGCGATAATCCTCCTGTAAACAATACTGACCAAATGACAAACGACGGTACGTTTAGGAATTTTTTATAATTCATGCAACATCAGGCGAAGACGGCTCCTGTTCATAATGCATGAGGAAACAATGGCTGTGACAACCCGAGAATTTGGACAATTTATTAAAATCTTAAATGATTGATTTAAGGTCAAATAATAGACCTAGACAGAAAATAAGTGTGTGCGTTTGATATTATTAGAGTGAAATTTTGATGATTTCAAAATTTTGTGAAGGATATAGGTGAATTATTCAAGATTAAGGATTTATGTGACTATGTTCTGTGAATATGGTTATGTATGTGTACTGAATGTGGTTAAGGGTCAAGGGTTGACCAGATTAATTATATATGTGTCAAACTCTAATTATATATTAATAAATTTAACGTTCGGTTAGAAAACCCTAGCGATTAATAAGAAATCCAAGAAACTGGTTCTGCAAACCCTAGTTTCAGTTCCGGGAGTCCAAAACCCTAATTCGGATATTAAAAACCCTATATTGGGAATGCAATGATATGTATAAGGTTAAACGTCATTAATTTTAATTAATTAGGGAAAACCCTAATGAATTGCTGGAAATCCTGATTGATTATTAGAAAACCCTAATACCCGATCTGAAAATCCTAGTTTTAGATTTTGAATATTTGAAACCCTAATCTGGGAACTCAATGGAGAATTATAATGCTTAAGTGCTATTAAGTATAATGTTAATTAGGGTAAAGCTTAATTATTTATTAAACCCTAATTTTAGGATTTGAAACCCTAATTTTATAGTTAGGGAAAACGAAAGTGTTAATTTAATATTTTTAATGTTAATTAGGATATATTAATTCTAATTTTCAAGATTAAGTAATTAGAAAACCCTAATCTAATTACGAATATTTAATTTCTATTTTAGAAAATTATTTTCTATTAGAAATCCTAATTTGTAGGATTGAAAACCCTAATGACCATTTTGAACCCTAATTGTACAGTTGTGGGTTTAATTGCTAAATTAGCAATAATAATTAGGAAAATATTAATCCTGATTGGTTTAACACCTAATGTAACTAGAAAAATTATAATAATTAGGAATCCCTAATTATAATTTTTAAATCATGATTTTCTATTTTAAAATCTAATTAGAAAATTTTTGAAATCCAAGTTGCTAAATCTTTTAGGGTTAAACCCTAAACCCTAAAAATATTAAACCCTAAGGGTTTGACCAAATGACAAAAGTAGAATTAAAATGTTGTGGAAAGTGACCATATTGCCCTTTCTATCTCTTTAATATGATAGCTTGCAAATCTTGGCAAATCAAAAGTTGTTCAACAACCCTAACTACTCCATGTGTCTACCAACAACTCTCATCAGCCAATTTTGACAACAAACATCAACCATACATGAATCTAGGCAATATATATTAGTTTGGAGAGAGAGAAAGTTAAATATTTTAGCCATTTTGCTTGGAAGGTCTCACCAACTCTCTCTCTTTGCTAAACCTCCGAAAATCACAAGTAAATAAGTCTTTAGTTAAGCCATGATCAAGTCTTGGCAAGCCAAGATCAGAAATCAAATAACAAAAATCAAAATCAAGTTAGAAAGAGGTATAAACCCTAATTTCGAAAATCTTATGATTTGTTGTTAGATGTTATAATTGATTGGTTAGATATGTGTAATAAGGTGTCACTTGTTGATCTGGGTTGATATAACATGGATCTATAACATCAATGTTCTCGAAATTGCATTTTTCATAAATCTAGAAAATTTTGTAAAGGTCGTCTGACAGCCTAATGTCAGAGACCTTCGATCAGTCACTGTTACTTGTTTATGGTGTTTTAAGTTATGGTTCTATTCTCTGTTATGTATGCTTTCATTGAAAACTGAAAACAGTGTCAAATCATGTGTAGATCGAAAGTTATTTAAGGTCAAAACCCGTTGACCGACGTTGACTGCTCAAAATCTGGGCAGCCCAGAACTTATGAACAGCTTCTGACAACTTTTTATATGGTCCGGATATGTCAGTAGTTTTGGTGTTTGATGATGTTATTTAGTACATGTTGTATCTTGTAGGATTTACTATAGATATGGGTCCTTAGATATCTTATAACTTCATCAGATCGATCGTAAAAGGCGATCAAACAAGCCAACCCGGACTGATTTCTACTTTTCTGGAAAACCCAGAAAAAAATAAGAACATCACTTTCTGACCATCTTTGATCGAGTGGTCCATATTGATCCTTTTGATGATAAATTGATTTGTTGCTTTAATATTGATCCTTGACATATGGAAAATAGGTTTGAACCTTTATATCACATAAAACATGTTTGAAACTTGGAATTAATCGGCTTTAAAAGTAGCTGGTCGAACTTTTTGTGTTTATGGAAACCCAGAAATGTTCTGACAGTGAGTTCAACAACCCAGATCTTTCTTATGTGCTGTTGTTTGGTCATGAAATGAGTTTATGGTTGTATTACTACATTAGTACTACAGTCATAACTCCATAAGTTACTCAGAAATCATTAACTTCACTGCTTTATTGTCGGTCAAAGTAAGCCCCACATTAATATTATAACTCACAATATTAACAATCAGATCATTCTCAGGAAAGAGGGAGCTTTTCGATAAGGACTTATCCTTATTGGCGCACAATTAAATAACCTAACCCTTTTCCTCGACAGAACTTTCTAGACATTGTCAATAATGCAAATAATAATATGAATAATTGTGTCGTCTCAATTATTGATTTAATAATATAAAATATTGTGCAGATGATATTTTGACAATAATTGAATCAATAATATGAGATACTATGCAGCAATTACTGTGGCAATAATTGAATAAAACTGAGTGACTTCGTAAGTAAGCATAAATAATCAGAGATATTATACAATATCGTGAGCTACTGTGCAACCACGCGTATTACTGTACTTTTATCACTGTGTATTTCAATAGTTTAATGGTAACAGTCTTGCCGTTATTTTAATAAAAAGGTTATTTTTGTCGCTTTCTATATCTGATAGTTATGTCGTTATGCGGGGTCCACCAATGATTGTGACATCGTAAGAATATTTCTCGATAAAAAGAATATTCCTCGACCAAACGAATATTATATGGCAACTTGCTTACTTGCAAAATTTGCACATATCACATGTAACTATAACATTATATCAAATCACATCTTATTATTCAAAATAACATTTAGAGAAAATTATATCTTTATTCAAAAAAATGTTAGGGTCTTACAACCTTCTCTCATTATAAAATTTCGTCCTCAAAATTGGTGTACGTACCTGGTATGTAGAAAAGGTGAGGATATCTTGTTTTCATTTCAGTTTCTAACTCCCAGGTCATTTCCTCAATATCGTGGTTTCTCCGTAAAACTTTGACTTGAGGTATAACCTTTGAGAATAGAATATGTTCCTTCTTATCCAAGATTTTAACAGGTACCTCTTCAGAAGTTAAATCTTCTGCTATCTCATCTGGTTCTAATTCAATAATGTGGTTTGGGTCTTCCACATATTTATGTAACATAGATATGTGAAAACGTTATGAATACGAGACATCTCATCTGGTTCGTCGATTCTTGCTTCTAGAATAACACCTTCTTGTACTTTCTTCTTCATATGCATCAGCTCCGGATCTGTTGCTTGAGCAACTATAATTTTATCAATTAAAGTCGGTTCTACTCGTATATTTGACATCATCACATGGATCCCTGAAGTCTTTAACTCTATCTCCATCCTTTGCAAGTCATATAAAATGGGCCTTTGTGTTGACAATATCGCACTCGTACCCGCATATGATCTTCTACTCAATGTGTCAGCTACCACGTTCGCTTTTCTAAAATGGTATTGAATGATATGGTCATAATATTTCAACATCTCGAGCCAACATCGTTGCCGCATGTTGAGTTCCTTTTGGGTGAAGAAATATTTGAGACTTTTATGATCTGTATAGATCTCCACTTTCTCCTCATACAGGTAGTGCCTCCAGATCTTTAGTGTGAAAATGACTGCTGCCAACTCTAGATCATGTGTAGGATAATTCCTCTCATATTCCTTAAGTTGTCTTTAGGCATAGGCTATGACTTTCTCATGTTGCATAAGAACACATCCTAAACCTCTACATGAAGCATCACTGTAGATGACAAATCCCTCCGAACCTGATGGTATTGTTAGAAAAAGGTGCTGAAATGAGTTTCCTCTTGAGTTCTTGAAAACTCTTCTCACATTCCTCTCTCCATCCGAATTTTTTATCTTTTCGAGTTCGCTGAGTTAATGGAGTGGCGATTCGAGAAAATCCTTCCATGAATCTACGATAAAAACAGTTAAGCCCAGAAAGATATGTACTTCGGTTACTGACTTAGGTTGCTCCCAACTTTGTATTGATTCAATCTTCACCGGGTCAACTGATTTTCCATGTTTTGATATCATGTGCCCAAGGAATGCTACTTCCCCAAGCCAGAATTCGAATTTCTTCAACTTAACGTATGGCTTGTTTTCACGCAGCTTTTGGAGTATCAGCCTCAAGTGTTGCTCATGATCTTCTTAGCTTTTGGAGTATATGAGGATGTGATCAATAAAGACAAC
The DNA here is from genome assembly GCA_020205505.1 of Panax japonicus. Taxonomy (NCBI): domain Eukaryota; kingdom Viridiplantae; phylum Streptophyta; class Magnoliopsida; order Apiales; family Araliaceae; genus Panax; species Panax japonicus. The sequence goes on from CM035094.1 coordinate 61,704,143, forward strand.
CACAAAATGATTCAAATATTCCTTGAATACTCGGTTCATCATATTCATGAACGCAACAGGAGCTTTAGTCAATCCAAAAGACATGACTAGGAATTCGTAATGCCTGTACTGAGTTCTGAAAGCAGTCTTTGGAATGTCATTAGTTTTAATCTTTAATTGATGATATCCGGAATGAAGATCAATCTTTGAAAAGAATTTAGCACATTGAAACTGGTCAAATATGTCATCAATGCGAGGTAACGGATACCTATTTTTGATGGTGACATGATTCAACTCCCGATAGTCAATACAAAGTCGCATACTCCCATCTTTCTTCTTTACAAATAAAATAAGAGCACCCCAAGGAGATATACTAGGACAAATGAAACTGATGTCTAACAGTTCCTGCAGTTAAGTTTTTAACTCATGAAGTTCAATAGGAGCCATTCGAAATGGGATTTTGGAAATAGATTTTGTACCAGGTTCAAGGTCAATTCAAAATTCGATTTCACACTCTGGGGCTAGGCCAGAAAGTTCTTCGGGGAATACATCAGGAAATTTATTAACAATAGAAATATCATTCAAATCAGACGTATTTTTGTTTAAGTTCGTGATATGGGCTAAGAAAGCTTGGCATCCATTTTTCAATTAACGAATGGCTTTATGGCTTGATATGACAGTGATTGACTTTAGTGGTTTGGTTTCTTGAATTCGCATAATAGGTTGGTTAGGAATGTTAGCTAACAACCTTACGAAAATAATCAATTTTAGCATGATGAGTAGTTAACCAATCAATCCCTAAAATCACATCAAATGCAAGTATTTTCAAAGAGATGAAATCAACAAGTAATGTGAAAGTGTCGATTTGAATAAAATAAGATTTGAAAATAGTGGATGTAATGAAGGTTTCTCCCAACGGAGTCTCAACAGATAAGTTAAAGTCTAATTTCTCTTGAGTCAAATTTAAACGTTGAGTACAAACATGTGAAATAAATGAATGGGTAGAACCGGTATCTAATAAGGTATAGACTTCGCAAGAGTTTATTATTAGCTTACCCGTGATAACTTCGTTCGGGTTCCTCGCTTTTTGGGAGGTCACGACAAACGCTCTCCCTCGAACTACCGGCTTTGACTTGTCTGGGACAACCTTTGGTGTCACCATCTCAGCTGGACTAGACTTCATTGTACGACAAAATCGAGCTAGGTGACCTTATTTTCCATAATTAAAACACACTTTGGGTTGCTACGTGCAGTTTGGATTGACGTGTCCCTCCTCTCCGTATCTGTAGTATACGACCGGTGGTCGTTCTCCTTCCTTAAAAACTGGTGTTGGTATTGCTGTCTTTCCATCATTATTGAACCTTCTCTTTTTGAAATTTCCACTTGACTCATTTCTTCTATTATCTTGGCCAGGATTACCACCAAAGCGGTTACCATTTCTGGCATGATAATTTCCTCCACGTTTGTTATCACCGCTTCGATGACTATTTCCACTAGTATGACCATTATCGTTTTACTGGTTGTTTTCTTTTGGTTGGGTTGACTCATTATCGCGCTCAAATAATTGAGCTATATTTATAACATCTGAATATAAACAAAGTTTGTAAGAAATGAGGTATTGAGTAATTTCGGGCTTTAAACCTCACAGAAACATTCGTGTCATACGCTCCTCATTGTCTACCAAATGGGATGCAAACCGGAATAACTCCGTAAACTTAGCCTCGTATTGCGATACGGTCATATTATTTTGTTTCAACTTGATTAATTCTACCTCCTTCATTTGACAAATACTCTCTGAAAAGTACTCGTCGTTGAACAATTCTTGGAACTTCTCCCAATACATCTTAAGTGTGAAATGATGAGTACGCTTTACAGATTCCCACTAGTAATCTACCTCTCCTCGCAACATAAAGGTGGTGAAAGGAACCTTTTGCTCCTCTGAGCATCCCAAGACATCAAATATCTTGGTGATCTGCTTAATCCACGTATCTGCCTTAAGTGGCTTTGGCTTTCCCAAAAACTCTGGTGGTCCCATCTCCTTGAATTGCTTAGCAGTGACCAACCGTGAGTTTCCATTGATTCCACCTGCATTTTGAACATGAATCTCTCTCATTTGGTGTTGCAGGAATTGTAGAAAGCTTCTGAACATCCCATCGTTCATCATTTGGTCAGTTTTATTGTTTACATGAGGATTATTGCCTTATTGATGCACATTATCCTGGTTATAAATTGGCGGTGTCTCAACGGTCTCATGTGCTCCATTGCTTATCTCAAAATTTTCAGATGTCATTCTCAAATACTGTCACAAAACAAGGGTTAATTGACATGCCACATATTATCCTTATATTCCGGCCGACCAATTAAATAACAAATAAACTTAGGTAGGACACACTAGCGAAGGATTTACTCGTCTCTCTCCTCCTAGTTCTAGCCTCAGATATCCGTCAAGGATCATATCTCTAAGCTTTGATACCAACTGTGACGCCCCCAAAATTGGTCCATACAACCCATTCTGAGTCACCAAATACATGGTACAGAATTAAAATACAAACTTCATTTACACAATTATTAATTTACGTGGAGAATACGACAAAACATAGACTGTGAGTTTCAATACAAATATTATGACGCCCCTAAATTAGGTCTACACAACCCATTCTGAGTCGCCAAATACATGGAACAGAAATCAAATACAAACTTTATTAATACAACAGTCGTGCAAAATACGACAATATATATGCTGTGAATTTTAATACAAATATTGTCTTGTAGACAATATCCAAAGGCAAATGGTCAAAAAATCCCCTGATGTTTATCCTGATGTCCCACTTGTACCTTAAACTAATTTTTTTTTTTCTAAAAATACCTTTAATGTTACATTTTTTGGGTCGTCCGTGCCTCTACCATTAACAGAAGACAAACGGGGTTAAAATGTGATGAGGTGGCATGCTTAAATATAAAATATATTCTAAATAAAAAATATATATATATCATTTAATCAAAATAAAAAAAATACTAAAATTCAAAATAAAAAAGCATAACATATTTACATCATTTAATCAAAATAATAAAATTCAAATTATTTTGTTAACTAATCAAAACAACTAATTAAATAAAATAAGTTGTATAACATATTTACATCATTTAATCAAAATACTAAAATTCAAAACATAACATATTTACAACAAATACTAATTAAAAAATACTAAAATACTAATTAAAAATTACTAAAATACTATAAAATCAAATTAAAAAATACTAAAATTCAAATTATTTTATTAATTAATCAAAATAACAAAAATTTGAATTAAATAATTAAAATACTAAAATCATAATACTAAATACTAATTGATATAAAAATTTTAAATTACAAAAATCATAATACTAAATAATATTTTTAAACTATATAAAAATTTAATGATGTAATAATCTATACATAATCTATACATAACAGTATATGTTATAAATAAAATATATAATTTGATGATGTAATAATCTATACATAACAATATATGTTATAATTTGATGATGTAATAATATTTTTTAAAAATGTATTCAAAATTTCAAATTACATCATAATATTTTTAAATTGATATGATTTTAAAAATTAAAATTAAAAATTACTAAAATAATCATAATACTCCAATTTTGAATTTTAAAAATATTATTTAGTATTATGATTTTAGTAATTTAAAATTTTTATATCAATTAGTATTTAGTATTATGATTTTCGTATTTTAATGATGCAATTTGAATTTTTGTTATTTTGATTAATTAACAAAATAATTTAAATTTTAGTATTTTTATTATTTTTGAATTTGATTTTTTTAGTATTTTTTTAATTAGTATTTTAGTATTTTTTTTAATTAGTATTTGATGTAAATATGTTATGTTTTGAATTTTAGTATTTTTATTAAATGATGTAAATATGTTATACAACTTATTTTATTTAATTAGTTGTTTTGATTAGTTAACAAAACAATTTGAATTTTATTATTTTGATTAAACGATGTAAATATGTTATATTTTTTTATTTTAAATTTTAGTATTTTTGTTTTGATTAAATGATATATATTATTTTATTTAGAATATATTTTATATTTAAGTCTGCCACATCATCACATTTTAACCCCGTTTGTCTTCTGTTAACGGGAGGGGGCACGAGCGACCCAAAAAATATAACATTAAGGGTACTTTTGGAAAAAAAAAATTAGTTTAAGGTGCAAGTGGGACATCGGGGTAAACATCAGGGGCTTTTTTGACCCTTTGCCCCAATATCCAAACTCAAATAAAGTTCTCATTACAATTATTTTTACACTATTTTACAAAATAGTGAGGACTAATATAATAACCATCTTGAATCATTACTCCATTTCCCGACTAGTTCAAGCTATATTCTCGCCTCCTGAGTAGAATAATGTAACTAAAAGAAAAAGGGTAAGCTTAACTAGCCCAGTAAAGAACATTATGACTAAGATAATGACGAACTAATTATTCTTAGTCCATAACAGGGAAATATCTGATAGAATACAATAGACAACAAGTTTTAGATCAACAACTACAGCGGAAACATCAATACATTAGAAGAGTCAAGTAGAGCATGATGTCTACTATCTTCTATGATTTTCAAAGTTCATCATCAATATTTTATCCATGTAACATCAATCAATAATTATTTCTAATCAACGAATTATCAATGCATTATGGGTCAAAGAAAATTGTTTGTATCACCAGTGGTCATGATCATGCCAAACACATGTCCATATTTGCACTATGGGCCAAAGATATCAATTAATAATTCATCTTCGCACTACGGGCCAAAGATATCAATCAACAGTTCATCTTTGCACTACAGGCCAAAGATGACTTTCAACACAATATAAGCTTGAGGATGATGATAATGATATAAAGAATCAATCAAATGAGATCATAACATGAATTCAATTTCAAGAATAAGATTCATAAAAGATAACTTGGACAAAGAAATTAAATTAAATTCTGTTATGAACAATACTCATGAATAGTACTATATGAATAGTGCCCATGAATAGTACCCAGACATGAAAAGATTAAAATTTTATAAGAAATTTCAGACTAATATTCCAATGAAATGATATTCGATGAATCGCAATCCTTAAGAAATTTCTAATCATTTCAGGAATTATAGAAGCAATACTTACCATAGTATGTTTAAATTTAGGAACATGAGATGAAATAATATCGTTTACGTAATATGGGGTATGAAAAAAAATGATATCCCTTACGAGTATGGAAGGAAATAATATCATTTATGAGTATTAAAAGAAAATAAGATTATTTACGGGAAAAAAATAATACCCTTTACCTTAGTAAGAAAGTAGTTCTCACTGGAATAACATAGATTATGTTGAGAAAATCTTGCACTGCTATCAACACTCAAAATATCCTTATACTCACAAGAAATATGCTCAATATTATAGAGAGAATTTTTTTATTCTGGTGTGAGTTTCATTGTTTAACTAAGCAACCTATTTATAGAAAAATGCTAGAACACCACTTCTGACAATTTCACATACGGATGAATTAGCAGCACACCCATTTTGAAACAAAGTTTTTCAAAGCCAACTTGCTCACTTCACCATTTATCACATGTTTTTAAAAATTATAATTGAAAAAGAATTCAAATTCAATTTGCTCTCTTCCTCCTCATTTTATTCTTATACCATAAATTTATTATAATAATATTATCATTTAAATTATAAAAATATACTATTATATTATATCCTTATATTATTATATTGTAATATTATAGTAATATATAAATATATTATCGGAGAAGATAATTATGGTTTCATAAAAAAAATAACAACTTTTGACAATTGTCTCATTATAAAATTCCTCCATTTATATCAAGATTTAAAGAAATATTTACTTGCCATATTAATCAATTATTTGGAATTCTTCAATAATTATTTCTAATTAATATTATAGATTCACAATACTGATAACCAGGAAAGAGAGGATTTTCCGATAATGATTTCTCTTACTGGCGCGCAATTAGATAACATAACCCCTTTCATCGACAAAACTTTCTAGACATTATCAATAATGCTATTTAATAATATCATTTCAATAATATGAGTTACTGTGTCGTGACAATTATTGAATCAATAATGTAAAATACTATTCAATTATCATTGTAACAATTATATATTGCATCAATAATATGAAAGCTTGTGCAATTTTTTACGTATCAATTATTGAGTGACTTCTTACATAAGAATCAATAATCAGAGATATTGTGCAATAGTGTGTGCTACTGTGCAACCACGCGTATTACTGTACTTATATCACCAGGTATTTCAACAGTTAACTGTAAAAGTTTTTTCGTTATTTTTTATAAAAAGGTTATTTATGTCGCTTTCTATATCCGACAGTTATTTCGTTATGTGGTCCATCAATGATTGCGCGGTCATACAAATATTCCCCGACAAAAAGAATATCCCCCGACCAAAACGAATATTCCCCGACAAAACAAAAATTTTTATGACAACTTGCGTACTTTGAAAAATTTGCACATATCACTCATAACTACAACATTTTATCAAATTAACACCCTATTATTCAAAATTATAATTAGAGAAATTAAATCTTTATTCATAAAAAGATCGGGTCTTACAACCTCCCCTCCTTATGAAATTTCATCCTCGAAATTTATATACGTACCTGGTATGTCGAAAAGGTGAGGGTACCTTATTTTCATTTCAGATTCTAACTCCCAGATCATTTCCTCAATATCGTGGTTTCTCCATAAAACATTAACTTGAAGTATAACCTTTGAGCATAAAATATGTTTCTTCTTATACAAGATTTTAACAGGTACCTCTTCATACGTTAAATCTTCTATTATGTCATCTAGTTCTGATTCAATAATGTGATTTGGGTCTTTCACATATTTACGTAGCATGGATATGTAAAAAACGTTATGAACACGAGACATACTTGGCGGTAAAGCGAGTCTATAGGCCACAGTTCCTACTCGATCGAGGATTTCAAATGGACCAATGAATCGAGGGTTGAGTTTTCCTCTCTTTCAGAATCTTGTAACTCCTTTCCATAGAGCAACAAGTAACAATACATGATCTCCAACATTGAATTCCACGTCCTTTCGATGAAGATCAACATAACTCTTTTGTTGATCTTGTGAGGTTTGTATACGTTGCCGGATCATTTGAATCTTTTTCGTAGTCATGCGTACCAATTCTAGTCATAACAACATTGCTTCACCCACCTCGTCCCAACATGCTGGAGAACGACACTTTCATCCATACAACGCCCCTAATGGAGCCATGTCTATACTTGCTTGAGAACTGTTCTTGTAAAAGAATTCTTCAAATGAAAAGTACTTGTCCCAACTTCCTTTGAAGTCTAGTACGCAGAGTCTCAATAGATCTTCAAGAGTTTGAATAGTCCTTTCCGACTGCCAGTCCGTCTGAGGATGATATTTAGAACTGAATCGTAAATCAGTGCCCATAGATTTCTGCAAGCTAAACCAAAATTGTGTAGTGAATCTTGGGTCTCGATCAGAAACTATGGATACTAGCATACCATACAATCTCACAATCTAATTTATGTACATATGAGCAAAACATTCAAGTCAATAAGTTTCTCTTATAGGTAAGAAATGAGCAGACTTGGTTAATCTATCGATAATGACCCAAATTGTATAAATGTCTTGAGAAACCTTAGGAAGACCGGTAGCGATATCCATGTTGATGTGCTCTTACTTCCATTCTAGAATTTCAAGTGGTTGCAATGGAACTTTTGGTACTTGATGCTCTGCCTTGACACGTTGAAAAGTTAAATACCTTGAGATAAACTTCGCGATCTCTCTCTTTATATTTCTCCACCAAAATGTATGTTGAAGATCACGATACATTTTGGTACTCCCGGGATGGATTTCAAACAGTTTGTTATGTGTCTACATCGTGATTTTATACTTCAATCAGAGTTGTTAGGAACACAAAGTCTGAAGTTGACTCGAAGTATTCCTCCTTCGTCGATTCTTGCTTCTGAAATAGGACCTTCTTGTACTTTCTTCTTCATACACATCAGCTCCGGATCTGTAGCTTGAGCAGCTTTAATTTTATCGATTAAAGTCGGTTCTACTCGTATATTTGAATCATCACATGGGTCCTGAAGTATTTAACTCTATCTCCATCATTTTCAAGTCATACAAAACGGGTTTTTGTGTTGACAATATCGCACTCGTACCCGCATATGATCTTCTACTCAATATGTCAGCTACCATGTTCGCTTTTCAAGGATGATATTGAATGGTATGATCGTAATCTTTCAACAGCTCGAGCCAACGTCGTTGCCGCATGTTGAGTTTGTTTTGGGTGAAGAAATATTTGAGGCTTTTATGATCTGTATAGATCTTCACTTTTTTCATGAGTAGGATAATTCCTCTCATTTTCTTTAAGTTGTCTTGAGGCATAGGCTATGACTTTCCCATGTTGCATTCGAACACATCCTAAACCTCTGCCTGAAGCATCGTTGTAGATGACAAATCCCTCTAAACTTGATGGTACGTATTGTCAGAAAAGGTGCTGAAATAAGTTTCCTCTTGAGTTCTTGGAAGCTTTTCTTGTAATAACCTGATATTTCCTATGTAAATAAATAAGAAATTTTGTATACAAGTTTTTTTTTATTTTAAAGATGGGAATATTTGACAAGTAATGTGTATGTATATATGTAATAAATAAAATTACTTTTTTACATGAATAATTTTAAATAATTTTATTTTAGAATTTATTGATCATTATAAAGTATATACTTATAATAATTAATTTTATAATAGAAATGTCTTTATTATTTATTTTCTATGAAAATGTGATTTTTATATTATTTAGATAATATATGAAATGATTATTGGAATTATTATAATTACTATTTTATTATATAAATTTTAGTTCAGATTATTAAATTAATTATTTTAACTTAATTAATAATGTTAGATATGGAAAATAAATCAGATATGGAATCCAAACCCTAAATTTGGGTAATTATCAAGGGATGAGAAAGATAATATAATATTAATTATATTTTTGATTTTTCAATGCTATAAATATGTACTGTATATCTGTAGTCTGATAATGGTGGACCAAATATGGTAAATTATGTCATAACCCTCATATCGTGTTATTAAACCTTAATTGTTAAACTCGATTATGAGTTCGACACAGAGTAGTAATTGTGTTATATGAATTTTGTTGTGTATTATTAGATTTAATGTTAATTAGAGAAAACCCTAATTAATATTTGAAACCCTAATTTAAATATTTGAAACCCTAATTGCAAATTTTAGAAACTCTAATTATTATTTTATTAAATTGAATTGTTAATTTGGGAACCCTAATGATAATTAAGGAACCCTAATTATTTAAACCCTAAATTCTATTAAAACCCCTATTTTTAATTAGTATGTTTTAATTAAAATTTTGCTACACTTTAATTTTAATTGTCCAAACCCTAGTAATTATTTGGGAAACTTTAAGGTTAAAAATCTAGTGATTAAACCCTAGATTCAAGCACCTTGGACAAGAATACCATTGAGATTAAAATAAAATAAAAAAATTTCCCTTTTGTCCCATATGTTGAATTATTGCTAGCCAAATCTTTGCAAGATTTGGCCAGCCACCCTACCCTATTAACCTAGCAGCTACTTGATCAGCACATCAGCCATTACAAATTCATTCTATCAATTCATTGCATAATTTAAGAGAGAGAAAGTGCTCATTTTTTGCCTAAATTGTTCACAAATACATAGCCATATTCTCTCAAGACCAAACCCACAAAATTATAGTTTTAGATCAGTCACAAATCAAGCCCCACGAACACCAACATCAAATCAGAAGCATAGAAATCAGAATTGGAGCATAAAGATGCAAACCCTAAAAATTCGAAAATCTTTTGATCTTATGTTAGATTTAATTTTTTTTGTGTTAAATATGTTGTATAGGGTGTTAATCAATGATCTGGGTTGCTAGATGTTAAACCCATAACATCTAGAGGCTTGAATTTGATGATTTTCCAAATCTGGAAATTCTTGAAAATAAAGGTCTGACAGTGAATGTCAGATCCTATAGATCTTGCTCTGTTTTGTATTTTTGTGTTTTAAAAGTTTTACTTGTACTCTATCAGGAGATCTTTAATATGAAACTTGAATCATGGTCATATCTGTTGTAGATTAAAAGTTATATAAGGTCAAAGTGGGTTGACCGGCATTGACCGGCTATTCTTGAAGCCCAGAATCAGCCCAGAAACCTCTGACAGTGTTTTGTAGGGCTTGGATCTTGCTATGTTTAAGTTTGTTTTGCCATGTTGTTGTTTTTTGTTGTAGAATGACATGAATACTAAATGTTAAAGCTTTTATATCACCTAGACACTTAACAGAATCAATTTGAATGATGGTCAAACGTATCTAGCCGAAACTGCTCAAGAACATTTCTGGGAAACCCAGAAATGTTCAAGAACAGTTCCGGGAGGGTACTTCGATCGGCCCATATATCTTGTTTATGTTGATGTTATGATGATCTGAGTATATGTTATTGTTCCTTGTAGTGTATACTAAAGATTGGACCCATTAAATGATATAAACCATGACCAGAACATAAAGTAATTCGAACATGAAAGTGATAGGTCGAACTGTTGAGTTTCTGGGAAAAACCCAGAAATACTCTGACAGCATGTTTACTAGCTTAGCTCGGTTTGTTTAATGGTTTTTAGACTTGATCATGTATTGAAACATGGTCTCTGATAGTTTGTCTACATAGCCCAACGAGCAGAAAATATTTACCTTGAACATATTTCATGATATAAGGCCACAAAGAGCGTTGACCGGCCATGACCAGAAATTCTGGGCAGCTCAGAATATGATGAACATGTTCTGACAACATGTTCTGATGCTTAGATATCCCTCATGTTGTATTATTTGGTTCCGAAATGATTATGAACATGTACTCTTACATACATACTACAAGATTTAATAAATAGAATGTCCAGAAAGAGTGTAGATTAAAAATTAAAGAAGGTCAAAGTAGGTACCCTTGTGCACTGACTGTCAGTGTTCTTGAGCCACAAGAACACCTATCGCGACAGAAACTGTCGTTAAAGCCTTTAGCGACGAATTTAATTATTTTTGTTTTATAATTTTCGAAAAATAAATTAAAAATAAAAATAAATTCCTAAAAAATATAAAATCAGTTTTAAAAATTATTTCAAGTTATAAAAATTGACTTTTAATAATTTGACATATTTTTCATAAATATTATTATTTATTTGGATATTATTGGTATTTAAATTACTTAATAAATGCATTAAATAAATTAATTAAAAATGATTTTATTGTATTAAAAATCATTTTAAATAATAATATGGTATTTAATAATATTTTAAGTTATAAAACATAACTTTTAATATTTTAAGATAAATTTTATTAATTATTAAATATTAATGATATTAGATTTATTTAGTAATTATATTAAATTAATTAATTAAAAATAATTTTTAATATTATAAAAATCATTTTAAATGAAAATAAATAGTTTAAAAATATTTTAAGTTATAAAATATAACTTTTGATATTTAAAGGTAAATTTCATTAATAATTTAATGTTAATGATATTAAGTTTATTTAATAAGTATATTGAATAAATAGTTTTAAAATGGTTTTATTGAATTAAAAATCATTTAAAATAAAATAAATGAATTAAAAATATTTTAAGTTATCATTAATGACTTTTAATATTTTGATAAATAATAAATTAATATTCTAATATTAATGGTAATTATTTAAAAATGATTTTAAATATTTTAAAAATCATTTAAGGGTAATATTAATACTTTAAAAATATTTTGAGTTATTATAAATAACGTTAATATTTTGGCAATGGTTTCATTAATAGTTTAATATTAAATAATTATTAATGATAATAGGATTAGTTAATATTTAAATCATTTAATAATGATTTCAGAGTTTGAAAATTCATGATAAAGTATAATAATTATTTAAAAATTATTATAAGGCTATGAAAAATAATATGACTGATATTTAAAATATCTAAACGAATATTGAGTTACACTATGGAGTTTTAGACTCGATATATACCCGATAAAGCCGTCAGTACAACGAAATATTTTAGAAATTGAGTTAGACTTATATAATTAGACACGATAAGTGTTTGTTTGTGAACCAATGACTGATAACATATGTGACAATGTGATTAGGTTATGTGCAGACTGTAATTAACAGTACTATGTGATATGATATGAAATTCTAATCGAACGAATGATCTTATTACTGATAGGTCGCTGTATAAAAGATTAATCTAAGTTGCGTTATTGTAAGCAGCAGCTCAGGCAAGTATCTAAACCTTATGCACTACATTTATTTCGTGCAAACAGGTATATCATGTTATGCAAGTTTCCTAAACTTACTCCAATTATTATTGAGCAAGTATCTGAACTATTCTTTATATTGTGCAAGTATCCTACTTTTGCATTTATTTTATGCAATGGACCTGAGTAAGAAAGTTTCAGAATTATATTATTATTGTGCCAGATTATTAACTCTATTATTATTGATTATGTATCCAATCTTTGTATTCATACAAGTTCATACCTTATCCGATTATTGTATTATTGTATAATTCAGATATTTATTATGTTCGTTAATTCGTATATAGAGATAGACAAGTTTCCCCACTTGGATAACCATTGTATTTAATCATATGTTGATACATACTTATTGATTTCAAGTATGTATACGTTGACTTAAAAGCCGTCTAAGCTATTTGATTTAGCTAGACATAAAAATATTGTTGAGCAAGATAGAACTTTCTTGTATCCAACCAAATTATTTTGGTTCGGATTCTCGACTAAGTATAAACATCCCGAATATGGGAAAACTTTTGTACACCTAAGGTGGATAGAGTGAAGGATAATATCGTTATTGTATGTAGTATTGATCAATACAGGGCATAACGGGCTGACCACCCCCCATGCCCGTAAGTTATGACGGTTTACAGATGAACTTCTGTTTAAACTTTTCGAAAATAGAAAACAATGTTCATAGTATGTTGACTGATCCCGAGTTATAGTCTATACGTAGTTTCAAAAATTTTATATTGAAATGATATGTTGTTATTATTGGTTCAACTTACTTCACAACTTTTGATTCGTTGTAGAAGTGTCTTTTAAAGAAAACATTTAATTCTTTCAGCTAATATATATTGTTGTTATTACTTGCTGGGCAATCAAATGCTCATTCTTGCTCTAAAATTAAATGTTTTCAGTTAAGTATGATCAACCCGAAGGCTCAACCAATAACAAGGGAAAAGGAAAGTTGTTCGAATGAGATTTATAATATGTTGTGTAATAGTTATAGTTTATTAAGACAGTGATACTTATTATCTATGATGTAATGAATGTTTAAAGGTCTCGTACCTGGGATTTAGACTTTGATATATGTAAATTAAGTTTGATATTTATATTATTTTTATTATTATTAGTATTATTCAGCTTATAGAAATTGTATCGTGAAGCACCAAGTTCGGGTTTCAAGTACCCGGATTTGGGGGCGTCACAGGTTGGTATCAAAGCTTTAGGGTTAGAAACCTTAGGTGGGATCGAGCTTAGGCTATTACCTTAGGACATGGGGAAACGTTAAAAATATAGATAACTCATATAGAGCTTAAAAGGAGATGATTTGAATAAATTCACCGTTAAACAAAATAAAAGATAACTCTTACTATTATTTGATTTTTGTATATACTATTTATTAATCAAGATAAGTTGTGCGTAGATGTCAGGTGGAAAAGAATTAGGATACTCTCTGATCGTAAAGAAGGATCCGATATCAAAGCCAAAAGCTGAAATAGAGGCTCATAGTGCAGACAACCTTGATGAGGTGGTGGTATTGGAAAACATAGTACCAGATCCGAAAATGGTGGAACTGACAGATAGTGATTCAGACACTAAAGTTGGAGCTGATCAAGGATCAACAGAAATACAGAATCTGAAGAACAAGGTTTCTTCTCTAGAAAAGTTGTGGGAAATAGAAAAGCTACTAAATAACCAATTGCGAAAAGCGTTGATAGAAACGATGGAAGAACAAGATAAGCTTAAAATCCAAATTGATCAAATGGGAGCCGAAAGCAACAAATCGTGTGCAGCTCCGAGCAAGAAAGGAAAAAAAAAAGAGGAGATACCGTGAGTTAGGAAATTAGTAGGATTAGTAGTTGATTATGTATGTTTCATAATGTACGGGTGTAATGTAATATTCTTAAACTTTTTTATAAGTTATTACAGTAATTCTCGACTTTTGTGGTCACAAAGGGATAACAGTATGTGTTATGTTATGTAAAGCACTTTGAATTGATGAATACGAATCTTAGTTTCATTAATGAAATAAGTTTTGTATAAAACTTTGTGTTACATGTTAAACTTATATAATAAGGTTTAGAATGTAAGTTAAATTTATGATTTTATGTAATCAGATAATGCCGCTAAGACGTCAAACACGAAATCAAAGGGCAGAAGAATCTGTCAACAATGCTGAGGGACAACAGCAGGACCCAATGCAAAACTTTACGAACATGGTAGCTCAGGCTATGCAGCAGGGAATACCAGCCATAGGAAATTGACCAGACAATTGTTTGGCAAACTTCAAAGAGTTCAAGGCAGTAGGACCACCAGAATTCAGGGGAACAACTGACCCTATAGAAGCCCAGACATGGGTTAACGAGATAGAAAAGGCGTTCGTAGTTGCTAGGGTAGATGAGGGGCAAAAGACCTCTTTTGCCACCTATATGATGAAAGGAGAGGGGAACTTTTGGTGGGAAGAAAATCAAGCGAGGGCAGGAGAGGGAGTAGTTACTTGGGCTAGGTTTAAGACTTTGTTTTTCAAAAACTACCTCTCAGCTAGCATGCAGGCTAGGATGGAGGTAAAATTTTTGGAGTTGAAGAAGGAGAACATGACTATTGCAAAGTATGCCACAAAGTTTAATGAGTTGGCTAGGTTCGCTCCGCATCAAGTTGATATGGAGGCTAGGAAGACAAGAAGGTTCGAGCTGGGATTAAAACCCTGGCTCTACAACAAGGTTGCAGTGTTACAAATCAATACTTTTGCAGTACTCATGGAAAAGGCTATCATAGCTGAGGAGGGGAGTGAGGCCATAAGCCTCTACAACAAGGAGACGAGGAACAAAAGCAAGGCTGTAGGAGTTGTGAAGGTGGAAACTAATAGTGGGAATATGGGTGAAAAAAGAAAGGGGAATTATTTCGGGATTGTTCAGGTGAAACAGGAAGGTGTGAAGAAGCAGATAGTTCAGTATGGGAAATGTGGGAAGAATCACTCTGGTGAGTGTCTGAAGGGTAAGTTTGTATGTTACAAGTGCGGGCAGGAGGGTCATATATCTCCCAATTGCCACAATCAAAGGATGAACAATGGGTGTTTTCTATATGGATCGACTGAACATAAGGTGGGGGATTGTCCAAAGAGGAAAATGGAGGCAGGGAGTGTAACCACGGGAAAAGGAAGCGGGACTATGGCAATCACAGGACTGACTTCAACCAACAAACCAACCGCACGAGTTTTCAATATGACGGTCCAGGATACTGTGCCAGCTGGGAATGGCACTCCATGTATTATTCGAATAACTTTAATTTTTTTATATATATGATTTTCCAATATATAGTAAATTATTTTATAAATAAATTTTGAAGGAGGAATTTTAGTTCTTTTAGAAATCAAATTTTCGTTTAATCAGAAAGATAAGCTTTATATAAATAGTTAAAGATCAGTTTGATCAAATATGATCGAGATCTACTTGCAATGATTGTGTATGTATGTACCCCTGTATGTACGTATGAGTTTTTACAACGGTGATTCCGGGGACGGAATCCTTATAAGGGAGGGTGAATGTAATAACCCGATATTTCCTATGTAAATAAATAAGAAATTTTGCATATAATTTTTTTTTTTTATTTTAAAGATGGGAATATTTGACAAGTAATGTGTATGTATATATGTAATAAATAAAATTTCTTTATTACATGAATAATTTCAAATAATTTTATTTTAGAATTTATTGATCATTATAAAGTATATACTTATAATAATAAATTTTATAGTAGAAATGTCTTTATTATTTATTTTCTATGAAAATGTGATTTTTATATTATTTAGATAATATATGAAATGATTATTGGAATTATTATAATTACTATTTTATTATATGAATTTTAGTTCATATTATTAAGTTAATTATTTTAACTTAATTAATAATGTTAGATATGGAAAATAAATCAGATATGGAATCCAAACCCTAAATTTGGGTATTGATCAAGGGATGAGAAAGATAATATAATATTAATTATATTTTTGATTTTTCAGTGCTATAAATATGTATTGTATATCTGTAGTCTGATAATGGTGGGCCAAATATGGTAAATTATGTAATAACCCTCATATCGTGTTATTAAACCCTAATTGTTAAACTCGGTTATGAGTTCGAGACAGAGTAGTAATGGTGTTATATGAATTTTGTTGTGTATTATTAGATTTAATGTTAATTAGAGAAAACCCTAATTAATATTTGAAAACCCTAATTTAAATATTTGAAACCTTAATTTGCTAATTAGAAACCCTAATTGTAAATTTTAGAAACCCTAATTATTATTTTAGTAAATTAAATTGTTAATTTGGGAACCCTAATGATAATTAAGGAACCCTAATTATTTAAACCCTAAATTCTATTAAAACCCTATTTTTAATTAGTATGTTTTAATTAAAATTTTGCTACACTTTAATTTTAATTGTCCAAACCCTAGTAATTATTTGGGAAACTTTAAGGTTAAAAATCTAGTGATTAAACCCTAGATTCAAGCACTTTGGACAAGAATACCCTTGAGATTAAAATAAAATTACATTTTTGCCCTTTTGTCCCATATGTTGAAATATTGCTAGCCAAATCTTTGCAAGATCTGGCCAGCCACCCTACCCTATTAACCTAGTAGCTACATGATCAGCACATCGGCCATTACAAATTCATTTTATCAATTCATTGCATAATTTAAGAGAGAGAAAGTGCTCATTTTTGGCCTAAATTGTTCACAAATACATAGCCATATTCTCTCAAGACCAAACCCACAAAATTATAGGTTTAGATCAGTCACAAATCAAGCCCCATGAACACCAACATCAAATCAGAAACATAGAAATCAGAATTGGAGCATAAAGGTGCAAACCCTAAAAATTCAAAAATCTTTTGATCTTATGTTAGATGTAATTTTTTTGTGTTAAATATGTTGTATGGGGTGTTAATCAATGATCTGGGTTCCTAGATGTTAAACCCATAACATTTAGAGACTCGGATTTGATGATTTTCCAAATCTGAAAATTCTTGAAAATAAGGGTCTGACAGTGAATATCAGGTCCTATAGATTTCGCTCTGTTATGTATTTTTGTGTTTTAAAAGTTCGTACTTGTACTATGTCAGGAGATCTTTAATATGAAACTTGAATCATGGTCATATCTGTTGTAGATTAAAAGTTATTTATGGTCAAAGTGGGTTGACTGGCATTAACCGGCTGTTCTTGAAGCCCAGAATCAGCCCAGAAACCTCTGACAGTTTTTTGCAGGGCTTGGATCTTGCTATGTTTAAGTTTTTTTTGTAGAATGACATGAATACTAAATATTAAAGCTTTTATATCACCTAGACACTTAACAGAATCAATCTAAATGATGGTCAAACGTAGCTAGCCGAAACTGCTCAAGAACATTTCTGGGAAACCTAGAAATGTTCAAGAACAGTTCCGGGAGGGTACTTTGACCGGCCCATATATCTTGTTTATGTTGATGTTATGATGATATGAGGATATGTTATTGTTCCTTGTAGTATATACTAAAGATTGGACCCATTAAACGATATAAACCATGACCGGAACATAAAGTAATTCGAACATGAAAGTGATAGGTCGAACTGTTGAGTTTCTGGGAAAAACCCAGAAACACTCTGACAGCATGTTTGCTAGCTTAGCTCGGTTTGTTTAATGGTGTTTAGACTTGATCATGTATTGAAACATGGTCTCTGATAGTTTGTCTACATAGCCCGACGAGTAGAAAATATTTACCTTGAACATATTTCATTATATAAGGCCACAAAGGGCGTTGACCAGCCATGACCAGAAATTCTGGGCAGCCCAGAATACGATGAACACGTTCTGACAACATGTTCTGATGCTTAGATATCTCTCATGTTGTATTATTTGGTCCCAAAATGGTTATGAACATGTACTCCTACATACATAGTACAAGATTTAATCAATAGAATGTCCAGAAAGAGTGTAGATTAAAAATTAAAGAAGGTCAAAGTAGGTACCCTTGTGCACTGACCGTCAGTGTTCTTGAGCCTCAAGATCACCTATCGCGACAGAAACTGTCGCTAAAGCCTTTAGCGACGGATTTAATTATTTTTGTTTTATAATTTCTGAAAAATACATTAAAAATAGAAATAAATTCCTAAAAATTATAAAATCAGTTTTAAAAATTATTTCAAGTTATAAAAATTGACTTTTAATAATTTGACATATTTTTTCATAAATATGATTATTTATTCGGATATTATTGGAATTTAAATTATTTAATAAATGCATTTAATAAATTAATTAAAAATGATTTTATTGTATTAAAAATCATTTTAATTAATAATATGGTATTTAATAATATTTTAAGGTATAAAACATAACTTTTAATATTTTAAGATAAATTTCATTAATTATTAAATATTAATGATATTTGATTTATTTAGTAATTATATTAAATAAATTAATTAAAAATGATTTTTAATATTATAAAAATCATTTTAAATGAAAATAAATAGTTTAAAAATATTTTAAGTTATAAAATATAACTTTTGATATTTAAAGAATAAAGATAAATTTCATTAATAATTTAATGTTAATGATATTAAGTTTATTTAATAAGTATATTAGATAAATAGTTTAAAAATGGTTTTATAGAATTAAAAATCATTTAAAAAGGAAATAAATGAATTAAAAATATTTTAAGTTATCATTAATGACTTTTAATATTTTGATAAATAATAAATTAATATTCTAACATTAATGGTAATTATTTAAAAATGATTTTAAATATTTTAAAAATCATTTAAGGGTAATATTGATACTTTAAAAATATTTTGAGTTATTATAAATAACGTTAATATTTTGGCAATGGTTTCATTAATAGTTTAATATTAATTAATTATTAATGATAATAAGATTAGTTAATATTTAAATCATTTAATAATGATTTCAGAGTTTGAAAATTCATGATAAAGTATAATAATTATTTAAAAATTATTATAAGGCTATGAAAAATAATATGACTGATATTTAAAATATCTAAACGAATATTAAGTTACACGATGGAGTTTTAGACTCGATATATACCCGATAAAGCCGTCGGTACATCGAAATATTTCAGAAATTGAGTTAGACTTATATAATTAGACACGATAAGTGTTTGTTTGTGAACCAATGACTGATAACATATGTGACAATGTGATTAGGTTATGTGCAGACTGCAATTAGCAGTACTATGTAATATGATATGAAATTTTAGTCGAACGAATGATCTTATTACTGATAGGTCGCTGTATAAAAGATTAATCTAAGTTGCGTTATTGTAAGCAGCAGCTCAGGCAAGTATCTAAACTTTATGTACTACTTTTATTTCGTGCAAATAGGTATATCATGTTATGCAAGTTTCCTAAACTTACACGAATTATTATTGAGCAAGTATCCGAACTATTCTTTATATTGTGCAAGTATCCTACTTTTACATTTACTTTATGCAATGGACATGAGTAAGAAAGTTTCAGAATTATATTATTATTGTGCCAGATTATTAACTCTATTATTTTTGATTATTTATCCAATCTTTGTATTCATACAAGTTCATACCTTATCCGATTATTGTATTATTTTATAATTCAGATATTTATTATGTTCGTTAATTCATATATAGAGATAGACAAGTGTCCCCACTTGGATAATCATTGTATTTAATCATATGTTGATACATACTTATTGATTTCAAGTATGTATACGTTGACTTAAAGGCCGTCTAAGCTATTTGATTCAGCTAGACATAAAAATATTGTTGAGCAAGATAGAACTTTATTGTATCCAACCAGATTGTTTTGGTTCGAATTCCCGACTAAGTATGAACATCCCGAATATGGGAAAACTTTTGTATACCTAAGATGGATAGAGTGAACGATAATATCGTTCTTGTATGTAGTATTGATCAATACAGGGCATAATGGGTTGATCACCCCCCGTGCCCGTAAGTTATGACGATTTACAGATGAACTTCTGTTTAACCTTTTCGAAAATAGAAAAAAATGTTCATGGTATGTTGACTGATCTCCAATTACAGTCTATACGTGGTTTCAAAAATTTCATATTGAAATGATATGTTGTTATTATTGGTTCAGCTTACTTCACAACTGTTGATTCGTTGTAGAAGTGTGTTTCAAAGAAAATATTTAATTCTTTCAGCTAATATATATTGTTGTTATTACTTGCTGGACAATCAAATGCTCATTCTTGCTTTAAAATTAAATATTTTCAGTTAAGTATGATCAACCCGAAGGCTCAACCAAGAACATGGAAATGAAAGCTGTTCGAATGAGATTTATAATATGTTGTGTAATAGTTATAGTTTATTAAGACAATGATACTTATTATCTATGATGTAATGAATGTTTAAATGTCTCGTACCTGGGATTTAGAATTTGATATATGTAAATTAAGTTTGATATCTATATTATTGTTATTATTATTAGTATTATTCAGCTTATAGAAATGGTATCGTGAAGCACCAATTTCGGGTTTTAAGTACCCGAATTTGGGGGCGTCACACTTCTCACATTCCTCTCTCTATCTGAATTTTGTATCTTTTCGAGTTAGTTGAGTTAATGGAGTGGCGATTCGAGAAAATCCTTCCACGAATCTCTGATAATAACCAGTTAAGCCCAAAAAGCTACGTACTTCGGTTATTGACTTAAGTTGCTTCCAACTTTGTATTGCTTAAATCTTTGTCAGGTAAAAATTTATGTTATGCACACAACTAATGATCTCTTTCAGTCTTTTAGGTAAAAATTGATGGATGTTAGGTAAACCCATAGCTCTAGATTGTGGATGAATGTTGATCAATTGAAACTGATGGTCACTTCAAAGTCACACGCTATTTACTAGTTACTATAGATGATTTGATTTGAGCCTTATAAACCGCGTTATTTTAGATTATTGTATTCGGAAAATAAATGAAAATCGACATTTTTTAGTTTCTTACTTTGTGTTTTTTACTCTTAGTTTATACTTTCCTTGTTCCAATTATTTATGTTTTGCACTCAACATTCATCCACAATCTCTTTTATTTTATTATGATTTATATAGAACGCACTCAGTTGTGGGTTTGTATAGAATTAATTTATACTTTTGTGTTATTTCACATATCAAACTTTGGCAGCCGAGAGAATGTTAACTCCATCGGGGCCTGTTGGCCAAAGTAACTGGGGTGATTCAGCAAACAATCCATCTCCTGCCAGAGTCTGTAGACTCTCAATTAAAGGTATTAATTAATGTGCGTACATTTGTTTATCTAAACTAATCACTCTTTGGCTGATCTAAAACTTTCTTGTATATTATGATTATAAAGCAAGAACTGGCTGCAATATTCAAGAAAATTGGGGAGAAGCAAACATGCAGCATTGGTCTGTATGAACTATACAGAATCACCCAATTATATCCCAAGGTATATTCAATACATGAAAAATACTTGTTATAGTTCTATTTGTTTCACCAAACCATCACATAGTAAACCAGTTTTGTGTTCGACAACGCAATAATCTAAGCTCAATTTTGTGTATTCACCATTTGATGGATGAAGGAAAACATCACTATTTGATATAATATGGATTAATACAAGGAGTTATCAATTAACAAGGATTCTTTTGTTTGCCTATGAATGGTTAAGTTAACAGAACCTGGACTATTGTGCTTCTAATTCTACTTGGCATTATGGACAGAGTGTCCTTCAGTGTTTGTAGCAATTAACTTGGTGATTCCTCAAGTCAATTACAAATTATTGTCACTTATTTTGATCTGCGGTACCTTAGAATATATATGATGTCTTCAATGGGAGATGATCATGTTTTTTTCTTCATTGAATTTCATATACCTTTCAGAACTCGTTATGCTATTGTGAGTGTTACTTAATGCTAGAAGTTAGTCTTATCTGTTATGGTTCTGCATAACATTTTTTTGTTTAGTAACACTAATTCAATAGATGTATAGAGTGATCAAGACACTTGACTTCCTCATTCTCATTTTATTTTATGGATATAGAAATGGCTTCCAGAAGCTGGATAAGATTAAAGACTCCAATAGACAAAGCAAGCAGTTGGAAGAACTTACAGGAAAGATGAGGAAATTGTTACTATTCAGCATAAAGTTTTTGTTTCCTTCTATCCCTAGTAGTAGAAAGAAAAAGGAGATGTTTATGAACAAATCGTAACAGACATGTCAACCTAACCAACAGATGTTTCTATTTTAGAAGAGGGTTAAATGCTTTTTTAGTAACTGTACTATAGGTCGACTTATAGATGAATAACTGAATTTTTTTTTTGTTACAGTCAACTCACTGTACTCGACTTTGCTAACAAAAAGTTAAAAAACAGCTTAGAGACTTTGACTTTCAACGGAACGGTACACATCAGCGACTGAGTTGTCCGTTACAAAGCTGACGTGGCGCCTTTGTGTGACGTGACAGTGATTAGGTAGATTTGTAGGAAAATTTTTATGAAGAAAATGAAAAAATATTTTAAAATATAATTTAAATTATAAAAATTATAAAATTAAAAATATTTTAAAATTAAAATCTTTTCAAATTCGGACATTAAATTTATAATTGAGTCAATTTGGTGTTAATTTTTTTTTCTTTTCTAACTAGGATAAATAAATTTGTACTTTCACATGCAAATAATTTTTGTCAAATAATTTTTAATTTTATCAAATAAGTTTTATTGTAATTTTAATTTTATTAAAAAAACGCAGTTTTTTTTATAAGAATAAAAAAATGCACCTTTTTTATTAAAAAAATATAAAACACAGCTTTTTTAAATAAAAATAAAACGCAGTTTTTTTAATAAAAAAAATTTAAAACGCAGTTTTTGAAAATAAAAATAAAAAATTGCAGTTTTTTTAATAAATTTTTTTTACTTTTTATTTAAAAAAAATGCATTTTTTTTTATTAAAAAAATCTAAAACGCAACTTTTTTTAATAAAAATAAAAAAACACATTTTTTAATAATTTTTTTATTATTATTATTAAACAAAAAAGGCGCAGTTTTTTTTATTAAATTTTTTTTATTAAAAACTGCATTTTTAAAAAAACAGTAATTTATTAAAAACTGAATTTTTTAAATTTTTTTATTAAAAAAACGCAGCTTTTTATTAAAAAAAATGCAGTTTTTTAAATTAAAAAACTGCATTTTTTAAATAAAAGCTGCGCTTTTGTTTATTAATTTTAATTTTAAAAACTGCATTTTTTTTGTTTAATGATAAAAAAAGTTTTATTAAAAAATGCGTATTTTTTATTTTTATTAAAAAAAGTTGCCTTTTATATTTTTTTTTAATAAAAAAGCTGTGTTTTTTTATTCTTATAAAAAAAACTGTGTTTTTTTAATAAAAATAAAAATCAATTTTATTTTAAAAAGTTGCGTTTTTTTTTTTAAATGCATTTTTTTATTTTTATTAAAAAATTTTAAAATTACAATAAAACTTATTTGATAAAATTAAAAATTATTTGACAAAAATTATTTGCATGTGAAAGTACAAATTTATTTATCCTAGTTAGAAAAGAAAAAAAAATATCACCAAATTGAATCAATTATAAATTTAATTTCCGAATTTGAAAAGATTTTAATTTTAAAATATTTTTAATTTTATAATTTTTATAATTAATATTATACTTTAAAATATTTTTTTCATTTTTTTCATAAAAATTTCTCTACAAATTCACATAATTACTGTCACGTCACACAAAGGCGTCACGTTAGTTTTGTAACGGACAACTCAGCTGTTGGTGTGTACCGTTCCGTTTAAAGTCAAAGTTTCTAACGGGTTTTTTAACTTTTTGTTAGTAAAGTCGAGTACAGTGAGTTGACTGTAAGAAAAAAAAATTTTAATTATCCATCTGTAAGTTAACCTATAGTACAGTTACTGAAAAAACATTTAACCCGAATGGAAGAGGAAGCAGTGAAAGATATATATTACTGTCATATTGTGGAAAAGGATACAACCTTGCCAAAACTGCCACCTAACTGTTTAGATTTATGCTCAAATACGTTCTGTTCAATTGCTTGAATATTTCTGTTGAGTTTTACATGTATGATTATTGACAAAAATGCTATGGTTTCATATTATTATGGTTTTCCTCCTTTATGCTGCATAAATCTTTTCAATTTTCTAAATAATTAATGTAGCATATAACGTTTTTCTCTCTGCTTTCTGCTACAATCATTCTATTATGAAGGAAAGGCTATTATGTCAAATGAGGAATTTGATAACCTCAAGGAAAAGCTAATATGGGAAGTGTTGGGGAGCATTTTACGGACCTGCAAGTGGGCTGAAGGTCTGACACTGGAAGAGGTTGACAGGTCCATTTGGCTGAAGCCCAGGGAAGAGTCTGAACGTTCGGGTCTCCTAGAATGGAATCAGCAAAGCCATAGTGGTTGGATACGGGTATCCGAGTCTTTTGGGCCGGTATCCTATTCTGGAAAGGTAGGTGTTCGGGGTTGGGCCTTCGAGTCCTTTGGGCTGAAGCCCGAACCCAATAACGGGCTTGGTGGGATTGGGCCTGTGCAGTGGGCTATCCTGCGTGCAGAGTCTACAGACCAGGCCGTATCTGAGTAAGGTAACTTCAGAGGTGGTGTTGGAGTTGGATTCTACTTCCATCTTTTGAAGAGATTGTGTTGGACCCAAATATAGGTAACTACCATATTTAAGAGTCCTATTCCGATTCGGAGAAGGATTCTAAGGTGGTGGGAGTACTATAAATACAAGGTTAATGTTACAATTAACAGGTAATACTTACTTTTGAGCACTAAACACTTATCCTCCATTGTTAAACCTTGTAAACGGCATGTACTTATTCTCACACCGGAGCTATCTCCCAGTGGTACGGCCGTCAAGCTTCTGTGTGATCGATTATTGTGCAGGTTTTAGCGCGTGAATTCTGTGATTGGATACACAGACGAAACTTGGCATTAACATTTGCGCTAGAAGGAGGGCTTTAGTGCTTAATCAATCACACTTAAACTTTTCCGACAGCAGGCTATGGCGAGTAAGGCGAACAATGTCTCTGTCCCGGAAAAAATGAAGACCCAGCAGTCACACTAGACCACACAGGTGAGGGGGTCGGTGAAGGATCGCTTGGGGTCCAGAATTCCAGATGTAGAGGAGGTGCCGGCTCCTCCTCTCCAACGAAAACTCTTCCACGACAGCCACCACACCACCAACCATGCTAGCCGTGCGGATGAGAACCAGTCTCGGGCACTGGAGGTGCACGGACAGACCCGAGGAGAGGACAACCGAGTTCAGAGAGAATTCATCTTGTAGAAGAAGATGCAATAGAATAAAGACGCCATGATGGCCCTGCGACTTCAGCAAGATGAGCTCGAACAACAGATGACGAAGGTGGCTGGAGAGCAGGAAGCCACCTCAAAAAGGCGCCGACATAAGAGCCGATCCCGGTCACCTCAGCGGGGAAAGGCAAGAAGAGAAAAAAGCTGAATTGGAGAAATTGGGACAGAGGAGGCGGGACCTGTCTCCCAAATACGGGAGGGATAGACACATAGCGTCCCCTCGTAAAGAGGAGACCGACCCCCTCGCTCGAAGGGTGGCTGAATTGGAGAAATTGTTGTTGGCAAAGAATTCGGGCGGTACGCTTACGGCTTGCGCTGGGTCACCCTTCTCGCCAGAAATCGATCTTGTAACGGCTGACCCCAAAAGGAAGATGCCCCCAATGGAGACCTATGATGGGCTGGGGGGATCCGTATGACCACTCGTGTAACGCCCCCAAAATAGGTATACATCACCCATTTTGAGTCGCCAAATACATGGTATAGAAACAAATACAACTTCAGTAATACAATTATCGTACAAAATATGATAACACATATACTGTGAGTTTGAATACAAATATAGTCTAATAGAGAGTATACAAACTCAAAAGGAGTCCTCATCACAATTATTGATACACTATTTTACAAAATAGTGAGGACTACTAATATATCTATCCTGAACTATCACTCCATACCCCGGCTAGTTCCTGCTATGTTCTCACCTCCTGAGAAGAAAAATGAAACAAAAAGGAAAATAGTGAGCTCAACTAGCCCAATAAAGAATATTATAACTAAGATAATATACAACAATTTATCATTAGTCTTTAACAGGAAAAAATCTGATAAAATATTATAGACAACAAGTTTTAGATCAATAACTGCAGCGGAAACAACAATCCATTAGAAGAGTCAAGTAGAGAAAGAATTCTACTATCTTCTAAGATTTAACAATTCATCATCAATAATTTATCCCTGTAACATCAATCAATATACATCTTGAATCAAATATTCATCTTTGTACTACAGGGCAAAGATATTCATTTGTATCACCAGTTGGTCATGTTCATCTCAACACCTGTTCATCTTTGCACTACTGGCCAAAGATATTCATCAGTTAATCATTCATCTTTGCGCTACGGGCCCAAAATATTCAGTAATATCATCATTTAGGACTGAGGAAGATGAAAAATATTTTAAAGAACGAATCTAGTGAGACAGAAGGACAAATATTAGGGATTCATATTTCAGTCTATCCAAGTTCAATAATACTCTATAATAAACTATAGTGGAGTAAAATTCAAGAATGAAGATCAAAACATTGATTAAATTTCAAGAATAAGGGTCACAATAGATAACTTGGAAGAGAAAAAAAAATAATTTTTTTTCCTTTTGTGAACAGTACCCGTGAACAGTACCTGATCATGAAAATTTCCAAATTTGATAAAAAAACTCAGACCAATATTCCTATGAAATGATATTAGATTAAACGAAATTTCTAATCATTTCAGGAATTATAGAAGCAATACTTACCATAGTAAGTTCAAATTTAAGAATACAAGATGAAATCATATCGCTTTCGTAATATGGAGTATGAAAGAAAATAATATTTCTCACGAGTGTTGCAATAAAATAATATCCTTTACCTTGGTAGAAACTGGATTTGACTGGAGAAAATCTTGCAGAAAAACTACGCTCAAAATATTCTTATACTCAAGAAAATACTCACAATACTATAGAATAAGAATTTTTGTTTATGAAAATGGTGTGTTGAGGAAGGAGAGGTTACCCCCTATTTATAGCAACGGAAGGAGGAGAAAAACAACCGAGCAACCTGCCTAATTTTCTCATTCTGCCTAACCTTTCTCATCTACCAACTTTTTCATTTTTCAATGCTTAAGGTATAAATTTCAATTGGTGAGGCCCCCACTTGGAACAAGGATTGAAAGAAAGAGATAGCCACCAATTTAGAAAACAACTTGCAGGAAGAAAAAAAATTAAACCACCTTTGAAAAAGAAAAGGACAACCACTGTATTTCTTTTGAAATTAAGTTTGCAAGCATTACTCCACCACCAAATAGCCTAACAATTCCTGCCAAACTCTTATTTTTCATCCTTGAGGGACCATAAAAGTTAGGCAATACCACCTTTGCTGACAAATTCTCACCAACCTAAAATAATGCTACACAAAGTATACACTTTGGTTACTTATGCCACTCAACTTAGAAAAGCTTTCAAGGAAAAATTAAATCACATGCATATATATATATATATATATATATATATATATATATATATATATATATATATATATATATATATATATATATATATATAATTCGAAACAATTATAATATATTTAAATGAATATTTTATCAGAGAAATAATTGTAATTCCACAAAAATATGCCAAACTTTCAACAATTATTTCATGCAAAAATTCCTTTACTTATATCCATATAAAAAATAAACACTTCCTTATCATATAAATCAATAATTAATTATTCACAAATAATATTACAGAATCACAATTATGACAACCAGGCCGTTCCCAGAAAAGAGGGGGCTTTCCAATAAGGATTTCTCCTTACTGGCGCGTAATTAGGTGACCAAACCTCTCCTTGACAGAACTTTCTAGACATTGCCAATAATGCTATCTAATAATATTATTCAAATAATATGAATTATTGATCTAATAATGGGAAATACTGTGCAGTAGCAATTATTGAAATAACAATATAAAATATCAACGCAGCAATTATTGAATCAATAAAATAAAATATTGAGCATTAATTACTGTAATAATTATTGAGTAGTGCCTTCTTACATAAGAATCAATAATTCAATAATACTGTGCAATACCGTGTGTTACTGTGCAACCACGCGTATTACTATATTTTAACCACCAAGTAATCCAACAGTGTTAACGGTAACGATTACGCCGTTATTTATAAAAACTCAAATTTGTCATTTTCCTTCATCCGACAGTTATTCTGTTATGGGACCCACAAATGACTGCGCCGTCGTACGAATATTCCCGACAACAAGAATATTCCACGACCAAATGAATATTCCCCGACAACAATGATTATTTTATAAACACTTACTTATTTTGCAAAATTTACACATTTCAACCATAACCAGAATATTATATCAAATTAATTCCTTATTATTCACAATAATAATTAGAGAAAAATCGATTTTATTTATAATAAGTTGGGGTCTTACAACTCGGATGGATACGACAGCCTGATGACATACTACGGCCATTCGGATGCGGCCAAGTGTCACATGTTCGCGACCATTCTGAAGAAGAGCGCCCGAGAATGGATGGGGACTTTGGCGGCGGGGTTAATTAATTCATGGAACGATCTTTGGGAGAAGTTTAATACCCACTTCGGGAGCAACAAAAGGAGAGGAAAGATCATAGCTTCCCTCTTGCAGGTCAAACAGAAGTCAGATGAAAGTTTGGGTCAGTACGTCAAAATGTTTCGAGAGGCTGTGGGGTCAGTAGCGGAGTTAAATTCCCCGCAAGCCTTGGGGTTCTTCACAACTGGACTAGATATTGGGAAATCGAAGAAGCTAATGAAAGATCTGGTGATCAACCCCCCGGCAGTTTTGACAGAAGTTTTCCACCGAGCTGAAGGATATATAGCGATTGAAGAGGCGATGAGAAACTTTAAACCTCACTCCCACTCTTACGAGAAGTCCAAAGATCGGGACAAGCAGAGTTACCAAAGGTTCGATAATCAGGCGAAATCGAATAATTACAATAAGAAAAGCTATTATGGGGGAGGTTCGGGCAGCGGACAACCACCTTTCCAGAATAAGAGTATCAATAAGGTCTACACCACGCTCAACACTGACCGAGCCAAAATACTGGAGGAGATGCGAGATAAACCTTTCTTCGAACCAAGCCCAGAGATCCCAAAGCCTGGGAGGAGGGGTCGGAACAAATATTGTGCTTATCATCAGAGTCGGGGGCATACGACGGAGGACTGTAACAACCTGAAAGACCTGATAGAGAAGAACGTCTAGAATGGGCAACTGATGTAGTATGTGGTCGGTCGAGAAGGTTCAGAAGCCCCCTTGGAGGTAAACAAGGTACCAACTCGAGAAGCACAACCACCACCGAACCCACAAGCTTGAGGGGTTATTGACCTGATTACGGGCAGGTCGGTAGGGCGTGTAACCGAAAAAAAGAGGAGTGGACATCTCGAAGCGGTATTATCAGTGGCTAATTTGTCACCCCAAAAGGACAGGACCCACTCTGGAGTTTCCATCTCCTTCTTGGATGAAGATTATCCTACCGATCACATCGAACCGCATGACGGGGCATTGGTGATAACGACACAGGTCATATTAGTGGATATGAAAAGAATGATGATCGATAACGGATCTTTGGTTGGCATACTATAAATGCATGCCTATCAGATAATGGACTTGGAGGGAAATAAGATGGAGTTGGGAGGAGAGGGGCCATTATATGGGTTTAGCGGAAACCCGGTGCATGTGTCTGGAACGATAGAGCTCCCCGCCAGGTTCGACACAGCACCCCAGCAAGCAAAGATCATGGTTAGATTTTTTGTGGTACAGGTGGATTCAGCCTATAATGCTATTCTGGGAAGGTCGACCCTAGCAGCACTTCAAGCCGTGACATCCATTCCACACTTCAAGATCAAGTTTCCAATAACAAACGGGATCGGGGAGGTAAAAGGTGACCTTGATATTGCCCGAAGGTGTTACCGGAACACTCTGATCTCCTCAGGGGTTGGGGTCAGCAAACAGAAACATACGATGGCTATCGAGATAGAGCTGTTCACCGAAAGCAGTACTGAACCGATGGCACTGCCGGCAGGAGAAACATAAGATATCGAGCTAATACCGGGAAACACAGAAAAATTGGTCAGGATTGGGGAAGGATTGACATAACCATTACGGATAGGGTTGGTGGACTTGCTTCGGGTATACGTCGATATTTTTGCTTGGGAACTTAGCGACATGCCAGGTGTAAGTGAATCGGTGGCGCTGCGCAAGCTACACACAGACCCGAAGAAAAGACCAGTGATACAGAAGAGAAGGATCTTTGCCCCAGATAGGCAGAAGATCATAGATGAAGAGATTATGTTAGTTCTTAGTAGGCACAAGTTATCTAGAAGGGGGGGTTAAATAGATATTTGAAAATCTTTCCCTTTTAAACTTGTTATTAGATAATGATTAAAACTTAGCGGAATTAGTATTTGTTTTAATCTTCTTTACCAAGCAATGAAGTTATGAGCGAGTAAGGCAGTTATATCAGATATAGCAGATATAACATGAATGTAAACGACATAGTTATTTTTAAGTGGTTCAGAGAACTCAAAGATCCTAGTCCACTCTTCTACTCAACGAGGAGGATATCCACTAAGGATGTCTTTTACAATCTTCTGAATCACACTGATTCCTTCTAGACCAGCAGTCTAGGAAATTCTCTAGTTCACTCTTGAACTCTTCAAGTCCAGCAGACTTGGCTTTCTTACAGTTCACTACGAACTCTTTAAGTCCAGCAGACTTGGTACTCTTCTTCAGTTGATTGATAGTTGTTGAGTTCTTAATGGTTGCTACTCAGTCACTGTGTAAGCACTTGTTCTAAAGAACTGAGTAGCTGAGTAAGCTTTGCAATATCTCAGATCGTAGAGTTGAGCTTAAGAGAGATGTTTATGATGTTTGTTTAATGCTTGCTTATTTCTCTCTCATCTGTCTGATCTGTATATATGTGATGTTGAAAACTATCTGTTGGATCCATCCGTTGTGGCATTAAATGCATCTGAACTTTTTGTACTGTGATGGAGACATTTCTGCACATCTTCTGAATTCTACATTCTGGCCCACTGATACTGCATGTTGTTTTTTCACCTACCACCTGATAAGGTGTTTTGTCCCTCTTACCCATGGTACTATCCTTAGCTTCTTCAATACGCTTCTTTGTTGCATACTAAGGATATTTCATATATTATGGGACTGATGAGCACTGCAGTATCTGGGATCCATTCCTCACTTATTGTAAACATAGATCATGAGGCTCGACGTTTTCTGACATGAGACAGATGATGCTCTACAATTTGGATTGTGGTGTTCTATGATTTAGATTATAGTGTCTTTGACATCTATGCATACTACTAAGTTATCAGTTCGAGAGCACTACGATTTCCCTTAAACCTTCGCGCACTACGATCTTCTCTTGCTCGTGTTGTTGACTCTATGTTCCCGAGAGCACACTATGATCGTTGACTTGTAAAACTTCATGTTTCCTTTAGCATACTGCGATCGTGGAGTTAGCTCAGAAAACATTGGGACCACTCTACGATTTCCGAAGAGTCCCCTTCAAGGCAGACACACTACGATCTTCAGGCAATACATTTTCTGCCTTGACTCCTGCAATGTTGATCAGATGGATGCACTACGATTTCTTCTGGACTAATCTATTACATCTTAAGATCAACTTAACAGTTTTGATCTTTCTATCTATACATTCTTTATCAGAATGGTACACGTTGAAAGCTTAGATCAACCTAACAATTTTGATCTATCACTAAGTCCTTGTACATATATTCATTTAAGGACCTTACAAATAATCATGAACATATACATTTAAAACATCAAATCATAATATGCATTCTCTCAACAATCTCCCCCTATTTGATGTTGACATAACCAAGGAGATTTGTTGTCATGATTA
Organism: Panax japonicus; assembly: GCA_020205505.1. NCBI lineage: Eukaryota > Viridiplantae > Streptophyta > Magnoliopsida > Apiales > Araliaceae > Panax > Panax japonicus. The sequence continues at coordinate 61,736,575 of CM035094.1, forward strand.
TTAGTGACTAGATGCATTTGCAGGAAATTTAAACATGACTTAGTATTTCAGTGAGCAGCTGAAATTTCTAGAGAATAAGCATGAATTTATTGATGATCAGAAGATATTACATTTCAGTATTACACCAATAGAAAATTTAAGTTTTAACTTATCTCTGTTTCCTTGACCTCTTTAGTGGAGGTGGGTTGGCGTACTCCTCAACCCTTCTTTTTCTTTGAGCTTCCTCGTTCCTGGCTAACTCTTCTAGCTCGCTTAGACTTAGAATTGGATTCTCCTCATGCTTGTGCATGAATGCAGGATCTCTATTTGGCATTCTTATGCATACAGTAACACATCTTATGAGCTGGGAGTTGACTCCTGACAACTTAATGGTATAACCATTACAATTCCCTATTGATCAGATCGTTGAGTCTGACTGTGGAATTATCTTGCAGGAGGGCTTCGAAATGCTTGAGCATGAAATTGTCGTCTTCCCCTTTCTTGAGTTCCATGGTTTCCTCTGTCTCTGACTTGGCCTCCTTGGCCTTCGAGATCTCCTTTCCCTTTATTCTCCCTGTTTATGTCAACATCAAGGGTTCGAATATCTGCAGACAGTCGATTAACTCCTTGGACAAGCTCGTTCAGTTAGCTTTGGGTTTGAACGATGTCCTCTCTATTTTCCTTGATCTATTTTTTGGTTCTTGCTTCTTTATTTTGGAGAACTGAAAGAATCATATCATTATGTTTGTCCTAATTTTCATAAGATTATTGGAAGTCGTAGACAGAAGCTTTCAAGTTGAGGATGTTGTCCAGCATAATCTTATGTTGAAGATCTTGGTGTTTCTGCATTTCGAGAACAGCCTCTCTTTGCTGGGCAGCTCTCTGTAAGTGGATCTCATCTCTGTTCGACATACTCTTCAAAATCTCTTTGATAATTTCTCTTAGCCTCTTTATAAGCTCAGTATTCATAGTGCCAGGGAAATTATTTATAACTATGATCATTTGATTCAGTCAGATATTGATGAGATCAGAGTGAGTTTCCAAGCTGGCTTCTATAGACTTGACCATTTTCTCAGAGGTGTCTTTCAAGTCATTCTTGGTAGGCAGGCTTGGGAGAGTATCACTTGCTTGAGGATTGTTCAGTGGAGGGGTTCTCGGTTGAGATTGATCTTGCAGATTGTAAAGAGCGAGATCAAGACTAAAGTAGTCATGTGATGAGGAGGATGGTATATCAGCTGGAGGGGCTTGGGTTTGGATGTCTGAGATAGGAGACTCTACGATTTCAATGTTGGATTCTACGATGTGGCTGGAGTCTTGAATCGTAGAGTTGGTGATTTATGGAAGCAGGGTAAGGTTGACTTCTTTTGGTTCTTTAGGTACAAAATTTTGAGATTCTGTAACTGGAAACTGATTGAGTGGGTGAAAAATCACTTCCATCCATCGAGGAAATTCATAGAATTGACTGAATGAAGATAATGGCAAGTGATTAACTTTAAAGAGATCAGGAATAGTTAATACCTCAAGTTTATCCTTGGATGAGGAATGGTTGGTAAGCAGCTTCTTGGCAAAGATGACTTTCCCTGGAAATCCATTAACCAGAACTGAGATTGCTGAATATTCCTTGAAGCTTCAGAACATGTGATCCCATGAGTTCAAGATTTGAGCTTGATAGTATGCCATCATGGGTAGGTAGGAAAATAGTTGAGTGTACATATAGCTCCAAAATCCATCTTTCCCTACACCAGTGATTTCAAGCTCATCATTATCATTTTCTTCCTCTTCTTTGGTCACTTCTGAAGATTCCATTATCTCAATGATCTCTGGAAAGTTTGGCATTGATTCACCTTTATCTTGGGCAGGAACCTCTTCTTCTGCCATTGGGATATCATGAGGCTCCCCCTCAGCATGAACATCTTCTTGAGAGATCAGAAACTCCTCCTCAGCTAGAACATCTTCTTGAGTTGTAGACTTCTCCCCCTCAGTCGGTGTATACTCAATCATGAGAATTTAAGGAATCTCCCCCTCAACTTGAGCACTGTCCTTTTTATTTGCTTGGGGCTGTTCCTCTTTTGCAGCCGCACTCTTGGCTTCCTTTTTCAGCACATTTTCATTCTTAAGAATATACTTCTTGACCAGCTTTCTTTTTGCTTTGTTGGGTTTAGCCACAACTTCTGAATTCCCTTGAGTCTTAGCTTTGTCATGTTGAGCAGCCACTCTTCTTGAAGTAGCTTCTTCCATTTCATCCATACTTGGCCTGGTTTCAGAGAACAGCAGAGACTCTACGATAGAAGAAACTGTTGGTCTTTTGGACTTATGGCTAGTTTTGTTCTTCTTTAGGATCTGTGATATGGTGGCTTGATCCTCTTCAGCTTCTTCTTACTGTTGCTTCTTTCTTAGCCTCCTTAGAGTCTCTATATCAGAGGACTATACAGGAATGTCATTTGTAGATCCTTGAGGCTCTTTAATTTGTCTTGCCCTTAGCTTTCTCTTGCCCTTGCTTTTTCTGGCAAGAACAGAGGGTTCTCCCTTGTCTGCTTCTTCTTCTTCTTCAACTTCCCTGACAACAGACATGTCTCCTGGAAAGCCTGCCTCCTTTAGTTCCCCAGTTCTCCCACTGGACTCTGTCATCATTCGAATATACTCAGCAGGGTTCTTTTCCCAGTTTTTAAACAACTGCTGGGTCATTCTTCGACTAGGGTTGATGGCTTCTCCTTCATCATCCCCAATTTTGTCACCCAGTGCAGATTACAGAATGATGCTTATGAATCTCCCATACAACATCTTCGGAGTGCTCTTTGATTTCTTCGAGTTGACGATCCACTTACCGATCCACTCGAGCAATACAGCCCCATAGTTGAGTTGTGAACCATGAACCATGGCCGTCATGAGCTTAAGTTGAGTCTCATATACCGAGTCCTGACCTGAGCTCTTGCAGCAGATGCATTTCCCAATAATGTCAACCAAAAATTCGTACCTTTGAGGGAAATCCTTCTTTTTGTAGCCTTTCACAGAGGGATTCTTCTTGTGGTGCATTTTCTTCAATCCCTCTTAGAAGCTTATGCTGTCTAGAAATGGGTGCCCTACATTTTTGAAACCTAGGGCCAGATTGAAGTCTTCTTCCCTTAGTCTCATTTCTACTCCTTTTACTTGTGTAGTGATGGTGTTGTGTTCGTACACACCATTCTTGTAGAACTCCTTCACTAGCTTGGGATAGATGAGGGTGTCGGTGCTCGGCGCCTCTTTGAGACCTGCCTTCTTCAGTAGCGCTAAGGTCTTGTGAAATTTTGGTGGAGCAGCTTTGAACTCGTCAAAACAAAGTCTGTAGCCTGAAATTACATTTGAAGCAGCCATTAATTCTGTAGTTTAAGAAGTGAGATACGACTGAGCTTTCTACTGATTTAGGGTTTTGCTTTGAGAGAGAGAGAATGGGAGAGATAATCTTTTGAACTTCAGATTTCAAAAACACGGTTTCAATTTGTACTTGTAACTTCCCTATCTCTTTTTGTCTTAGTGGGACAGATGTCGCCTTTTGCTTGGCTCTACAATTTTTACTGTGCAGGAATGTACTGATTTTCCCTTGGCCTTTTCAGAGCTGAGGTGTCCTTAGGAAGACTACGATCAATGAGGTAGTCTTATGTTCGTTGAGTCTGTCCTGCGATCGTTGAGTCTGTCTGGCAGTCGTTGAGTCTAATCAGCATTCGTTGAGTCTGTCATACGATCGTCGAGTCTGTCTGGCAGTCGTTGAGTCTGATCAGCATTCGTTGAGTTTTTCCTATGATCGTCGAGTCTGTCCTACGATCGTCGAGTCTGTCCGAATCCTTGTGATGACTTTTTGATAAAGCATTCTTTTTAAGGTAGCTCAGGAAGGGCCAACCTCCTGGTGTGATTCAAGGGTTAGGTTTGTCCCTGAGGCACCTCTTAGAGAGATTGCTTTGTTATGAAGTTTGTCATCACAGGATGCACTTTGCTTGTTGAAAGGACTTTTGTCATTATCGAGTCTGCACTATGATAGTTGAGTCTTTGCTACGATCGTTGAGGTAGATGTCCTTTCAGCTCTATGATCGTTCAGCTCAACGATCGTGGACTTTCCTTGATCATGTCTACGATTTTGAGTTCAGCCTTTATATCTGTCATGGTTAGTACAATCTAGAGCATACATGTCATGGTTGAAGATTTAGCATTCCTAGCTCACTTATTAACATATTAAATCTGGATTCATCTAATGGTTTTGTAAAAACATCAGCAAGTTGATTTTCAGTAGGGATATATTATAAAGATTTAGTTCCATTTTGCACATGATCCCTAATTAAGTGATACCTTATTTCTATATGCTTGGTCCTATAATGCATAACAGGATTATGAGTTATTACTATGGCACTTGTGTTATCACAGTGTATGAGAATAGATTTGAAATCGAACCCATAGTCAGCTAGTTAATTTCTCATCCATAGGATCTGAGCACAGCAGCTGCCAGCAGCAATATATTCAGCTTCTGTAGTTGAAGTAGACACTGAGTTTTTCTTTTTGCTAAACCAGGACACAAGTCTGTTTGCAAGAAGTTGACAGGTGCCACTGGTACTTTTTCTGTCTATTTTGCATCCTGTAAAATCAGCATCTGTGTATCCTATTAGTTCAAATGAAGATTCCATGGGATACCACAGCCCCAAGTAGGGTGTACCCTTGAGATACTTGAAGATCCTCTTTACAGCAGACAAATGTGACTCTTTAGGGTTAGCCTGAAATCTATCACATATGCTTGTTGCAAACATTATATCTGGTCTACTGGCAGTTAGGTATAAAAGAGACCCTATCATACCTCTGTATTGAGTGATATCAATACTTTTACCTTTCTCATCCTTGTCAAGCTTGGTTGCAGGAGCAATTGGTGTTTTCATGGGAGACGTTGATTCCATGCCATACTTCTTTAGTATGTCTTTGATGTACTTGGCTTGTTTTATGAAAATTCCTTCTTCAGTCTTCTTTACTTGCAGTCCAAGGAAGAAGTTCAGCTCACCCATCATGCTCATTTCAAACTTGCTCTGCATTAGCTTAGAGAATCTCTTGCATAACTTTTCATCAGTAGAACCAAAGATAATGTCATCAACATAGATTTGAACTAATAAGACTTTGTCTCTATGCTTTCTAAGAAACAGTGTGGTATCTACTCTACCTCTAGTGAACCCATTTTCGATTAAGAAGTTAGTCAGTGTTTCATACCATGCTCTAGGTGCTTGTTTAAGACCATATAAGGTTTTATCTAATCTATAGACATAATTGGAAAGAGATGGATTGATGAAAACTGGAGGTTGTTCTATGTAGACTTCTTCTTGAAGCTCTCCATTTAGGAATGCACTCTTGACATCCATCTGAAAGACTTTGAACTTCATGTGGGCAGCAAAGGCAAGAACGATTCTGATGGCTAGTCTGGCAACAGGTACAAATGTCTCATCGTAGTCGATACCTTCTTCTTGAGAATAACCTTTTGCCACTAATCTTGCCTTGTTTCAGGTTATGACCCCATCTTCATCCATTTTGTTTCTGAAAATCCACTTAGTTCCTATCAAAGGATGGATCTTTGGTCTTGGTACCAATCTCCATACTTTACTTTGTTCAAATTGGTTGAGCTCTTCCTGTATTGCTTCTATCCAGTTGGAGTCTTCCATAGCATCCTCTATCTTCTTTGGCTCTATTTGTGACAGGAAGCTTAGATAAAAACATTCATTCTGAGTAGCAGCTCTTGTTCTGACTCTTGCACTAGGATCTCCAATGATTAGATCCTGAGTGTGATCTCTTGCCCATCTGTTCCCGATTGGGACATCTGTCCTAATGCCTTCCTGTCTTAGGTCTTCAAGATCTATTTTTTCTTCATGGAGTGGAGGCTCGCTGTCTTGGATGGAACTCTCTATGATTTCATTATCATGCTCTACGATTTCACTATCTGGCACTACGATCGTAGTGTTGAGCTCGACAATTTCATTCATAGTGTCTGTACTATCGATCGTAGTGTCTTGAGGCACTGCTTTGTCTAAGTCAGTTTCATTAAAGATGATGTGTATTGAGACTTCGACATTCAGTGTCTTCTTGTTAAACACCCTGTAAGCTTTGCTGTCTGTGGCATATCCAAGAAAAATTCCTTCGTCTGACTTGGGCTAGAATTTTGTCAGATACTGTTTTCCATTGTTGAGAATATAGCATGCACAGCCAAAGACATGGAAATAGCTGACACTCGGCTTCCTTCCTTTCCACAGTTCGTAGGGTGTCTTCTTGTTCGTAGAGTGAGTTAATGATCTGTTCTGCGTGTAGCATGCAGTGCTGACAGCTTTTACCCAAAAGTATTTAGGCAGACGAGCTGCTGCTAGTAGAGTACTTCCAGCCTCTATCAGGGTTCTGTTCTTTCTTTCAGCAACTCATTTTGTTTAGGAGTTCATGGAGCTGAGAAGTTATGACTGATGCCATTGTCTGAGCAGAACTTGTCTATTTCTGAGAAATCAAATTCTCTTCTATGATCACTCCTTATGGCCTTGATTTTCTCTCCTTTCTCGTTCATCACCACTCTGAACATCTTGATTAATTCGGAGCTTGTCTCATCCTTTGAGGTTAAGAAAAATACCCATGTGAATCTGGTGTAGTCGTCGACTATGACTAGAGAGTATCTTTTTCCTCCAAGACTAGTTGTTGGGATTATCCCAAAGAGATCCATGTGGAGCAGATGCAGTGGTTTGTCAATGGAGTTGGCAGTCTTGCTCTTGAATGAGCTTCTGGTTTGCTTTCCAATCTGGCAGCATTGTATGGCCTTTCCTTCACAAAGTTGAACTTGGGTAGACCAGCTACGAGGTCTTTTGATGCCAGTTTGGACATGATTTTGAATTTTAAGTGAGACAGCCTTCTGTACCATAGCCAGCTCATTTCCTCGGACGCTTTTGCCAGAAAACATATTGTCTCATCAGAGCTTAGTTGACCAAGATCTACTGTGTAAACATTTACTTCTCTTGTTCCGGTTAGCTTTATGGCAGATGTCTTCAAATCTCTGACTAGACATTGGTTGTTGAGAAATGTTACTTGGTGACCCTTGTCGCAGAGTTGGCTGATACTTAGAAGGTTGTGTTGGAGTCCTTCCACATAAGTTACTTTGCTAAAAGATACTGCACCATTGCCAGCAGAGCCAAATCCTCTTGTCTTGCCCGAGCCGTTATCTCCAAAGATGACTGAGGGACCCTCCTTTTCTACATAGTTAGATAGAAGAGCTTTGTTCCCTGTCATATGCCTTGAGCATCCACTGTCCAGATACCATGTTGAGGTCGTGGAACTCTTTTCCTGTCAAAACATTTGAACCTTCATTTTGGTACCCATACTTTCATGGGTCCTTCATTGTTAGTGCCTTTGGGGACCCAAATTTGTCTAATCTTGGGTCTCACATGCATGGAGTTATAATAACACTTTGTGCCCTTATGACCAAATTTATTGCATATGAAACATCTATTAAGATGCATGCCTGTGTGTGTGTGGTGATTCATCTTCCACTTGGACTTGTGTGGTTCCTTAGTTAACCTTCTGTTAAACTGATTCTCTTTCTTCCACGTGTTCTTAGGTTTCATAAATAGTGATGAGTGTGCCTTACCTCTACTGTACCTTCCCAATTGATTCGTAGAGTTGGTTTTGCTTGACTCTACGATTCTTCGAGGTTGATAAGTAGAGGTTGGGTTACTCTTCTCCTTGATGAAACCCAGACTAGCTTGAGATCCTTTACTTCTCTAGGTATAACTAGAAACAGTAGAACAAGGTTGGACTGGCTTTTCCAACTGTGAGGATTTCACAAAGGTAATGCCTCTACCAAAACTTGAAGTATTACTAGTGCTAGTTTCCATTGTCTTTTCCACACTAGGTTCTGAGATGAATTCCCCAAAGCCTAGACATGTTTTGTCGAATATGCTTCTCTGACTAGAGAGCAGGCAATCCATGGATGATGAGAATTTGTTCCATGAATAGATAGTCTTCTCTAGATCCTCAATTTTAGAGGTTAGCTTAGACTCTCTTTGTGCATTGAGTGTATTTGTCTGTTTTAAAGTTTCATTCTCAGCCTCAAGCTTGGACAGAAGATTGGTACTTAGAAGGGCTGTTTCAAGCTCTTCTTGAACATACAGAAGATTGATGTAGATCAGTGGTTATGCCATGCAAAACAGTTCTTAAGTCACTTATATCTACATCAGGAGAATTAAAATCAAATACCTCATCGAGATATACATCATGTATGTTTAGGCTTTGTTTGTCCTTTGCATGTTTGGCCATCAAACACAGATTTACCATGTGTGGTTCTTCCTCATCTCCGGAGTCTGTATTTGAGTCATTATCTAAATCACTTCATGATCCTCTGGCAACCAGGCCTTTGTCTCTTTTTCTGAGGCCTCTTAGTTCCTTTGTATTCTTTCTTTGCATGAGATTTCTTTTGTAGTTCTTCTTTAATAGGCTTGTTGCAGTTGGCAATGAAATGACCAGGTTTCTTGAAGTTGTAGCATAAATCATTCATTTGTTCCTGGCTGACATAGTTGCTAACTTTCTTTGGCTTGCCGGTTCTACCTTGTTTCATGAACCTTCTTAGTCTCTTTACCAACATAACAAAGTCATCGCCATCCTCTTCATCATCATCAGAGTTAATCTCAGTGATGACTTTTGATAAACCTTCATTTGCCTTGAGAGCAACACCCTTATCCTTTCTTCTTCTTCTGATAAGGTTTCGGCGCGTTGGGTCAGCTCCAGTTCGTAGGTCAGGAGTTTTCCATACAGTTGTTGAACTGTCATCTCATTAAGATTCTTTGATTCTCTTATTGTTGTGGTCTTTGCATCCAACCTACTCGGTAGGGCTCTCATGAACTTTATGGTTAGATCCTTGTTAGGATAGATCTTCCCATATGCTCGTAGAGAGTTGAGCAGAACGTTGAATCTTTCATAAGTTGCAGTCACATTTTCTCCTTGCACATGAGCGAACATTTCATACTGTGTGTCAGGAGAGACTGTTTGTTCTCTCTGACTTCTTCAGTTCCTTCGTGCATAATCAGCAGTGCTTCCCAAACTTCCTTAGCTGTTTTGCTGTTTACAATATTTTTAAACAGATCGTCCTCTAAGGATTGGAGCAGGATGTTCTTCTCCTTTTTATGAAGTTGGACAGCTCTCTTCTCTGTGTCTGTCCATTCTTCTTTAACTTTGATTTGTACTTTGTTTGGATCGTCAATGGTTGGTGCAAGCTTTGTTGGTATATAGGGCCCATTAAGAACAGTCTCAAATAGATCTTCATCTATTGAGTCCATGTAAGCTTGCATCCTGACTTTCAAGTTAGCAAATTTATCTTTGTTGCACATTGATGGCCTGCTGCCTCCTGTCCTGGATTCGCTTGGTAAGAGTGCCAATTGGATCTACTAAAGCGTGTAAGCTGTAAAATAGAACCTGCTTTGATACCAATTGTTAGTTCTTAGTAGGCACAAGTTATCTAGAAGGGGGGGGGGGTTGAATAGATATTTGAAAATCTTTCCTTTTTAAACTTGTTATTAGATAATGATTAAAACTTAGCGGAATTAGTATTTGTTTTAATCTTCTTTACCAAGCAATGGAGTTATGAGCGAGTAAGGCAGTTATATCAGATATAGCAGATATAACATGAATGTAAACGACACAGTTGTTTTTAAGTGGTTCAGAGCACTTAAAGCTCCTAGTCCACTCTTCTACTCAATGAGTAGGATATCCACTAAGGATATCTTTTACAATATTCAGAATCACACAGATTCCTTCTAGACCAGCAGTCTAGGAACTTCTCTAGTTCACTCTTGAACTCTTCAAGTCCAGCAGACTTGGCTTTCTTACAATTCACTACGAACTCTTCAAGTCTAGCAGACTTGGTACTCTTTTTAAGTTGATTGATAGTTGTTGAGTTCTTTATGGTTGCTACTCAATCGCTGTGTAAACACTTGTTCTAAAGAACTGAGTAGCTGAGCAAGCTTTGCAATATCTCAGATCGTAGAGTTGAGCTTGAGAGAGATGTTCACGCTGTTTGTTTAATGCTTGCTTATTTCTCTCTCATCTGTCTGATTTGTATATATGTGATGTTGAAAACTATCCGTTGGATCCATCCTTTGTGGCATTAAATGCATCTGAACTTTCTGTACTGTGATGGAGATATTTCTGCACATCTTCTGAATTTTGCATTCTGGCCCACTGACACTGCAGGCTGCTTCTCACCTGCCACCTGAAAAGGTATTTTGTCCCTCTTACCCATGGTACTATCCTTAGCTTCTTCAATACGCTTCTTTATTGCATACTAAGGATATTTCATATATTCTGGGACTGATGAGCAATGCAGCATCTGGGATCCATCCCTCACTTATTGTAAACACAGATCATGAGGATCGACGTTTTTTGACATGAGACAGTTGATTCTCAACGATTTGGATCGTGGTGTTCTATGATTTAGATCGTAGTGTCTTTGACATCTATGCATACTACGAAGTTATCAGTTCGAGAGAACTATGATTTCCCTTAAACCATCGTGCACTAAGATCTTCTCTTGTTCGTGTTGTTGACTCTATGTTCCCGAGAGCACACTACGATCGTTGACTTGTAAAACTTTATGTTTCCTTCAGCATACTGCAATCATGGAGTTGGCTCAGAAAACATTGGGACCACTCTACAATTTTCAAAGAGTCCCCTTCAAGGCAGGCACACTACGATCTTCAGGCTCTACGTTTTCTGCCTTAACTCCTGCAATGTTGATCAGATGGATGCACTACAATTTCTTCAGGACTAATCTATTACATCTTAAGATCAACCTAACGGTTTTGATCTTTCTATCTATACATTCTTTATCAGAATGGTACATGTTGAAAGCTTAGATCAGCCTAACAATTTTGATCACCACTAAGTCTTTGTACATATATTCATTTAAGGACCTTACAAATAATCATGAACATATACATTTAAAACATCAAATCATAATATGCATTCTCCCAACAGATTACCAAGCTACTGGAGGCGGGATTCATCTTCTAAATCGATTATCCTGAATGGCTGGCGAATGTGGTACTGGTTCAGAAGCAAAATGGGAAGTGGAGGTTATGCATCGACTACACAGATCTTAATAAGGCGTACCCAAAAGATTTCTATCCTCTACCCAACATAGACCAACTGATTGATGCCACTTCGGGATATGGCATGTTGAGCTACATGGACGCTTTCTCGGGATACCACCAAATTTTGATGCATAAGGACAATATCCCGAAGACGAGCTTCATCTTGCATCGGGCCATATATGCGTATCGAAAGATGACCTTCGGGTTGTTGAAAGCGGGTGCAACCTATCAACGGATGATGAACTTTGTATTCAGAAAGCAGCTGGGCCGAAGTATGGAAGTGTATGTGGACGACATGATCGTAAAACGTATGTCAGTCCAGGATCACTTAGAGGATCTAGAAGACTGTTTCGAAATAGTAAGGAAACACAAACTGAGATTAAACCCTACAACGTGTACCTTCGGCTTGGGCTCGGGCAAGTTTCTGGGATATTTAGTAAACAAAAGGGGAATCGAGGAGAACTCGGAAAAAATTACGGTGATCTTAGATATGAAATCTCCGAAGACATACAAAGATGTACAGAGGTTGTCAGGGCGGATAGCAGCCCTTCGGAGATTTGTGTCAAAATCAGCCGAGAGATGTCTACCTTTCTTTGACACTCTTAAGGAACCGAAGAATGATAAAAGTTTCCAGTGGACCATAGAGTGCGAAGATGCGTTCCTAGGGATCAAGAAATATCTGAGTTCGGCACCGTTGTTGATGAAACCAATCCCTTCGGAACCTTTATATTTATATTTGGCTACAAGGCCGATGGCAGTAGGGGCATCATTGGTGAGGAACAAGGGAGGGCAGCAGTTCTCGGTATACTATGTCAGCCATATCTTAACCTAGAGAATTTCGTGTATGCCCTAATCATTGCAAGCAGAAAGCTTCGGCATTATTTCCAAGGTCGGATGGTGGTGGTATATACGGATCAGCCGTTAAAGAAAATATTGCATAAACCAGATGTGTTGGGTCGACTTGTAGCATGGGCTATGGAGCTAACGCAGTTTGCTATAGAGTATCACCCTCGAACGACAATCAAGGGCCAGGCGTTGGCAGATTTCATCATGGAATGTTCTTTCTCAGAACCAGACGTGAATACAGTGACCGAAACCCAACAAGGGCCGATCGCGTGGACTTTATATATAGACGGATCATCAATATCGGATCTCAGTGGGGCAGGAGTCATCATGACAAGCCCCAAAGGATTCAAAGTCCAGCAGGCAATTCGATTTCAGTTCAATGCCACAAACACCGAAGCAGAGTATGATGCCATCCTCGCAGGGATACGGTTGGCCCGGAGCTTTGAAGTACAGAAGTTGGTCATATACAGTGATTCATAGCTGGTGGTCAAACAGTTGTCGGGGGAGTATAAGGCTCAGGGGGCAAGAATGACAAAATATCTAGCCGAGGTGAAAGATAAGCTCACGTACTTCACGTCACACAGTTGTCAAGGGGTGGACCGGTCAGATAATACAGTAGCAGATGCCCTCTCCAGGTTGGCAACTACCGAAGCAAGCTCCTTCAACAGGTCGGTGTATCTAGAAGTCTTAGAATAGCCAAGTGTACCAAAGACAGATGTATTGACTCTAGACCGACTTGACTGCTGGCTCACACCTTTTATCTCCTACTTGGAAGATGGGACTCTCCCCTTGGACCGAATCCTAGCAAGAAAAATCAAACACATGAGTTCAAACTTCGTCGTCATAGACGGAAACCTATACCGAAGGGCCTTTAGCTCCCCACTTCTCAAATGCTTAACCCCTTCGGAAGCAGATTACACATTTCGAGAGGTACATGAAGGGATCTGCGGGGATCACATGGGGGCCAAGTCACTGGCGCATAAGATTTTAAGGCAGGGGTATTATTGGCCGACTATCTACACGGAGGCCAAAGAGTTCGTCAGATGATGTCCCAAATGTCAGCTGAACAACACTATCCCACACCAACCTCCCGAAGAGCTGTACTCTGTCTTATCCCCGATCCCCATTGTTGTATAGGGAATCGACATTCTGGGACCTCTGTCGAAGGCTAAAGGGCAAGTTACTTTCATAATCGTGGCTATCGATTATATGACGAAGTGGGTCGAAGCCAAACCACTACAGAAGATCACCGAACAAGAATGCTTGAAAGTTTTCAAAGAAGGGGTCGTTTATCGTTTCGATATTCCATTGGCAGTGGTCTCTGATAACGACGGACAGTTTGTCGGGTCAAAATTCGAAGCATTTCTGAAATAGTTGGGAATTCAATATCGCAAGACTCCAGTCGCTCACCCTCAGTCGAATGGTCAAGTAGAAGTGACCAACCGAACCCTACTCAATGGGATCAAAAGAAGATTGGATGAGTTAAAGGGTCGGTGGCCCGAAGAGCTACTCAGTGTTCTGTGGGCATATCGGACCACTCCGAGGACAACAACTGGAGACTCTCCGTTCAGACTGGCATACGGGACTTACGCACTCATACCGGTTGAGATCGGATCCCCCACTCTTTGAGTCAGTCAGTACAAAGAACTATACAATGATGAAGGTTTGAAAATGAATTTAGATTTGTTGGAAGAGGTTCGGGACTATGCTATGTTGAGATTGGCTATCTATCTGTAGAGAATAGCCTGACATTACAACCAAAAGGTGAAGCTGAGGAGGTTTGCAGTAGGTGATTTGGTCCTCCGGGAGTCAGAGGCATCAACCCCCCAGAATACCGGCAAACTAATGCCTAACTAGGAGGGACCATATGAAGTAGTAGAGGTGCCGAAGCCAGGTACTTACCGGCTTCGAGCAATGGACGGTTCGGATGTAAAGAATACATGGCATGCTGGGAGACTTAGAAAATTTTACCAGTAATAGTTATGTCATTCTTTTCTTTACCCATGTAACCGCTTCAAATTTAAATTAAATAAATGCAAGTTTTCTTTGAATATGTTTAACTTCATTTATATGTCTCTTTCTACTGGAACGGACAAACTTCGGACACAATCCGATCAGAGGATTAGAAAAGACACCACTGATCGAGATAAGTCACAAGTATAACCGACCGAAAAAAATTGTAAGTAAACTTCGGACATGGTCCGATCAGAAGGTTCGAAAAGACACTACTGGTCGAGATAAGTCACAAGTATAATTGACCGAGAAAGATCGTAAAAATTTTCAGATAAACTTCGGGTATGGTCCGATCAGAAGGTTTTAAAAGACACCACTAGTTAAGATAAGTCACGAGTATAACTGACTACAAAAATGTATAAACAAAGACACTATTTCATTCATACTTTGAAATTTTTAAAAAACCCGGTCGCCTACAATTCGGGTGGAAAATAGCAGTTAAAAAAATTATCAGTCCTAACAGGAGCTATTCAGGAGGAGGGTTGTCTTCGGCTTCAGCCTCAGATTCGTCATCAGATGAGTCAAGGATGGAGGTATCGAGCCCAGCGGCCATCAGCTTTGCCTTAGCCTTTTCCCAATAAGTTTCGTACCCTTCCCCAAATTGGGCCATGACTTTATCGTTCAAGGCTTCGAACTCTTCATACTCGGCAATTGCCTGCTGCTTGGCCTCAGAGATCTTCCCCATAAGGGAGTCAGCTTCGGCGGATAGGGCAGTGTTTTCTTTTATCAGATACCTCATCTTGGCAAGATTCTCAGCATATTTCTCTACAATGGAGTCGACCGCCTTCTCCCGATCCTTGACCTACAAGGCCAGGTGCTCCTTCTCCTCGATCAGCTTCTTAGCGTCATCCTCAAGACCGATGAACTCCTGTTGAAGTAGGGAGTATTGTTCTTTCAGTTCGTCAGCCTGACGTTGCGCCTGGGTGACCTTATTTCGGGTCTCCGCATGACGATCCCTTTCATTCTTCAGGGCCGAGGTCAGACCCCGAACCTCAGCCTCAAGCAACAGTAAATTTGTTCCCTGCTGAATCTCCCTTTTAGTTGTTCGGGCTAACGGAGGGATGGCCCAAGCAAGAATAGCGTTGGCCTGCGACAAGCATGTATATCGGCCATGAAAATCAAAGTTTTAGTCATAAGATAAACAACCACGGAATTACCTAGCACTAGGCCCGGATGTACGACACCAGGTACTCCTTGGAAGAAAATCCTTTGAATCGTTTGTCATCGCCTGAAAGCTTGAACTGATCGAATATATGGAACGAAAAAACTTCCAAAGGACTCTTCAGCCAACAAGTTATCGGCGTCCCTTGCGAAGAGCTTGCCCTGGAAGGAGGAGTGACGGCGGGAAGGGGGTCAGCCTCAACAACTTGTTGTTCGGGGTGTGGTGGCTCGGGATCTTTGACGAGTCGCAACTTTTTTTGGGTCGGGGCTCGAAAGGAACCTCCTCGGT
The DNA here is from genome assembly GCA_020205505.1 of Panax japonicus. Lineage (NCBI taxonomy): Eukaryota > Viridiplantae > Streptophyta > Magnoliopsida > Apiales > Araliaceae > Panax > Panax japonicus. Next base: position 61,751,977 of record CM035094.1, read on the forward strand.
ATCCTCTGAATCCTCGACCATAGTGACTTGAGGAGGAGGGGGAGGAATAGACTGGGGAACTATTAAAGGGATGACCTTGAGGGGAACTTTTGCATAAGGATTGAAAGACCTCTTGGACTTCTTCAGAAAGGCCGCCTTCTCTGCTCGGCTCATCTTTAAAGCCACTCTTTTGGTGGTCGGGATGTCGGGGCTTGAAGTGGATCCCTCCGACAGCTCAGTGATTGGAATGGTTGCCTTGTCTGGGAAATCGTTGGTTATCGTTGGATGAATCGGCTCAAGAGTAATAGGAAGAGGTGTTAGGGATTCAGCTGCCCCTTCGGGCTTGAAAATCGTCACTGCACAGAAAGAGATGGGTTAAGACATAAAATATCAGAGGGTAAAAGGGGAAATTGAGGGAATTGAAGTGCGATACTTACAGCCATGTTTGTACAGCCAGGCTTCGCTGGACAAAACTGCTAGACTCCACTCGGTTTTGCTCAACCTCTTGTAAAATGATTTGAAGGCATCGGTTCGATCCTTTGGGAACTTGGACACCTTGGCTATGGGATCTGTAGGCTGGGCCCATCGAGGGAGGAGCTGGAGGTCGGTTCCCCTGGCGAAGAACCACTTGTCATGCCAACCTTTATTACTTGAAGGAGTCTTAACAGGAGCGGTTCAGGTGGGTCTTTTGTTTAATTATTTCAAGCCAGGCTCTTTCGACCCGATGACAGTGAATAGGGCAAAGAAGAAGTCGAGGCCAGGCGTGATTCCGAGCTCCTGGCATAAAGCGATGAAGGCGACCAGGTGGATGTAAGAGTTTGGCACGAGCTGTGCAAACCCAATTCCCGTGAAACAAAGGAAGGAAGAGATGAATTCATGAAGTGGGAACCGAACCCCATATTTCAGAAGATATAGGGGAACGACCACCCATTCGCCTTCGGGCCTCCAAAATATTTTCTTATCGGGTTTTGGAGCCCGAAGCTTGTATTCTTGGGGGATGTAGAAGAGGGTTCGGATGCCGGAGATTTGAGTAGACGTAATGGAAGAGGGGGTATTGATATGGGAAAACTCAGTTTTGGAGTGGTAATCGTTGCGGATTTTGGCCTCAGCACTGATAGGGGTGGGGAGTATCGGGGCAGAAGGGTTATCAGTGGGAGCCACCGGTAAATCGACAGGAACCAGGTCGCCGGTGGTGACAGAGGGAGGAATTGATTTTCCGATAGGGGAAGAAGTGCTAGAATCAGCCATTTGGTGTGATTTGGAAGGGAATGAGGCACAAATGTGAGTTTTTAGGAAGAAAACAGAAAGAAATGAAGCTCAAAAACAAGTAGGATGGTCAGAATCAGTAAGAATGGGGATAAGCTGGTTACTCGCCGGAAATCGCCTTGCCGGAAAATTTGAGCAGGGTTTTTGAAATGAAGAAGTCTGGAAAAGGTGACAGTGATTGAAAGGAGGGGGTTTTTATAAGGCGTGTGGCACGGAACCCAAGGGCGACTATTAAATGTTCAGGATAGGGACCAGACCTAAAAAGACGTGCAACGTTACAAGAAATGAGGCGGGCCGTTTGGCTTCCCCAAACAACTCACCATTAGCTGTCGTGTCTCTTCGAATCCATGACCTCTCAAGTCTCTAAGTCTCTAATTATAAATACATTATAACCAGAGACTGAGGGCCAATATTCGGGAGCATTTTATCAACCTGCAAGTGGGCCGAAGGTTTGACACTGAAAGAGGTTGACAGGTCCATTGGGCCGAAGCCCAGGGAAGAGTTCGGACGTTCGGGTGTCCTAGAATGGAATCAGCAAAGCCATAGTGATTGGATACGGGTATCCGAGTCCTTTTGGCCGGTATCCTATTCTGGAAAGGTAAGCGTTCGGGGTCGGGCCTTCGAGTACTTTGGGCCGAAGCCCGAAGCCAATAACGGGCTTGGTGGGATTGGGCCTGTGCAGTGGGCTATCTTGCGTGCAGAGTCTACATACCAGGCCGTATCTGAGTAAGGTAACTCCAGAGGTGGTGTTGGAGTTGGATTCTACTTCCATCTTTTGAAGAGATTGTGTTGGACCCAAATATAGGTAACTACCATGTTTAGGAGTCCTATTACGATTCGGAGAAGAATTCTAAGGTGGTGGGAGTACTATAAATACAAGGCCAATGTTACAATTAACATGTAATACCTACTTTTGAGCACTAAACACTTAGCCACCATTGTTAAACCTTGTGAACGGCCTGTTCTTTTTCTCACTTCGGAGCTATCCCCCGGCGGTACGGCCGTCAAACTTTTGTGTGATCGGTTATTGTACAGATTTCAGCGCGTAGATTCTGTGATTGGACGCGCAGACGAAACTTGGCGTTAAGATGAAGGAAGAAGTTTTGTCATGCCAAGTACGTATGTGACCTTTACCTACTTTCGTACGACACTGATTTTTTCATCGGTTTATATTTGGCCATAACATTGAGTCATTTACAATGTAGGCTCTGATGAGCAGAAGTTCCTGGAAGCTTCCATGGTTTACGTATCTGGAAATCCAATACTGACTGATAAAGAGTATGACAAATTAAAGGTCTGAGTGTCTTCGCATTTGTATGCACATTCTTCCATAAAATAGTTGTATTCACACTTTCGCATTTAGATGCACGTTCTTCCACAAAACAGGTGTATCTAATTTTTGTTGAAAAATCCTTATTTTTATGTTTGAAATTGAATGAAACTATGGTCAAAATTTTAGTGTAGTATCAAATATGTAATGACTCAGGCAGTCATGTTTCTGTGCATCGGATTTATGAGGGGAGGTGAATTATATACTGGGTAACATTGCTAATTAGTTCAGGATTGTTAGTGCCACAATAGTGTTGTGTTATTGATGATTTTATCTATGAGCAAGGGTGAAACTGTAGCTATTATAATCTTTTGCTTGGATGAATATACTAGTTATCTGGTCTATATAGTTACAAAAAAGCAGGATCAAGTTTTCTTGTCTATAGAAAGGAACAGTACTAAGAGATGCTTACTTTTCTAAAATTTATCTCTATTTAATCAATTTAGTATGGTATGGAATGAGTAATTTGCCAAAGGCGTGACTAGGGTTTGCTAGCAACCTGAATATTCATGTTAATTTTTGTTGGGCACATGAATTATTCAGCCATGCTTGATCTTTTTAAAGCGTGTTTCTTTTTAAAGGAAAGAAGTATATCATACTCCTTCCATCCCAATATGGATGTGATAGTTGAGATTTTGACCCTTTCTAAATATGAAAATCAAAAAATAATAATAATCTTGATATTTCTCTTTTATCATAGGAGAGTTAAGTGGTATAGACTATAGAGTAGGTCCATATAATTATTAATGTATTAAATCCTTACTATGACATCCATTATTGGCCGACCCAGAGTGGAAATTTTGATATCCAAAGTGGACGGGGAGAGTATAACCTTATGCCACTAGTCCTACTACTTTTTATTTTTCTTCTTCTATATGACCTTCTTACAAGTATATTCTCGTTTCTAGATGGATGGAAGTGAAGTATATTCTCGTTTAGGGACCAGATGCAATCTTCGCAGTAGAAAGGTTTTATTTCTCTCGCATCTTTATTCGTTAACTTGTTTATTTTTTTTATTGGTACTTCATCTGCAAACAGTTACTAATTTATTATTGAATTTTTTTAGGAACAAGTCCTTTATGTATAGGCCTGACAAAATATGATTATGAGTTGAATTTAATTTTCAAAATATGGATATGAATCCATTTAAGAACTAAAACCATATTAACCAATTTTAATATGAGTTACGTGAGTTGGAACCATATATGTTATGGTTAAAAACCATATTAACCATATTAATCATTTTAAGATGTTTTGACTTTTAAATAAAAAATTTTAAAAATAAAATTAATATATATAGTGACGGATATAAGGGGTGGAATTTAGGCTCCTTAAGTAATGCTATGAAATATACATAATCACATAATATTATTTTTTGTGGGTGTGGGTGTGGGTGTGGGTGGGGGGTGGGGTGGGGTGGGGTGTAATGGGTGTATACATAATCACATAATATTTTTTTTGGCGGGGTAGGGATGGGGGTGAGGGTGAGGGTGGGGGTGAGGGTGGGGGTGGGGGTGGGGGTGGGGGTGGGGGTGGGGTGGGCGTAAGGGGTGGGAGGTGGGGGAGTGGGAGTGGGAGTGGGGTAGTGGGCGGGTGGGGGAGTGGGGGTAAGGGGTGTATACATAATCACATAATATTATTTTTTTTGGGGGGGGGGTGGGGTGGGGGTGGGGTGGAGTGGAATGGGGGGTAAGAGGTGTATACATAATAACATAATATTATTTTTTTTGGGTGGGAGTGGGGGTGGGGTGAGATGGGGGGTAAGGGGTGTATACATAATCACATAATATTTTTTTTTGGTGAGGTGGGTGCGTGGCGTGGGATGGGGTGGGAGTGGGAGTGGGAGTGGGAGTGGGAGTGGGGGTGGGTAGAGTGGGGTGGGTGAGCTTCTTGAATATGTAAATATGAATGAAAATAACTTTTAATTTGAATTTGGAATAAAATATGGGTCGAAAAATAGTTAACCGGGTTGGAACTATATTTCTTTTTTAAAATATGGTTCCAAACTTTAACCAACCCAAATAAATAAAAATAGTTAACCAATCTATTTGGTTCCGGTTAATATGAATTGACCCGATAGTTAACCAACTATATTGCCATGTCTATTTATGTATGACAACCACACTTTATTCTTGCTTATTAGTTTGTTATCTTTTTAGGGAAATTAATTTTAAGATATCTAGTGGTGTTCGGTTAGATTATAAATTTCTTAAATACTATGGAAACTGATATTACAATATGTCTCTCAATCTGTCTATCATTTACGTAAGTTAATCTGTCTCTCTTCCTCCCCCTCTCTATCCGTCTTTCATTTGAATAAGTTAGTCTCCTTTTCGAAATAACTTCATAAAAACCTATGCTACAAATATCTGAAGTTTAGAAAAGGTGTGAAACTTTTTCATGTCTTTGTATATGCCATATGGGATTATCAACAGCCTGAGATGCTGGTCTTCTCTACACCTAAGATGCATCTGAAATGTGTCCCAACACATTTCAATCTTATGACGTCTTTCAATCATGTCACTAGGTTTAAGCCTGGTGCAACATAAAATGCTAAGCTTGTAATACATTTCAATCTTATGTTTGCATCTCAAGTTACTTATAAAAAAAATGTTGGTATCCCAAGTTAACTTGTGTAGTCTACAACCGTCCATGATATTGTTACAGTGAATAAAATTCATATAGTCGATTGGCATTGTTTGGGTAGTGTTAACACCAAGTTTCGTCTGCGCGTTCAATCACATAATCCACGCGCTGAAACCTGCACAATAACGGATCACACAGAAGCTTGACGGCTGTGCCGCCGGAGGATAGCTCCGGTGTGAGAATAAGTACAGGCCGTTCACAAGGTTTAACAATGGAGGCTTAAGTATTTAGTGCTCAAAGATGTATTACCTGTTTATTGTAACCTTGGCCTTGTATTTATAGAGCTCTCACCACCTTAGTATTCTTCTCCGAGTTGGAATAGGACTCCTAAATATGGTAGTTACCTATATTTGGGTCCAACACAATCTCCTTGAAAGGTGCAAGTAGAATCCCTTTCCAATACTACCTTTGGAGTGGCATTGTTGACATACGATTAGGGTTGTGACCCTTACTCGGCTACCCAACTACATGGGCCCAATCTCACAGACAGCATAAAGCACTAATCTGGGCCTCGGCCCGAAGGACGCGAGGGCCTGACCCCGATCTCCCCAATTTCCACTAGCTCCCGGCCCGAGGGGCTCGGATAACCGAACCCGACCTCCTATATATCTTCGAGCATGTGGGTCCGGACCCTTTGGTTTCGACCCAGGCTTTCAGCCCATATAAGGGTCGGTAAAACACTCCCGAACATTGCCCCTCGGTCTCATGTCATAAGATATTTATGACATGAGACTTGAAAGGACATGAATTTGGATACTCACGCCATGATGATGAGCTGTCTCGAGAACCCCTACGGTTGTTTTCCGAGTAACGCGTTGGTACACATTTCTCAAGGGCTAGACCCCACTTTCCATAAATGGCCGCCTTTTGGAACCGTGTTAGACATGATATATAAGTCCCAATCCCCCCATCATTATCACTTTTTCAAACCTTCACCTTTTTCAAATCTTTTAGCAAATTTTCTGGCAAGGGCGATTTCCGGCAAGCTACACCTCACCAGTTTTTGTTGATTCCGGCCGTTTTCGATCATTTTCCTGTGTGCATCCTTCATCTAATGGCTGATTCTAGTGATCCTTCGCCCCCAGCTGTCATCCTCACCGGCACCTCTACCATCACCTCCGATGACCTGGTTCATGTCGAACTGCCAACAGCTCCGGCCGACATCCACATTGAGAGCGCTGACTCTCAAATTCGACGTCTCTATGCCTCTGAGACCGACTACGCGGTTATCAACACCGAGTCGATCATCACCCAATCTCAATTGTCCGACATTCGGACCGTGTTCAATATTCCCCAAGAGTACAAGCTTCGGGTTGCCGAGCCGAACGAGAGGATGTTCTGGCGCCCCGAAGGTGGTTGGATGGTCGTTCATCTTTACGCTTTGAAGTATGGGGTTCGATTTCCCCTGCATGAATTCATCTCCTCTTTCCTATGCCTGGTCGGGATTGGGTTCTCATAGCTAGCTCCGAACTCCTATATCGATCTGGTTAGCTTCATCGCCTTGTGCCAAGAAGCTGGCATCACCCCAGGTATGGATTTCTTTTTCGTCTTTTTTTCTGTGGGTAGATCGAAGGAACTTGGCCTTCGTCATCTGAACCGCGTAACCGGCTGAGCCACCTTTATGAAGACCCCTTCGAGCAATAAAGAGTGGCATGAACATTGTTTCTTCATGAAGGGAACCGACCTCAACCTCTTACCGAACTGGGCCTGTCCCGAAGATCAGCCCCTGAAAGTGACCAAGTTCCCGAAGGGTCGCTCTGTCGCCTTCAAGAAGTTTTACTCGCTGCTGAATCAAACTAGTTGGGGTTTTGGGATCGTGTCCAATGAATCCTGGCTCTACGAACATGGCTGTAAGTAACAATACCGATCTCTTTTTCTTACCCCCCCCCCGACCCCGACCCCGACCCCCTACTGCCTTTTTATTAATCTCTTTATCTTCGGTTGTAGTGACCATCTTTAAGCCCGATGAATCTGATGCGTCTTTGACCCCTCTGCCAATCATTGTTGAACCCATCCATCCTCCTGCTACTAATGACTCCCCTGAAGATGAGGTTATTCTACTTGCCGAACTATCAGTCGGGTCATCCACAGGTCCTATTCTCGCACCAACCAAAATCGAACCTTCCACAAAGAATGTGTTGAAGATGAAAGGGGCTGACAAGATGGACTTGCTGAAAAAAACAAAGAAATCTTCTGCCCGAGCCCCCCCAAGGCCATCTCTTCGGTCCAGCTGAAACAAGCTCCAAAACCAGCTCCCTCGGCTTCTACCATAGTAACGATGGTCGAGGATTCAGAGGAGACAGAGGATTTACCCCTCGAACCTCCGCTGAAGAAACCTCGGCATACCGAAGGCCCTACTCCTAATGATGCGGTGGGTGACCCGATCCCTGGGTCGAACCCTACGTCGAGGGCTAGTTCTTCCCAAGGGTCGCTGACTATATGATGGCCAAAGAGTCCAGGGGACATATTCCCTTTCAACCTGTTCGACCATTTTAAGCTCCCGGGAGATGACGAACAGTTCAAGAACTATTCTTCTGAAGAGTTCCTTGTAACCTATATCTGAGCCCAGTGTTAGGTATATCCGATCACCTTACTGGCCTTTCCTTTAACGTTATATCGTATTTTGCCTGACTGATGTGTCTTTTGTATTTAGGCCAATGCCATCTTCGCTCGGGCTATCCCTTCTTTGACCCGATCTACCAAAAAGGAGATGCAGCTGAGACATGATGTGTCGCTTCTCGAGGCCGAGTTGCGAGGTCGGGATTCTGAATTGAAGAGAGAGAGAGAGATCTGCATGCCGACACTCGTAACAAGGTAACCAAGGCTGATCGTCGAATCACCGAACTCGAAGAACAACATACTCTACTTCAACAGGAGTTCGTCGGCCTCGACGGTCATGCCAAGAAGCTGATGTAAGATAAGGAGCTGCTGGCTGAGGAGAACAAGGTCTTGGTGGGAAATCTTCACACCATCGAGGACCAATTCGGCACGATGCAAGACCAGTTAAGGACGCTGATCCGGTCGAACAATGCTTTTGTTGGGAGAATGCATATTATGATTTGATGTTTTAAATGTATATGTTCATGATTATTTGTAAGGTCCTTAAATGAATATATGTACAAGGACTTAGTGATAGATCAAAATTGTTAGGTTGATCTAAGCTTTCAACGTGTACCATTCTGATAAAGAATGTATAGATAGAAAGATCAAAACTGTTAGGTTGATCTTAAGATGTAATAGATTAGTCTTGAAGAAATCGTAGTGCATCCATCCGATCAACATTGCAGAAGTCAAGGCAGAAAACGTAGAGCCTAAAGATCGTAGTGTGCCTGCCTTAAATGGGACTCTTCAAAAATCGTAGAGTGGTCCTAACGTTTGTCGAGCCAACTCAACGATCGCAGTATGCTGAAGGAAACATGAAGTTTTACAAGTCAACGATCGTAGTGTGCTCTCGGGAATGTAGAGTCAACAACACGAGCAAGAGAAGATCGTAGTGTGCTCTCGGGAACGTAGAGTCAACAACACGAGAGAGAGAAGATCATAGTGTGAGAAGGATGAAGGGAAATCGTAGTGCTCGTGAACTAATAGCTTCATAGTATGCAAAAATGTCAAAGACACTACGATCTAAATCGTAGAACACCACGATCCAAATCGTAGAGCATCATCTGTCTCATGTCAGAAAACGTCGAGCCTCATGATCTGTGTTTTCAACGAGTGAGCAATGGATCCCAGATGCTGCAGTGCTCATAAGTCCTAGAATATATGAAATATCCTTAGTATGCAACAAAGAAGTGTAGTGAAGAAGCTAAGGATAGTACCATGGGTAAGAGGGACAAAATACCTTTTCAGGTGGTAGGTGAGAAAGCAGCCTGCAGTGTCAGTGGGCCAGAATGCAGAATTCAGAAGATGTGCAGAAATGTCTCCATCACAGTATAGAAAGTTCAGATGCATTTAATGCCACAACGGAAGGATCCAACGGATAGTTTTCAACATCACATATATACAGATCAGACAGATGAGAGAGAAATAAGCAAGCATTAATCAAACAACGTGAACATCTCTCTCAAGCTCAAATCTACGATCTGAGATTTTGCAAAGCTTGCTCAGCTACTCAGTTCTTAACGAACCAGTGCTTACACAGCAACTGAGTAGCAAACATCAAGAACTCAACAACTATCAATCAACTGAAGAAGAGTACCAAGTCTGCTGGACTTTAAGAATTTGTAGTGAACTGTAAGAAAGCCAAGTCTGCTGGACTTGAAGAGTTCAAGAGTGAACTAGAGAAGTTCCTAGACTGCTGGTCTAGAAGGAATCTGTGTGATTCAGAAGATTGTATAAGACATCCTTAGTGGATATCCTACTCGTTGAGTAGAAGAGTGGACTAGGAGCTTTGAGTGCTCTGAACTACTTAAAAACAATTGTGTCATTTATATTCATGCTATAACTACTATAACTGCCTTACTCGCTCATAACTCCATTGCTTCGTAAAGAAGATTAAAACAAATACTAATTCCGTAAAGTTTTAATCATTATCTAAGAACAAGTTAAAACGAAAAGATTTTCAAATATCTATTCAACCCCCCCTTCTAGATAACTTGTGCCTACTAGGAACTAACAATTGGTATCAGAGCAGGTTCTATTTAACAGCTTACACGCTTTAGTAGATCCAAATGGCACTCGTACCAAGTGAATCCAAGACCGGGGGAGACAGCAAGCCACCAATGTGCAACAAGGATAAATTTGCTAACTGGAAAGTCAAGATGCAAGCTTAATGGACTCAATAGATGAAGATCTATTTGAGACTGTTCTTAATGGGCCCTATATACCAACAAATCTTGCACTAACCATTGACGATCCAAACAGAGTACAAATCAAAGTGAAAGAAGAATGGACAGACACAGAGAAGAGAGTTGTCCAACTTGATAAAAAGGCAAAGAACATCCTGTTCCAATCCTTAGAGGACGATCTGTTTGAAAATGTTGTAAATAGCAAAACAGCTAAGGAAGTTTGGGAGGCACTGCTAATTATGTACGAAGGAACTGAAGAAGTCAGAGAGAACAAGCATTGTCTCCTGACACAGCAGTATGAAATGTTCGCTCATGTGCAGGGAGAAAATGTGAAATCAACCTATGAAAGATTCAACGTTCTGGTCAACTCTCTACGAGTGTATGGGAAGATTTATCCTAAAAAGGATCTAACCATAAAGTTCATGAGAGCCCTACCCAGCAGGTGGGATGCAAAGACCACAACAATAAGAGAATCAAAGAATCTTAATGAGATGACAGTTCAACAACTGTATGGAAATCTCCTAACGTACAAACTGGAGTTGACCCAACGCGCCGAAACCTTATCAGAAGGAAGAAGAAAGGATAATGGTGTTGTTCTCAAGGCAAATAAAGGTGTATCAAAAGTCATAACTGAGATTGACTCTGATGATGATGAAGACGATGATGATGACTTTGCTATGCTGGTAAAGAGACTAAGAAGGTTCATGCGACAAGGCAGAACTGGCAAGCCAAAGAAAGTCAGCAACTACGTTAGCCAGGAACAAATGAATGATTTATGCTACAACTGCAAGAAACCTGGTCATTTCATTGCTAACTGCAACAAGCCTATCAAAGAAGAACTAAAGAAGAAATCTCATGTAAAGAAAGAATAGAAAGGAACCAAGAGGCCTCAAAAAAGAGACAAAGGCCCGGTTGCCGGAGGATCGTGGAGTAATTCAGATAATGACTCAAATGCAGACTCCGGAGATGAGGAAGAACCACATATTGCCAATCTGTACTTAATGGCCAAACATGCAAAGGACAAACAAAGCCTAAACATATATGATGTAAGTATCGATGATGTATTTGATTTTAATTCTCCTGATGTAGATATAAGTGACTTAAGAACTGCTTTGGATGACATAACCACTGACCTACATCAATACATGAAGTGGTTCAGAGTCTTGTCTAAAGATCATTCACTTCTTTAAGAGGAGAAGAAGAAAGTTCAAGAAGAGCTTGAAACAGCCCTTCTAAGTACTAATCTTCTCTCTAAGCTTGAAGCTGAGAATGAAACTTTAAAACAGACAAATACACATCATGCACAAAGAGAGTCTAAGCTAACCTCTAAAATTGAGGATCTAGAGAAGACTATCTCTGCATGGAACAGATCCTTATCATCCATGGACTGCCTGCTCTCTAGTCAGAGAAGCACATTCGACAGAACAGGCTTAGACTTTGGGGAATCCATCTCAGAGCTAAGTGTGGAAAAGACAATGGAAACTAGCACTAGTAATGTCTCAAGTTTTGGTAGAGGCATTGCTTTTGTGAAATCCTCACAGTTGGAAGAACTAGTTCAACCTTGTTCTACTGTCTCTAGTTATACTCAGAGAAATAAAGGATCTCACGTTGGTCTGGGTTTCATCAAGGAAAAGAGTAACCCAACCTCTACTTACCAACCTCTAAGAATCGTAGAGTCAAACAAAATCAACTCTACGAATCAACTGGGAAGGTACAGTAGAGGTAAGGCACACTCATCACTATTTATGAAACCTAAGGACATGTGGAAGAAAGAGAATCAGTTTAACAGAAGGGCAACTAAGGAACCACACAAGTCCAAGTGGAAGATGAATCACCACACACACAGAGGCACGCATTATAATAGATGTTTCATATGCAATAAATATGGTCATAGGGCTACAAAGTGTTATTATAATTCCATGCATGTGAGACCCAAGATTAGACAAATTTGGGTCCCCAAAGGCACTAACAAAGAAGGACCCATGTAAATATGGGTACCAAAATGAAGTTTCAAATGTTTTGACAGGAAAAGAGCTCCACGACCTCAACATGGTATCTGGACAGTGGTTGCTCGAGGCATATGACAGGGAACAAAGCTCTACTATCCAACTATGTAGAAAAAGATGGTCCCTCAGTCATCTTTGGAGATAACGGCTCGGGCAAGACAAGAGGATATGGCTCTGCTGGAAATGGTGCAGTATCTTTCAACAAAGTAGCTAATGTGGAAGGACTTCAACACAACCTTCTAAGCATCAGCCAACTCTGCGACAAGGGTCACCAAGTAACATTTCTCAATAATCAATGTCAAGTCAGAGATTTGAAGACATCTGCCATAAAGCTGACAGGAACAAGAGAAGGAAATGTCTACATAGTAGATCTTGGTCAACTAAGCTCTGATGAAACAATATGTTTTCTGGTAAAAGCATCCGAGAAAATAAGTTGGCTATGACATAGAAGGTTGTCTCACTTAAACTTCAAAAATATGTCCAAACTGGCATCAAAAGATCTCGTAGCTGGCCTACCCAAGTTCAACTTTGTAAAGGAAAGGCCATGCAACGCTTGTCAGCTTGAAAAGCAAACCAGAAGCTCATTCAAGAGCAAGACTGCCAACTCCATTGACAAGCCCCTGCAGTTGCTCCACATGGATCTCTTTGGGCCAATCCCAACAACCAGTCTTGGAGGAAAAAGATACTCTCTGGTTGTAGTCGACGACTAAACCAGATTCACATGGGTATTCTTCTTAACTTCAAAGGATGAAACGAGCTCTGAATTAATCAAGATGTTCAGACTGATGATGAATGAGAAAGGAGAGAAAATTAAGGCAATAAGGAGTGATCATGGAAGAGAATTCAATTTCTCAGAAATAGAAAAATTCTTCTCAGACAATGGCATCAGTCATAACTTCTCAGCTCCACGAACTCCTCAACAAAATGAAGTTGCTGAAAGAAAGAACAGAACTCTGATAGAGGCTGGAAGGACCCTACTAGCAGCAGCTCGTCTGCCTGAATACTTCTGGGCAAAATCTGTCAACACTGCATGCTACACACAGAACATATCATTAATTCACTCTACGATCAAGAGGACACCCTACGAACTGTGGAAAGGAAGGAAGCCAAGTGTCAGCTATTTCCATGTCTTTGGTTGTGCATGCTATATTCTCAATAATGGAAAATAGTATCTGACAAAATTTCAGCCCATGTCAGACGAAGGGATCTTTCTTGGATATGCCACAGACAGCAAAGCTTACAGGGTGTTTAACAAGAAGACACTAAATGTCGAAGTCTCAATACACATCATCTTTGATGAAACTGACTCAGACAAAGAAGTGCCTCTAGACACTACGACCGATAATGCAGACACTACGAGTGCAATCGTCGAGTTCAACACTACGATCGTAGTAACAGACAATGAAATCGTAGAGCAGGATAATGAAATCGTAGAGAGGTCCATCCAAGACAACGAGCCTCCACTCCAAGAAGAAGAGATAGACCTTGAAGAACTAAGACAGGAAGGCATCAGGACAGATGTTCCAACAGGGAATAGATGGGCAAGGGATCATACTCAGGATCTATTCATTGAAGATCCAAGTGTAAGAGTTAAAATAAGAGCTGCTACTCAGAATGAATGCTTCTATCTAAGCTTCATGTCACAGATAGAGCCAAAGAAGATAGAGGATGCTATGGAAGACTCCAGTTGGATAGAAGCCATGCATGAAGAACTCAACCAATTTGAACGAAGCAAAGTGTGGAGATTGTTACCAAGACAAAAGAGTCATCCTATCATAGGAACCAAGTGGGTCTTCAGGAACAAAATGGATGAAGATTGGGTCATCACCATAAACAAGGCAAGATTAGTGGCAAAGGGCTATTCTCAAGAAGAAGGTATTGACTATGATGAGACATTTGCACCCATTGCCAGACTAGAAGCCATCAGAATCTTTCTTGCCTTCGCTGCCCACATGAAGTTCAAAGTTTTCCAGATGGATATCAAGAGTGCATTTCTAAATGGAGAGCTTCAAGAAGAAGTCTACGTAGAACAACCTCCAGGTTTCATCAATCCATCTCTTTCCAATTATGTCTATAGATTAGATAAAGCTTTATATGGTCTTAAACAAGCACCTAGAGCATGGTATGAAATACTGACTAACTTCTTATAAGAAAATGGGTTCACTAGAGTTAAAGTAGATACCACACTATTCCTTAGAAAGCATAAAGACAAAGTCTTACTAGTTCAAATATATGTTGATGATATCATTTTTTGTTCTACTGACGAAAAGTTATGTAAGAGATTCTCTAAGCTAATGCAGAGCAAGTTTGAAATGAGCATAATGGGTGAGCTGAATTTCTTCCTTGGACTGCAAGTGAAGTAGACTGATGAAGTAATATTCATCAACCAAGCCAAATACATCAAAGACTTACTAAAGAAGTATGGCATGGAATCAGCCTCTCCCATGAAAACACCAATTGCTCCTGCAACCAAGCCTGACAAGGATGAGAATGGTAAAAGTATTGATATCACTCAATACAGCGGTATGATCGGGTCTCTTTTATACCTAACAGCCAGTAGACCAGATATAATGTTTGCAACATGCATATGTACTAGATTTCAGGCTAACTCTAAAGAGTCACATTTGTCTGCTGTAAAGAGGATCTTTAGGTATCTCAAGGGTACACCCTACTTGGGGCAGTGGTATCCCAAGGAATCCTCATTTGAACTGATAGGATACACAGATGCTGATTTTGCAGCATGCAAAATAGATAGAAAAAGTACCAGTGGCACCTGTCAACTTCTTGGAAACAGACTTGTGTCCTGGTTTAGCAAGAAGAAAAACTCAGTGTCTACTTCAACTGCAGAAGCTGAATATATTGCTGTTGGCAGCTGCTGTGCTCAGATCCTATGGATGAGAAATCAGCTAGCTGACTATGGGTTCGATTTCAAATCTATTCCAATACACTGTGATAACATAAGTGCCATAACAATAACTCATAATCCTATCATGCATTCTAGGACCAAGCATATAGAAATAAGGTATCACTTCATTAGGGATCATGTGCAAAATGGAACTATATCTTTACAATATATCCCTACTGAAAATCAACTTGCTGATATTTTTACAAAACCACTAGATGAATCCAGATTTAACAAGTTAATAAGTGTGTTAGGCATGCTAAATCTTCAACCATGAAATGTATGCTCTAGATTGTGTTAACCACTACAGATATAAAGGTTGTACTCAAAATCGTAGACATGATCAAGGAAAGTTCACGATCGTAGAGCCGGACAGACAATTACCTCAACTATCATAGCATAGACTCAACTATCATAGTGCAGACTCGACGATGACCAAAAGCCCTTTCAACAATCAAAGTGAATCATGTGATGACAAACTTCATAACAAAGCAATCTCTCTAAGAGGTGCCTTAGGGACAAACCTAACCCTTGAATCACACCAAGAGGTTGGCCCTTCCTGAGTTACCTTAAAAAGAAGCTTAGTCAAAAACTCATCACAAGGATCCAGACAGACTCGACGATCGTAGGACAGACTCTATGAATGGTGATCAGACTCAACGACTGCCGGACAGACTCGACGATTGTAGGACAGACTCTACGAATGGTGATCAGACTCAACGACTACCGGATAGACTCGACGATCGCAGGACAGACTCAACGACCAGAAGACTACCTCTACGATCGTAGTCATCCTAAGGACATCTCAGCTCTGAAGAATCAAAGGGAAAATTAGTACATTCATGCAAAGTCAAAATCGTAGAGCCAGGCAAAAGGCGACACATGTCCCACTTAGTCAAAAAGAGAGAGAGAAGCTACAAGTACAAATTAGAACCGTATTTTTGAAATTTGAAGTTCAAAAGATTATCTCTCTCTCTCTCAAAGCAAAACCCTAAATCAAAAGAAAGCTCAGTCGTATCCCACTTCTCAACTACAGAATCAATGGCTACTTCAAATGTAATTTCAGGCTACAGACTATGTTTTGATGAGTTTAAGGATGCTCCACCAAACTTTTACAAGACCTTAGCGCTACTGAAGATGGCAGGTCTCGAAGAGGCGCTGAGCACCGACACCCTCATCTATCCCAAGCTAGTGAAGGAGTTCTACAAGAAAGGAATGTACGAACACAACACCATCACTACACGAGTAAGAGGAGTTGAGATGAGGCTAAGGGAAGAAAACTTCAATCTGGCCCTAGGTTTCAAGAACGTGGGGCACCCATTTCTAGACAGCATAAGCTTCCAAGAGGGCTTGAAGAAAATTCACCACAAGAAGAATCCCTCTGTGAAAGGCTACAAAAAGAAGGAGTTCCCTCAAAGGTACGAATTTTTTGCTGAAATTATTGGGAAATGCATATGCTGCAAGAACTCAGGTCATGACTCGGTAAATGAGACTCAGCTTAAGCTCATGTCGGTCATGGTTCATGGTACACAACTCAACAATGGGGCTGTATTGCTCGAGTGGATCGGCAAGTGGATCGTCAACTCGAAGAAATGAAAGAGCACCCCGAAGATGATGTATAGGAGATTCATAAGCATTACTCTGCAATCTGCACTGGGTGACAAAATAGGGGATGATGAAGGAGAAGCCATCAACCCAAATAGAAGAATGACACATCATTTATTTAAGAACTGGGAAAGGAACCCTGCTGATTATGTTCGAATGATGACACAGTCCAGTGGGAGAACTAGGGAACTAAAGGAGACAGGCTTTCCAGGAGGCATGTCTGTTGTCAGTGAAGTTGAAGAAAAAGGAGAATCAGATAAGGGAGAACCCTCTGCTCTTGCCAGTAAAAGTAAGGGAAAGAGAAAGCTAAGGTTAAGACAAGTCGAAGACCCTCAAGGATCTACAACTAACATTCCTGTAGAGTCCTCTGATATAGAGACTCTAAGAAGGCTAAGAAAGATGCAACAGCTAGAAGAAGCTGAAGAGGATCAAGCCACCGTTTCACAAATCCTAAAGAAGAACAAAACTGGTCATAAGTCCAAAAGACCAACAGTTTCTTCGTTCGTAGAGACTCTGCTGTTCTTTGAAACGAGGCCAAGTGTGGCCGAAATGGAAGAAGCTGCCTCAAGAATAGTTGCTATTCAACATGACAAAGCTAAGACTCAAGAGAGTCCAGAAGTTATGGCTAAACCCAGTAAAGCAAAAAGAAAGCTGGTCAAGAAGTATATTCTTGAAAATGAAAAAGTGCTGAAGAAGGAAGCCAAGAGTATGGCTGCAAAAGTAGAATTGTCCCAAGTAAACTTAGAAGAAAATGCTCCAGCTGAGGGGGAGATCCCTGAAATTCTCATGATTGAGTATACACCAGCTGAGGGGGAGAAGTCTTCAGCTCAAGAAGATATACCAGCTGAGGGGGACTTTCTAAACCTCCAAGAAGATGTTCATGCTGAGGGGGAGCCTCATGATATCCCAATGGTAGAAGAAGAGGTCCTTACTCAAGATGAAATTGAGCCAATGCCAAACCCTCTAGAGACCATTGAGATAATGGAATCTTCAGAAGAAAATGAAGAAGAAAAAGATGATAATGATGAGCTTGAAATCACTAGTGTAGGGAAAGATGGATTTAGGAGCTATATGTACACTCAACTATTTTCCTACCTACCCATGATGGCATACCATCAAGCTCAAATTCTAAACTCATGGGATCACATGTTCTGGAGCTTCAAGGAATATCCAGCAATCTCAGTTCTGGCTAATGGATTTCCAGGGAAAGTCATCTTTGCCAAAAAGCTGCTTACCAACCATTCCTCATCAATAGATAAGCCTGAGGTATTGTCTATCCCTACCAATTTTAGAGTTAATCACCTGTCATCATCTTCATTTAGCAATTTCTATGAATTTCCTAAATGACTGGAAGTAATTCTCAGTCTAGTAAATCAGTTTCCAGTTGCAGAATCCCAAAATTCTGTAACTGAAGAACCAGAAGAAGTCAACCTTACCCTGCTCCCTCAAATCACCAACTCTACGATTCCAGACTCAAGCCACAACATAGAGTCCAATATTGAAATTGTGGAGTCACCTATCCCAGATATCCAAAGCCAAGCCCCTCCAACTGATATACCATCCTCCTCATCACATGACTACTTCAGTCTTGATCTCGCTCTTTATAATCGGCAAGATCAATCTCACCCAAAACCCCACCAAAGAACAATCCTCAAGCAAATGATACTCTCCCAAGCCTTCCTACCAAGGATGACTTGAAAGACACCTCTGAAAATATGATCAATTTTATAGAAGCAAGCCTGGAAACTAACTCTTATCTCATCAATATTCGGCTAAACCAAATGATCACTGCTGCAAATAATCTCCCTGGCACTATGAATACTGAGCTTACCAAGAGGCTAAGGGAAATTATCAAAGAGATTCTGAAGAGTATATCAGACAGAGATGAGATCCACTTCCAGGTTGCTGCCAAGCAAAGAGAGGTTGTGCTTGAACTACAGAAACACCAAGATCATCAACATCAAATTATGCTGGACAATATTCTCAACCTGAAAGCTTCTGTCTATGACTTCCAGAAATCTTATGCCAATCAGGAGAAGCATAATGATATGATTCTGACAGTCCTCCAAAATAAAGAAGCTAGAGCTGAAAAACAGACCAAGGAGAATAGAGAGGATATTGCTCAAACTCAAAGCCAACTGAATGAGCTTGTTCAAGGAGTTAATCGGTTGTCTGCCGATATTCGAACCCTTGATGCTGACATAAAGGGGGAGAATAATAAAGGGAAAGGAGATCAAGGAGGCCAAGGCAGAGGAAGAGGTCAAAAAACTCATGAAAGGGGGAGAAGTCAATTTCATGCTCAGACATCACGAAGCCCTCCTACAAGACATCATCAGGTTCAACGATCTGGTCAGTAGGCAATTGTAACAGCTATTCCTCTGAGTCATAAGGAGCCAACTCCTAGCTCACAAGACGTGTCTACGGTACGCATAAGAATGCCAATTGGAGATCCTACATTCATGCGCAGACATGAAGAGAATCCAGTTCTAAGTCTACGCGAGCTGGAAGAGTTAGCAAGAAATTAGGAAGTTCAAAGGAAGAGAAGGGCTGAGGAGTATGCCAACCCACTTCCAAATAAGAGGTCAAGGAAATAAAGATAAGTTAAAACTTAAATTTCCTATTGATGTAATGTTGAATTGTAATATCTTCTGATCATCAATAAATTCATACTTATTCTATAGAAATTTCAGCTGCTCACTGAAATACTAAGTCATGTTTAAATTTCCTGCAAATGCATCTAGTCACTAATAATCAAGATAACAAATCTCCTTGGTTATGTCAACATCAAATAGGGAGAAATTGTTGGGAGAATACATATTATGATTTGATGTTTTAAATGTATAAGTTCATGATTATTTGTAAGGTCCTTAAATGAATATATGTATAAGGACTTAATGATAGATCAAAATTATTAGGTTGATCTAAACTTTCAACGTGTACCATTCTGATAAAGAATGTATAGATAGAAAGATCAAAATTGTTAGGTTGATCTTAAGATGTAATAGATTAGTCTTGAAGAAATCGTAGTGCATCCATCTGATCAACATTGCAGAAGTCAAAGCAGAAAACGTAGCGCCTAAAGATCTTAGTGTGCCTACCTTGAAGGGGACTCTTCAAAAATCATTGAGTGGTCCCAACGTTTGCCGAGCCAACTCTACGATCACAGTATGCTGAAGGAAATATGAAGTTTTACAAGTCAACGATCGTAGTGTGCTCTCGGAAACGTAGAGTCAATAACACGAGCAAGAGAAGATCGTAGTGTGCTCTCGGGAACGTAGAGTCAACAACACGAGCAAAAGAAGATCGTAGTGTGCGAAGGATGAAGGGAAAATGTAGTGCTCTCGAACTAATAGCTTCGTAGTATGCAAAAATGTCAAAGACACTACGATCTAAATCGTAGAACACCACGATCCAAATCGTAGAGCATCATCTGTCTCATGTCAGAAAACGTCGAGCCTCATGATCTGTGTTTTCAACAGGTGAGCAATGGATCCCAGATGCTGCAGTGCTCATAAGACCTAGAATATATGAAATATCCTTAGTATGCAATAAAGAAGCGTAGTGAAGAAGCTAAGGATAGTACCATGGGTAAGAGGGACAAAATACCTTTTCAGGTGGTAGGTGAAAAAGCAGCCTGCAGTGTCAGTGGGCCAGAATGCAGAATTCAGAAGATATGCAGAAATGTCTCCATCACAGTACAGAAAGTTTAGATGCATTTAATGCCACAATAGATGGATCCAACGGATAGTTTTCAACATCACATATATATACAGATCAGACAGATGAGAGAGAAATAAGCAAGCATTAATCAAACAACGTGAACATCTCTCTCAAGCTCAACTCTACGATCTAAGATATTGCAAAGCTTGCTCAGCTACTCAGTTCTTAATGAACCAGTGCTTACACAGCAACTGAGTAGCAAACATCAAGAACTCAATAACTATCAATCAACTGAAGAAGAGTACCAAGTCTGCTGGACTTGATGAGTTCATAGTGAACTGTAAGAAAGCCAAGTCTGCTGGACTTGAAGAGTTCAAGAGTGAACTAGAGAAGTTCCTCGACTGTTGGTCTAAAAGGAATCTGTGTGATTCAGAAGATTGTAAAAGATATCCTTAGTGGATATCCTACTCGTTGAGTAGAAGAGTGGACTAGGAACTTTGAGTGCTCTGAACCACTTAAAAACAACTGTGTCGTTTACATTCATGCTATAACTGCTATATCTGCTATAACTTCCTTACTCGCTCATAACTCCTTTGCTTGGTAAAGAAGATTAAAACAAATACTAATTCCACAAAGTTTTAATCATTATCTAAGAACAAGTTAAAACAAAAATATTTTTAAATATCTATTCAATCCCCTCTTCTAGATAACTTGTGCCTACTAGGAACTAACAGCTTTGTTAGAGGAGTAGGTCGTCATCAAGCAGGCAGCTATCAAAGAATACGAAGATTCGCCTGCCTTGACTAATAAGATCATGGCCCAGTTTGCCGAAGGTGTCGAAGCTTATCGGGAGAAGGCCAGAGCAAAGCTTAGTGATGCCGGACTGGACGCCTCGATCCTTGACTCATCTGATGAGGAATTTGAGGCCGAAGCTGATGATGGTCCACCTTAGTATCTGTTTTTCATACTTATAATTATTCTTTTCTTAGTTTTGTAATTCGCTCGATCTGTTAGGTTGATGGTATATGTATCCGAAGCCTGTCTGACCGGGAATTATAAAACAAACTTGATATGAATGAAATAGTATAAAATTGTTCTAAGTTGTTATCTCAATTAGTTTTGCTTGACTTTCATCGAACAGTTAAGTCATTTATGGCTGTCTGGTCAATTTATGTCCGAAGCTTACAGGATCAAATTTATAACTTTATCGATCAGTTATACTTGTGGCGTTTACCAATCAGTTAAGTTTTTTAAGACTGTCTGATCGTTTTACGCTCGAAGCTTATCTGATCGGATGTGTAACTTTGTCAATCAGTTATACTTGTGACCTTTTCTGATCAGTTAGGTCCTTCCGGGCTGTCTGATCAGTTTATGTCCGAAGAGTGTCTGATTGGTAAAGCAGTGCAAATTCAAATGAAGTACAAGTATTTCTCGAAGAGAAGTTTTTATTCCATTGATAAATTGCATAAATTACATAAATGAAGGGGAGAATAGACATGCATTTACTGGTAATATTTTCTAAGTCTTCCAGCATACCATGTATTCTTTACCTCAGACCCATCCATTGCTCGAAGCCGGTAAGTCCCTGGCTTCGGCACATCCACTACCTCATAAGGCCCCTCCCAGTTAGGCATTAGCTTGCCTGTTTTCTGGGGGGGGTTGATGCCTTTGCCTCCTGAAGCACAAAATCTCCTACCTCAAACCTTCTCAGCTTCACCTTCTGATTGTAGTGTCGGGCTGTTCTCTGTTGATAAATAGCCAATCTCAGCATGGCCGAGTCTTGGGCTTCATCCAGTAGATCCAAATTTGTTTCCAGACCTTCATCGTTGTATATTTCTTTGTACTAACTGACCCAAAGAGTGGGGGACCCGATCTCGACTGGTATGAGTGCATCGGTTCTGTAAACTAGTCAGAAAGTAGAGTCTCCAGTGGTTGTCCTCAGAGTTGTCTAATATGCCTACAAAATACTGAGTAGTTCCTCAGGCCATCGACCCTTAAACTCATCCAATCTTCTTTTTATTTCGTTGAGTAGGGTTCGGTTGGTCACTTCTACTTGACTGTTTGATTGAGGGTGGGAAACTGAAGTCTTCCGGTGCTGAATCCCCAATTCCTTCAGAAAACTTTCGAATTTTGAACCCACGAACTGTCTGCCATTATCCGAGACTACTTCTATCGGAATGCCGAATCGATACACTACTCCTTCTTTCAGGAATTTTAGGCATTCTTGTTCGGTGATCTTCTTTAGTGGTTTGGCTTCTACCCACTTCGTCATATAGTCAATAACCACTATTATAAAACTGACTTGCCCCTTGGCCTTCGGCAGAGGCCCTAGGAAGTTGATTCCCTATACTGCGAAAGGAATTGGGGATAGGACTGAGTAGAGCTCTTCGGGTGGTTAATGAGGGATATTGTTGTTCAACTGACACTTGGGACATCTTCTGACAAGGTCCTTGGCCTCTGTGTAGATATTCGACCAGTAATGCCCCTGCCTTAGAATTTTATGTGCCATTGACTTGGCCCCCATGTGATCCCCGTAAACCCCTTCATGTACCTCCCGAAGTGCATAATTCGCTTCTGATGCTGTTAAACACTTGAGTAATGGAGAGCTGAAGGCCCTTCAGTACAGATCTCCATTGATGAGTACAAAGTTTGAACTTCTGTGCTTGATCTTCCTTGTTAGGATACAATTCGAGGGCAGTACCCCATCTGCCAAGTAGAAGATGTTGGGTGTGAGCCAGCAGTCCAGCCATTCCACACATAGTGCCTCCTCTTTTGGAACACTAGGCTGCTCCAACATTTCCAGATACACCGAGCCGCTGAAGGAGCTTGCTTCAGTCGTTGCCAGTCGAGCCAAGGCATCTGCTACTATGTTGTCGGATCGATCCACTCCTTAACAGCTGACCGAGCTGAAGTATGTCAGTTTATTCTTCGTTTCGGCTAAATACTTCGTTATTCTTGCCCCCCGGGCCTCGTACTCCCCCGATATCTGTTTGATAACCAACTGTGAATCACTATAGATGACCAAATTTTTTACTTCTAGGTTTCGAGCCAACTTCAACCCGGCTAGAATGGCCTCGTATTCTGCCTCGTTATTGGTCGCTTTGAACTGAAACCAAATTGTTTATTGGACTTTGAACCTTTCGGGGCTTGTCAGTATGACCCCGACGCCGCTGATATCCGATGTTGACGAGCCATCGACATATAGTATCCATGAAGCCCTTATGTGTTGCGTTTCGGTCACCGATCCCACATCCGGTTCTGAGAACGAACATTCCACGGTGAAGTCTGCTAATGTCTGCCCTTTGATTGCTGTTCGGGGTTGATACTCCAATGCAAACTGTGTCAGATCCATTGCATATGCTGCTAATCTTCCCGAAACCTCTGGTCGATGTAGAATCTTCTTCAATGGATGATCCGTGTATACCACCACCACCTGACCCTAGTAATAATGTCGTAGTTTCCTGATTGTTATAATCAAAGCATAGGCAAATTTTTCCAGGTTCAGGTATCGAATTTCTGCCTCTCGAAGCACATGGCTGATGTAGTATACTGGGAACTGATTTCCCCCTTTGTCTCGAACCAATGTTGTTCCCACTGCCATCGAGATTGCTGCCAGATACATATATAAGGGTTCCGAAGGGATCGGTTTCATCAGCAGTGGTGCCGAAGACAAATATTTTTTGATCCCTTGGAACACGTCTTCATATTCTGAAGTCCACTGAAAGCTTTTCTCGTTCTTGGGCCCTTTTAAGGTGTCAAAAATGGAAGGCATCTCTCAGCCGATTTGGAGACGAACCTTCAAATGGCCGCGATCCTACCTATCAGTCTCTGCACATCCTTGTAAGACTTCGAAGATCTCATATCCAGGACTGCCTGGATTTTCTCTGGGTTTGCTTCTATTCTCCTTTGGCTGACCAAATACCCGAGGAATTTTCCCGATCTCAATCCAAACGTACACTTGGTCGGGTTCAACCTCAGCTTGTGTCTTCTGACTGTGTCAAAGCAGTTTTCTAGATCTTGAAGATGGTCACGGACTAACATGCTTTTAACGATCAAGTCATCTACGTAGACCTCCATGCTCCTCCCTAGCTGCTTCGTGAACATGAAGTTCATCATTCTCTGATAGGTTGCCCCGACATTCAGTAGCCCGAAGGTCATTTTCATGTACGCGTATATTGCCCGATGTGTGATGAAACTATTCTTCGGGATATCTTCCTTACTCATTGAAATCTGGTGATATCCTGAGAATGCATCTATGAAACTCAACATACCGTATCCCGAAGTGGCGTCGATCAATTGATCTATGTTGGGCAAAGGGTAGAAATCCTTCGGACACACCCTGTTCAAATCCGTGTAGTCTATGCACAACCTCTACTTCCCGTTCTGCTTTTGGACCAATACCACATTGGCCAACCACTCTGGGTAATCAATCTCGAAGATGAATTCGGCCTCCAGAAGTTTGGCAATCTCTTCATCTATTATTTTTTGCCTTTCTGGGTGAAAATTCTTCGCTTTTGTATAACTGGTTTCTTGCTCGGGTCTACGTGTAGTCTGTGTAGGGCCACCGATTCACTTACCCCGGGCATATCACTCGTCTCCCATGTGAAGATGTCGGCGTAGACCTAGAGTAATTCTATCAATCCAATCCTGAAAGGTTCTGCTAACCCTGACCCGATCTTGATGAATTTTTCTTTCTTCCCTGGCACCAACTCTATATCCTCGGTTTCTTCGGCAGGAAGAGCGAGCAGTTCTGTACTACCCTCGTTGAATGGTTCGTTATCAATGGCCATTGTCTGTTTCTGCTTACTGACCCCAACCCTTGAAGAAATCAAGCTATTCCGATAGTACCTTCGGGCTATATCTAAGTCACCTTTTACCTCTCCGATCTCTTTCGGTGTTGGAAACTTGATTTTGAAGTAGGGTATGGACGTTACTACTTGCAGGGATGCCAAGGTTGGACTCCCGAGGATCACATTGTATGCCGAATCTACTTGTACGACGAAAAATCTAACCATTATTTTGACCTGATTGGGTTCGGTGTCGAACTTGACTGGCAGTTCAATGGTACCTGACACATACACCGGGTCTCCACTAAAACCATACAAGGGTCCTTCCCCTCCCATATCCATCTTCTTTCCTTGTAGGTCCAGCCTCTGGTAGGCATGAGTATATAGGATGTCGACCGAGGACCCATTGTCTATCATCATCCGTTTCATATCAACTATCCCGACCTGAGCCGTTATCACTAGTGCGCCGTCATGTAGCTCGATGAGATCTGTCAGGTAATCCTCGTCCGAGAATGAGACAGACGTTCCAGGATATGCCCGATCTTTTCTGGTAGTCAACCCCGTAACCGATAGTACTGCTCCCAAATGCCCAGTTCTTTTCCTTCCCGTTACCCGTCCGACGGAACCCCCTGAAATGACATCAACTACGCCTCGGGCGGGGAGGTTTTGCGGGAGGCTGTGTGTCCTGATCGTGATCGTTGCTTTCTTCTCTAGGCGTCACTGCGTTACCCCGACCGGCTACATACTGTATCAACTGTCCATTCTAAACATTTTTCTCTATCAAGTCCATCAGGTGGGTGCATACTTCGGTCGAGTGTCCGGTACTCTGATGGTATTCACAATACTTGTCCCGACCCCTCCTTCCGGGTTTGGTTCGTCTTAGGCAGGGCTCGTAGAAGGGTTGATTCTTCATCTCCTCCGAAATCTTTGATCGTCCTGTAGTAACCTCTTTACATATTGGCCTAGGGTCTCATCTGACTTCTGTCGGACCTGCATGAGGGACGCCATGATCTTTCCTCTTCTACGATTGCTCCCGAACCGAGCATGGAACTTTTCCCGAAGGTCCTTCCACGACCCGATTGATCCTGCCGCCAAAGTCCCCATCAACTCCCTGGCGCTCTTTTTTAACGTTGTAGCAAACATGTGACACTTGGCTGCATTCGAATGTCCATAGTAAGACATCAAATGGTCATACCCATCCGAATGATCATAGGGATCCCCTAACCCGTCGTACGTGTCCATGGGGGGCATCTTTTTCTTCGGATCGGCTGTGACTTGGTTGATCTCTGGTGAGAAGGGCGATCCAAGACACCCTGAAGAGGTCCCCATCGGACTCTTAGCTGCTAATAATTTCTCCAGTTCTGCCACTCTTCGGGCAAGGGGGTCGGATCCTTCCTTCAGGGGGGATGATTGGGGTCTGTCCCTCCCGTAGTCCGGAGACGCGTCCCTCTTCCTCTGTCCCGATCTGCCCGGGTGGTCCGATCTGCGTTCATCCGAACGACTTCTTCTTCTGGTCTTTTCTCTTCTAGCCTCTCCTCGTCGGGGTGACCGTGATCGGCTCCGATTCCGACGTCTTTTAGAGGATGCCTCCTGTTCTCCATTCATTTTCGCCATCTGCTGTTCGAGCTCTTCCTGTTGGAGACGAAGGGCCAGCATGGCGTCGTTATTCTGTTGCATCTTCCTCTGCAAGATGAGTTCTCTCTTATCTCAGCTACCTTCTTCTCGGGTCTTTCCATGCACCTCCAGTGCCCGAGATTGGCTCTCACCCGCACGACTAGCCTTAGATGGGGTGTCATGGCTGTCATGGAAGAGATTTCGTTGAAGAGGAGGAGGTGGTATCTCTTCCAAATCCGGAATCCTGGATCCCAGGTGGTCCTTCACCGACCCCCTCACCTGTGTGGTCTGGTGTGACTGCTGGGACTTTGCTTTTTCCTGGGCAGAGACATTGTTTTCCTTACTCGCCATAATCTCCTGCCGGAAAAATGGGTGGTGATTGCAAAAAGCACTACCCCTCCTTCTAGCGCCAATGTCAATGAGGAGTTCATAATTAATTGCACATTTGCAGTACTATCGAAAGAATTTCGAAATCTATGTCAGACAAGTTAACTGATTAAAGAGCGTGAATTTGTGTTTTGAATTCCGGATTTGTCAGCAAAATTTTGAACTTTGGCATTAATTAGGATTTAATTATTAAGTTGTAAGGTATTTAAAAAAATAGTTGATTGAATTGATTATTTAGTCGTAAGGTATATAAAAATAATTGATGTTCTTATGATTAGCATTAATTGTTTAAAGTTGTCTACCTTCATGTTAAACTTTATAGATATGTTTGGGTGGATGCATAGGTTAGCAAAATGGCATGGGTATATTAGTTCTCATTAATATATGTTTTGTAGGTGTACAGTAATCTATATATTGACTATCTCAAAATGTTCTTGTTGAATTGATCCCCTGCTGCTGTGATTGCATTGGGATTGTAAGTAGATGTGTACTTATCACATGTAAATGATTTACAATTTGATTAAGCATAGTCTTCTGTGTTCTTTTGTTCTAGGTTGTCTCTTTGACGATCTTGTTTTATATAGTTACCACCTCAAATTCTTGTTCTTCCCAAGTACGATAGACTCTCGTAGTTCAACTAAAAAACCAACTTACAGGAAAGATGAGGAAACTTTATGCTCTCAAAATTATATTAGTCTCAAGAAATAGTAACAATGTCTTTATTCTGTTAGGTTCGATTGCAGAAAATGGCCATGGTAAATGGAGATGGCACCTACCATGCAATGAATTGGGGGGAGGAAATATCTGCAAATATCTTCAACGAGTAAGGACTATTTCTCTTAAAGGCAGGGGCGAAACTATGCAAAAAATGTGGGGTCAATTGACCCCACTCAATTTTTAAAAGTATTAAATTTTTTTTTATCACACTCAATTTTTGACCTCACTCAGATTTTTTTTTAATTAGTTATACCCAAGCGGTCAAGCCTCAGTCCTAAATCTCATACATCAATATATGTTCAACACGGCACAAAATAGAGAGAGAAGGGGCAAAACCAAATTGCAAAAGGCAAAAGCCAAACCGTTAACCATCAAAGCCTTTCGCGAGTAGTCGAAGTTGGTACTGGTGACTAGCGAGCTGCGAGTGTGGAGACTGGAGTGCGACTTTATTCTACTGTGACTCTCTTGCAGCCTTGCAGAAATTACTCTTTCTTCAATTTCTCCAACCTCAGTTTTATTTTCAGAAATCAATTATAATTTCTCCCTTTTGTTAGTATTATTAAATTGAATATTTGGATGCATTTGTCTAACCCGAAAGTATAAAATATTAAAAAAAATTGGCTCGGGGGCGCTGCTCCCAAACTCCTGCCAAATTTTTTATAACTTACTAATAATTTTGACCCCACTGGTATAATTTCCTGGCTTTGCCACTGCTTAAAGGAAATGGTGTGTCATATCCTATTACCATGTGAAGCGCAGAGTTTTTGCAATTACCTATTGGAATTGACCATGAAGGGAAAAAAAATTTACTGGCCAAAGAAATGGGTGTTCTAATATCCCTTAGCTTTGAGGAGTACAATGATTGTTTCAATTCTATTGTCGCTATATTTTGATGCTTTGAAATTTTCTGTGCTAAATGTTCTTAATGTGTAAAAGTAGTATAATTCTCACTAATAGTAGGACTTGCTTGTTTGACTTTAATAACTGAAATTAATCTGGCTTGAAACCTTTGTCTTTCAATGTCCAGAAACCAACACATGCATCGACAAACTTGTGATTGACCTTCAGCTCTCCTGATGTGTTAAGCAGATTACTTTCATTACCATTGAACTTGGTGTTGAGGTCGATGTTACCATTGCTGATTCTTAAATATGCCTAGTCTTTCTTTGATTAGGTAGTGTGAACCTTGTGTTTGTATTAGGCTTCGTGTGTAACAAGAGTTTTATAATTACAATTTTGATGTTGAAAAGTTATTTGAATTCAAGAAAGAGATTACTTTGTTGTAATTTTCATTATCAAGATTTTTGAATACAATTTTATATTTATGACAGTAACTTCTTTCATTGAAATTTTGAAATTAAATTATGAAAATATTTGTATTTTGTTGTTAATAAATATATTAAGACAAATTTTGAGACGACTTCTTTCCATCTCAAAACATGTGTGATATTGGCGCCAAAGTTGAAACGGAATTGAGATGGATGATGTCTGTCTCATGCCAAGGGAAAATAGTTGCTATCAATTTTGAGACAGATTTGAGATAGATTTAGCTGTGCTAAAAAAGGGCATGCCAAATTTGAAACTGGCAAAATCAGTTTCAAAATTCAGCTCCTCATGGGTCAATTTTGATACGGATTTGATATTTAGAGACAGATTTTTTCTGTATCTAAATCTTTTTTAGACAAAATTTGTGACGATTAGCAACACGGCCTACTGACACGTATTTTGAGACAGATTCTGCTATATTTGAGATGGATTTTTTCGTCTCAGATGCCCATATTTTTGTTAGTGTGCAAAGTTGGTTCTTTGAATGAAAAGTTCATTACAGAATTATGAATAATTCTTAAGTCTCATCTTGGATCCAAACATGTGTTGCAACATTTTCATTTGATTAGAGAATCATTGAAAGAGCAGAAATCACTATAAAGATAGTGGACTCTCAAGAACAACATTGCATATCCATTTACTGAAGCTTTATCCAACATCAAGATGATCGTCACTTAGAGAAGATGAGTATTAGATACCGTCACGATTGACTTTAATGCAAATGGGAGATTGAAAGTAGTATGCACGTAAGTCAATCATATTTGATATGAGGTTGCATATACTTTGTAATATTTTTCGTTTATTAATAATAAAGGTAATTTATTAAAGGCTTTTTACTTAATGTCCAAATTGTCAACATAATACAGCTTTGTAGAGTAAAATTCAAGAATGCTCAGAAGAATATTTTCATGAAAAGATACTGGATGAAGCGCAAATATCAAGGATATTCCACTAATTTCATGGAGTATAGAAGTCAAAACTTTAACCAACTGAGTATAATAAGGAATGGAATAACAAAAGAAATCACCAGGCATGCGATAGACCGCACAGGCAGGTTATTCCAACAGAATAATAAATAACGGAATCAGGTCCGGCTTAAAATGCATAGACAAGATATTCCAACAGAATAATAAAGACGGAATCAGGTCCGGCGTAAAACGTACAGACATGATATTTCAACATGAATAATAAAGACGGAATCAGGTCCAGCGTAGAACGCACGGACAGGATATTCCAACAGAATAATAAAGACGAAATCAGGTCCGGCGTAAAATGCACAGACATGATATTCCAACATAATAATAAAGACGAGACCAGGTCCGGCGTAGAATGCACAGACAGGATGTTCCAACAGAATGATAAAGAATAGAACAACAGAAGAATTTTACCAAATATAGGGTAGCCCGCGTAAATAGGTTATTCCAATAGAATAATAAAGAATGGAATAACAGAAGTTCTCTTCATAGATAAGAAAGAAATAATACTCCCTACCTTGGAAAAAATAGATACTTGAATAGTGAGGTAGCAGATTTCTCTTCTTCTTTCTCTCTATAATTTCTCTCTATAATAATCGCTCTAAAGCTTTTGTTAATTGGTGAGAAATGAAGGAAGAATAAACTTCTATTTATCGAAAAATATAGTTTCGATCATTGCACATTTTGGGGCTTGAAAATTACAGTACAATACCTCTAACTTTTCTTTCATTTATAATTTAGTCCTGCAAGTATTATCAATCTTGCACCAACTCCCCTAATAGTAAATAATGTGAATCAATAGTTCAATCATGTGAATCAATAGTATAAGCATGTGAAAAATACGAATTTTAGTATAGTACCTCCATCTATACCTCCATTTTTAATTTAGTCATTCAAGTATTATCAATCTTGCACCAACTCCCCTAATAGTAAATAATGTGATTCAATAGTACACATATGTGAATAAATAGTTATATAAGCATGTGAATTAGTAGCAATTAATTGCTTATTTATCCGATAAATTACCCGATTTATCAATATAACCCCTAGACATCAATTATCATCAGAATAAATGTCGATTTTCACTAACACAAACAATTCCAACATAATGAAACTATTTTTTTTTTATCAAAAATATAAATTTTAAAATTTTGAAGTTTGACTTTTCCCGAAAAAGGCAACTGTTGACTTTTTGACCAAATAGTGAATCCTAGAAAAATTTGTGTTTATAAACTATTTTTACTAATTTCGTCGTTCCGGACTCATATATCACGTTCACGTCTCCAAATTCAACTCCGAACAACATTCATCATTAATATTATAACTCACAATATTTATCAACCAGGTCGTTCCCAGGAAAGAGGGGGCTTTCAATAAGGATTTCTCCCTATTGGCACAGAATTAGGTGACCAAACCTCTCCTTGACAGAACTTCTAGACATTGTAAATATTGCAGTTTATAATATGAATAACTTTGTCGTCTCAAGTATTGATTTAATAAAAAACATTTTATGCAGATTATACTGACCATAATTGAATCCATAATATGATAGATATGATGCAGCAATTACTGTAGCAATAATTGAGTATAACTGAGTGACTTCTCACGTAAGCATCAATAATCAATACCATGTGCTACTATGCAACCACGCATAATACTATACTTTTAACATCGGGTGTTTCAATAGTTAACGGTAAAACTTCCGCCGTTATTTTTATAAAGTATTTTTGTCGTTTTCTCAATCCGACTATAATTCCGTTGTGGGGGTCCACCAATGATTATGCCGTTGTACGAATATTCCTCGACCAATTGAATATTATATAACAACTTGCGTACTTTGCAAAATTTGTAAATATTACCCACAACTATAATATTATATCAAATCCACACCATAATATTCAAAAATATATTTCGAGAAAATTTAATCTTTATTCAAAAAGTTGGGGTCTTACAACCTCCCCTTCTTATGAAATTTCGACCTCGAAATTAGGGTGCGTACCTGGTATGTCGAAGAGGTGAGGATACCTTTATTTCATTTCAGATTCTAATTCCCAAGTCATTTCCCCAACATTGTGGTTTCTCCACAAAACTTTGACTTGAGGTATAACCTTGGAGCGTAGAATATGTTCCTTCTTATCCAAGATTTTAACAGGAATCTCTTCATATATTAAATCTTCCTCTATTTCGTTCGGTTCTAACTCAATAATGTGGTTCGGGTCTTTCACATATTTACGTAACATAGATATGTGAAAAATGATATGAACACGAGACATACTTGGCGGTAACGCAAGTCTATAGGCCACAATTCCTTCTCGATCGAGGATTAAAAATGGGCCAATGAATCGAGGATTGAGTTTTTCTCTCTTTACAAATCTTGTAACTCCTTTCCATGGAACAACACGTAACAAC
Source organism: Panax japonicus (assembly GCA_020205505.1). Taxonomy (NCBI): domain Eukaryota; kingdom Viridiplantae; phylum Streptophyta; class Magnoliopsida; order Apiales; family Araliaceae; genus Panax; species Panax japonicus. The sequence goes on from CM035094.1 coordinate 61,784,372, forward strand.
ACATGATCTCCAATATCGAATTCTACGTCCTTTCGATGAAGATCAGCATAACTCCTTTGTCAATCTTGTGAGGTTTTTATACGTTGTCGGATCATTTGAACCTTTTTCGTAGTCATACGTATCAACTCTGGTTCCAACAACGTTGATTCACCCACCTCATCCCAGTATACTGGAGAACGACACTTTCTTCCATACAACGTCTCGAATGGAGCCATGCCAATACTTGCTTGATAACTGTTGTTGTAGGAAAACTCCACCAATGGTAAGAACTTGTCCCAACTTCCCTTGAAGTCAAGGACACAGAGTCTTAATAGATCTTCAAGAGTTTGAATCGTCCTCTCCGACAGCCCGTCCGTATGAGGATGATATACCGAGCTAAATCATAAATCCATGCCCATATCTTTTTACAAACTAACCCAAAATCTTGAAGTGAATCTTGGGTCTCGATCAGAAACTATGGATACTACCATACCATGCAATCTTACAACCTCGTTTATGTACATACGAGCAAGACATTCAAGTGTATAAGTTTCTCGTATCGGTAAGAAATGAGTAGACTTGGTCAATCTATCAACAATGACCCAAATCGCATCTATGCCTTGAGATACTTTGGGAAGACCGTTTACAAAATCCATGGTAATGTGCTCCCACTTCCATTCTGGAATTTCAAGTGGTTGCAATGGACCTTTTGGTACTTGATGTTCCGCCTTGACTCGTTGACAAGTTAAACACCTTGAGATAAACTCTGTTATCTCTCTCTTCATATTGCACCACCAAAATGTATGTCGAAGATCACGATACATTTTGGTACTCCAAGGATGGATTGCAAACGGTGTGTTGTGCACCTACATCATGATTTTATACTTTAAATCAGGGTCGTTAAAAACACAAAGTTTGGAGTTGACTCGAAGTATTCCTTCCTCATCGATTCTTGCTTCCGGTATAGCACCTTCTTGCACTTTCTTCTTCATACACATTAGCTCCAGGTCTGTAGCTTGAGCAGCTTTAACTTTATCGATTAAATTTGGTTCTACTCGTATATTCTCCATCATCATATGGGTTCCTAGAGTCTTTAACTCTATCTCCATTTTTTCCAAGTCACACAAAATGGGCTTTTGTGTTGTGAATATTGCACTCGTACCCGCATATGATCTTCTACTCAATGCGTCAGCTACCACGTTCGCTTTTCCAGGATGGTATTGGATGGTATGATCATAATCTTTCAACAGTTCAAGCCAACGTCGTTGTCACATGTTTAATTCCTTTTGAGTGAAGAAATATTTGAGGCTTTTATGATCCGTAAAGATCTCCACTTTCTCTCCATACAAGTAATGCCTCCAAATTTTAAGTGCGAAGACAATAGCTGCCAACTCTAGATCACGAGTATGATAATTCCTCTCATATTCTTTGAGTTGTCTTGAGGCATAAGCTATGACTTTCCCATGTTTCATGAGAACACATCCTAACCCTTTGCCCGAAGCATCACTGTTGATGACAAATCCCTCCGAACCAGATGGTATTGTCAGAACATGTGCTGAAATGAGTCTCCTTTTGAGTTCTTGAAAGCTCTTCTCACATTCCTCGCTCCAACCGAACTTTGTATCTTTTCGAGTTAGCTGAGTTAATGGAGTAGCGATTCGAGAAAATCCTTCCACGAATCTCCAATAATAACCAGCTAAACCGAGAAAGCTATGTACTTGGGTCCCTGATTTGGGTTGTTCCCAGCTTTGAATAGCTTCAATTTTTGTCGGGTCAATGGATATTCCATGACTTGATACTTCGTGCCCAAGGAATGCTACTTCCGTAAGCCAGAACTCGCATTTCTTTAACTTGGCATAAAGCTTATATTCACGAAGCTTTTGGAGTATCAGCCTCAAGTGTTGCTCATGATCTTCATGGCTTTTGGAATAAATAAGGTTGCCATCAATAAAGACGACCACAAAGTGATCCAAATATTCTTTGAATACTCGGTTCATCATATCCATGAAGGCAGCAGGAACATTAGTCAATCCAAAAGACATGACTAAGAATTCATAATGCCCGTACCGAGTTCTGAAGGCAGTCTTTGAAATATCATCAGTTTTAACCTTCAGCTGATGATATCCAGAACAAAGATCGATCTTTGAAAAAAATTGTGCTCCTTGTAACTGATCAAACAGGTCATCAATACGTGGCAATGGGTACCTATTTTTGATGGTGACATGATTCAACTCCCAATAATCAATACAAAATCGCATACTCCCATCTTTCTTCTTCACGAATAGAACAGGAGCACCCCAAGGAGACGTACTAGGACGAATGAAACCAATGTCTAACAATTCCTGTAATTGGGTCTTTAACTCCTGATGTTCAATAGGAGCCATTCGATATGGGGCTTTGGAAATGGGTTTTGTACCAGGTTCAAGGTCAATACAAAATTCAACTTCACGCTCTGGGGGTAGGCCATGAAGTTTTTCAGGGAATACGTCAGGAAATTTATTAACAATAGAAATATCCTTCAAATTTGACGTATTTTTGTTTAAATCCGTGACATGAGCTAAGAAAGCTTGACATCCGTTTTTCAATAAACGAATAACTTTATGGCTTGAGATGACCGTGATTGATTTTAATGTTTTGGTCGCTTGGATTCGCATAATAGGTATATTAGGAATATGAAAGCTAACAACCTTACGAAAACAATCAATTTTAGCATGATGAGTAGTTAACCAATCAATCCCTAGAATAACGTCAAATGCAAGTATTTTAAGGAGATAAGATCGACAGGTAACGTGCGGTTATCGATTTGAATCAAACAAGACTTATAAACAGTGGATGTAATGAAGGTTTCTCCTAATGGAGTTTCAATAGATAAGTCAAAGTCTAATTTCTCCGGAGTCAAATTTAATCGTTGAGCGCAAGTAGGAGTAATAAAACAATGGGTAGAACCGGTATCAAATAAGGTATAGACTTCACTAGAGTTTATGATAAGCTTACCCGTGATGACCTCGTTCGGGTTCCTTGCTTTCTAGGAGGTCACAACAAATGCTCTCCCTTGCACTACCGGCTTTGACTTTTCTGGGATGGCCTTTGGTGCCTCCATCGCAGTTGAACTTGTCTTCGGTGAACGACAAAATCGTGCTAGGTGACCTTCCCTTCCACAATTATAACACACTTTGGATGGCATCGCGCAGTTTGGACTGATGTGTCCCTCCCCTCCGCATTTGAAGCATATGATAGGTGGTCATTCTCCTTCCTTAACCACGGTTGCTGGTGCTGACGTCTTTCCATCATTGTTGAATCTCCTTTTCTTAAAATGTCCATTTTTACTGTTATGGACATGATTACCACCGAAGTGGTTACCATTTCTGGCATGTTGATTCCCTCCACGCTTGTTGTCACTGTTTCAATTACTGTTACCACTGGTATTTTCATGCTGCTAGCTGCTTTCCCTTGGTTGCGTTGACTCGTTACCGCGCTCCAATAACTGAGCCTTATTTACAACATCTGAGTACAAACATAGTTTATGAGAAATAAGATATTGATGTATCTCTAGTTTCAAACCTCTTAAAAAATTCGTGTTATTCGCCCCTCATTATCGACTAAATGGGATGCAAACCGGGATAACTCTGCAAATTTAGCCTCGTATTGCGACACGGTCATATTGTTTTGTTCCAACTTGATAAACTCCACCTCTTTCATGTGACGAATACTTTCGGGAAAGTACTTGTCGTTGAATAGCTCTTGGAACTTCTCCCAAGACATCTTGAGTGTGTCAGGCTGGGTACGTTTTACAGATTCCCACCAGTAATCTGCCTCTTCACGCAACATGAAGGTGGCGAAGGGAACCTTTTGCTCCTCGGAGCATCCCAAGACATCAAATATCTTGGTGATATGCTTTATCCATGCTTCCGCCTTAAGTGGTTTAGGCTCTCCAATAAACTCGGGTGGTCCCAGCTTCTTGAACTGTTTAGCGGTGACCGTCCGAGAGTTTCCTGTGTTTACACCTGTATTTTGAACAGGAGCCACTCTCGCCTGATGTTGCATGAATTGCATGAAGCCTCGGAACATTCCATCGTTCATCGTTTGGTTAGTGTTGTTGTTTGCATGAGGATTATCGCCTTCCTGATGCACGTTGTCCTGGTTATTGATCTGTGGAGACTCAACGGTCTCTTGTGCTCCATTGATGTTCTCAACATTCTCGGATGCCATTTTCAAACACTTCCACAAAACAAGGGTTAATTGACATGCAACATATTATCACTATACTCTGACCGACCAATCAAATACCAAATAAACTTAAGTAGGCCATACTAGCGAAGGAATTCCCCGTCTCTCCCCTCCTAGTTCTAGTCTCACATCTTAGCCAGGGATTATATCCCTATGATTTGATACCAACTATGATGCCCCCAAAATAGGTATATATAACCCATCTTGAGTCATCAAATACATGGTACATAATTCAAATACAACTTAATAATACAACTGTCATGTACAATACGACAAAACATAAACTGTGAGTTTGAATACAAATATTGTCTACTAGAGATTATACAAACTCAAAAGGAGTCCTTATTACAATTATTATTACATTATTTCACCGAATAGTGAGGACTACTAATGCTATCATCTGGTCCGTCACTCTGTTCCCCGACTAGTCTATGCTACGTTCTCATTTCCTGAAGAGAACAATAAAAGTAAAAGGGTGATCTCAACTAGCCCATTAGGAAATATTATGACTAAGATAATGCAGAATATATTATCGTTAGCCTTTAACAGTGTTAAACTGATACAATATAACAACCATCAAGTTTAACTGCAGCAGAACAAGCAATCCATTAAAAGAGTCAAGTATAGAATAAAATCTACTATCTTTTATGATTTAGAAGGTTTTTCATCACTTTTATCGCTGGGATTGAGCTTAATAAATAATCAACATCATCGAATCACCCCTGCACTACGGCCAAGGATATTCTTTAGTATCACGAACATAATTATCCATGCACTACGGGCCAAGAATATTTGTGTATTCATTAATGGTCATGATCACGCTAACAATTGTCTATCAATGCTCTACGGGCCAATGAGGACTTTTACCACATCATTTGTAACATTACGGTCATGATTACATCGTATAATCCCTGGTCATAATCATACCAAGTCAATCTATGCACTATAGGCCACAGATGACTTTCAACAAAATATACACATGAGGATGATGACAATGATATAAGAATTCAATAAAACAAGTTCAAGAATTATTTTATCCAGGAACTAATAACGTCCAAATTGTCAACATGATACTGCTTTGTAGAGTAAAATTCAAGAATGCTCAGAAGAATATTTCCATGAAAAGATACTAGATGAAGCGCAAATAGCAAGGATATTCCACTAATTTCATGGAGTATAGAAGTCAAAACTTTAACCAACTAAGTATAATAAGGAGTGGAATAACAAAAGAAATCACCAGGCATGCGATAGACCGCACAGGCAGGTTATTCCAACAGAATAATAAATAACGGAATCATGTCCGGCGTAAAACGCACAGACAGGATATTCCAACAGAATAATAAAGACGGAATCAGGTCCGGCGTAGAACGCACAGACAGGATATTCCAACAGAATAATAAAAACAGAACCAGGTCCGGCATAAAACGTACAGACAGGATATTCCAACAGAATAATAAAGACGGAATCAGGTTCGGTGTAAAACGCACAGACAGGATATTCCAACAGAATAATAAAGACGGAACCAGGTCCATCGTAGAACACACAGACAGGATGTTCCAACAGAATGATAAAGAATGGAACAACAGAAGAATTTCACCAAGTATAGAAAAATATAGTTTCGATAATTGCACGTTTTGGGGCTCGAAAATTACAGTACAATACCTCCAAATTTTCTTTCATTTATAATTTAGTCATGCAAGTATTATCAATCTTGCACCAACTCCCCTAATAGTAAATAATGTGAATCAATAGTTCATTCATGTGAATCAATAGTATAAGCATGTGAAAAATACGAATTTCAGTATAGTACCTCCATCTATACCTTCAATTTTAATTTATTCATGCAAATAGTATCAATCTTGCACCAACTCCCCTAATAGTAAATAATGTGATTCAATAGTACACATAAGTGAACAAATAGTTATATAAGCATGTGAATTAGTAGCAATTAATTGCTCATTTATCCGATAAATTACCCGATTTATCAATATAACCCCTAGACATCAATTATCATCGGAATAAATGTCGATTTTCACTAACACAAACAATTCCAACATAATGAAACTATTTTTATCAAAAATATAAATTTTGAAATTTCGAAGTTTGACTTTTCCCGAAGAAGTCAACTATTGACTTTTTGACCAAATAGTGAATCCCGGAAAATTTTGTGTTTATAGACTATTTTTACTAATTTTGTCATTCTGGACTCAAATATCACGTCCGCGTCTCCAAATTCAACTCCGAACAACATTCATCATTAATATTATAACTCACAATATTTATCAACCAGGGCGTTCCCAGGAAAGTGAGGGCTTTCCAATAAGGATTTCTCCCTATTGGCACGCAATTAGGTGACCAAACCTCTCCTTGACAGAACTTCTAAACATTGTAAATATTGCAGTTTATAATATGAATAACTTTGTCATCTCAAGTATTGATTTAATAAAAAAACATTTTATGCAGATGATACTGACCATAATTGAATCCATAATATGATAGATATGATGCAGCAATTACTGTAGCAATAATTGAGTATAACTAAGTGACTTCTCACATAAGCATCAATAATCAATACCGTGTGCTACTATGCAACCACGCGTATTACTGTACTTTTAACACCGGGTGTTTCAATAGTTAACGGTAAAACTTCCGCCATTATTTTCATAAAGTATTTTTGTCGTTTTCTCAATCCGATAATAATTCCGTTGTGGGGGTCCACCAATGATTATGCCGTTGTAAGAATATTCCCTGTTAAAACGAATATTCCTCGACCAATTGAATATTATATAACAACTTGCGTACTTTGAAAAATTTATAAATATTACCCACAACTATAACATTATATCAAATTCACACCATAATATTCAAAAATATATTTCGAGAAAATGTAATCTTTATTCAAAAAGTTGGGGTCTTACAAAATTGGTTACAAAATATTCCTTAAAAGTTTAGTCTTAGTTCATTTGGATCTTTGTGTCAAACATATGTAATAAAAGTAACATTTTTATAGAATAACACTTGTTCCATTTAATCTAGGTATATTTGGATATATGACAAGGAGTCTAAAAAGTAATGATTTATTAACCCAGTTGCAACAAGATAATAATTACAATCACTTCACAAGACAATGATAATAGACATTACAGTTAGGGTAGCAGGGTACACAAATTTTACAATCACTTGACAAGTGTCATGACCGACACTACCAAGGCTAGCCCACAAAAAAACACGATGATGTTGATGATGTGTTTAAGATTTGCCACATTTATTTTAATGGCTCCAAGTCGAGCATCGTCATTGATGCGCAGCTGCACGTGTGCTTCATCAGCAGAGTTGGGTTCGCCATACCCAATTGGATTGCACCAGTCCCAAAACTTACATTTTCCTTTATCTTTCTCCCTTGGACAGTCATAGTAGAGCCTTCCAGGATTTTCTCTGATTCAGATATTTTCACAGCAGCTCTCAGACGACAATAACACATTTTGTTTCGAAATCGTATATCATGAGTTTGAATGCTCATGTTGCTTGAAGTAGACATGCCTTTGTTGAACCTTATATGCCAAAACCACCATAAGATTGCAATGTTTTAGATACATTCCACAGTTTGTAATCCATATATCATTACACATGAACAAAAATATTTTAACATTATACACAAATGGTTAAATGCAACAGAGCAGTTAAAACTACCCAAATGGCTCTGTTTTTGCTTTCCTAGCTATACCTGTCCACTAGTCAGGTGCAAAATATTTGGTTCTTTTGCATTATCAGTGCCCTCCCTAAAGATTAATTGCACGCTTCAAACGCAGTTCTGAAGATATAACCGTCTCACACTCGTGGCTGAACATTAATCAAAGTCAACCAAGAACCAAAAATCATTTCTAAACAAAAAAAAATAGAACAGTGTCCAAGAAAGACAAAAATTACAATTTAGGACTGAAATCAAAAGCTTTATTGAACTTTCTCCCAAGGACCTCGAAAAAATTTCTATAGTACATAATTTAAAGTCATGAAGAGATGACATGAAAATTAAAATTGCTGAATGTACAACAGGTTTGCGGAATTCAAAAAAATCCAAAGCATGCATCTATTGTAAACTAACCAAAAAAAAATTTGTACCAAAAATGGAACTATTAGCTTAAATTCGTCAAATTAGTGTCAGTGAGCTGAGGAGGAGGAGGAGGAGGAGAACTGTTGAGGAATAAAAATGGAAGAATCGTAAGAGATAATAACAAAGAGAGCAATCAATAGTATCTATGAAAGAAACTCGCGATTTAGACCTTACCTTTCTAACGTGAGTGAAAGAAAACCTCCTAATTTCGTCACAAAGAGATTCCTTTCCAACGTGAGTGAAAGAGCCCTTTTCAATTTCGTCCGGTGATGATTTTGTCACAAAGAGATTCCTCCAAGTTTGTTGTTAGCTTAAATTTCTATTGAATTGCCTACTTAGCCTGCTCGATTTAGGAAAACGAGAAGAAGAGAGCCCTTTTCAATTTCGATTCCAGATTTGGTCTTTATTGACCCGACGCAGGCTTTTTACCCGGTCATGTCCCGCGTGTTTTTCCCCCTCCCTGATCTGGGACGTTGTTTGTCATCCAATGGCTGAGAAAAGAAGTTCGTATTTTATTTAAAATAAGGGAGCCCTGACCAGATCGGTTCCGTATATATATATATATATATATATATATATATATATATATATATATATATATATATATAAAAGTAATAAATGCTCCAGATGTAAAATTTAGGCTCAATCGAGGCATAACTCGATAATGTTAGTATATATATAATATATAAATATATATATATAGAAGGAAATAAAAGCCACGGACCGAAGTCCGGGAATACACACGCAACACGACTCTCAACGTGCAGAACTGTGTGTGCACAATAGTGGAGAAAGGCTTTAGATAGTGTAAGAAGGCTTAAAGTGGACTGCCAAAGAAGATTTCAATGACTTTAAATGGATGAACACTCGGCTCCCGCCGGTAAAAATATAACAATATAGAAGCTCACAAGTGTTTAAAATGAGAAAGCACTCAGTTTATAGTGTGTACAGAGCAAATTGGACAGGGATTCCTCGCCTTTTCTCTATGCAAAATGGTTGCCCCTAGCCTTCTATTTATAGAGGGGAAATCCACAGGTGTACCTACGGTAGCCGCAGATGCGTGCACGCGTGCAACGTATTGTCCGTTCAAACTTTCTGAACTTCAATTCGGGCATCCGATCAAGGTGTATAAGACCTTTAACGACATATTTTTGTCGAGAGCTACACAATGACATAGGATTAGAGGTTGTATGAAATCAAGAAGATGGGACCATGCCCTTGGTCTTCAGGCTTCAAATTATATCCGGTGTGTTGTCTTGTGTATTAGTCACGCGGGATTGGAGCTCTTTGGTTCTTGTAAGAAATGTCTATGTAGAATGAATATTTGGGTGTTGAGACGGCGTAATGTGGGATCGAGATGGCAAAATGACGATTCTGCCCCTCACCAGGGTTATCTTCGGTTTGAACTGATTTAACGGTCGTTGCTCAGGGTTATCTCTGAGATTGGACTGGTGCAGGTGTTGACTGTCCTCAGGGTTGTCTCTGATGTGTGCCTGACCTCCCGTGGTTATCTCCGGGTTTGGGGAATTAGTGCCCCGGGGCTATTGCCTAGTGTTGAAGCTGATTGCTGGAAGCGAAAAGGAGCATTTCTGGGGTTATCTCCAAAATTGTAACTGCATTCCCCGAGGTTATCTCCGAGGTTGGATTGAAGATCCCGGGGTTATCTTCGGGATTGGAATTGAGGGTCTCGGTGTTGTCTCTGAGATTGAAAAGACTGCTCCGGGGTTATCTCTGGAACTGGAACTGTATTCCTCGGGGTTATCTCCGAGGTGGAAACTGAATATCCCGTGGTTGTCTCCGAGATGGCGAAGAGTGGGTATCCCAAGGTTGTCTCTGGGTTTGAATTAAGTTGTCCTCAAGGGTTATCTCAGAAAGACGATTTTTCCCTCCTACAGGGTTAGTAACAGGAATACAATATTTTGAGTTTCTACAGATGCCCCTCTTTTGTATGGTTTAGGCACATAAGCGCAGCGAAAATAAAACAAATTTTGAAAGAAATTTTTAAACCCTAAAACATGATCCATGCAAAAGCCATATTAATTCAGTGGTTAGAAATTTATACCGATTATTGAAGGTGAAATTTCTACGATCGAATCTCCAATGCAATCCAAACGAACCGCGCCTTTACGGTATCCACACGAACGCCCCACAAATCGTCGTACGATCTGCAGTAAAAGGAACTGCAGTACTAGCCACCAAGGATGAGGATTTTGAAATTGTTTCTCTCTAGTCTCTCTCTAAGAGCGGCTAGGGTTTTGGTTAATGATGTTCATCCCTAAAATGGCTGCTACATATCATATATATAGCCGTTAAAAAGGGATTTATATAAAACCCTAATTGTAAGACCCCAACTTTTATGAATAAAGTTGAATTTTCTATAAATATCATTTTTGAATATTATGGAGTAAATTTGATATAATGTCATAGTTATGGGTAATATTTATAAATTTTTCAAAGTACGAAAGTTGTTATATAATATTTGATTGGTCGGGGAATATTCGTTTTAACAGGGAATGTTCATATGACGGCACAATCATTGGTGGACCCTGTCAGGAATAAACATGTTAATGATATTCCTATTTAATATATGATTTGATTATGATATATATAAATGAATGAATATGCAAGTATGCTTGCCTAAAGAAAAGCTGCAAAGTCCTTTGATAGATAATAGAAATATATGTACAAGGACTTAGAATGAATTGATGATATATGTTAGGTTGATCCTACATAAGCAAAACAACTTTATAAAGTACTTAAAAAGAAATGATGTACAAGGACTATAAATATAGAAAGATGAAGCTTGTTAGGTTGATTTTATGATGTAATAGATAGGCTAGTCTGATCGTCGAGTACTGCACCAGAAGTCGTAGTTTGCCAGGTGAGTCAAGGTTAACTCGGGAGCTATCGAGGCAGAATAGGAGTATGCAAGATAGTATATCTCGGAGTTCGTAGACTGCCATGGGAAATGAAGAAGGATCATAGTGTATCGAGAAGAGCTTCCTCGGGATCGTAGTGTACTTAGGAAGTCATGTTCAGAATCATAGAGTAAGCCTGCCTAAGAGCCGAACGATCATCTGCCAAAGCCAAGTCCGAAATGTAGACTACACTCAGAGTCGTAGAGCCTAGTGATGCCGAAGCCAAGTCAAGGATCGTAGACTACACTCTGAGTTTGTAGAGTCCATTGAGTGCATACAGAGATCTTAGTCGGGCAAGATCAGATGAAGACAACAAACACAAGGAAGAAATTATAGAGTGTCAAGATCTGATCTCAGGATCATAGTGTCGGCACAGCCAAAGCTGAATCGTAGAGTGTAGAACTACGACTCCAACAGAAGTACTCACAATGCCAAGTCAGAATCGTAGAGCAGATACGGTTCTCAAAGAATGAGCACTCCCAGAATATCCAAAGGTACGAAGCCTCTAGTTGGCAATGAAAAGATGTAATCCACAGTAAGGGAACCAGAGAGCATGATGAGTAGGTTTTATACCTATGAATCCGATATTATTAAACTTAATTATTGTTATCTTTAACTGTTTTTAGTATCTTTTTATGTGTTTTGTGTTTATTTGTTGTAGGTTGGAGCTGGAGGGACAAATTGGTCATTTCGGAGAAGAAAAAGGTCAAAAATCATGAAAATTAATGCTGAGTGGCATTTTTATAATTATGTGGTCCTGGTCAAGCGCCTAGGCGCCCATGTGCGGAAAAAGGGGCGTTTTTCTACTGCTAAGTGGGTTTTTGAAGCCAAATAGGAGTCTGAATGAGGGCTGAGACCAATACAAATAGGAGAAGACTTTAGACAAGAGGTATCAACTAATTTTTCAAGAGATTTGCAGAGAGAACAAGGAAGAAAAACACGAAGGAGAATTACAAAGGCTAAAGATCTAAGAGAGAGTATTGGAGAAAATTCAGAGTTTCTTCTTCTCTTCTCTAGTTTTATTTTTTGTAACTATCTGGGATGTTTGGATTATTAATTTAGATGATGTTTTTCTTTATTATTATCATGAACTAAATTTTAATTAAGATTGCAACGAAACTTGGTATGTAGTTTAAATTGCAAGCTTCCCATTGAATGAAAGTTGGTTTTTATTGAATTGTTTATTATATCTTATGTTTATTGATTAATTGTTTGGCCAACAATTACTGTGATAATCTATATAAAATTGGAAGATGGAGTATAGATTGAGATCTGGATATGATAACATCTGTTCATATAATCTGAATAGGGTTAATATGATTAGCGTGTAGGATGTGAATATACCTATGTGTCTTTTGTATCCATTGGAAGAATTTGAGCGTAAAACCCTAATTAACTTGATTCACATAGGAATATAGTGAGTTGATTAACTGGGGTGTTCCTTGTAATTCCGCATCTTAAAGATTGGATTTAGGAGGATTTATTCACGTGTCTTTGGAAGAAGTGCGTGAATATTCATAAAGCATTCTTGGATAATGATTCATATTAATTGATTTATTTTAAATGGGAAGTAAGTTAGTTTAAATGAAATACCAAGGGAAGTTGTAATCTTAACCTGTTAAATCTGCAGTTATTCTTTTGAAATTTTTATTTTTAATCATTAGTTTTGTTAAGTTTAAATTTCAAATCACAAACAAAATTTTCGTAGTTTAAAATAGGATTAATTGCATTAGAGTTAGTAATTGATAAATATTAGTCTATTTCCTCGTGGGAACGATATCCTTGCTTGCTGAATATTACAATTGAACGCGTATACTTGCGTGGTAAAGTGCTATTAAAAATTTAGGCAACAGAGCACTCAACGAATGACATGCAGGCTAGCAGAAGAAGTAAGCACCAATCCAATCAGCATTAAGATTGAGTTGAAAGGCCATTTGTGATGAAGTCTTCCACAAGATGATTCAAAGAAGACTTCAGTAGCTGACTAAGGAAAAGTCAGCTAATGCAGTTGTTGTCAAGAGAACAGAAGACAACGATCTTGGAAGCAACCAGGATCGTAGTGTTTGTCAGACAAAGAAAAATCTGATGGAAGGTGAACCGAGATACTGGTCAGCTTCTGAAGAGCAAGGCTAAAGTGATTAAGTGCAGGGTCAGTTCATTGATGATAAGTGAGCGGAAGATCATCAGGAGAAAGCAAGCTGGATGCACCACAAATCTGAAGTGTCTTGATATTCAGAAGGGGACCAGAGCAAGGAATTAGGCCATCATTATCTGAGAACAGTAGAAGCAAACAGAAGTATTGAAGCACTGCACAATACAAGGAAGAGGTGTTCTACATTGAAGATCCAATAACCACTCTTCAGGATCGTAGTGTTAACTCTACTAAGTCAACGAGCAACACTCAGCAAGACACTACGATAAGGTCCCTGAAGACGTGCATCAGAATTATAGAGTTCGGATACCTGAAGACTGAAGCATTGGCAACGGTTCAATCTGAAGGGTAATATTCGGACAAGTGCTTATTGAGAGCATCGATGCAAAAGGACAACCTCTGATCAAGAAATCAGAAGAAATAAAGTCTTCAACCTGCCCAAGATAGTAAAGTGATACATCTGACAGGGTAGGCGAAACAGTAGACTGCAGAGTCTGAAAAAGTATGTCATGTCACATCAAGCAGTCTACCTCAAGCAACTTGAGATTTGTGAAGACATTTGAGTAGCTTCCAACGGCTACTTTCCAACGGAAGGATTGGGGAGGTGTATAAATGTAGAAGAGCTTCAAAGATCAAAGGTTGTTGGAGTTGTGAGTTTTGGAGAGAAGGTGGACTGATCTAATCAAGTGATAGTAAGTCCAAAGGCTCAATCTACGATCCACCAAGAACACTCAGAAGTCAGATCAAGAAGAAGTAGAAGTATGAGTTCTACTATGTAGAAGTGAGAGTTCTACAACATGAAGAGTATTCTGAACTGCCGAGAGAAAGAAGAGCATCATGCCATCTGGATGTCCATCATTGGAAGACTCTAAGTACAATAGAGAAGAGCCTATAGTCAGCTTAGGAAGTCCATCATGGGAAGGCATTGAGGAGCAAGAAGGGAGATCACAAAAGCCATCTTGGTGACAAGCATTAGAAAGTTTCTAAGTACCAAACAGAAGAGCTTACAGTCATCTTAGAAGCCTCTTATGTGCAGCCGTCAAGTACCAAGAAGAATGATCTTCAAGGTAGTTCATCAAGGGGTCATCCGGAGTAGTTGAGCAACCTAAGAAGCTGATCATCATGCAATACTCAACTGCTCTTCAAGGATGATCAAGCCAAGCTGCTAAGGATAGAAGATGTTCAGAGCATGAAGACATCTTAGCAACTCAGAACCTACTCCAACAACAACAAACAAACAACTCAACGAAGCCAGGGCCTGAGGGGTCCTTGTCTGGAGGGACTAAACAAAGCAAGGCCAAAGGGTCCTTGTCTAAAGGGACTAAATGAAGTTCCAAGCCTGCTGGGCTTGAAGAGTTCCTAGGTAACTAGAGGAGTCCCAAGGTTGCTGGCCTTGAAGAGTTCTTAGTGAACTGAAGTCCCAAGGCTGCTGGCCTTAATGGAATCATAGAGATTCAGGGTACTGCCCTTCCTTAGTGGAAATCCTGCTAGTTGAAAGCACAAGAGTGGGTTAAGAGCTTGAGTCTCTGAACCACTTAAAACCCCTTGTGTCTTTTACATTATGTCATTTACATTATGTCTATAACTGCTATAACTGCTATGTATGTTCTAACTGCTTACAACTAAACTAACTCAACGAACAATGTATGCATGATTACGAATATATCAATGAAGGGGAATCTTTTACTTATTCCGCTGTGCTTAAAAAGATTCTTATGTTTATCATACACTTAAATATGAACAATACAACATAAACCAGAAAAGTATTTGAAATAAAAAGGATCTATTCAACCCCCCCCCCTTCTAGAACTATTGTGCCCTCTAGGAACTAACAATTGGTATTAGAGCAGGTTCTCATGCTATATTCAAAAGCTAATCGCTTTGAGTCTGATCCCAGGCACTAGCATTGTTCTAAACTTAGTTTAGTAGGAAGTAACTTGTTATACGCAGAAGAGCTCACACGTTGGAAATATTGTGTATAGGTAAAAATTTGTATACACCTGAAGCTGCTCAGATTGGTCTGTATCCTCGATTGCTATATCAACAAGACCAATCCTAGCCATCAGTCAATCTTGTATTCTGAAGAACAGACGAGAGAAAGAGAGCAAGAGACATCAGTGACAAAGAGTAAATCATTCATCAGTATGAAAGATGAAGAGGCCACACGTACTAAGAAATGCTGATCGAGAGGAGAAAGAAGATCTTCTCAAACTTATGAGTGACCAACCAACAACTGGGTGCTATCTCTGTAAACTCAAAGATGTCAAAGATATTAATGCCACAATTCTCTTGATCGAGCAAAAGTAAAAGTTGTGCACATCAATACCTGAACTCAGTATACCTAAGGTAAATGACTGTTAAGAAACTGACAGTAAAAAGGTACGATTCCTCACCATTATTAATGTATACATCATAGTTGCACCATCTTATGAACTATGACAGTATTCTGTCAAGAAGTCATAATCTACCTAAAAAGGTGAAGAGAGAAAGTAGTCTAAAGATGGAAAATTCAAATGTCTATAAACTTTCTCTTTAACCAAGTTTTAAGGCTGAAGATGACATCTTGAAGAAAATCTAAAATAGATCATAAGAGTATCACAGACCAGATGAAATTTATGTTAAGTAATCATTACTGGTGTGCTAGTATGTATGTACAAGTCTATGTTCTAGGTGTTTGACAACACACAGAGAATGATCAGTTCTACAAGAGGATCTTGCTGATTTGTAGAAACTGATCACATCCATAAATCAACAAGATACTCATAAATCGTAGAGTTGACTCACAATCTATGAACACTTAAACATTGAGAACATAACCCAGCAACTGATGAAACCATCATAGATAGAGAGTGTGTCATTAATTGTCAAATCCTACACACACTCACCATCATGCATCTCAAAAATGTATTATCTCAAGATAGTTGCTTGCATGAATATGTCTGTTGGTGATAAACATGATGATTATCCAGTTAAGAGGAATAGGAGTTTAGAAAACTAACCTAGCAGGACCCATTCCACAATGGGGACCAAAAGTAGAAATATACTTAAACCTGCAGGTACTTGGTCAGTCTAACCACACTAAAGAATGCTGAAGCAGAAGACTTCATTCATTAGGACTCAACTAGCAGAAGGCTAAGGAATGTTTAGAGATGATTATGATAAGGTTCTTATATGTCCAAGCATCTCTTTGAAGACCCTCTGAGCTAACCGAAATGGAGCTCTCATGGCTGCAAATCTGTATATGGGAGCATGCCATGAAACAAAAGATAAAGAGGATTCTATGTGCCCATATCAGGAAAGACATGGTTTATGGAAAGGATCCTCAAGAGAAGCTCGCAACAGAAGATCATTGAGCTTAAGACAATAGGAGTTTTTTATGAAGCAGAACTTCTCAAAACAAAGGACTGTCAAAGAAGACTACGTTCGTATTGCTGTCAAATGATCGTAGAGTGATCAATCCTGAAAGTACTCATCTCTACGATACAAGGAAGACTAAGCAACGATGATGATCCCAGTCAGAAGGAGAAATGTTGGGCAGCCTTCAAATTAACATGAAGAAGGAATCACATCTATCTGAGAAGATAGCATCAACAATGGGGGAGCAGTGATCTGTTAAGGAAAAACAACACTATTAAACCTGGAAGAGATGTACCAGCTATAGAGTCCCAAAACTTTGTGGCTGATGAACCAAATGAATATCCATAGTCAGTAGGAATGTCTCAAAACATACTACCGATAACCCTTCAGCCACCTAATTCATAATCGTGAAGTGAACCACGATTTGAGCAATGGAGATACTTAAAGCTAATTGAAGATCTTCCCATCAGAAAAGGTTTAATGAGATGTCATTACAAACCACTGCCATAGTATTTCATCTGAAAAGCGCCTCAGGGACAAACCTGACCCTTAGCTCTCTTTAAGAGGTTGTCCCTTCTTGAGCTACCTTATCCCAGAAGGAATACTTGATCTAGTTCATCTCAGAAGAATCGAGTCAGTCAACGATTGTAGAGTTGAGTTTGAAAAGGACTAAACGATCGTAGTGCAACTGTAGCAATCGTAGAAGACAACTCAATGATCGTAGTTCTGCCAAAGGGTACTCCAGCTTACAACGAGCATGAAAAATGAGACATCTGCTAAGCCATTCAAGTTAAGGAGATAAGTTCGAATACATCAGTGATTGAGCTATGCTGCATCAAAGTAAGGAGGAAAGACGAAGACATCCACTGAAGCATCTCTTAGAAATTGATCGTTTAGTAAACAAATGAAATCGTAGAGTCTATAGCTATTTCATCATGTTACTCTACGAATAAATATTTGATTAATGTGGAGGTTGTAAGACCCCAACTTTTTATAAATAAAGATTTAATTTCTCTAATTATTATTTTGAAATTGTAAGGGGTTGATTTGATTAATGTGGTTAGTTATGGGTAAAATGCGCAAATATTTCAAATAAGCAAGTGGTTATAAAATACTCATTGTTGTAAGAGAATATTCATTTGGTCGTGGAATATTCTTACTGTCGGGGAATATTCGTACGTCGGCGCAGCCTTGTGTGGGCCTATAATAGAAAGCGATTGGATGAAGAAAATGACAAGTATAAGTTGTTTATAAATAACGGCACAGTTATTACCGTTAATACTGTTGGAATACCCGGTGGTTAAAATACAGTAATACGCGTTATTGCACAGTAGCACACGGTATTACACCAATTATTGATTCTTACGTAAGAAGGCACTACTCAATAATTGTTACAGTAATTACTGTTCAGTATTTTATTTTATTGATTCAATAATTGCTGCGTTGATATTTTATATTACGGTTGTTTCAATAATTGTCACTACACAGTATTTTCCATTATCGAAGCAATAATTCATATTATTTGAATAATATTATTAGAAAACATTATTGGCAATGTCTAGAAAGTTCTGTCTAAGGAGAGGTTTGGTCACCTAATTGTGCGCCAGTAAGGAGAAATTCTTATTGGAAAGCTCTCTCTTTCCTGGGGACGGCCTGGTTGCCAGTACTGTGATTCTGTAATATTATTTATGAATAATTAATTATTGATTTATATGATGAGGGAAATATTGATTTTACGTGGATATAGATGGAGAAAATTTTTAAAGTGACAATTGTTAAAAATTTGATATTTTATCTTTTCTGATAAAATAATATTTTATTATATTATTATAATATAATAATGGTGATATTTTTACAATGAATGTGGGATATATGAGTATATAAGGATGAAGAGTATTTTTGTTGCAAAAGTTGTTTAACACATATTTTGTGTGTCGGTGGACCCCATTTCTTGACTAAAATTTGATTATAGCCTGTAAAATCGTCCGTTTATGGATTTCGGTCAAATTCTATTTGGAATTTGGAAAAACTTTCTTCTGCAAAGTTGTAGAGAATTGAATTTCCTATAAAAATTCGCGAGATTTGAATTTTCTGATAAAAGGGCTATTTATTATGAATTATTGAAGTTCCGAAATTTCGAAATAATTGATTTTTGGAAGGTTTAATTATTTTAATTAAGAAAAACATTTTTTTGATTTAGTTGACTATTGGTGGCTGATATTTGGATCTGATTTGGTGTGCGTAGGATTTTAATATATATATATATATATATATATTAATATTATATTAATTTTTTTGCTTTGGTGTTCTAAGCATTTTCCTATAAATAGGGTGCTTAGGTTAGAATTGAAAATCACACCAGAAATTACAGATTTCTCTCTCTTTCTCTCTCTATAATATCGAGCGTATTTGTGAGTATTTTAGTACTTTGAGTATTGCTATACAGTGCAAGTTCTTTCAGCACTATATCAAGTATTCCAGTCAGAAGTACTATTCTTTCTGAGGTAAGGGATGTTATTTTATTCGAAAATGATATTATTTCTTCAATATTATTATGCCGAAATATTGGTTAGAAATTTTTATCAAATTTGAAACTTTTTCATGTCGGGGTTACTATTCATGAGTTACTATTCATGAGTTACTATACACGAGTTACTATTCACGAGTACTATTCACGAAGCGTGATGATTTTTTTTTGTGAAATTTCTATCTTTTGAGGTCGGAGTTACTATTCACGTATACGGCACTATTCACGTATACGGCACTATTCACGAATACGACACTATTCACAAAAAAATTAAAATTTTTTCTGTGTCCAAAATTGTCTGTTATGATTCATATCTTTGATTGGATCTATGTTTTGAGCTTCATTCTTGAATTTTACTCCAATCTGGTTATTTATGAAGTATTTTTGAACTTGGATTATTTAAAGTACGAATCATTAATACTTGTTCTTTTGTTTCACTGGATTCGTTTTCTTTAAAATATTTTTCATCATCCTCAGTCCTAAATGATGATATTACTGAATATCTTTAGCCTGTAGTGCAAAGATGAATGATTTCTTGATGAATTTCATTGGCCTGTAGTGCAAAGATGAACAGGTGTTGAGATGAACATGACCGATTGATTAATATCTTTGGCCCATAGTGCAAAGATGAATATTTGATTCCAGATATATATTGATTGATGTTACAGGGATAAAATATCGACGATGAACTTTTAAATTCATATATAGAAGATAGTAGTTTGCATTCTCTACTTAACTCTTCTAATGAATTATTATTTCCGCTGTGAAGATTGATTTAAAACTGGTTGCCTATTGTATTCTATTAGATTTTTCCCTATTGAGGACTAACGATAATTTTTTCTATATTATCTTAGTCATAATATTCTTTACTGGGCTATTTGAGCTCACCCTTTTCCTTGTTGTTCCATTTTTCTTCTCAGGAGGCGAGAATGTAGCGAGTACTAGTCGGGGTGTGGAATGATGGTTATAGAAGTTGTTCTAGTAGTCCTCACCATTTTGTAATATAGTGTATCAATAATTGTAATGTGGACTAATTTGAGTGTGGATATTGTCTAAAAGATAATATTTGTATTTAAACTCAAAGTTTATGTGTTGTCGTATTTTGCACGACAATTGTATTAATGAAGTTGTAGTTGTTTCTGTACCATGTATTTGGCGACTTAGAATGGGTTGGATGGAATGGACCTATTTTGGGGGCGTCACACAGTGATTGACCAGCAGTTGAAAATCATGTCAGCAATAGTTCTGAAGAAACAAATCGACTTTGGAGCTATCTTGTTTGATCAGATCTCCAAGTGGGTAGAGAAGGCTGAGAAGAAGCCCCTGACAAAGGTATTTCATGGGAGGCTGCTGAGTATCATACTAAGGAAAAAGCTAGTGGGAAAGATCAAGGATGATGAGGGAGAAGCCCTGAATGTGCACAAAGTAATGTCTCCACAGTTATTTGAAAAGTGGAAGAAGAACCCCAAGGAGAACAAAAGGTTGACAGCTAGGAGCAGCAGTAGAGCCTCTGCTAAGAAATGGAAGATAGTAGAGACAGAGAGCTCTGAGTCTGATGACTCTGCAGCAGCTGAAATCACACCAGCCAAGAAGAAATCAAAAGTGGTGAAAAGAGCTGGTGATGTGAAGAAAGCCCAGGCCCCACCAAAGAGAGTCTCCTCTTTGAACAAGGATAAAGAAGAAAAGGCCCAAACTGCTGAAACCAGAAAAAGAAGAAGCAGCAGGTTGCTTTAAGGGCCAGTCAGCAAGAAAGCTAAGGTGGATGACAAACCAGCCTTAGCTTCTCAAATCAATACATCTGCTGAAGAAAGGGACGTAGAGTCAGCAGAAGAGAAAGAAACTGAAACTGCTGATGAAGAAAAGTGCTCTAGCCCCATGGCAAATTCTCAGAGAAGCAACTTTGATGAAAAAAAAGGAAATTCATGATGATCAAAGTGCATCCCCAAATGCAACTGCCCCAACCAGCCCAGAGAATGGGTCAGAAAATGTTATTCAAGAAGAAGAAGATGAACATGTCCCCTCAAACCAAGAAAGCTCTCATGATGGCTCAGAAAGTGATGAGGCCAAGAAAGAAGAATCTGCTCCTGCCAGTGCTGATCTCCAAAGAAGTTTATCTGATGAGCAAGAGAAGTCAGAGACTGAAGAATAAGAAGAAGAAGAGGAGGAGGAGTCTGTCTCTCCAATAGTTGAACCTCCACAAAGAAGGAAGAGCTACAGGCTGTAAGCCTAGTTTACCTCCAAGAGGAACAGTAGCCAATCAAATGCCATTATTGAATTAAGTGATGATGAATCTGTATCCCCAGGAGAAGATGCTGAAGAAGAAGCCAGCAGTGAAGAAGAATCTAAGGAAATACTTGCTGAAGAAAGTTCTGACAATGAAATTCAGCAAGAAGGTCTCTTTGTTGAAGATGATCAAGAAGATTCTGATAATGAAATGCTACAGCAAGAAAGACTATCTGCTAAAGTTGATCTAAGTGGTTCTAGTCCAATGAAGGAAGAAGAAGAAAAGGATTCCAACTCTGAAGATAAGGAATCAAAAGAATCAGAACTCCACCCTGTTCTCTCACCTGCAAGATTTACCAAGAGAATTGTGGTAGAAGTTCCCAATGAACCATCAGAAACTCCTCCTGACAGATGGGTAAACCATGGAGGTGAACAGATCAGAATAGTAAGAATGACCTCCTTTGACTTAGTCAAGAACTGGAACAACATGGAAATGGACCGCACAACCATTCTCTACAACCCTGATGATTTGCTGATGAGACGGTTCTTCCAATCAATGCCTTGGCTGAAGGCCTTTACTGAAGGAAATGGAAGTTACTTCAGCTGGTGTTACAAGACTTTTCCAAGCATGGAACTGGTAGCTCAAAACTTTCCAAGGGTGAAAACTTATGCTACCAAGATGATAACCAACCAGCCTCACTTCAAGATCTATCGACAAGCTAAGAATCTCTATATCCCCTACGATCGTAGAGTGGATTCTGAAGGAAGAAGGGTCATAACCAAGGAGCTGATCGTAGAGTCTGTTAACTCTACGGTTGATCATGTTCAATCCCAATCCAAGAAGCCTTTTTATGATCATGCACTGCTATCAGACAATTCATCATCCTCCACAAGCAATTGGTACTCAACGATTGTTCAGATTATCCACACCTTTGAAAATCTGTCCAAAGATGACAATCGTAGAGTCCAATCCATTGCCCAAGCTGAAGCTGCCAATCAAGAGGATCAAACTTCTTTGGAGCAAGAATTACCGAAAAGTTCTGATGATTTAAGCAAAAAGATCTCTATGCTCACTAAAGAATCACAGAAGCAGATAGAAGTAGGAGATGATTCTTTTAAGCACAAACTTCAAGCTATCTTAGCTGATGTATCTCTCAAATTACAAGAGAGGGATAACATCTATCAGAAGGCAATACAAGATCAGAAGGCTGAAGCTTTACAAGTTTAGGAGGCAAATGCAAAGTAGATCGCAGCCCTCTCTGACAAGATTGACGATATGAAGCAAACATTCTCAGTACAACTTGAGCTAGGTCAGCAAGAACTAAAGTTTGAAGTTGCCAACACCTCCTACCTGATGGAGCAGCTTAATTCCAACATGGAGCAGCTGTCCTAAATGATTAATGACAAAAAAGGGGAGAAAAAGAGGCATAGAAAGAAGAGGAGCAAGGGGCATCAGAAGAAGAGCAGAGGGTCAAGAAGAGAGAAGACGTCAAAGAAGATAGTAGCTGCTGAAAGAGTATCATCATCTGAGGGGGAGCCAGATAAGAAAGATGATGAAGGGGAACTAAGCAGAGACAAAAGGTCGTCATCTGAGGGGGAGCAAGAGCAAGAGCAAGAAGAGAAATCAGATGAGTAACTGATCAACAAGAATCCTGGAAACATACAAGGAGCCAAGGAGGTACAACTCTAACCTGTTAGGTATGTTCTGGATCTAGGATATAGAATGTCTGAATATATAATTGTCATATTAATATAAATGACATTCATGATTAACTATTTAGAAATACAGTTGCTCACTATATCTAAGATTCATTCATGACATGCATATGCACTTATTGTTTTTGTCATAATCAAATAGGGGGAGATTGTCAGGAATAAACATGTGAATGATATTCCTATTTAATATATGATTTGATTATGATATATATAAATGAATGAATATACAAGTATGCTTTCATGAAGAAAAGTTATAAAGTCATTTGATAGATAATAAAAATATATGTACAAGGACTTAGAATTAATTGATCAAATATGTTAGGTTGATCCTACATAAGTAAAACAGCTTTGTAAAGTCCTTAAAAAGAAATGATGTACAAGGACTATAAATATAGAAAGATCAAGCTTGTTAGGTTGACCTTATGATGTAATAGATAGGCTAGTCTGATTGTCGAGCACTGCACCAGAAATCGTAGTCTTCCAGGTGAGTCAAGGTTAACTCGGGAGCTATCGAGGCAGAATAGGAGTATGCAAGATAGTAGATCTCGGAGTTCGTAGACTGTCAGGGGAAACGAAGAAGGATCGTAGTGTATCGAGAAGAGCTTCCTCGGGATCGTAGTGTTCTGAGGAAGTCATGTTCAGAATCGTAGAGACAGCCTGCTTAAGAGCCGAATGATCATCTGCCAAAGCCAAGTCCGAAACGTAGAGTACACTCAGAGTCGTAGAGCCTAGTGATGCCGAAGCCAAGTCAAGGATCGTAGACTACACTCTGAGTTTGTAGAGTCTATTGAGTGCATACAGAGATTGTAGTCAGGCAAGATCAGATGAAGACAACAAGCACAAGGCAGAAATCGTAGAGTGTCAAGATCTGATCTCAGGATCGTAGTGTCGACACAGCCAAAGCTGAATCGTAGAGTGCAGAACTACGACTCCAACAAAAGTGCTCACAATGCCAAGTCAGAATAATAAAGAAGATACGGTTCTCAAATAATGAGCACTCCCAGACTATCCAAAGGTACGAAGCCTCTGGTTGGCACTGCAAAATATGCAATCCACAGTAAGGGAAACAGAGAGCACTCAACGAATGGCATGCAGGCTAGCAGAAGAAGTAAGCACCAATCCAATCAGCATCAAGATTGAGTTGAAAGGCCATTCGTGATGAAGTCTTCCACAAGATGATTCAAAGAAGACTTCAGCAGCTGACTAAGGAAAAGTCAGCTAATGTAGTTGCTGTCAAGAGAAAAGAAGACAACGATCTTGGAAGCAATCAGGATCGTAGTGTTTGTCAGACAAAGAAAGAACTGATGGAAGGTGAACAGAGATACTGGCCAACTTCTGAAGAGCAAGGCTAAAATGATTAAGTGCAGGGTCAGTTCATTGATGATAAGTGAGCGGAAGATCACCAGGAGAAAGCAAGCTGGACGCACCACAAATCTGTAGTGTCTTGATATTCAGAAGGGGACCAGAGCAAGGAATTAGGCCATCAGTATCTGAGAACAGTCGAAGCAAACAGAAGTATTGAAGCACTGCACAATACAAGGAAGAGGTGTTCTACATTGAAGATCCAATCAACACTCTTCAGGATCGTAGTGTTAACTCTACTAAGTCAATGAGCAACACTCATGAAGACACTACGATCAGGTCCCTGAAGACGTGCATCAGAATTGTAGAGTTCGGATACCTGAAGACTGAAGCATTGGCAACGGTTCAATCTGAAGGGTAATATTCGGACAAGTGCTTATTGAGAGCATTTGGACAACCTCTGATCAAGAAATCAGAAGAAATAAAGTCTTCAACCTGCCCAAGATAGTAAAGTGGTACATCTGACAGGGTAGGTGAAACAGTAGACTGCAGAGTCAGAAAAAGTATGTCATGTCACATCAAGCAGTCTACCTCAAGCAACTTGAGATCTGCGAAGACATTTGAATAGCTTCCAACGGCTACTTTCCAACGGAAGGATTGAGGAGGTGTATAAATGTAGAAGAGCTTCAAAGATCAAAGGTTGCTGGAGTTGTGAGTTTTGGAGAGAAGGTGGACTGATCTAATCAAGTGCTAGTGAGTCCAAAGGCTCACTCTATGATCCACCAAGAACACTCAGAAGTCAGATCAAGTAAGAGGTAGAAGTGTGAGTTCTACTATGTAGAAGTGAGAGTTCTACTACATGAAGAGTGTTTTAAACTGCCGAGAGAAAGAAGAGCATCATGCCATCTGGATGTCCATCATGGGAAGACTCTAAGTACAATAGAGAAGTGCCTACAGTCAACTTAGGAAGTCCATCATGGGAAGGCATAGCGGAGCAAGAAGGGAGATCACAAAAGCCATCTTGGTGACAAACATAAGAAAGTTTCTAAGTACCAAACAAAGAGCTTACAATCATCTTAGAAGCCTCTCATGTGCAGCCATCAAGTACCAAGAAGAATGATCTTCAAGGCAGTTCATCAAGGGGTCATCCGGAGTAGTTGAGCAACCTTAGAAGATGAGCATCATGCAATACTCAACTGCTCTTCAAGGATGATCAAGCCAAGCTGCTAAGGATAGAAGATGTTCAGAGCATGGAGACATCTTAGCAGCTCAGCACCGACTCCAACAATAACAAACAAACAACTCAACGAAGCCAAGGCCTGAGGGGTCCTTGTCCGGAGGGACTAAACAAAGTAGGGCCAAAGGGTCCTTGTCTAAAGGGACTAAATGAAGTTCCAAGCCTGCTGGGCTTGAAGAGTTCCTAGGGAACTAGAGGAGTCCCAATGCTGCTGGTCTTGAAGAGTTCTTAGTGGACTAAAGTTCCAAGGCTGCTGGCCTTGGAGGAATCGTAGAGATTCAAGGTGCTGCCCTTTCTTAGTGGAAATCCTGCTAGTTGAAAGCAGAAGATTGGATTAGGAGCTTGAGTCTCTGAACCACTTAAAACCCCTTGTGTCTTTTACATTATGTCATTTACATTATGTCTATAACTGCTATAACTGCTATGTATGTTCTAGCTGCTTACAACTAAACTAACCCAACGAATAATGTATGCATGATTACGAATATATCAATAAAGGGGAATCTTTTACTTATTCTGATGTGCTTGAAAAGATTCTTATGTTTGTCATATATTTAAATATGAACAATACAACATAAACCAGAAAAGTATTTGAAATAAAAAGGATATATTCGACCCCCCCCCTTATAGATCTATTGTGCCCTCTGGTAACTAACAGACCCCACAGCGGAATTATTGTCGGATTGAGAAAACAAAAAAATATCTTCTTATAAAAATAACGGCAAAAGTTTTACCGTTAACTGTTAGAATACCCGGTGGTTAAAATACAGTAATATGCGTGGTTGCACAGTAGTACACAGTATTGCATAATATTGTTGAATTATTAATTCTTACTTAAGAAGGCACTACTCAATAATTATTACAGTAATTACTGTTCAATATTTTATTTTATTGATTCAATAATTGATGCGTTGATATTTTATATTATTGTTATTTTAACAATTGTCACTGCACAGTATTTCCCATTATCAAATCAATAATTGATATTAATTGAATAATATTATTAGATACCATTATTGGCAATGTCTAGAAAGTTCTGTCAAGGAGATGTTTGGTCACCTAATTACGTGCCAGTAAGGAGAAATCCTTATCGAAAAGCCCCTTTTTTCCTGGGAACGGTCTGGTTGTCATTATTGTGATTCTGTAATATTATTTGTGAATAATTATTTATTGATTTATATGATAAGGAAATATTTATTTTTATGTGGATATAAATGAAGGAAATATTTATTTTTATAATTAATGTTAAGGTGTTTTAATATTATTTTGTCGGATTGGAGGTATTAAAAATCAAATCAGTGTTCTTAAGCTGTATTGCGTGAGTTATAATTTTGATCCGACTATTGGATCGTTGTGATTTTTGGATATGTTATACATATAAATGGAGTATATGTCCACAAATTTTGAACCGTTAAAAATTAACGTATGATTTGTTACGAATTTTAAGAGGTGTTGAAAATTGTCTGTTTGTGGAATTCGAATATTTTCTGTTTGGAATTTAGAAAAAATTTCTTCTGTGAAGTTGTAGAGATTTCGATTTCGTGTGGAATGGACATAAAATTCATATTTTTCTAATAAAAGGCTATTTATTATGAATTATTGAAGTTTTAAAAATTAAAATGTTTTTAATAAAGATATGGGTGGGCCCCACTTTTGGTTGTTAGGAAATGTGGCTGATTTTAGTGGGCCCCACTTCTGGTGGATGAATTTTTTTCAAATACATGTGCATAGAAAAAAATTTATTATTTTATTATTTTAGTCTCCTATGACGTTTCTTGCATTTTTCTATAAATAGACGCTTAAGTTAGAATTGAAAATCACACCAGAATCAGAGAATTTTTCTTCTATAATCTTGAGCGTACTTCTTTAGAGTTTTAGAAAGCTTTGAGCGTAGAAAACAGTGAAAGTTTTCTTCAAAGATATCTCTGCTATACCAGTTGGAATACTCTTCTTTTCAAGGTAAGGGATGTTATTTTTGTTCAATATTCGCTTGAAATAATATTTTCTTCAATACTCTGTAGTATGTAAGTAATATTATTTCGTTTCAGATTTCGAATTCTATATTCATTTTGTTAAGTTTTGGCTTCTATACTCTATGAAATTAGTAGAATATCCTTGATATTTGTGCTTCATCCAGTATCTTTTCATAGAAATATTATTCTGAGTATTTTTGATAAGTTTTAACTTTTTCATACCGGAGTACTATTCACGGGGTTACTATTCCCAAAGTACTATTCACGGGGTACTATTCACTCGAGTACTATTTACCCGGGGTACTATTCATGATAAAAATTAATTCGTTTTCAGTCCAAATTATTTTTTGTATAATATTATTCTTGAATTTTACTCCACAAGCAGTATCATGTTGATAATTTGGACGTTATTGATTTCTGGATAAATTAAATTATAAATTTTTAAAAATTTATCCTTCAACTTGTTTTATTGAATTCTTATATCATTGTCATCATCTTCATATTTATATTATGTTAAAAGTCATCTGTGGCCTGTAGTGCGTAGATGGGATGAGTCGGGGAATGGAGTGATGAACCAGATGATAGTATTAGTAGTCCTCACTATTCTGTTAAATAGTGTGACAATAAATGTAATGAGGACCCCATTGAGTTTGTATATTGTCTAGATGACAATATTTGTATTAAAACTCACAGCATATGTTTAGTCGTATTTTACACGACTGTTGTATAATTAAGTTGTACTACCATGTATTTGGCGACTCAAGATGGGTGATGTATACCTATTTTGGGGGCGTCACATACGATGTCCATGTTTGAAGTATAAGAATGTAAATTATATGGACAGAGACGTGATAAACTATCATTTACTTGTTTCTGGGTTGATGAGAAATTACGAAGAATGCTGGTGGGCACATGGGCAGAGAAGAGATGGTGGCATCACAGAAGTACACAATTCGGGCAGTAGTACTTATCGTATGAATGAAATGGTTCATGATATTGCAGGGCTATATTTTGAATGGGAACAAGGCAGAGAGCAATCTATGAATTCTAATGCCAAAGACTTCTTTAAGTTGTTAGACGAGGGTAGCGAGCCATTGTGGCATGGTTGCACCAAACACACTACATTGTCTGCAGTGGCGACATTACTTAATATCAAGGCTGGTCATAACATGATCCATTAGTGTTTTGAGTCGCTCTTGAAGGCCATTAAGAGAATGTTGCCTGACGGTGAGAAATTTCATGGTAACTATTACTTTTATAAGAAAATGGTGAAGAAGTTGGGTCTTGGATACCAAAAGATCGATGCATGTCCCAATGATTGCATGTTGTTTTATAAGGAAAATTAATAGATGACAAGGTGCACGTTTTGCAGTCATGGTCGGTTTAGGCCTAATAAAGAGGGTGTGACTACAAAAAAATCAAGTATACCGTTTAAGATTCTAAGGTATTTTCCAATAACACATCGACTAAAAAGATTGTACATGTCTTCAAGAACAACTGAACATATGAGTTGGCATGCGAAATCTTCAGCTAACGATGGAGAACTAAATCATCCCGTAGATGGGCAGGCTTGGAAAGATTTCAACTTAGCACATCCTAGGTTTGCATTGGAACCTAGAAATGTGAGGCTTAGATTGTCCACCGATGGTTTCAATCCGTTAGGCCACTCAGCTATTCCGTACTCATGTTGGCCTATGATTGTTACTCCGTACAACTTGCCTCCTTGGATGTGTATGAAACAACCATACTTGTTTCTTTCACTCGTGATTCCTGGTCCTAAGAGTCCTAAAAGAACTTAGATGTTTACTTGAGACCTGTTATAGACGAGTTGAAGGTATTTTGGGAGGATGGAGTACAGACTTGGGATGTTGCAATGAAAATAAATTTTAACCTTAGGGCAGCGATTATGTCGACTATAAGTGACTTCCCAACTTATGGTATGTCAGCTGGATGGAGTACACAAGGGAAGTTGGCTTGTCCATATTGTATGGAGCATACAAAGTTGTTTAATCTATCAAAAAGGTCGAAAGCCTTGTTGGTTTGACTGTCATCATCGGTTCTTACCGGTAGATCACTGGTTTCGAAGGAATAGAGAACACTTTAGGAAAGGGAAAGTAGACAATGATATACCTGAACCGCGATTGTCAGGAACGGAGATGCGAGATCGTGTGATGAGAATGCCGGTTATCCCATTTGGTAAGATTGATGCCACAAACATAATCAATGGGTTTGGCGAATCTCATAACTGGTCTACAAATTTGATTCGTCATAATCTAGATGTGATGCATATTGAGAAGAATGTGTTTGACAATATGTTTAACATTGTGATGAATGTTACGGAGAAGACAAAAGATAACGATAAGGCACGTTTGGATATGAAATATATTTGTAAGCGTCCTGGATTAGAACTTTATGAATTTCCTAATGGTAAGATTGTCAAACTGTATGTAAGGTGCACATTGTTTAAAAAGCAAGTTGAAGATGTGTGCACATGGGTTATGTCTCTGAAACTACCAGATGGATATGCGTCAAACATTGCAAGGTGTGTTACGGGTGGGAAATTGCAAGGGATGAAGAGTCATGACTGTCATGTGTTCATGGAGAGACTCATGCCTATAACATTTCGAGATCTGCTTGATAAACCAATATGGGATGCTTTGACGGATCTTAGTCGTTTCTTCAAAGACTTATGTTCAAAATCATTAAATTAGAAGGACATGTCTGTACTTGAGAAGAACATCATAGAGATCACGTGTAAACTGGAAAAAATATTCCCACTTGGTTTTTTGACTCCATGGAGCATTTGGAAATTCATCTTCCCTATGAAGCTCGTGTTGGGGGTTCAGTTCAATATAGATGGATGTACCCTTTCGAGAGGGTGATGGGAAACCTTAAGAGGAAGGTGAAGAATAGAGCTTATGTCAAGGGGTCAATATGTGAGGCATACAGTTTTGATGAGATATCTACGTTTGTCTCAGACTATTTTCTGGACGAAGTCTTGACAAAGGCCAATCGAGTATCGAGACATGATGATGGGGGAAATGTTGAACTAAATGGTCGAATCTCTGTATTTGGTCTATCGGGCCGCGCTTATGGAAAAAGGAAGCGCATATTCCTCTCTGAGCAAGAATTACATGCTGCACATACTTACATTCTTCTCAATTGCGAGGAAATTGACGAATTTGTGAGGTACACATGTAAACATGATAATTTATCTTTTAAGTTGAAAATTTATTACAATATGTTAATGTTTATAACATGGTATAGATTGTACGATTACGAGTTAAAAGTGAAGCATCCCAGCATAACTGATAAAGATATTCAAATCAATCGTGATAAAAAATTTGCACTTTGGCTAAAGGACAAAGTAAGTTCAATTTTTAAGCACGACATATATATATATATATATATATATATATATATATATATATATATATATATATATATACACACACACACTCCATGTTAACTATGACTTCATTTAATAAGATGGAGTTTTTGTAGGCTTTGACTGAGGGATCAATGATTCTGGCTAATTTACAAGTCCTAGCTATGGGACCAGACAGGGACCAAGTACGCCTCAATAGTTATAAAATAAATGGTTGTGAATTTCACACAAAGGCATATGGGCGCGGTAAAAGAACAACGAACTCTGGAGTATGTGTCCAAGGAGATTGTTACAATGAGCTTGGTCGTGCCTTTTATGGGGAGTTGGAGGAAATTGTTTAGTTGTCATATAAGGGCACGTACGGGGGTCATATTCACTTGTTCAAGTGCCGTTGGTTTGATTCAGAAAAAGGGATACGTGTTGACAGACATGGAATCGTCGATATTGACCTCCATAGGTCTGCGTACTCCAACGAATTGTTTGTTTTACCAACTCAAATAGTACAAGTATACTACACTCCTAGTCCTGTTAGGAAAAGTGATAGACCGCCTACAGATTGGCAAGTTATAATTCATATTCCCGCACATAGTCGTGTAGAAGTAGTTGATGGGGAGATTTACCAAGAACAGATACTTCATAGTCAAACTATAATAAATTTGGAGGACGACAATGAAGTAATCTAGTTAGATAATGGAGATGAACCACATGAATTAGATCCTGAGTCAATACTTGTGTTAGATGACATTGATACTGAGGAGGAAGAGTTATTGACTGAATCTGACACTGAATCTGAAGCAGATGATGGTTATTAATCTGCAACACGTATACAAAATGATTCTGAATCAGACATTGACACTTGAATAAATGAAATTTATGTTTAGCATTACATGTTTTTTATATCATTGTCATATTTATGTACTAAACTATTTAAATGTAACTTTTGTTTATTGTCATTTTATATTCATATATATATATATATATATATATATATATATATATATATATATATACATGTTTATATCACTATCATATTTATTGTCATATATACATGTAATCAAATATGACTCATAATAACATCTTGAAATTTGTAATATACAGACTTTTGAAGCAACGAAGAAAAAGCGCGGCTTGGGTAGGGGGCCTAATCATGTGCCCAAGGCCCCTACTAATCCGGATGATCGGATTCTTATTCAGATTCGCCCTCCTCCGGGTAGCACTTACATCCCGCATATATCATTTATATATAAGCATTTAAGATTCCATTTATACAAGATACATAGAACTTAGATGTAAATTGCGTCGATATATCTACTTATCGTTGATGTAAATTGATGTTAATATGCTTATTGCATTGAAAATTTGTATATTTCTCTTGGTTTGTGTCTTGGGTGCCTAGAAATGTCCATATATGCATGCCGTCGTGCATGTCGATAGTCTATATTGTAGGGGAGACTCTGGCAAAATTTTTTTAAGAAGTATAAGTCCAGTTAGAAAAATGTTCATAAGTATTATAACTTAGATGTAAATTACTTTAATATATCTACTTATCACTGATGTAAATTGTTGTATATTATAGTGATTTTTCAGATAATAAGATCGTCAAGTGCATATCACAGCTGTGTTTACAGAATTGGTCTACACCTGTGATTACATGGGCGAGCACACCTATCGCCCACAAGGATGCTGTTTAGGGTGAATTTCAGGTATGTTTTTTTAATTATGACAGATAATATAATATTCAAAGGATAATTGTTTAGTAATGTTATTATTGTTGTTTTATTTACAGAAACTGTATAGATGGGAGGATGCGTAGGCTTCAGTGATACAGACATTATTCTGGCAGAAGTGCGCGGTTCGCACCAAAGACAATTTGAACAAAGAAAGATAAAAAGCCCTTCACAGTACCGAGATCGACCATCCAGGCCAGGGAGAGGATTATATGCACGAGCATAGCCCCTAGTGGTGCACCCAGTCCATATGGGCTGAGATGTTTGCCCAATGGAGACCTGAGAGCTGGGATTAAAAGACGAAAGACTGCCTCCACCAACAGATCCTTGGGTGTACCCGATGGAGAAAAGGCTAAAGGGACATACAAGGGCGGCAGTATTTCACAATTGCAGCATATCACTGCCAGGGTACGTATTTACAAGTTTTAATATGTTTATAATCTTGAATTCTAGAAAATATATCACATTTTTACTTAGTAATATTGTGCTATTTTTTTATAGGAGTCTCAGTCTCAAGGTACACATATCCATTGGATGGATGTGTACGTGGCCACCTGTGATGGTCTGACTGATGCTATCCGGACAGCGGTGATAAGTTTTAACAACTTGATCTTGTTTATCAATGCTTACAGAATTTATTTTTAACTATTTAATTATTAACGATGACAGGATACTTATAAGCGTTTATTGAATGAGCGCTATCCTGAAGGCACTCAACGTCCGCCTATTGATCAAGAGCTGTGGGAGAGGGCGTCTGTTGTGAAGAAGAACTACATTTAAGGTTAAGAAAAATGACGACGCCCATCCTTCAGTGGCTCAGGCTGCTCTTCCATCCAGTCTTCACAGTCATCAAGCCATCCAGCTGTTCATACTCCAGCTGACTGTGTGAGAGCTAAATGTCGAGATTGAGATCTTCTGAAGATACTGGGCTGACATCTGGGGGCTTTAAGTGCTGAGGAGTTAGCTGAAGCAGTAGCGGTAGCAGCAGCATCACAACATGGGGATGACGACGAGGTATAAAATCATTTTTTTGTATATATTGTCGTAATATACCAATATTAACATAGTTAGTATATATTTGTAACTTATTTTATTATTTTGTTAATTACAGGGTGATCAAGGAGGCGATGATGCTTGACGTACCTATTTTAGATCAGTTTTGTATTTATTGTATAAACTTTTACTTGTATATTCATTCTTTGGATGTCTGTATGTTACTTAAATAAGTTTTGAAATTTTATTATATTTATTCAATTCATATTGGGTTCTAAAGGTTTAAATACTAGTTTGGTGTATGTGTTGGTGGACGGTGAATGTTTATATTGTTGTGGATGCTGTTTATATTATTGTAATTGTGTGTTGGGATAAAGCAGGTACAAAACAGGTACAGGTTTTTGGGAATTCTGTAAAACAGCAAAAATCTGGTTTGCATTTTGTTTCATATCAGCGACCGCATGTGGTCGCTGATAGTTAGAAGTGACGGCCTAATATTTGAGGGTAGCAGCGACCGAATTCGGTCGCTAATCACAGTCGCTGCCACGTGGACCTCGTCAGCTTTGGCCCTGAACTATTCTGACTCAGCTTAGCGATCGAATTTATGATTTCGGTCGCTAATATCGGTCGCAGATGGGTTGGTCTCTAATAGTGGTCGCTGATGTGCATCCCAGCGACTAGATTTTCTGTGACGACTATCAGCGACTGCAATCGGTCGCAGATAGCCATCAGCGACCGTATACGGTCGCTGATATGCGGTCGCTAATAAACCTTTTTCTTGTAGTGATTCTTGTTCTGTTATCAACCTAAGTGGCTTCGCTTCAACCCATTTGGTCATACAATCAATGAAAACTATAACAAAACTGACCTGACCTTTAGCTTTTGGCAATGGACCCAGTATATGAACTCCCAGACAGCAAAGGGTATAGGAGATAAAATTGAGTATAGCTCTTCTGGTGGCTGATATGGGATTGTACTGTTGAGTTGACACTTCTCGCATTTCTTGACATACTTCGAAGCTTCCTTGAAGATTGTAGGCTAGTAGTATCCCTGACGAAGTACCTTGTAGACTAATGACTTAGCAGCCATATGGTCACCACAGATGCCTTCGTGAACTTCTTGAAGGGCATAATCAGCTTCGGACGGAGTTAAACATTTCAGTAGTGGAGATGTTAAGGCCCTTCAAAAGAGATCCCCATCTACCAGAATGAAGTTAGGACTCTTGTATTTGATTTTCTTATCCAACATCTGATCTAAAGATAAGACTCCATCTGCCAGATACTCCAGATATGCAGTAAACCAGCAGTTGGGGCGATCAATGCACATTACCAATTCATGTTGAACACTAGGATGTTGCAAAATTTATAGGTAAACAGACCCATCAAAAATGTTAGCATCCGTAGTGGCCAGCTTTGAGAGTACATCAGCAATGGAATTGTCATTACGCTCAACCCCTTGGAATTCATACGACTAGAAATACTGAAGCTGATCTTTCAATTCTGCCAAGTACTTGACCATTCTTTGACCTCAAGCTTCATATTCCCCTGAGACTTGCTTGACGACCAACTGAGAATCACTGAAAATGACTATCCTCTGTACTTCGAGACTCTTAGCCAGTCGTAACCCTACTAGCACCGCCTCATACTCTGCCTCGTTGTTCGTTGCTCTGAACTCGAATCTGATGGCCTACTGCACTTTGAACCCCTCCGGACTGGTCAAGATGATCCTTGCTCCACTGATGTCTGAAGTAGAAGATCCATCTGCATACAGCGTCCATGAGCTCTGCTTCTATTGAAGAACCGCAACTGCTCTATCAGACCCTTCAGCTTCTGTCCCAGCTTCATCCGCTTCAGAAAACGAACATTCGACTACAAAATCAGCCAAGGCCTGCCCTTTAATAGCTGTTCGGGGATGATATTCAATGAAAAATTGGGACAACTCCATCGTCCATGCAGCTAATCTCCATGAAACTTCAGGTTTGCCCATAATTGTTTTCAAAGGCTAATCTGTATATACCACCAACAACCTACCCTAGAAATATTGCCTAAGCTTTTGACTAGCTATCATCAAAGTAAAGGCAAATTTTTTAATATTTGGGTACCTTGTTTCAGCATCCCTAAGGACATGGCTTACATAGTAAACCGGGTTCAACTTACCCCCTACTTCACGCACCAAAATTGCTCCCACTGCCAACGAACTAGCTGCTAAGTACAAATATAGAGGCTCGGCAGGACCGGGCTTCACCAACAAAGGCGCCGAAGACAAATAGGTCTTTATACTCTGGAAGGCATCTTCACATTCCGAAGTCCACCGGAACGTCTTCGCATTCTTCAGCCCTTTCAATGTGTCAAAAAATGGCAAACACCTTTCTGCCGACTTAGACATGAATCTCCTCAAAGCTTCAATCCTTCCAGTCAGACGTTGTTCATCTTTAAATGACTAAGGAGTCTTCATATTCAAGATTGCCTGAATCTTCTCTAGGTTAGCTTCAATTCCTCTCTGCCTGACAAGATAACCCAAGAACTTGCCAGCTCCCAATCCGAAGGTGCACTTAGTAGGATTCAGCCTCAAGTTGTGATGACAAACTATCAAAAAGCATTCTTCTAAATCATCTAAGTGTTTCTGCACAGGCATGCTCTTAGCAATCATGTCATCGACGTATACCTCCATGTTTCTGCCTAACTGGTGTTTGAAGACAAAGTTCATCATCCTCTGGTACGTGGCCCCCGCATTGATTAGGCCAAAGGTCATCTTCTTGTAGGCATATACTGAATGATGCGTAATGAACGTCGTCTTCGGTATGTCCTCTTTACACATTGAAATTTGATGGTACCCAGAGAATGCATCCATAAAACTCAGTAAAGCAAACCCCGAAGTCGAATCGATGAGCTGGTCGATGTGGGACAGCGGGTAGAAGTCCTTCGGACAAGCTTTGTTCAGATCTGTATAATCGATGCAGACTCGCCACTTCCCATTCTGCTTCTGGACCAGCACCACATTCGCTATCCACTGCGGGTAGTCAATCTCAAAAATGAAGTCCGCATCCAGTAGCTTTTCAATCTCTTCATCAATGATCCATTGGCGCTCCGGTGCAAAAATCTTCTTCTACCGAACTGGATTCTTTGATGGGTCTACCTCCAGTCGATGCTCAACAATCTTCCTACTTACCCCTGGTATATCTTGAGGTTCCCATGCAAAAATATCCGCATAGCAGCGTAGATGTTCCATAAGGTTCGTCCGGAGAGGTTCCGGAAGACCCGAACCTAACTTTACGGTCTTGCCTTTCTTTCTAGGAATAAGCTCAGTCTCTTCTGTTTCCCCAGCTGGCATGACCAATGGTTCTGAACTACTCTTGGTGAAGGGCTCGATCTCTATTGTCATGGTTTATTTCAGCTTCGAAACCCCTATTCCCGAAGTTATCACAACATTTTTATAGCACCGTCTGGCCAAATCTAGATCCCCTTTCACCTCTCCAACTCTATGGGCCGTAGGAAATTTAATTCTGAAATGAGGGATCGAAGTCATAGCTTGTAAAGCGGTCAAAGAAGGCCTCCCCAGAATGGCATTGTAGGCAGAATCTGCATGCACAACATAAAATTTACAAGTAATTTCTACCTATTGGGGAGTCGTTCAGAAGATGACCGACACCTCAATAGTTCCAGCCACTTTGACTGGATCATTGCTAAAACCGTATAGAGGAGCCTCTTGCCCAATCTCCATCTTCTGCCTATCTAAATGCATCCTCTAATAACCGTGGGCATAAACAATATCCATAGAAGACCCATTGTTGATCATCATTCTCTTCATATCCACCGAACCCACTTGTAACGTTACTACCAGTGATCCCACATGTGGTTCGATGGTTTTCGAAAGGTAATCCTCGTCAGTAAAGGAAATTACCGTACCCGGATAAGGTCTATCAGTCTTTGGGAGAGTACCCGCCACCGACATAACCGAATCCAGATAACTTCGGCGCTTCTTCCCAACAATTTTTCCAGAAGTTCCCCCAGTGGTGACATCTACCACATGCCTCGCAGGCTATCCAGGAGTTGTCAATGCAGGCTGAGCTGGCTGTGCAGCCTGAACAGGTTCTCTACCTCTTTGCTGGGCTTGTTGAGTCATTCTTACAGAAACATACTGAATTAGGGCTCCGCCTTGAACCTTCCTCTCGATGAGGTCCTTCAGACTAGCACAATCATTTGTATCGTGACCCGAAACCTGATGATAGTCACAATATTTACGAGAATTACCTGCTCCGAGCTTAAGGTTGTCTCGAGATGGTTTATAGATAGGTTGATTTTTGATCTGGTCCAAAATGACAGCCCTATCAGTATTGAGTTTAGTGTACGTCCTATTCACTTTCTAGTTCGGAGCGGACAAACGACCTCTTCCCTGTCTCCAGTTGTTGTTGTAATTCTTCGACCCTCCATCGTAGCGGTCGTTATTCCCTTCATTTTTCTTCTGGCCCCCGTTAATTCTGTCCCGCTCTATCTCCTTGAGCCGATCCAAAGAAGGACACTTAAGACTATTCATAGCCTCCTCTACCACGATATAGCCCTCTGCCTGATCGACGGCCTCAGCAAGACTCTTCGGGTGGTGAAACATCAACTTCTTCACCAATTTCTCTGACTTTACCAAGTCCAAACCGTTCTGGAACAGTCCAACGGCTTGAAGATCATTCAGGTCGGTCACTTGGCCTACTGCTTCCCGGAATCATTTCACATATTGGCCCAAAGACTTATTCGAATACTGTCTAACCAGAGCCAATGAGCCGGTTGGTTTTCCCTGTCTTTTGTTGCTCCCAAAACGAGCATGGAATTTACTGCACAAATCTTCCCATGATGAGACCGAATCTGAAGGCAACGTCCCCATCCACTGCCTGGCGTCTTTTCGGAGCGTTGTAACAAAAGTATGACACTTAGCAGCATCGCTAAAGTCGTAATAATCCATCAGTCGGTCGAACGCCTGACTGTGGTCATAAAGATCCCCAGATCCATCATAGCTTTCCATGTGGGGCAACTTCATGATGGGGTCAGTTTTCTTTGAGAATCTCTGTAGAAAAAGGAGATGTCTTCTTTCCTGAAGTATCCTTTACTTGTTGGACTTTGGCAAGATGCTTTTGAAGCTCCTTCAGTTCTTTAGCCATATATTCCACTCCTTCTGGTTGAGATGAGGCCTCTTTTTCCAGTGACTCTTCCTTCTTCTGAGTAGACCCACCTTTAACAATAGAACCCCCAACCTTCGAGGGACTTTTTTGATGACGAGCGTCCACAAGGTGGTGTACCCTCAGTGGACTCTTTGGTGTACGACCCCTAGATCTGCTTCATTGCGGGGCTCTATTACTGTGGCGAGAATACTCAAGGTAGGGTTCCTTCTTTGTATTCTCGGGTGTGTACTCTCTGGATCTACCCCTCTGTCTACTTCGATCCTGTTCCTTAGAACTGAAAGGGTTGTGTGCCCTCTTCGATCTTTGAGGAATAGGGCTTCTGAATCTCCTTCGTTCCTGAGGTTGGCCTCGAGATTCATGACCTGAATGGGCAGGCTCATTTCCCCTCCCGTGCCCGTGCTCTTCGGACTGAACATAGCTAGACGCATCGTCTTTCAACTCCGCCATCCGAAGCATCTGTTTGGCTTTGTCCTGTCTTTGTTTCAAAAGTACCTCCGTGGCCTTGTTTGCTTCGTCCTCCATCTTGGCCAACTTGAAGGCCTTTTCGTCCTGATCATCTCGGTGTCGGGTTGTAGACGATGTGCCTTCTACCCATTTCTGACCATGATCATGTCCTTTTTCGGCAGTAAAAACTAGTCTTCTCTTAACATTGCCAACGGACTTCGGGTGAGATCCTTCGGATACACGTTTGGAAGCCGTGCTGGCATGATCACTATTAGCAGGACCTAGCCGGTCCTTGGCAGATACTCATGGTGTAGTCGAACTAACAACCATTGGCTGTCCTTCGGGTGTAGGTGTTCTACTCTTCCCCATAGATTCTGACGTAGAACAACTAAAGTTTGTGATTGAAAATATCAAGGACACTACAAAACAGCCCTCCTTCTAGCGCCAATGTTAACGCCAATATCTTTCTACGAACTCCAATCACTTGCACAGTTCAACAAGTCAACACCCAAAGCTTAACGTCTTGACCGTCGGGGGATAGCTCTGGCGTGAGAGTCAGTATTGGCGATCACAAGGTTAATAATGGAGGAATAAAATGTCTAGTGCTTGAGAGAGATAATAATTTTGTTAAGTGTTGTTACCTTTAGATTGTGTGATCCTTTCCCTATATACTCCAAGCCCGGTTTATCATGCCACCCACTCCTGTCTGACACAGATCCCCACCCATGGTCATCTCAGCCGAATGCATCTAGCTCACCCACTACATCTTGTCACTGTTTACCATCGTCGGCCGACTGAGTCTCATCCTCATTAATGTATGGCAGACAGCAATAGAGATAACAGTCAACTGTTATCTTAGTGATCATTACCGGTCAAAGCTAAAGTTTAGATATTTAATTATCTAATGAACCGATCCAATAAAGAAGCCTAATGCATTTAAAACATAATAAATAGAATCAAGGGATGGGCCGATTCGGTCTGGCCCAATAGTGAAAGTATCATGGCCCAACAAGTATCTATGGTAACAACTACGTCGTTATTTATAAATAACTTATACTTGTCATTTTCTTCATCCAATTGCTTTCTGTTATAAGGCCCACACAAGGCTGCGCCGTCGTACGAATATTCCCCGACAATAAGAATATTCCGCGACCAAACGAATATTCCCCGACAATAATGAATATTTTATAACCACTTGCTTATTTAAGATATTTGCGTATGTTACCCATAATTAACCACATTAATCAAATCAACCCTTACTATTTCAAAATAATAAATAGAGGAAATTTAATTTCATTTATAATAAGTTGGGGTCTTACAAGACTGGTGTAGTTCTTTAAGCAGAATAGCCAAATCTGTGATTTGTTTGCTTAATCCGTTGAATTCTTTGCGAGAAACTGGATTAAGGTCAGTTTGGTCGGATGACGACATAATTTACTGTAGGCTCGCGGCCTTTTTGGATTTTGACTGGATAGTAGGTCTGATTATTTCCCTGCGAAAGACTTGCATAGTTCAGTCTATAAGGAATGTGTAAATATTAACATGGTATGTGATTGTGTCCGTTTTAGGAATTTTATCCTGCAAAAAGATGTTAGCTGTTTGTAATATATGGTAACATGTTAATTTAAATATGTATGTATACACATTTCTTCATATTTCTCATTACATGGAGATGAATATGGAATGAAATTACAAGTAATTGACTTTACAAGTAATGAAAAGCATGAAGAGACTTTCCTCCGTGTTGAGTTTATCAAAGGCTGACCTATCTTAGGTTACTCTTGCGGCTTTTTGGCATGAAGGTTCCTAAATCATCGTAATTTACTCGACGAAAAGTTAATCTAGTCTTTCAACTGTAGCGAATTTGGGTGGTGCCTTTCTTGAGCCTCGTTGGAATTAGTCTTCCTACGAGTCCAGTAATCAAACACCGACAGCATAGCCTCTTGGTGGAGGGACCACACAACATACATTCACATACATCGCGTCTCACCATATGGAAATGATGACATGTGCAAAGCACTGATATCATAAGCAGATATGGTGCGAACCACTAAGTGTAATAAGTAAATGCATTCGTACACATTCATCATAAATGTAAATGCAACATCCACACACAAACAGACAACAGTTTTAAAAAGATTGTAATAGCGGCTTAAGTCTGATTACTGGAAGTCCCCAGCAGAGTCGCCACCTATCGACGTCGGGATTTTTAGTTGTCCCTTTTCGTTACTTGTACTTTGGTGTTCTCATTTTAGGTGAGATTTGTTTGAAAAAACAAGTGAAAAAGGTCCAACATGTATAATGTCAATGATGGACTTTTCAGAGTCGCCAGTTGGTTTTTTAAATGGTTGTACCAACACAACCGAGAAAAGGTTTGCACATTGACCCAGTGATGTGACACTGCTAAACAGGTCAGTGAAACCGAGATTCATTAGGGTCCGCGGACTTGATTATGCAGAGAGAATGTGTTAGGCACCCCCCCCCCGACATCTATGTTACCATGGTGACCGCCACTTTTCAAGAAACTGTTATATGAATGTATGTGTGTGTGTGACGCCCCCAAAATTAGGTATACATCACCCATCTTGGGTCGTCAGATACATGGTACATAATTCAAATACAACTTACTAATACAACTGTCATGTACAATACGACAAAACATAACTGTGAGTTTGAATATAATTATTGTCTACTAGAGATTATACAAACTCAAAAAGAGTCCTCATTACAATTATTAATACACTATTTCACAGAATAGTTAGGACTACTAATGTTATCCTCTGGACCGTCACTCCGTTCCCCGACTAGTCCCTGCTATGTTCTCATTTCCTGAAGAGAACAGTGAAAGAAAGGGTGAGCTCAACTAACCCAGTAAGAAATATTATGACTAAGATAATGCAGAATAAATTATCGTTAGCCTTCAATAGTATTAAACTGATAAAATATAACAACATCAAGTTTAACAGTAGCGGATTAAGTAATCCATTAAAAGAGTCAAGTAGATAATAGAATCTACTATCTTTTATGATTTAAAAAGTTTTTCATCACTTTTATCGCTGAGACTCAGCTTAATAAACAATCCACATCATTAAATCATCCCTGCACTACAGCCAAGGATATTCATTAGGGTCACGACCACAAATTCCATGCATTACGGGCCAATGATATTTGTGTATTCATCAATGGTCATGATCATGCCAACAACTGTCCATCAATGCACTACGGACCAATGAGGACTTTTATCACATCATTTGTAACATTACGGTCATGATTACACCGAATAATCCCTGGTCATAATCATACCAAGTCCATCTATGCACTATAGGCCACAGATGACTTTCAACATAATATAAACATGAGGATGATGACAATGACATAAGAATTCAATAAAACATGTTCAAGAATTAATTTATCCAAGAACTACTAATGTCCAAATTGTCAACATGATACTGCTTTGTAGAGTAAAATTTAAGAATGATTAGAAGAATATTTCCATGAAAAGATACTGGATGAAGCGCAAATATCAAGGATATTCTACTAATTTCATGGAGTATAGAAGTCAAAATTTTAACCAAATGAGTATAATAAAGAATGGAATAACAAAAGAAATCACCATGCATGCGGTACTTCGCATCGACAGGTTATTCCAATAGAATAATAATAACGGAACCAGGTCAGGTAAAATTTGCACCGACAGGATGTTCCAACAGAATAATAAAGACGGAACCAGGTCCGGTGTAAAACACACAGACAGGATGTTCCAACGGA
Organism: Panax japonicus; assembly: GCA_020205505.1. Classification (NCBI taxonomy): domain Eukaryota; kingdom Viridiplantae; phylum Streptophyta; class Magnoliopsida; order Apiales; family Araliaceae; genus Panax; species Panax japonicus. Next base: position 61,827,581 of record CM035094.1, read on the forward strand.
ATAGTAATAAAGACGGAACCAGGTCCGGTGTAAAACACACAGACATGATGTTCCAACGGAATAATAATAAAGACGGAACCAGGTCCAGTGTAAAACACACAGACATGATGTTCCAACAGAATAATAGAAGAATGTCACCAAGTATAGGGTAGACCGCGTACACAGGTTATTCCAACAGAATAATTAGAAATGGAATAACAACAGTTCTCTTCATGAATAAGAAATAATAACACCCCTTACCGTAACAGAAACTGGATATAGGAAAAGAAAAGTTAAGTAACAAAAAGCTTTTCTTCTATCTCTCTATAGTTTCTCTCTCTAGAGTTCAGTGAATTCGTAAGAAAATAATGAAGGAATGAGCTTCTATTTATAGAAAAATGGAATGCATAGTAACTAATCCATGAACGGTCCAGATTGATTTACTTTTATCTGACGGTCCATATTTAAAAAAAATCTTTTAAATAAAATATAATATATTCTATTTATATAAAAAGATTTTTACTATGCAACATTATGCAAAACACTATACAACACTATGCATAATAAAATATAATATATTATATTTATAGAATAACTTTAATAAAGTATTCTGTTTTATATAAAAAGATGTTTCTGTTTTATTACGTTAATAATACGAATAAAACAAAACGTCATCATCGCTATAATAATTCATATTATTAATCGACAATAATTGAATCAAACTGAGCGACTTCTCACATAAATATCAATAATCAATACCGTGTGCTACTATGCAACAACGCGTATTACTGTACTTTTACTACCCAGTAGTTCAACAGTATCAACGGTAAAACTTCCGCCGTTATTTTCAATAAAATATTTTTGTCGTTTTCTCAATCCGACAATAATTCCGTTTTGGGGTCCACCAATAATTGTACCGTCGTACGAATATTTTCCGACACAAAGAATATTCTCTGACCAATCGAATATAATATAATAACTTGCATATTTTGCAAAATTTATAAATACTACCCACAACTATAATATTATCTCAAATTCACACCATAATATTAAAAAATTAATTCGAGAAAATTAATTTTTTATTCATAAAATCTGGGGTTTCACAATCTCCCCTCCTTATGGAATTTCGCCCTTGAAATTTACGTACGTACCTGGTATGCCGAACAGGTGAAGATACCTTGACTTCACTTCTAATTCTAACTCTTGAGATATAACCTTTGAGTGTTGAATACTATTCTTCTTATCCAACATTGTAACACGTAACTCTTCAAACGTTAAATCATCCGCTATCTCGTCCGGTTCTAAATTAATAATATGGTTCGGGTCGTCCACATATTTACGTAACATCGATACGAAAAAAAAAACCGTTATGAACACGCAATATATTTAGCGGTAAAACGAGTCTATAAGCCACAGTTCCTACTCAATCGAGGATTTCAAATGGGCCAATTAAATCGAGGGTTGAGATTTCCTCTCTTCAGCAACTCTTGCTTCTAAAATAACTCCCTCTTGAACCTTCTTCTTCACATTCATCAAATTCGGGTTTGTAGCTTGAGCGTCTTTAACTTTATCGATTAAAGTCAATTTTACTCGTATATTCGTTATCTTCACGTAGGTCCCTAGAGTCTTTAACTCTATCTTCATCATTTGCAAGTTATACGAAATGAGTCTTTGTGTTAACAACATCGCACTTGTAAACGCATACGATCTTCTACTCAACACGTGAATAGTACGATCGTAATCTTCAACAGCTCGAGTCTACGTCTTTGGTGCATGTTACTTTCGTTTTAGTTGAAAAAAATTATTTTGAGGGTTTAAGAAATGGGTTTTGTACTGGTGTCAATACAAAATTCGATTTCACACTCTGGTATAGGCTAAGAAGTCTTCAGGAATACGTCAAGAGATTTATTAATGATAAAAATATCATTCAAAACTGTTACTCACATCCAAGACTTGGATAGTACGTCACATTGATACCAACTGTGACTTCTATCCCTTAACCTAGATAACACCTCACAATGATACCTATCAACTTGTTATCGTCATTCACGACGTCGCCTACATAAAGTCTGGCTTCGGTGTATTCTACACAAGGAAGTCATCAACAAAAGGATCGGGGATCTTTACTTATGGCTTGATATGACAATGATTGAATTTAGTGGTTTGGTTGCTTGAATTCGCATAATAGGTTGGTTAGGAATATGAAAGCTAACAACCTTACGAAAAACATGATGAGTAGTTATCCAATCGTTTCCTAAAATCGCATCAAAGGCAAGTATTTTCAAAGAGACAAGATCAACACGTAACGTGAAAGTGTCGATTTGAATCAAATAAGATTTATAAACAGTGGAGGTAACGAAGGTTTCTCCCAATGGAGTTTCAATAGATAAATCAAATTTTAACTTCTCCGGAGTTAAGTACAAACATTAAACACAACTAGGTGAAATAAAAGAGTGAGTAGAACCAGTATCTAACACGGTATAGACTTCGTAAGAGCTTATGATTAACTTACCCGTGATAATTTTATTCAGGTTCCTCGTCACGAGAGAAAAAAAACGCTCTTTCTTAAACTACCGGCTTTGGCTTGTCTGGGACATCCTTTGGCATCATTATCCCAGCTGGAATTGACTTCATCATACGACAAAATCGAGTTAGGTGACCTTCTCTTCCGCAATTAAAACATGCTTTGGACTGCTGCGTACAGTTTGGACTGATGTGTCCCTCCTGTCCGCATTTGAAACATACGACCGGTGGTCGTTCTTCTTCCTTTAAAACGGGTGCTGGTACCGACGTCTTTACGTCATTGTTGAACCTTCTCTTCTTGAAATTTCCATTCTTATTATTTTGGCCCTGATTACCACCGAAGTGGTTATCATTTCTGACCTGTTGATTTCCTCCACGCTTGTTGTCACCGCTTCGATGACTGCTCTCACTGGTATTATCATTTTTTCGGCTGCTTTCTTTTGGTTTGGTTGACTCGTTATCGCACTCCACCAACTGAGCCCTATTTACAACATCTGAATACAAACACAGTTTGTGAGAAATAAGATGTTGACGTATCTCCGGCTTCAAACCTCTTAAAAATAATCGTGTCATTCTCTCTTCATTATCCACCAAGTGGGACGCAAACCGGGATAACTCCGCAAATTTTGCCTCGTATTGCGACACGGTCATAATTTTGGGAAAGTATTTGTCGTTGAACAGCTCTTAGAACTTCTCCCAAGACATCTTCAGTACGGCAGGTTGAGTACGTTTTACCGATTCCCACCAGTAATCTGCCTCTTCACGCAACATAAAGGTGGCAAAGGGAACCTTTTGCTCCTCGGAGCATCCCAAGACATCAAATATCTTGGTGATTTGCTTTAACCACGTCTCCGCCTTAAGTGGTTCTGGCTTTCCCAAAAACTCTGGTGGTCCCAGCTCCTTGAATTGCTTAACGGTGACCAACCATGGGTTGCCATTGTTTCCTCCTGCATTATGAACAGGAGCCGCCTTCTCCTGTTGTTGCATGAATTGCTCCTTAAATTGCTTAGCGGTGACCGTCCGAGAGTTATCAGTATTTCTACCTGTATTTTGGACAGGAGCTGCCTTAGCCTGTTGTTGCATGAATTGCATAAAGCCTCTGACCATCCCATCATTCACCATTTCATCGGTGTTATTATTTTCATGAGGAGTATTGTCCTCTAGTTGCACATTATCCTGATTATTGATCTGTGGAGACTCAACGGTCTCCTGCGCTCCATTGATAATCTCAACATTCTCAGATGCCATTTTCAAACACTGCCACAAAACAAGGGTTAATTAACATATCACATATTATCCCTATACTTTGACCGACCAATTAAATTCAAAATAAATTTAAGTAGGTCATATTAGCGAAGGAATTCCCCGTCTCTCCCCTCCTAGTTCTAGTCTCACATCTTAGCAAGGGATCATATCCCTAAGCTTTGATACCAACTGTGACGCCCCAAAAATTAGGTATACATCACCCATCTTGGGTGGTCAGATACATGGTACATAATTCAAATACAACTTACTAATACAACTGTCGTGTACAATACGACAAAACATAACTGTGAGTTTGAATACAATTATTGTCTACTAGATATTATACAAACTCAAAAAGAGTCCTCATTACAATTATTAATACATTATTTCACAGAATAGTGAGGACTACTAATTCTATCCTCTGGACCGTCACTCCGTTCCCTGACTAGTCCCTGCTATGTTCTCATTTCCCGAAGAGAACAGTGAAAGAAAAGGTGAGCTCAACTAGCCCAGTAAGAAATATTATGACTAAGATAATGCAGAATAAATTATCGTTAGCCTTCAACAGTATTAAACTGATAAAATATAACAACATCAAGTTTAACAGCAGCGGATCAAGCAATCCATTAAAAGAGTCAAGTAGAGAATAGAATCTATATCTTTTATGATTTAAAAAGTTTTTTATCACTTTTATCGCTGAGACTCAGCTTAATAAATAATCCACATCATTAAATCATCCCTGCACTACAGCCAAGGATATTCATTAGGGTCACGACCATAAATTCCATGCACTACGGGCCAAGGATATTTGTGTATTCATCAATGGTCATGATCATGCCAACAACTGTCCATCAATGCACTACGGGCCAATGAGGACTTTTATCACATCATTTGTAACATTACGATTATGATTACACCGAATAATCCCTGGTCATAATCATACCAAGTCCATCTATGCACTACAAGCCACAGATGACTTTCAACATAATATAAACATGAGGATGATGACAATGATATAAGAATTCAATAAAACAAGTTCAAGAATTAATTTGTCCAAGAACTACTAATTTCCAAATTGTCAATATGATACTGCTTTCTAGAGTAAAATTTAAGAATGATCAGAAGAATATTTCCATGAAAAGATACCAGATGAAGCGCAAATATCAAGGATATTCTACTAATTTCATGGAGTATAGAAGTCAAAACTTTAACCAACTAAGTATAGTAAAGAATAGAATAACAAAAGAAATCACCATGCATGCGGTACTTTGCATCGACAGGTTATTCCAACAGAATAATAATAACGGAACCAGGTCAGGCAAAATTTGCACCTACAGGATGTTCCAACAGAATAATAAAGACGGAACCAGGTCCGGTATAAAACACACAGACAGGATGTTCCAACGGAATAGTAACAAAGACGGAACCAGGTCCGGTGTAAAACACACAGACAGGATGTTCCAACGGAATAATAATAAAGACGGAACCAGGTCCGGTGTAAAACACACAGACAGGATGTTCCAACAGAATAATAGAAGAATGTCACCAAGTATAGGGTAGACCGCGTATACAGGTTATTCCAATAGAATAATAAGAAATGGAATAACAGCAGTTCTCTTCACGAATAAGAAAGAATAACACCCCTTACCGTAACAGAAACTGGATATAGGAAAAGAAAAGTTAAGTAACAAAAAGCTTTTCTTCTATCTCTCTATAGTTTCTCTCTCTAGAGTTCAGTGAATTCGTAAGAAAATAATGAAGGAACGAGCTTCTATTTATAGGAAAATAGAATGCATAGTAACTGGTCCATGAACGATCCAGATTGATTTACTTTAATCTGACGGTCCATATTTAAAGAAAAATCTTTTAAATAAAATATAATATATTCTATTTATAAAAAAAGATTTTTACTATGCAAACATTATGCAACCCTATACAAAACACTATGCAACACTATACATAATAAAATATAATATATTCTATTTATAGAATAACTTTAATAAAGTATTCTGTTTTATATAAAAAGATGTTTCTGTTTTATTACGTTAATAATACGAATAAAACAAAATGTCATCATCGCTATAATAATTCATATTATTAATCGACAATAATTGAATCAAATTGAGCGACTTCTCACATAAATATCAATAATCAATACCGCGTGCTACTATGCAACAACGCGTATTACTGTACTTTTACAACCCAGTAGTTCAACAGTATCAACGGTAAAACTTCCGCCGTTATTTTCAATAAAATATTTTTGTCGTTTTCTCAATCCGACAATAATTCTGTTGTGGGGTCCACCAATAATTGTACCATCGTACGAATATTTTTCCGACACAAAGAATATTCCCTGACCAATCGAATATAATATAACAACTTGCATACTTTGCAAAATTTATAAATACTACCCACAACTATAATATTATCTCAAATTCACACCATAATATTAAAAAATTATTTCGAGAAAATTAATTCTTTATTCATAAAATTTGGGGTTTCACAGTGTGTGTGTGTGAGTGTGTGGGTCAATGTGCTGTTTATTTGGAAGTAGTGTGAGGCCTCGTTCGCACCTATATACACAGGGTTTAAATTTATGTGAAAATTCAATTTTTAGCAAGATATGGCAGTGATGTTTTATAAAAGAGATTTTTCAAACCGTAGTGCTCAATAGTAATTGAGACCTTTTACACTCCCATTTTATTAAGTGTTCGGCTTGATTGATTTTATTTTCGAGATGCGAAGCATCTATAAGAAAATAATGTATAAAATAGTTCCGATTTCCTCGTGGGTATGAAAACCATCTGAGGAAATTCAGACACCGCAAATAAATTTACAAGCTGCTTACAGCTGAAAATATCCATCACGGGAACAGAATCTAGATCCAATAGATTGAATATGTAATCACATGATTCCTAGGCTCACTTGATAATGCAATTTGTATGAAAGCAGTAAGCATGTATATATATAAGTTGTAAATATATATATATATATATATATATATATATATATATATATGATCAACAACCATGAATCACCTCCATGGAGGATCAAAAATGTAAATAAAGCTGTAAAAGTCATCAACCGTCACGGAGGAAACTGCAGGCGGGATGAAACGTAAAGAAAGCTGTAAAAGCGATCAACAGCCACAAAGTAAACTCCAGGTGGGACGAAATATATATATATATATATATATATATATATATATATATATATATATATATATATATATATATATATATATATAAGCGGTAAATGCACCGAATATAAAATCCAGGCTCATCGAACAAGGTTTGACCACAGTTGATATATATTATAAATATATATATATATATATATATATATATATATATATTAAAGCAGTGAACGCTCCGAATGTAAAATTCAGGCTCATCGAACAGAGTTCGACACAAAGTTCATATATATATATATATATATATATATATATATATATATATATACAAATTGAAATAAAATCACGGACCAAAGTCCGGGCAAACACACGCAACACGACTCTCAACGTGAAGAAGGGTGTCTGAAAAGATGAAGAGAAATGCTTTAAAGTGTGTGAGAAGGCTTATAGTGGGCTGCTAAAGAAGACTTCTATATCTTTAAAGTGGATAAAACTCGGGTCCTACCGGTACAAGAGTAGTTATATGTGAGCTCACAAGTGTTTAAAATGAGAAAGCACTCAATATAGGGTGAGTACGGAACAAATTTTACAGGGCTTCCTCGCCTTTTTCTCTTACAAAATGGCCATCCCAAGCCCTTTATTTATAGAGGGGGGAGCCGCAGGTGTACCTGAGGCTGCCCGGGTTGCCCTGGGTTTCGCGGGTTTCGCTGTCTCGAAGTACGTGAATGTGGGCAACGTGATGTCCGCTCGAACTTTCAGAATTGCAATACAGGCATCCGACTGAGGTATGTAGGACCTATTTCGGACCGCCATTATCGAGATTTACACAATGGCATGGGATTAGTGGTTGTACGAAGTCATGAAGATGGGACGGTGACTTCCAATCTTTAAGCTTCAAATTCTATCTGTTACCCTGCGTAATAGTCACTCGGGATTGGTTTTCCTTGATTCTTGTGGGACATTGCTGTATATACCATGTTAAGACGGTATGATGTGGCGTCAAGGTGGCAAGATGACGACTTTGCCCCTCACCGGGGTTATCGCCGGTTTGGGCTGATAAAGCAGACGTTGCTCAAGGTTATCGCTGAGATTGGACTACTGCAAGTGTTGAAGGTCCTCAGTGTCATCTCTGAGGTGTGTCTATCTTCCCGGTGTTATCTCCGGGTCTGGTACTGAGTGCCTCGGTGTGAGCGCCGAGTTTAAAGCTGATTACATTTGAAACAAGTATTTCTGGGGTTTTCTCCGGAACTACAACTGCCTTCCTTGGGGTTATCGCCAAGGTTGGTAAATGTTATTCCCAGTGTTGGGACTGAGACTGGATATCTCGGGGTTATCTCCGAGATTAATCGGTCTTCTCTGGTGGATTTTTCGGTATTGGAACTGCATGCCTCGGGGTTATCTCCGAGGTTGGAACTGTTACTCCCAATGTGTGTTTCGGGGTTGAGACTGAACTTCCGATAATATCCAGACTTGACATGAACTGTCTTCCAGGGTTACCTCTTGAAAGACGAATCTGCCTTCCTGCAATTCCAGTGACAGGTGTGCAGAAAATTTTGAGTGTCTACACAAGAGATGATGTCAAGGCTTAGAAATTCCTCTCTTACCTCTAGACAATCTCAGAGAATTCTCTCTTTCACTATGTTTTTCTCTTGCTTTCTCCAACACTCTGTCTTAGTTAGCCTTAGGAAAACAAGACGTGTAAAAATATAAACTAATATGGCTTTCACCCTTATTCTTCCGTTAGCAAAACAATACATCAGTTACAATAAGTCAAAGGCTACAAGGCCTTGTTTGGCTACACCCAATTATCCCCCACTAGTTTATTTTAATAATATTATATTATATAGTTTTTATTTGTTACAACTGTAACCAATTTTCATAACTTACAATAATAATTAAAATAATTATAATTTTTATTATAATTATTTTGATGATTAATAAATAATTGTATATCTAATTTAATTAATAAATTAGACTTAAACATCACTCTATTTAATATACGTATTTTCTTTAATATTAAATAACTCATTTAATTTAATTAATTAATTAAATTAAATATTCAAAGAATAAAATTTACCTTTGCTTTAACTTAATTATCATACACACGTAACTAAATTATTATACCACAATTTCATAAATTATTTATTTTTCTCAATCAATAAATTATTTAAAATATTTATTCAATTCAATAAATATTTAAGATTAATTACAAAAATTCATTTAATTATTTTAATAGTTAACTCAACTATTAAACTTCACTTTCCCAATATATGAATATATATTTTTCTTTACACCAGATCACATATTTCAAAATATATAGCACGTATATATACATACTCAAACTCAAAACATCTCACAATAAGAATTTTAATTATTAAATTCCTATTTTAATAACTTATAAAAATCCGGGTTGTCACATCCTTCCCTCCTTATAAAGATTCCGTCCTCGGAATCACCGAAACCCTACCTTACTCAGGTTTATACCAAATTTCTTTTCAAAATTTAACATTGAATATCTTCAACACATTACCTTAATATAGGTTTTATTTATTACCACTATATACCACCATTCTTCATAATAAATTCTTGTAATTTTTATTTCATAAACTTTACTTATGAGTATTCATTTTCTTTTCTAAGGATCGTTATCATAAACACTCGGGATATTATATTCACCATTTCTCCTAAGAATTTCATCCTCGAAATTTTATTTATGAATCTTCATTCATTCCATTTATCAAAATTTACGTTAGTACTTTATTCATTCCTTGGGTTCTATAACCACTTCTTTCCACAAAGATCTTTCTACAATTATTAAACTTTTCTATTAAAAGTTTTACATTATTCTTTGATAACTCATCTCCTTCTCATTTAAATTTTCTTTTCTCACTTATTCAATATATTTATCATTCAGTGTCGTATTTTACGACTTACTTCTTTCTAATGAATACTCTCATTTTCACTTTCATCTTGCAGAATAACAAGAATCTTCCACAATTGTTCAATAATTGGGAAGTAGTGTGAATAACTCAGGAATTTAAAAGATTCCAAATCATGTTGAGGGGTCATAAGACCTTGAACCCATCTATAGGCTTAATAGTGCTTCACTCCCGGTTCATCACACTTTAAACCTTTTTAACAGAATGTTTATCAATCACAAAGACTGAAAACACCCTCTGCAAGTACTCTAGGTGATCAACCTATCGTACCACTGCGTCGTGCACAACGTATTACATCTTAACTTCATAACGAATATATGCGTTACTTTCGGAACCATTGTCTCCGATAATATGTCCCCTTTTCAGGAACTTGCCATAATAATATGAGTTTAAGAACTTATCCTAGTCAGACCATAGGCATTCGCTGCGGGGTTCAAAACATACCATATTATTATGAGTTACGAACATACCATATGTATTAGTTATAAGAACCGCACCTAATCCTAATAATATCTTACTAATCTTAATAGTTTCTAACTATCAAACATACACATGAGAAAAGAACCACCTTTTCGCCACATATACATTGATAGCGCGACAACAACATTCCAATGATTATCAATATGATAAACTTAGTGCAAGCACAAAACCCTCGCCCATACAAAGATTAGTACAACTCAGCCATCGCATGAGTCCTCAATTGAAATCTCACCTAACTCTATCTTACTCTTAACTTGCTCTTTGCTCAACACGAATTCCTCGTATCACATCATCTATAACTCCTCGTGAGTTATCTCGTACTATTTTATAGTACCTCATCTTCATAGCATTAAGCTATAATCATTCAAACATTACATATCATCTTTCTTTTATAACTTAAACAGATCACGTCGTGATCTTATTCTATAATCATCTCCCTTAAAATTCTTTTCTTAACTTGTGATCGTTTTGTTTTACGATCCTCTTTGTTTCCTTTTTCATCATTTATGATATTATTCGTTATCTTAGCTATTGGAGTTAGGAAACTCACATTTCTTATCTTTATATCTCTTCAAGATTCTTATTTGAATTTTCTTGTTTATATAACAATTCTTACTTTAAGAATTTTTAAATTCATTTACATTGCTCAACATTTCATTCGAGTTCCACATTTTCATCATACGTATCCATTTTCTATACTTGGTACACATCGAGTCTCTAACAATTTTAATATGGTACGCTGAGTGGTTTCCCACAAACAACCAACAAAATAGGTTCCGAGTTGCTAGTTCGTATATACCTCCGCTCTATGAAGGAATCGTTTAGCCCAGATACCATACATCAACTATTAAAGAATACAATTGTACCATACTTAAATATAACTTTCTATTCTTAACTTCTTTATCATTCTCTTTTTATAAACACTGTCTATTTATTATCACCTTACATCCTTATTATTGGAGTTGGGTAACCCCACATTTATATTCCTTATAACTCTGCGAGATTCTTCTTTGAATCCTCTTACGCATGTTTTAATCCCTTCTTTATAAATTTCTTAAATTACTTCTTATTGTTCAAACTCTATTTGAGCTTATTCTTTCATTATCTTCACATTCCTTCTCTAAGGTTATAGCCTACGGTACTCCTACCTAAGGTTTATAACCTACAGCTTTGATACCAACTGTAACGACCCTAAAATTCATACAATTTAATTCTCGATTTTAGTCGTTAACAATACATTCAACCTCTAATTTTACATCATTAAATGATAATACAACCATTGAATATTGCAAAATAATTAAAATTTTCTATTACAAACTATTCTCGTTCCCAAAACCTTCAACCTTTACATCTAACTATTTCAGAATCATTTTAATACAACAAAAGTTTACATCGCAAAACGATATTACAATTCAATATTAATACATTATTCGGAACCTTAAACATGGTTCAAATAATAAAAACACAACCAAAGTGTATATATTTTTAAGTATCACATCTGATTCATGTCTTTCAAGTAACACATAACTTTACCTTGAATCTTTAACCTGAAAAAGTGGTTATTTGCAAGGTTGAGCTCGACGGCCCAGTAAAATCTAACAGATTTCATGCATCACATAGCACATAATAACATGCTCAATATATAACATACATGTTGCAATTCATATAACAAGTTTAAAGATTGAGTTCTTTACTCAATCAGTATGATTTAATCAATCAACATAGTCATAAATTAACTTTAACATTTCATACTTTCAACATATATATAACACATCATGCTCTTTGCAATAAAGATTTAAAACAGTTAATCATCAAGTTCACATAGCAAATAGGAACTGAAAGACTTGCCTGATTCGTAGTTTATGAACTACGACTTAATGCTTAATGTTTATCTCCACTTCGTGTATTCCTACACAGTTAAATAATCATGGATTCACATCCATTAGTCATATATTTCATACATTCTTAATATAATAGTAACGTTACACTATTTCCTAACTAGGTTTGTAGAACCTTCATTTCACTTTCTCATCATACTCTTAGAATAGATAGGCATGTATAAGTATACCTTAACCATCCGTACTTGACATCAAATAGGTTGTGATCTATTTTGAAGTTCACATTCAAATTACTTAGCTCCATAATGATTTATTTCAATCAATAAGGCTTAACAACTTTCTTTAACAAGATTTGATGTTATAAGCTTTTAAACCATATATTTGTACTAATAAGCCTCTAATAGCATGCTCACATGTATCTATCTCATTTAATGGACATAGCATAGTTCATACTTTTAAAACATGCTTAATAACTTATGTCATGCTTGACTTGTTGAGTGTACATATCATTCATATTTTAATACTTAGTTTACAAAAGATAATGGAGTTTGTCTTTGAAATCATTTTATAATCCACATCATCGAATCACCCCTGCACTACGACCAAGGATATTCGTTAATATCACATCCATGAATTTATATTTCATCGTTGAGACTCAGCTCGATAATCAATCTATATCACTGAATTATCCATGCACTACGACTAAGGATATTCGTTAATATCACGACCACGAATTATACATGCACTACGGGCTAAAGATAATCGTGTTTTCATCAACGGTCATGATCATGCCATAAAACAATTCATCTTTGCACCCTTGGCCGAAGAGAATCCATAGCCATAATCATACCAAAAACTGTCCATCAATGCACTACGGGCCAATGAGGACTTTTTCCACATCATTTGTAACATTACGGTCATGATTATACCGAATAATCCCTGGTCATATCCATACCAAGTTCATCTATGCACTACGGCCAAAGATGACTTTCAACACAATATAAGCATGAGGATGATGACAATGATATAAGAATTAATCAAATGAGATAAAGGATAAATATTAAATATTTATAATACAATTTATCCAGCGTTCAATAATAACCAAATGTTATCAATCATTTAATAATCTCATAATCTAATATCATTAATATTATAACCATATTTTAATAATTTCTTAAACTTATAAACAATTTATTTCAATTGTTTACACTTTATCAAATAATGCATTTAATCATTCAAAAATGTCATACTCAGAAGATTTCATAATCAATGATCAAATCCCTCATCAAAAATCTGCATATATAGGATTCTCAAGCCATAAAATCTTATTTTCCAATTTTATTACTTCACATAACATATTTAATTCATTTACTCATAACTAGTTTATTTTCATGAAAAATATCAAATCAGTCCCAAAAATATTTCTTTTCTGGGATTTAGCAGAATATAGTTCCATCTTGAACAAATATTTTTCTCAGAACTTTTAAAATTCATTTACTATTTTTCATATGGCTAAAACTGCCGAATATTTAGACATTTATCATAAATTGTACTGTTGTCCAAAAATTCCAAAATTTACAAGGTAAACTCCTGTTATATACATGTATTTCTAAAAAAAATTTCACCGATTTTGGAGTTAACCACAAGGGGTTATAAGGGTTTACTTTTAAAATAGTCTTTTCCCATAAAATCCATAACTCTTAATCTATACATCCAAAAATCGCCATTTTTGGACACAATCTAGAAAACTCATCAAATTATCATTTCAAATTTTTTCAAAATTTTTGAGGGTCGGAAAATTTACGAAACTGCCCCTGGCAGAAACTTCTTTTTAATGAAAATACTATTCGTATAAATACGAATGATTATTTACCATGCATACGGTAACCTACATAGACATGTTATTTCAACAGAATAATAAAGAATGGAACCATGTCATGTGTAAACGCACAGACATGATATTCCATCAGAATAATAAATAATGGAATAACAGAAGAATTCACCAGGCATGCAATAGACCGCACAGACAGGTTATTCCAACAGAATAATAAATAATGGAACCAGGTCATGCGTAAAGCATAGACATGATGTTCCAACAGAATAATAAAGAATGGAATAACAGAAGAATTTCACCATGTATACGGTACTTCGCATAAATAGGTTATTCCAACATAATAATAAATAATCGAACTAGGTCCGGCGTAAACGCACAGACAGGATATTCCGACAGAATAATAAAGAATGGAATAACAGAAGAATTTCACCAAGTATAGGGTAGCCCGCGTATACAGGTTATTCCAACAGAATAATAAAAAATGGAATAACAGAAGTTCTCTTCATGAATACAAATGAAATAATACCCCTTACGAGTACAACAAATAATATCTCTTACCGTAAAAGAAACTGAATATAAGAGTAGAAAAGTAGCAGAATATTTTTCTATAGTTTGCCTATAATTTCTCTCTCTAGAGTTTCAGTGAATTCGTAAGAAATTATGAAGTAATGAGCTTCTATTTATAGAAAAATGGACTGCATAGTAATTAACTCATGAACTGTCCAGATTGATTTACTTTAATCTGAATGTCCATATTTAAAGAAAAATCTTTTAAATAAAATATAATATATTCTATTTATAATCTAATAAAACGTATAACTTTATAAAAGATTTTACTATACAAATACTATACAGGCACTATGCAAACACTATTTATAATAAAATAAAATATATTCTAATTATTATATAATAAAACAGATAACTTTATAAAAGTATTATGTTTTATATAAAAAGCTTTTCTGTTTTATTACATTAATAATACCAATAAAACAAAATTGAGTGACTTCTCACATAAGCATCAATAATCAATACAGTGTACTACTATACAACCATGCGTATTACTGTACTTTTACTACCGAGTAGTTCAATAGTATTAATGGTAAAACTTCCGCCGTTATTTTTAATAAAATATTTTTGTTGTTTTCTCAATCCGACAATAATTCTGTTGTGGGGTCCACCAATAATTGTACCGTCGTATGAATATTTCCCGACAAAAAGAATATTCCCCAACTAATCGAATATTCCCCGACACAACGATTATTTTATATCAACTTGTTTACTGTGCAAAAAAAAATCACATATTACCCTTAACTTTAAACTTTTATCAATTTAACTATTTACCAAAATAGAAAAATTGAATACTTTTATTTCATAAAATTCGGGGTCTCATAATCACCCCTCCTTATGAAATTTCGCCCTCAAAATTTACGTACGTACCTGATATTCGAAGTGATGAGAATACCTTTCTTTCTTTTAACATTGTACCTTCCCGGTAATTTCTTTGCTATCATGATTTTCCCATTTCTCATCTCATGTATTTCAGATATCATTCTAGAATATAACTTCAAAACAAATGTTAATTGACATATCATAATTTGTCAACTTATCAAGTAAATAATTTCAGCTTAGATAAGTCACACACTAGGGAAGTATATAACTCGTCTCTCCCCTCCTAGTTCTAGACTCTTATCTCCACCAGTGACCATATCCTTTCTTTTAACATTGTACCTTCCCGGTAATTTCTTTGCTATCATGATTTTCCCATTTCTCATCTCATGTATTTCAGATATCATTCTAGAATATAACTTCAAAACAAATGTTAATTGACATATCATAATTTGTCAACTTATCAAGTAAATAATTTCAGCTTAGATAAGTCACACACTAGGGAAGTATATAACTCGTCTCTCCCCTCCTAGTTCTAGACTCTTATCTCCACCAGTGACCATATCCTTTAGCTCTGATACCAACTGTGACGCCCCCAAAATTAGGTATACATCACCCATTACGAGTCGCCAGATACATGGTACAAAATTGAAATACAACTTCATTTATACAACTGTTGAGCTGTCGTATAGAATACGACCACAGTTAATAATGAGTTTTAATACAAATATATGTAACTCTCATGGTACCTCGACCACAACCTTACAATGGTACTTTATATAAAAGTATAGTCAAAAACTGTTTTAGAAATTAAAATATTTGGAAAGTGCTCAAGGAAACCTTCGTACATGGGAGGCCATGCGTCTAGGTTATAATACATATCATATGTCCACAGAATTATCCTTAGTTGACCCAAAAGTCCCCAAAGAAAAACACGAAGATTACTATCATCTTCTTTCCAATGGTGAGTCTTCTCTTGACATATAAATATCTCCGTTGTCTCCAAGTGAAAATTATATTTCAAATATACCCCAAGATCATATAAGTAGTGCCCGTAGATATATTCAGCAAGTGGATGCGCATAACCCTGTCTTATGATAACACGAGGTTGTATGTCATTGGACATCTTGTATGATAGTGGCAAAACACCCTTCCAAAGTTGGGTTCGCCTCACCCTATTTGATTCACCAAATATAACTACTAAATGATGTATAGAATACAACACACTTTTCTATACTATTTAGGGAAAACCTCTACAGCTAGAGACCACCATTCTATTTCCCTGTTATCCCCGCTCGACCCGACAACACTCTTACGGCAACACTATTATTACCTGAAAAGAATTGTGAAATAGAAGGGTGAGCACAACTAGCCCAGTAAAGAATATCATGACTAAAGATAATTAAATTATCAATAGCTTTCATCAATAATAAATCAGAGATTTAGAACATATGGTAGATGATAAAACTTTTCAACCATAGTTACAGCGGAACGAGCAATCCATTAGAAGAGTTAAATAGACCATAAGGTCTATTATCTTCTCTATGTTAAAAGTCCACCAAAAATGTTTTATCCATGTAAAATAAATCAACAGTTCATGTCCACAATCATATGAATAACTCATAATCATAATTGTGGTTCTAAATTCCTCTTTGCAACCAGGACGAAGATAATTTTCATCACCTATCTTCACATGAAACATCAAAAATCATGGTTATACCAAATCAGAATTCATGCTCATAATCATACTAATAAATTCATCTTTGAACTACGGCCAAAATTATTCATTAACAATTTATCTTTGCACTACATGCCAAAGACATACAACTGTATTTTAGAAGAGTCAAGTAGAGTATGATATCTACTATCCTCTACGAATTAAAAGTGTATAATAAATATGTTATCGCTGAGACTCGGCTTAATAAATAATCCACATCATCAAATCACACCTGCACTACAGCCAAGGATATTCGTTAATATCACATCTATGAATTTATATTTCATCGCTGAGACTCAGCTCAATAATCAATCCATATCACTGAATTATCCATGCACTACGGCTAGGTATATTCGTTAATATCACGACCATGAATTATCCATGCACTAAGGGCTAAAGATAATCGTGTTTTCATCAACGTTCATGATCATGCCATAAAACAATTCATCTTTGCACCCTTGGCCGAAGAGAATCCATAGCTATAATCATACCAAAAACTGTCCATCAATGCACTACGAGCCAATGAAGACATTTTCCACATCATTTGTAATATTACGGTCATAAGTATACCGAATAATCCCTGGTCATATCCATACCAAGTTCATCTATGCACTACAGCCAAAGATGACTTTCAACACAATATAAGCATGAGGATGATGACAATGATATAAGAATTAATCAAATGAGATAAAGGATAAATATTAAATATTTATAATACAATTTATCCAGCGTTCAATAATAACCAAATGTTATCAATCATTTAATAATCTCATAATCTAATATCATTAATATTATAATCATATTTTAATAATTTCTTAAACTTATAAATAATTTATTTCAATTGTTTACACTTTATCAAATAATGCATTTAATCATTCAAAAATACCATACACATAAGATTTCATAATCAATGATCAAATCCCTCATCAAAAATCCTGTATATACCCTATATAGGATTCTCAAGCCATAAAATCCTATTTTCCAATTTTATTACTTCACATAACATATTTAATTTATTTACTCATAACTAGTTCATTTTCATGAAAAATACCAAATCAATTCCAAAAATATTTATTTTCTGGAATTTAGCAGAATATAGTTCCATCTTAAACATATATTTTTTTCAGAATTTTTAAAATTCATTTACTATTTTTCATATGGCTAAAACTATCGAATATTTAGACATTTATCATAAATTGTACTTTTGTCCAAAAATTCCAAAATTTACAGGGTATACTCCTGTTATATACATGTATTCCCAATAAAAATTTTACCAATTTTGGAGTTAACCACAAGGGGTTATAAGGGTTTATTTTTAAAATAGTCTTTTCCCATAAAATCCATAACGCTTACTCTATACATCCAAAAATCGCCATTTTTGGACACAATCTAGAAAACTCATCAAATTATCATTTCAAATTTATTCAGAATTTTTGAGGGTCAAATTTTTTAAGAAACTACCCCTGGCAGAAACTAATTTTTAATGAAAATACTATTCGTATGAATACGAATGATCATTTATCATGCATTCGGTAACCTACATAGACATGATATTTTAACAGAATAATAAAAAATGGAACCATGTCATGCGTAAACGCACAGACAGGATATTCCAACAGAATAATAAATAATGGAATAACAGAAGAATTCACCAGGCATGCGATAGACCGCACAGACAGGTTATTCCAAAAGAATAATAAATAATGGAACCAGGTCATGCGTAAAGCATAGACAGGATGTTCCAACAGAATAATAAAGAATGGAATAACAGAAGAATTTTACCATGTATGCGGTACTTCGCATAAACAGGTTATTCCAATATAATAATAAATAATGGAACCAGGTCCGGCGTAAACGCACAGACAGGATATTCTGACAGAATAATAAAGAATGGAATAACAGAAGAATTTCACAAAGTATAGGGTAGCCCTCGTATACAGGTTATTCCAACAGAATAATAAAGAATGGAATAACAGAAGTTCTCTTCATGAATACAAAAGAAATAATACCCCTTACGAGTACAACAAATAATATTATTTACCGTCAAAGAAACTAAATATAAGAGTAAGAAAGTATCAGAATACTTTTCTATAGTTTCTCTATAATTTCTCTCTCTAGAGTTTCAGTGAATTCGTAAGAAATTATGAAGGAATGAGCTTCTATTTATAAAAAAATGGACTGCATAGTAACT
Organism: Panax japonicus; assembly: GCA_020205505.1. NCBI lineage: Eukaryota > Viridiplantae > Streptophyta > Magnoliopsida > Apiales > Araliaceae > Panax > Panax japonicus. Next base: position 61,846,846 of record CM035094.1, read on the forward strand.
AACTCATGAACGGTCCAGATTAATTTACTTTAATCTGACGGTCCATATTTAAAGCAAAATCTTTTAAATAAAATATAATATATTCTATTTATAATTTAATAAAACGAATAACTTTCTAAAAGATTTTACTATGCAAATACTATGCAGACACTATGCATAATAAAATATAATATATTCTAATTATTGTCTAATAAAACAGATAACTTTATAAAAGTATGTTGTTATATATAAAAAGTTTTTACTATTAGCCTAATAAAACGAATAACTTTATAAAAGTATTTTGTTTTATATAAAAAAAATTTCTGTTTTATTACATTAATAATACCAATAAAACAAAACTGAGTGACTTCTCACATAAGCATCAATAATCAATACCGTGTACTACTATGTAACCATGCTTATTACTGTACTTTTACTACCGAGTAGTTCAATAGTATTAATGGTAAAACTTCCGCCGTTATTTTTAATAAAATATTTTTGTTGTTTTCTCAATCCGACAATAATTCTGCTGTGGGGTCCACCAATGATTGTACCGTCGTACGGATATTCCCTGATAAAAAGAATATTCCCCGACTAATCGAATATTTCCCGACACAACGAATATTTTATATTAACTTGCTTACTTTGCAAAAAAAAAAATTCACATATTACTCTTAACTTTAAACTTTTATCAAAATAAAAAAATTGAATACTTTTATTTCATAAAATTCGGAGTCTCACAACTTTTCTAACACAAGGTCTAACAAGTTTTATCTTGAACAAGACACTATAAACACCATATCATGCTCATTTATATTTGAACTCAATCATGTATATAAACTACTAAGTTCAGAACTTATAGAACATAAGTTTCCACAAGGTTTGTTTATTTTTTCAAAATCTTCAAGTTTCTTTTCAAAAAACATACTAAGTCATGCAAGGAATTTCTATTATGAGCAAGGAAATTTTATATGTCATGTATTATATCATGCATTTTCATGTTACATCACTTAGAACAACATATTTCATCGTTGGGAGCACTATACTAGTGTATGTGCTCGATATACGCCCTCCGATCGCCTCTGAATACATAACAGTCAAAAAGATGACTATTTTGACCCTTTCTAAAGACCTCAAATAGAAACACTTAAAGAACAAAAGTTGTAGTTCTATCCGTTCTCATTCCAGATCATCTTGAATAACCTCAATCGGAGTTCGTATAAAAACATTATAACCGTTTTACCAAAATAGGTCAAAGCAGTCACAATCAGCACACATGGGGCGCGGCCGCGCCCCTTTTCCTCACCATGCTAGTGCGCCCTCATAATAACCCCAGCCCAGCTGCGCGCCCAAGCGCACGGGTGGCGCGCCTGTTAGGTTTGTAATATTCATGAACGCAATCAAATTGCAAAAATAATGCGGAAACGTGTAAAATTAGAGTTTAAAAATTTTACAAACCATAAACCCGGATCACCCTTTATGCACAATTATTAATTTAACGAAAAGATAAGAACAAGAATCATACCCTTGAAGATCCAAGCTTCCTCAGGTACAAGTTCACCTCCAATCCTTTTCGCGTTCATCTTGAATCCACCGGGTTTGGTTCCTTCCTTTGATCAACGTTAGCCACCCAAGTGTTTGGCCTCTATAGGTGATCCACCAAGGAAGAAGAAGAATTCAAGAAGATGGGTATTTGGCAAAACCCTAGTTTTCTCTATCTCTCATAGAAAAGGGTGTACTCTCCCAACTATTGGAATTACGTATTCTAAGAATACGTCAACCACCACATCACCCATAATAAGACTCCTCTTATTTATAGATGTAGGCAACCCTCCTTAACAATTAAGAAATTTGGTTTTAATTAATTAATTAAATTCTTTTAATTAATTAAGCTCCCTAATCTTATTAGGGATAATTAATTAAACTCCTTTAACTAATTTTCTCTCCTAATCCTATTAGGAATAAATGAGAGTACTTATATTAAATTAATTCCTAAACTCTTTTAGAAATTAAAATAATAATAATTGTAATAATATTAATAAGACTCCTATTATTAATTTATATTTAATATTTCTAAAATATTAAATAATAAATATTAAGCTATTTAATTTATTCTATCACTATAGATTAAATTAAATATACTTAACATATTATTACGATTATGCCATTAACTTCTTAAATAATTATTCTTTCTTTTATGGTGTGACCCTTTAGGTTCTCCATATTAAACCGGTTGTGAATAAATCAATTAGAACAATTCTAATCTTATTTAAATAAATAAATTAAACTAATAATTTATTTAAATAAATAATATTTATTCTACAATAGGGATAAGCCTTCCTAGCGATCAACGACTTTCCAGATAATATAGATTTCAACATTAATCATAAAAGAACCTTTAAGTAAATAGTTACCGTACAATTCAATCCTTCCACCATACAATGTCCCAATTAAATATAAGACATGGAATTACTGTCAAGTCTTATTTTATTTAATTATATGTATTTCGACTCTTAAATGCACAACTCCAAATAATGCAAATTAGAAACTCCTTTCTAATTTCATTCTTCCTTGGCCAAGGACTACTGAGTTGTCATTTATCGAATCACATATGACATTTCTCTTCTTTTACTAGAAGTGGTAGATTCTTTATTGATCATACATTATCTCCATGTACAACTTATTATACCCAAGTATACCCTTTTATATACCCTAAGGGTCTTAAGGAATAAGTTAAAGTATAACTCATCATACACAAGATACTATGATGATCTCAAGTCCAAGGATCACTTGTACTACTATCACTACAGGAATTCCTATTGACATGCAAGTAAAACTCCATTAGGTATTCCTTAGCGAGTCACGTTCAGTGAACTTATTCTCTAATAAGCACCTACATATTTGCTTTAATGTCTCCACACAAATGATCATGAGATCAATCATCTTCATCCAATGAGCAAGCAACGTATATACCAATCTATCCGGATTCACTAATCCCCAATTTAGTAATCCAACGATTGGGAACTATTTTAGTTTTAAGCTTTCTAAGAATTTAGATCTCATTAGAATGATCATCATCATTATTCCAAACCTTTATGCGAATTATTAATTGTTTTTATTTGATATGTGTTTAGAACAATTTAATTGGGCATAATTTTGTTGTATAAAATTAAAAAAAATCGCGAAGTCTGTTAATCGTGACATGCTGTCCGCAGCATACTATATATTTATAATCAAATGGACCACGTGATTGCTTTGGTTTACATATATAGATATGTCATCTTGAATCACTTACCAAGAAAGAATCTTCCAAGAATTTTTTTTTTTTTTTTGAAAAGTTTTAGGAATGCTTTAATATTATATATTTTATTATTTTTCAAAAACTGGTCCTGTGTTATTATATATGATTACGGATATTATATATATATATATATATAATCTTAATAATTTTATAATTAAAATAAAAAAGTTTATTTTAATCTTAAAATAAAAGGTTTATTTTAATTTTAAAATAAAAGATTTATTTTAATTTTAAAATTAGAATTTCATGCTAACTAATTAGAGTTGGAATTGAATTCCATGATAACTAATTAGAGTTGAAATTGGATTCTATGTTTCCTTAAATAAAAGAGTTTATTTAGATATGAAATAAGATTTCATATTATTCAAAATAAAGGAGTTTATTTTTGAATAGGAAAGAGAATCCTAATTTCCTTAAATTAAGGAGTTTATTTAGATATGAAATAAGATTTCATATTATTCAAAATAAAGGAGTTTATTTGTGAATAGGAAAGAGAATCCGTGTTTCCTTTGAAAAATGAGATATTTTTTTTACATGGAATTGGATTCCATAATTAATTAAAATAAAGGAGTTTATTTTGATTAAAAATTTTGATTAAAATAAAATAGTTTATTTTATTCAAAATTGGATAAATTAAAATAAAATAGCTTTATTTTTGTTTTAAATTTGGATTAAAATAAAGGAGTTTATTTTGATTCAAAATTAGATTTTATACTAACTAAATTTGCCCATTAAATGATATCAATATATATATTAAATGTTAATTATTCATGAGATGAATGTTATTTATTGATACATATGGTGATGTATATGATAATAAATGGGATTGATTATGGACTATTGACCAATGTGATTGAATTTTATTTTAGTTGGATGCATGAATGTATGGGTTTTATTAAATGGGGTCTGCGTACCTCGTCTTCTCTAATTTTTCTTAATGTAAATTCTATCTCCCTCCTATGTACTTCCCCTTGACTGCTGATCAAGGTTTCTATTTATTTTAAATAGTTTTGTAATAGGAATAGTTAGAATTAATTTTGAAGAATTGGAGATCAAGGAACAAGGAGCGCGTGAAGACCTGTTTGTAATGGAGCCCGAATTTAAATGTAATAGTTATATTTAAATATTAATTCTTGTACCCCTAGGGTTTGACCTTTTGGTTCACTTGGTGGCTCTAGTGAACCAAACTAGAATAAAAGTCCATAATCAATCCATGTAGAATATAGTATTCTATATGTGCATGCTTATACTATATATATTATGCAAACATGCTTCGCATGTTCATTAATATGACGCGTATTTTATATATATATGTGCATGCGCGCTAAACAAGATGGGACAAATTAATAACAAACCCCTCAAATTTTTATATGAAGTTGTAACGTTCAAAGATATTTAGAATATCGAACGTCGCCTTCTAGCATGATAGAAACAATAGAGTATTAAATATTTAATATGAGTTTGTTGTGCACACACAAGGCGAGTATTAAATATTTAAGATGTTGTTTTTATTACATATGATGTTTATAAGGAATTGAACATTACTGCTTTGTTGTGCACACACAAGGGCTGTAGTTTTCTCTTTACATATATGGAAATGCTGGGTCTGACTTAACTAAAATCATTTTAGTTCGGATGTGCACACACTTGACCATTATGATTTAAGAGGCAAAATACAAGGAGTTACATAGTTGACGTAATTGACAAGAGTTGTCTACCTATTTATTTATATATAGTTTGTTGTGCACACACAAGGCTATATACATTTGAAATGGGATCCTTATTCTCACTAGCAAATTTTTAATTAGATTTTGCCGAACTATATAAATGAGGGTAATATAGTTTGAAGAAAATAGTGGGAGATACCAATTTAAAACAAGACCTAAATTATTTTGGTAATTAATAAAAGAATGTATGTTAAAATGTTGTTAATTACAAATTCATTTACAGAATTTTACAATGTCTAAATTACTATCACTGCGTAGCATATTAGATGCTAAATTAACCGGAGCGAATTAAACGGATTGGTTAAGGAATTGAGAATAGTTCTCACGGCTGAAAAGCTATCTTACGTCCATAATACGTCTATCCCTGCAATGGTTGCAGACAATGCCTCTGAGGAAGAGATTGCTACTTTTAGAAAGTGGCAAGATGATGCACAGTTGGCTCAATGCATCATGCTCGCATCCATGAGTAACGAGCTTTAGCGTCAGCATGAAACTATGGATGCTCCTACTATATTCCTGCACATCAAGTAGTTGATGGTGAGGAAAGTAGGACTGATAGATATCATATATCTAAGGAGCACTTTCGATCTAGAATGACCGATGACACTACAGTACAGATAAAAGTCCATAACATGATCAATTTGATTGAACAATTAGGACAACTGGTTTTGTCATGGATGGAGAGTTGAGCCAAGATTTGATCTTGCACTCACTCCCGGACTCCTTTCACAATTGTTGTGAAATTTTTTTATATGAACAAGCTAAAGATCAGCCTCGCTGATTTTCTTAACATGTTGAAAAATATTGAGAGTCAATTTCCAACCAAGAAAAATCATGTCTTACTAGTTGGGGCCAAAGGATCTTCTGAAAAGAAGAACGATTCATAGAAGGTAAACAGAAAGGCGTAAACAAAGGATAATAAAAACAAAACTGATATGGATAGCAAAGGAGTTTGCTTCCACTGCAATAAGCCTGGACACTGGAAGTAAACTGCGAGAAGTATCTTGCAGAGGCTAACCAAAGAAGCTTAGTGAAGTTTCGGTTACAAATACAATTTTTTTCATGATTTAAAATAAATTTTTCTTTAAGTCAAGGTTCTACTTCGGTATTTGATACCGGCTTTGGTTATCATAAATATAGATTTATGAAGGGACCAAGTAGAAGTAGAAAGCTAAACAAATATAAGTAAGCCTATGTGTGGGAAATGAAGCAAAGGTTGCTGCATTAGCCATAGGAACTTATAGTTTAGCAATGCCTACGGGCAAGTCTATTAAGTCAATAAGTTGTTATTGTATTCCAGTTCTCGTTGGAAACATTATTTCCATTTTATTGTTGGACAATGAAATCTTTGGTATTATAATTAAGAACAATTGTTGTTCTATTTATAATAATAATGTTTTGTATAGAACTGGAATATTACTTAATAAATTTTGTATACTTGACTTACATGAAAATAATTTTTGCGTATTGAACAAATTAGTATAAGAAAAGGAGATGATCATTCAAAGAGTTGAATGTATGTATTTGTTGAAATACAAGTATAAATTATTTGAAAGGTTCAAAGAATTCAGAAGTGAAACAAATTGGCAATGTATTAAGATTCTTTGATTAGATCAAGGAATAAATACTTGTGCAATAAGTTTCTAGATCATCTCAAACGGTTTTCTCATAATGGACACATCCTGATACGCAATAATTGATTGATGTATCTGAATGGAAAAATCGTACCTTGTTAGACATGGTGCGGTCCATAATGATTTTACCAACATTCCAGTATCCCTCTAGGGCCATGTCCTAGAAATGACTGCATATCTACGAAAATGGTAACCTCAAAATCCGGCCCCAAGACTCCATAAAAGTTATGGACAGGGAGGATTCCTAATCTTAAGTATGTTAAGATAAGGGGTTGTCCAACTTATGTGAAAAGGTTTCAAAGGATAAGCTTGGGACAAGATTTGACAAGTATAGATTTGTGGGACATCCTAAAGTAAGTTTAGGGCATATGTTCTATAATCCTACTTAGCAAAAGGTGTTTGTTGCGAAACATGCTGCCTTCTAAGATAAAGGTGTTTATCATTGAAGGGGCTAGTGGGAGAATAATACATCTTGAAAAGTTCAAGAACCACAAAATACTAAAAGTCAAATAAGAGGAACCTATAGATAGACCTGTTGTACCACAACCGAATCGTAAACCTGGAATAGTACCGAAGATACCTAGGAGGTATGGATTCATCATGGATGATGATGATGAGGTACGTATCATAGAAGATGATGATCCAGTTACATACGATGAGGTAAGAGTTGTAGACACTATGAGAAATGGATTGAAGCAATCTTCTCAAAAATGGAACATTCATTTTGATATGATAATCAAAAGAGTTTGATTTTATCAAAAACAAGAATGAACCTAGTGTGTACAAAAGGGTCAGTGGGAGCGTCGTGACATTTCTGGTATTATATGTTGATATAATACGGATAAGGAATGACATGCCAATGCTAAAATCAATAAAGATAAAGTTATCTAAACATTCCTCCATGAATGATTTGGGAAAAGTATCTTAATTGGGGATGCAAATCTATATAGATAGATTTAAAAAAATGCTCGGCTTAACCCAAGGAACGTATATTCATTTGATGCTAAAGTCGTTTAGCATGGCAAACTCCAAGAGATGTCTCATGTTGATGAGCCATGGAGTGTATCTCTCTTAATAGTCCCCATAGACTCCAAAAGAGAGATCGCATGAGTGACAATCATGTTTGCAATGAAATATACGCGACTTGATGTTGATTAGTCATATTCTGGAGAAGTTCACTGTGAGACAGTGAAAAACATCTTAAAGTACTTAACCAGCACTAAGGATGTGATATAATTTATGGCGGGTCTGAATTAAAACTAGAGGGCTTAACAGACTCAAGTTTTTTAGACAGACCAAGACGACAGAAAATCCACTTTAAGGTAAAGGGTTACCTTGAATGGTGGTGCAGTGAATTGGAAAGGTTCTAAACAACAAAGAGTTGTTGGTTTAGTGATAAAGACAAAGTATATAGCTATAAATGAAGCTACAAGATGATTGTTTGGATGAAAAGTTCATTACAGAACTAGGAAAAGTTCCTAAGTCTCATCTTAGATCTAAACATGTGTTATGGCACTTTCATTTGATTATAAGAATCATTGAAAGATGGGAAATCACTATAGAGATAGTGAACTCTCAAGAACAACATTACATATCCATTAACTAAAGCTTATCCAACAGCAGGATGATCGTCACTTAGAGAAGAAGAGTATGAGATACCATGACGATTGGCTTTAGTGCAAGTGGGAGATTAAAAGTAGTATGCACACAAGCCAATTATGTTTGATGATAAAGCATATACTTTGTAACAATATTATTCATTTATTAATAAAAAGTATTAATTTATTAAAGGCTTTTAATTATCTACATGATGCTGTTTTATAATAGGTGATAAACCCATAGTTTTAAGCAATGCTTTTGGAATAATGATGATGATCATTCTAATGAGATCTAAATTCTTAGAAAGCTTAAAACTAAAATAGTTCCCAATCGTTGGATTACTAAATTGGGGATTAGTGAATCCGGATAGATTGGTACATACGTTGCTTGCTCATTGGATGAGGATGATTGATCTCATAATCATTTGTGTGGAGACACTAAAGCAAATATGTAGGTGCTTATTAGAGAATAAGTTCACTGAACGTGACTCGCTAAGGAATACCTAATGGAGTTTTACTTGCATGTCAATAGGAATTCCTGTAGTGATAGTAGTACAAGTGATCCTTGGACTTGAGATCATCATAGTATCTTGTGTATGATGAGTTATACTTTGACTTATTCCTTAAGACCCTTAGGGTATATCAAAGGGTATGCTTGGGTATAATAAGTTGTACATGGAGATAATGCATGATCAATAAAGAATCTACCACTTCTAGTAAAAGAAGAGAAATGTCCTATGTGATTCGATAAATGACAACTCAGTAGTCCTTGGCCAAGGCAGAATGAAATTAGAAAGGAGTTTCTAATTTGCATTATTTGGAGTTGTGCATTTAAGAGTCGAAATACATATAATTAAATAAAATAAGACTTGACAGTAATTCCATGTCTTATATTTAATTGGGACATTGTATGGTGGAAGGATTGAATTGTACGGTAACTATTTACTCAAAGGTTCTTTTATGATTAATGTTGAAATCTATATTATCTGGAAAGTCGTTGATCGCTAGGGAGGCTTATCCCTATTGTAGAATAAATATTATTTATTTAAATAAATTATTAGTTTAATTTATTTATTTAAATAAGATTAGAATTGTTCTAATTGATTTATTCACAACCGATTTAATATGGAGAACCTAAAGGGTCACACCATAAAGGAAGAATAATTATTTAAGAAGTTAATGGCATAATCGTAATAATATGTTAAGTATATTTAATTTAATCTATAGTTATAGAATAAATTAAATAGCTTAATATTTATTATTTAATATTTTAGAAATATTAAATATAAATTAATTAGAGGAGTCTTATTAATATTATTACAATTATTATTATTTTAATTTCTAAAAGAGTTTAGGAATTAATTTAATATAAGTACTCTCATTTATTCCTAATATGATTAGGAGAGAAAATTAGTTAAAGGAGTTTAATTAATTATCCCTAATAAGATTAGGGAGCTTAATTAATTAAAAGAATTTAATTAATTAATTAAAACCAAATTTCTTAATTGTTAAGGAGGGTTGCCTACATCTATAAATAAGAGGAGTCTTATTATGGGTGATGTGGTGGTTGACGTATTCTTAGAATACGTAATTCCAATAGTTGGGAGAGTACACCCGTTTCTATGAGAGATAGAGAAAACTAGGGTTTTGCCAAATACCCATCTTCTTGAATTCTTCTTCTTCCTTGGTGGATCACCTATAGAGGCCAAACACTTGGGTGGCTAACGTTGATCAAAGGAAGGAACCAAACCCGGTGGATTCAAGATGAACGCGAAAAGGATTGGAGGTGAACTTGTACCTGAGGAAGCTTGGATCTTCAAGGGTATGATTCTTGTTCTTTCTTTTTCGTTTAATTAATAATTGCGCATAAAGGGTGATCCGGGAATATGGTTTGTAAAATTTTAAACTCTGATTTTTACACACTTCCGCATATTTTTGCAATTTGATTGCGTTCATGAATATTATAAACCTAACAGCGCCCGCGCGTGGCTTTACACAGAACACAGTTTTTGACATAACTTTCTCATTTTAAGTCTAAATTAGTTGGTTTTCGATTCATTGGACTCATTAAACTCTTAGCTACTCATATAGAAAATAATTATAACACTTCAAATATATTAACAAATCATTTTAAGGGTTCCAATTCAATGTTCATGCTATATTTTTATGTTTTAAACACATTTAGCGAATTCGATCGTCACGACTTTGTTTCTTAACCAATTAACACGATTTAAACTACGCCGTTTTCATTTCATCATATACTAACATAATCCAATACCAATTTGCAGATTATAACACATATTAGACATAAAATTTCGTACTTTCTTAAGCTATTTTTCATAAACATACACTGTTATTAACTTTTCTCCCTACAAACCCAAATTTCATGAATTTGATACTCAAACAACTCTCACATGTGATGATTAACAGAGTATAAACCCTTCATACATGTATATATATCAATCCAACAAAATTATCAATAGAAATTCCAAAAATAAAGTTAAAATTAGGATTATACCTTATTCCTTTGATTGTTTACTAGCAAGAGATGATGCCAAGTCTTAGAAATTTCTCTCCTACCTCTAGACAATCGCAAAGAATTCTCTCTTTCACTGTGTTTTTCTCTTGCTTTCTCCAATACTCTGTCTTAGTTAGCCTTAGGAAAATAAGACGCGTAAAAATATAAACTGATATGGCTTTCACCCTTATTCTTCCGTTAGCAAAACAATACGTCAGTTACAATAAGCCAAAGGCCACAAGGCCTTGTTTGGCTACACCCAATTATCCCTCACTAGTTTATGTTAATAATATTATATTATATAGTTTTTGTTTGTTACAACTGTAACCAATTTTCATAACTTACAATAATAATTAAAATAATTATAATTTTTATTATAATTATTTTGATGATTAATAAATAATTGTATCTCTAATTCAATTAATAAATTAGACTTAAACATCACTTTATTTAATATACTTATTTTCTTTAATATTAAACAACTCATTTAATTTAATTAATTCATTAAATTAAATCTTCAAAGAATAAAATTTACCTTTGCTTTAACTTAATTATCATACACATGTAAATAAATTATTATACTACAATTTCATAAATTATTTATTTTTCTCAATCAATAAATTATTTAAAATATTTATTCAATTCAATAAATATTTAAGATTAATTACCAAAATTCATTTAATTCCTTCAATAGTTAACTCAACTATTAAACCTCACTTTCCCAATATATGAATATATATTTCTCTTCACACCAGATCACATATTTCAAAATATATAGCACGTATATATACATACTCAAACTCAAAATATCTCATAATAAGAATTTTAATTATTAAATTCCTATTTTAATAACTTATAAAAATTCGGGTTGTCACAACAAGCTTAACGGCAACTGAGTAGCACCATTTGAGAACTCAACTATTATCAAGTGAAGTAAGAAGTTCCAAGTCAGAAAGACTTGAAGAGTTCTAAGTGAACTAAGAAGTACCAAGTTTGCTGGGCTTGAAGAATTCAAAAGTGAACTAAGAATTTCCAAGACTGCTTGTCTTGAAGGAATTTGTGAGATTCAAAGATTGTAAAGATATCCTTAGTAGATTTCCTACTCACAGAGTAGAAGAGTGGGTTAGGAGCTTTGAGTGCTCTAAACAAATTAAAAAATGTGTCTCTTATATTCTTGTCATAACTGCTATAACTACTTAACTCCTATTAACTCGTTATTTCTGAAAGAGAAAACAAATAAATCTCAATTCCAATGTGATTAAGTCATTATCAAAACTGACAAGTATTTTTGGAAAAAGAATTCTTAAAATATATATTCACCCCCCCTTCTAGATAACTATTGTGCCTCTGGGAACTAACATTTGGTATCAGAGTAGGTTCTTTCAAACAGCCTACAAAGCTTAAGTAGATCCAATGGCACATCTGATAAGTGAATCAAAGACTGGAGGAGGTAACAAGCAACCTATGTGTAATAATTATAAATTTTCCAACTGGAAAGTTTGTATGCAAGCCTACATGGATTCAATAGATGAAGATCTATTTAAAACTATTTAGAATGGGCCCTACGTTTCCACAAAGCTTGCACCAACTTCAGACGACCCAAACAGAATTCAGATCAAGGTCAAAGCAGAATGGACTGACAACGAAAAGAAAGCTGTCCAACTATACAAAAAGGCCAAGAACTTTTTGCTCCAATCTTTAGAAGATGACCTATTTGAAAATGTGGTCAACAACAAAATAGCAAAGGAAGTATGGGAATAATTGCTCATTATTCATGAAGGAACTAAAGAAGTCAGAGAAAACAAACAATCTCTTCTAACTCAACAACATGAAATGTTTTCCCACGCTCTACGAGAAAATGTCACTTCCACCTATGAAAGATTCAATGTTCTGCTCAACTCTCTTCGAGCCTTTTGAAAGATCTATCCAAATAAAGATGTAACGGGTCGAATTAATTAAGTCATGATTTTTGGGACAGAATCCTTTTAAGGGGGAAAGATATGATGAACGAGATTTTGTAAATTAATTTTAATATTTATTGAATTAAAAAAATATTTTTCGAATTGATTTGAGTTACTGATATTTAAGGTATTAGATTAATCATTTGGAGCTAAAAGTCAATTTTGCGGCTATTTTCTAGTAGGATATTAAAATTATTTTATATGAGGTTTCTTTGTGATAGTAAGAGGAGATCTTAAAATTTGTTGGGTTAAGGTTTGTACTAAGAGAAGTATTGATTGATTAAATGACTAGATAGTAAGTAACGATATAAGAGATTATGAATAGTTATAATTTGCTTATGCAGATGGTAGAATATGTGACTTGGAGGTTGATATGGTGATGAAGGGGTCTTAGTAGTATTTTGGTGTTATAATATTTGAGAACTAAATTCGATTTGAGGTTATGATATTTTGGAACTCTTAAGGAGGGTTGGTGATATAATTTGTAAAGTTGTTCTGTTTATTCGATTTCATTGAAGTTTTTACATGAATTTGTGTAAAATAAATAAAAAAATGAAAATAGTTTGTTAAATCTTTGTCATGTGTGAAACATAAACATTTTTTGAATTAAATATAATTTTAAATATTTCGGGTATTCGAATCGAATTTAGATGAAGAGAAATTTTTGTGTTTTCGAATTATGTTACGAAGAGTACATACGTTTACAAGAACGAAAATCAAGGAAATTGACAAGGACCCGCACTAGCTGTGGAGCATGTTGTTTAATTCAATGCAAAACGAAAAATTTTAACGGGGCTTGACACGGTAGCTGACGAATCTTTTACAAGTACATGGATAATTACGATGAACGATGGACGTACCAGGCTTGATCGTTACAAAGGGACATGTTACGTCTTAACTAAAGTTATGAATAATTATGCCATGTAAATAAATAATTGCTTAGGAGGCGGAGGAGACTATTCGGCAAGAGTATCATCACCTCTTTGATGATAGGTAAATATTTGTTCTTCTTTTGATTTCGGGACGGAATTTTTTTTAAGGGGGAAGTAATGTAATACCCGAAAAAAAATTATATTCTTAAAACATATTGTTTGGACTTTGTCTTTTATTTGAGTCAAACTTGTTATTTAATTTATTTGGGCTAATAAGTATTACTAAGTGATGGATAAATTAACTTAGTAAAATTGGGCTTTTAACTAATTGGGTCTAATTTATATTTGTGTAATATGTAAAATTCTATTAAAATTAGGAGAAATAATGAGATATATAAATAATAAATAAAACCTATATGGCATATAGTGTACCCTACGTTTGTTCGTCTGATAAAAAAAAGAAGAAGAAGAGGTGACCGCTTAACCGAGGAAGAGAGAGTTGTGATTGTGAGATTTAATTAGCTTACTAAAAAAAAAAGAGGTGCCTTCCTTTCCTTTTGCTTTTCTGTAAATCATTAGTTATGGGGTCATATCGGTCTAATTGTGTAATCAATAGTATGGGGTATATATATGTTTCATTGTTTCACTATTTCGCATGATAAGAGATTGATATAAAGCTCATGTGTTGAAAAAAAGAAGAAGAAGAAGAAGAAGAGATTCATTATCGTGAGTAAAAGCTAATGGAATAAAACAGGATGTATAGTGTGTGTGTGTGTGTGTGTGTGTGTGTGTGTCTATATATATATATATATATATATATATATATATATATATATATATATATATATATATATATATATATATATATAGATATTAAGGATGTTGATTAGGTAAATAAAAGGGAAATGATTAGAAAATCAATTATAATTTAATTTGGGTTTTTATTTTAAAATTGATGTAATTGAGGAAATTAATTTCATATTAATATAAATTATAGTTATTAAGTAACTTACAGTTGCATTATTATTGTATTTTTTTATTAGTTTGGATGGAAGGTGTGACACCCCCAAATCCGGGTACTTAAATTTCCACATGATTTGGTGTTCACTGTACAAATATCATCTATCTATCTACCCATAATAAATGCAAACCATGCAATAGATAGAAATAAATCCTCCCCTTATGGGGTTACAACATATGAAAAATAAATACATTCCCAGGTCAAACTAACCTTAAACATCTGTACGGAAACATAAACAAATAATAAGTCTTAACAATATCAAGTCTTGACAATAACATTCTTAAATTAAATAACATGTCTTCATCACTTATTAGCTTTGCCCTTGCCTTTTCTAGTAGAAGGCTCATCGTACCTTTCGTTATTAACTGCAATGTTATTATTACGCAAGAGTGAGCATGATTGCCCACAAGTATAAAAATGAAATAACAATATATAATAACATGCGAGTGAATCAAAGACTTTTGACATAAAAGCTCAACTTTTGAATCAAGAATGAATAACAAGAATTCAAAAGATTTTTGAGGGTCATAAGACCTTGAACTATGTCATAGGCTATCAAGGGTTATACTTCAAACCTTTAACAGTCATAAGACTATGGACTCTTCTACTCGTACTTAGGGGGATCAGCCCTTAGTACTATACTGTACACAATATATTAACGTTAACGCATAAATAATCCCTATACAGGGTTGTTCATCTCAGTTTGACATTAGAGTCCGCATCAAAGGAAGTTTGGTTTGGATAAATCAATAAGGGTATCTGAAATTTAGAACGTTCATCAATTATGGACTAGTCGAATCAAATAAGGGTTCACTAGTCTAACAAGATTCAACAATAAATGATAATTAAATTGAATAACAATTTCAAGAGGTATACAATAGAACAAGTATTGTATAACAGAATCATACTTTGAAATGATAGATAATCTTTAATATAACAAACTAAACTTTATTTAAAAACTTGAATAATGATAACAAGTAGGGATAGGAAACTTGCCTCGTGCGTAGATTACACGTTAATTATACACGTTCTTCGATATAATCCTATATACCTTTTCCATTCACAACTCTAGTTAATTATAATGTAACTAGTCATCAAAAGTTCATTCTTTTTGTCTAATTTGAATTATGACTATACTTAGTCAATTTATCATACTTATTGTCACACAATTTACACTTCGTGAATAATAAGCTAATTATGCATTCAATAATTCAATTCACATGTACTTATGTTATTGACATGTTACGAATCTGTTTTAACATCTCACTATACTTCTAACATATTTTTATGTTTATTAGATTAGGTTAATATCACATTCATGGACTTGAACACTTTAAAATTTTCAATTCTGGACATTCTGCAGAGTGGCGATGCGGCGCCACTAATAGGCTTACTATCGGCGCTGCGGCTGGACTCTTGGCGCTGCGGCACGGGTCTTAAAGCATGGGACTGGCGCCGCGGCACGACGAACCAGTAAAAGTTCTGCAATTCGCGAAAAATTGCAGAACATGGCCAAAACTTCCAATTAATTTATTTTTACACGAAATTAGACATACCCAAACACTATAATACACATCAAATCATTACTCAACCCTTCTAGCATGATTTTAATAAGTTAAAATACATAATTAGCAAAATCAACACATATAATTTTACTGTTCTTGATGTTCTTGAAAGTTTTGAAAACAAAACATGCAAATCAATACTACAGGTTCGTTATAACGCCGAATCCGTTCATTTGAAGTTTGGTCTCTTCATTTTAATATACATAACTATATTCACGTATAAAATTTATGACACAATATATGTTTGACGTATTAAAATTGCGAGTAAGGGCCATATGGCCATATTTCTATACTCTGTAATTTTGTTTAAAGTATATACGACATATTTTATGAAACTGATAATATAGTTTATACAATATATATAATCAAATATGATATGATAACATTTATCACGTAATTAACACATAATCGTTACTTCTTCTTCCACTACAGAGCTTTTACAGAACATGAAAGCCATTTTATGAAAAAACTTAAACAACGTAATAAAAAATTAAGTTTAAGGGTTTACCCTTGATTACTCTGCTTGGATTACACAAGGTTGATCACAACTTACAATCTCTCACAAATCTTCTCTTTTACTCTCAAAAATTCTAAATTCTCTCTGTGATTTGCTTTGAAAACTTAGAAAATAGGAAGAAGAATAATACGTATTAATTTTTATAAAAGAAAGTTGAGCGCAGAGTGGTGGTCAGTTAACCCAGTAATGGTCAACTGCTCTCAACCTCTACTAAGGCCTTGTTTGGAAAGCCTAAAATGGCTCAAAACCATTTAATTTAATAAATCTTTTATACCATAGTTTAATAATGTCACTTATTTATACAATAATTCAAATATATTATTTAATTTAATTTGAATAAAATATAATAATTTCACATAGTCATATAATTAATTTTCTCATTAATTATAAAATAATATTAGGCTTATTAAATATTTCTTTTAATTCAATAAACTCACATAATTACATATTTTGAATAATAAATTCTCCACATTAATTTAATAAATATAACACATATAATTAAATTAATCTATTATAATTGCATCAATTAATTATTTAATCTAATAATTAAATCATCGAAAATATTTATTTAATTCAATAAATATTAAAATTAAATTACAAAAATCTCGTTCGTCACAGAAGGAGTTTAACGAACTATATTTGGATTATAATTTTTGGTATTGCCTTACTTAATATCCAGGTACGGATTCCGTACTCCACTCCTTTGATTATGGTTGCATTCTTTGTATCTCGTGATATCTCGTCGTTTATTTTCTTATAATCCTATTGGAAATCTTAAATAGAAATCTGATAATTGATACTTTGGCTGTATTCAGTAATTTAAATTCTTTTCCTTCTATTAAAATTTGTACATATTCAATAAATAAAAATTCAGCGAGGCTCTTGTTAAATTTGATATGTTCGTTTTGTTTCCCTATTTCGAATTCTGTTATGATTTCACATAGTTGTTTCATGTGAAATAAATATATTAGTTTCATTTTAGAGTTGATACATAAGACTCATATTTGTACTCTTTGAATTAGGTTATCATGTTTAGTAATAATTTTGATGATTGTACGTAGAGCGGTACGTGTTGCTACATTCTTTTTGAGACCTTGTGACTATAATTTGATTTGGTTTAATATGTACATATAAAACCCTTTTTCTTGGTATTATGTTGCATATGTTGGGATATGATATTTTTGTTAGAATATACCGTAGGGTATACCAGAGCTATAACCACCTGTGGGGGTACCACAGGCATGTCGTCTTGGCACGAGAGGCATATCACTCTCTGTGGCTGTGTGATTAGTCCACGGCGTCTCCGTTTTGGGCTCCAGAGGAAGTGGGCCATTTGGTATTTTGTTGTGGGAGGCGTATGGGTTAACCCTAGTTTTCTGTTCTGTGGATTTGTGATGTTGTGCCAAACACACCTATCCGATTTGCACACATTTGGATTCACAGTCCAATGTGTGATTTGCATGTGTGGCATTATTTTGACTTGCATGTGTGGCACCATTTTGACTTGCCTATGTGGCAATGTATATTTCTAAGCTCACTCGGTATGAAATAACACCCAACAATTTGATTCAGCCTATTATTCCATTGTATTAGTTTTGTTTGTTTCTGTTCAGTTCAATTCATTGAGTTAGTTACTTCAGTTCGTTATTTTTTATTGGTTTTGTCAATTCTGTTGATTCAGATATATTTCATTCATATTTTTGGAGATTATAGTTTCGTCAGTATTTACATTTGAGGCTTTATTCAGTATTTTGTCTCTGTTTTTTTCGTATATCAGTTGTATATATTTTGTATATCTGTATCCATACTGGGCAATTGGCCCATGTTGTGTTTTTCGTCCTGCAGGTTTGCAGGGGTGATTCAGGGCTAATGTGATGAGAGAGTTGTCTTTGACAATCTAGGTTGTTTTGATTTTTGGTTTTGGTTATTTTGACTCTAGTTGGAGAATTGTATTTAGTATTATATTAATGGATCACCATTATTAATATTTTGAAGTTATTAGTGCTCTGTTCACTTATTTTAAGGTTTGTTGTGCTTTTCGCGTGACCACCCTTTCTTTTTGGGAAGGGGGTGTTACATTTGGTGTCCTAACAAATCCGTAGTGTTAATTTTTATGTTTTGTGTTCAAAACTTTCAAGAACATCAAGAACAGTAAAATTACATGTTTTGATTCTGTAAATTATGTGTTTTAACTTGTTAAAATAATGCTAGAAGGTTGAGTATTGATTATGTGTATAAAATAATGTCTGGGTATGTATAATTTCATGTATGAATTAAGAAATTGGTAGAAATTGGCATGTTCTGAATTTTTTCATGAACTGTAGGTTATGATTCTGGTTCGTCGCGCCGCAGCGTCGGCTGCAGGCACAAAAACTGCACCGCAGCGCTAGCCACGTCGCATTGCCATTGACCTAGCCACAGCGCCGAGAGTAGGTGCGATGGTGGCGCCGCAGCGCCACTCTGCAGTTTGTCCAAGAATGAGCATTTAGTGATTTTATTTTAGGGACTGTAATAGTAACCTAATCTTTTGAACATAAAAATGTGTTAGTCATATTATGTGGTGATTAAATAGATCCTTAACATATCAATAAGGTAATTACATGTTTAATTAAAATTGTTGAACGCGTAGTTAGCTTGTTCTTCGTGTAGTGTAATACTATGTGTAAATAAGTGTGATAATTTGACTAAGTATAGCCATAATCCGAGTTAGACAAAAAGAATGAACTTGGGATGACTAGTTACGTTATAATTGACGGGTATTATGAATATGAATGGTATGTAGGATTAAATCGAGGAACGTGTATAATTAACGTGTAATCTACGCACGAGGCAAGTTTTTCTAACCCTACTTGTTATCGTTATGCAACTTTATAAACTTATCTCTTTACATTGAAAAAATTCCATACTTATATTCTATATGAACAAGTTCTTATTATTTATTAATCTTTTCAAAGTATGATTCCATTATACAATGTTTATTCTATTGTATACCTCTTAAGTTTGTTATTCGATTTAAATATCAGTTATTGTTGAACCTTGTAAGACTAGCGGACCCTTATTGATTCGACTAGTCCATAGTTGATGAATGTTCTGAATTTCAGAACCCTTATTGATTTATTCAAACCAAACTTCCTTTGGTGCGGACTCTAATGTCAAACATAGATGAACAACCCTGTATAGGGATTATTTATGTGTTAGCGTTAAGATATTATGCACAGTATGGTACTAAGGGCAGATCCCTCTGAGTACGAGTAGAAGAGTCCATAGTCTCATGACTGTTAAAGTTTTCAAGTTTAACCTTTGATAACCTAGGATATAGTTCAAGGTCTTATGACCCTCAAAAGTTCTTTTGATTCTTGTTATTCATTCTTGATTCAAAAGTTGAGTTCCTATTCCAGAAGTCTTTTATTCACTCGCATGTTATTATATTGTTATTTCATTATTATACTTGTGGACAATCGTGCTCACTCTTGCGTAATAATAACATTGTAGTTAAGAACGAAAGGTTCGACGAGATTTCTACTAGCAAAGGCAAGGGCAAGATTAACAAGTGATGAAGACTTGTTGTTTTATGTGATGATGTATTTCTAATTTAGACTTATGTTAATGTTGTGTAAGACAATTAATTATTTATACTTTCGCAGTTAATATTTAAGGTTAGTATGACCTGGGATTGATGTAATTATTTCAAATGATGTAACTCCTTAAGGAGATGATTTATTTCTATCTATTTATGTTTTCATTTATTATGGGTAGATAGACATATGATGTTTGAATAATGAATACCAAATCATGTGGGAATTGAAGTACCCAGATTTGGGGGTGTCAAAAAAGATCTAATCATAAAGTTCATAAGAGCTTTACCTAGCAAGTGAGATGCCAAAACCACTGCCATCAGAGAATCAAAGAATCTCCATAAAATGACCGTTCAACAGTTATATGACAACCTTCTCACGTATGAACTGGAACTGACTCAGCGAGCATAAACTCTATCTGAAGGAAGAAAGAAGGACAAAGGGGTTGCTCTAAAAGCAACATATAACATCTCCAAATCTAACACTGAAAATGACTCTTACTATGATGAAGATGATGATGAGGACTTTGCAATGCTGGTAAGAAGACTCAAAAGGTTCATGCGTCAAGGCAGAAGCAGTAAACCTAAGAAATTCAACAACTACAACAGCCAGGAGAAAATAAATGACTTATGTTACAACTTCAAGAAGCCTAGCCATTTCATTGCAAATTGCAACAAACATCTTAGAAAACACTACTACAAAACAGTAAATAGACAACGCGGAAAAAACGTTGTGGTTTCAGTCAGAAAAACGTCGTGGTTAAGGATGTTGTCTATTTGACACCCTTACACAACGTTTTAAAAACGTTGTAGTTAAGCACAATATACAACGTTTTTTAGGAAAAAAACGTTGTAGATTTATTTTTCAAAAATTAGCAGATGCTTAAAAACGTTATAGAAAGTATGATTCCACAACGTTTTTTGGATAAAAATATTTACTATATCAGACAACTTTTAGGCATATTTTACACAACGTTTTTAAAAGTTGTAGATTAAAAAAAAAGAGGAAAAAAAAGGTTGTAGTTCACCTACATTTCTAAAGCACCTGCAATATGCTAATGTCATGATATATAGCTAAAAGGTCTAAATTCTCATTTAAATTTAAAGTCAAAATGTATCAAACATTCAAAATACACCTCAATAATACCATTCGTTTACAATTTCAAATTACTAGATCCACAAAATATATACCAAATTATCTATATATACATCTCAAATTCATTTTTCAATCCACAAAATAAACCAAACTATCCATAAAATTAAGCTACTACCTAAGCATGTGCAAAAAAGCCTAGATGGATACCCATTTGAGATGAGAAATTCATAGCATGTCCCTGTTGCATGATTTCCCTGAGCTTGCATCAGATGGGGTTGAAGACCTTGAACAAATACTTGCTGCTGCATTTGAGATGGATTTGAATCATTCGCTTGTCTGGTTTAGCAGGTGGAAAAAACCATGGCCTGTATATTTTGATAAAGTGTAGTAATTAAGAATCATTCAGGGGAAAAAGAAGAAGAAAAACTTAAGAATAATACTATTACGTACCTAAAGGCTTTAGTATAACTTAACCCCATCATTTTGAATCCAAGGTTGGTTTGTTCTTTATGAAGTTGAAAAATAATTCTTCCTTCTTCCAAGTTACTGCCAAATACTGCTCGCGAAATCATATCACCAGATAAATCTTCCAGATAAGGCCACACATCAACTTCTGCATAACCATTTGTTAAGACTAATATTTCCCATTTCTTGATCATATCATCGCAGCTCAAGTTTATTGCTGGTAACATGCACTTTACATAAAAAATTAAAAAATAAAGAAAAGTTAAATGGTCAAAAAATTTAAATAAATATAGATTTTGTCCAACATAAAATATTTAATAAATGATGTGTTAATCATTTATTAATGTAATTGATGTCTCATCCTATAATTAATTTTTTTTATCACCTTTGCTTCCTGTATTCATGTTTAGTAATATCCTGTATCTTAATTATTGCAAAACTGCATGCATTTTCTACTAATTAATAACATGCTAAATTATAAAATTGTTTAAAATGAAAAAAGAAGAAGAAGAAGAAGATTAATATTCACCTTTAACTTCTCCAGATGAAAAGCTGGGCTGATTATTTTTCGATGTTTTGTCCATTTTTGAGCGTGAGCACCCAGAAGGCCACCAACAACTAGGTCAGCTACTGGATCTGGATATGGTTTGGTAAGCACACTGCAGTCCGCCCCACTCTTGGTCATCTCCAAAGCTATACCGTCTCCCTTCCCAAACCCAATTCTCTGCCATGCTCCCAGTAAATAAAAGAAACAGCACAAGCCAACAACTATAAATGAAGATACAAAACTCCTAGTCCTACCGTCTCCCGTACTCAATTTTGTTGCCATGATGCACCTGAAAAAATTTCCCACATAAATTCAGCATATGTACACGGAGAAATAAAAAAAACTCATCTAACTTATGTATTTGTTTGCTTTGTTCAAAACTTGTGCATGTGCATAGGTGAGAAATGTCTTCTGACTAGAAAATCGTACAGGAAATGAAGTAAACCTAGATTCAAAATCCATGAGTTTGATTTAACACCAACTTCTACGGCCAAGACAAGAAGCCTCGTAAATGCCCAAGTAAACAATAATCATTCTTCCTAACAAGGTCCTGTAAGTCTCAAGCCATAACCTATTTGTCACTTAAGTATGAAGTTACAACAACTATAAAATACATCATATACAGATATCAATTGCGAGTTACCACTTATGCAATCATGTTATTTTTTCAAATTATCAGGTATATAAACAAAAATTATCCAGCTTGAAGAACAAAGCAAGTAAAGACAGTAAACCAAGACAACCCATATCAATGGTCTGTCTGTTTCATACCAAATCCTCTTCTTACCATAAAATTGATATAACAATAAATTAGTAAAAGAAGACATTTTAGCTTTCAAAACAGAGGCCTAGTAGGAGATCAGCCAAGAACAAAGACAGCAACTAAAAAGGAAATTTACACTAAAAAACAGTTCTTAGACGCTGCTTACTGAGTAATGAACAATAGTTCGATGGTAATATCAAATAAGACCGGTTAATGCAAGCTTCTACTGTTGCATAGTAAAAACCTACATGTAAAATGACAATCACTTGGCAAAAAAAAGGTTTCAAATAGCCAAATCCAGTACACTCAAATTACTTGTACAGTATTTCTTTTTGAGACTTTTAGCCTGTCACTTCTTATACACATGCTACCAGAAAGGAGGCATTCCTGCTCAACTAAGATAAGCTAACGTGAAGATAGAAAAAGGGTAGTAACAGATTCTGAATTTCACTAACCATCTTCTGGGAACGGAAGGAAAAAAGAGAAAGAAATCGTCGGTCAATATGCTCACCTATTGCAGACCACTGTCATAAAGTGATAGAACAGCATGGATGGCAACATACATGGCTGATATCATCAGGCTTGATATCAAGGAGAGAAATTAGCCTTGTATGCCTCTAAACCAGAACTAGGTATTCCAGAGCTCAATATTCAAATAAGCTAACCAACCAAGACCCAATTTTCCATCAGTAATTTATGTAGTTTTAAAAAAATACCAATCAGGGGAGAGGAAAAAAATGTAAAAATGCTAGGTAATCTTCAATTTAAGAATAATAGTGCCCAATAGTGCAGCCAGCAAGAGATGACAAAGTATGTTCAAGAAATCAACTAAACGTGATAACTATGTGAAGAAAATAAAATCTTTTAAAGTATAGTTTTAGATTGCTTACAGATTCGCCACTCAAATTCATATAAGTTTGGGATTTTGCAAGGAAAACAGAAACACCATCTACAAAACCTGAAAGATAAGACAAAATAAATACATGAATTTGCATTTATTAATTTATATCATGCAAATAACTTGCACATGATGATGTTAAGTTAAATAAAGAAAAAAAATAAACCATGGGTTCATATAAAGGAACAACCCATTTATCAATAAATAAATAAAGAGGGCCAACCTTTCCCAAATAGAGCTTTGCAATGAACTGTGTCCACTGGAATTCCTTGTAATTCAGCAAATGCATCAATCATTTTAAACCCTACCTGCTTCCAATCATACAAAATAGTGATAATACTAGAAACCAAAAGAAGTGGTGTTTGAGATAGAAAGGTATTCAAAAAATGTATAAATGTGGACATAAAATGTATAAATGTGGTCGTACAATAGAAATTCTTTCCCCAGAGGTAAATAAAACAGATTCTGAATTTTGAGATTCCACAACCTCGACTCCATTTGTCAATTTATTGTGCATATCCTGCATTCAGAAATCCCTAGAATTAGGCCCATTGCCATCCCATCATAAACTTTAGTTCATCTAGATTATAAAAGAAACAAATCGACAAGAAATAGTATGTATAAAAACTACCAAGTTCAGCAATAGATTGTCCACCATAGAGGTAGCTGTGGTTCTTAACAGATGTCTGTGTAAAAGAACCTGGTTCATTACACAGCAACTGTTTAATCGATGATGGGTAACAACTAACTAAAAGTTACAAAGTTAGGCAAAAAACTTACCGAGGTTGATCGTTCATCTTTAAATAAATCCAATGCATTAACACTAAGGCAAGGCTCCTTGCAAAGAAGAACAACAGCACTCTCTGCCTTGGCAGAAATGAATCCAAGAAGAAAAAAATTTCGACATCCACAATTGTAACACTCCTTAATTGATAAGAGAAACTCCAGAACAGCAAAATTCAAAACGAAATATATCAGAAAATCCAGAAGTTGAACCTAGAGATAATAGAGCAAATTGAAAATAGTAATAGAAATGGAAAAACCTAAACAAAATCATACAGTGAAAATACATATAAGATCTATAACCTTAACTACAGATCCAAGACGGTCCATAATTCACAATAAACATTATAAAAACAAAATTCAAGAGAAAATCTGAGCAATTAAAAGTGAAACCTATAAAGAAATGGAGAAGTAATTACAAAAGTGATAGATATGCAATTAAAGGTACCAGATCGGCCATCTTGATGAGACCTTCGAGTCAGCAATAAATAAGTATGGGCTTTGGCAGCAGCTTCTGATCCTCAAAAATTTTCAACTGATGATCTAATTTCACATAATAGAAAAAAAATGGAGACGAAAAGAACCTTTTGAAGAATAAACAGGATCCATAATTAGCGGTGGCAAAAAAAAGGTAAACAATCCCCATACATAGGGACTGAACTTGTCGTTGCAGAACCCATAGTTTCACAAGCTGAAAGCCCTAATTACAAACGGAACTTCAAAGGACCTAATTGCGTAAGGACCGAACTTGTACTGACAGACGCACTGAAAGAGAGCAGAGAAAGGAACTTCAAAGGGGAGGAATAGCTAGGGTTTTGGTTTTGTGAGAGAAAGAGAGGAGAGAGAGAGAGAGTAGATCTACACGAAGGAAACCGAAGCTCGATCTGCAAGTTCGAAGGAAACCGAAGCTCTCTGCACTGACCAGCCCTTGCAGAGAAAAAGGCGTATGTTTTAATTTTAACCCTCTGTTTTTGAGTTTTAAAATGGATAAAAAAGAAAAGAAATTGACGGAAAATTTAAGTTTTTTTTTTCAATTCTTATGTTTCTGAGTTTTTTAATAAACGGAAAAGAAAAGAAATAGACAGAAAACTTGGTCACATTTTCTGCCAAAGTTTTCCGTCCAAAATTGGCATGATTTGGATGGAAAAGAAATTAGAATAAGTAATATTTTTATAATTCCTATATTATCCTCAACTTTTAATATAATAAATTTTAAATTACAACTCATGTCTTCAATTTTAAATTTTCTATCATTTTCTATTAAAAACTCAGAAACAACACAAAGGAAAACTTTAAGTTTTCTATTCTTTTCTTTTCTGTTCTAATTTAAGTTTTCTATTCTTTTCTTTTCTGTTCAAAAGTCAGAAAACAGAGTGTAAGTGTTCAGTTCATGCTCCGTGCTTTCTTTGTAGATAACATTTTTTAAAAAAAATGTTATCTAATTAAAACAAAAAAAATGCCCTTTTAAATAGATAACGTTTTTGCATATATATTTATAACGTTTATTTTTAAATATGTTGTAAAAAAAAATACCACAACGTTTTTATAAAAAACGTTGTCTATTAAGCGTTGTATATTTAATGTTTTGTAGTAGTGTAAGAACTAAAGAGGAAATCAAGTTCGAATAAAGAATTCAAAGGCAACAAGAGGCCTTAGAAGAAAGACAAAGGTCTTGTAGCCGGACGATCGTGGAGTGACTCAGAAAATGACTCAACTCCCGAATCTGGAGATGATGAAGATCCTCAAATAGCAAATCTATGCCTTATGGCCAAACATACAAATGATAAGAAGAGTTCAGACATTCATGAAGTAAGTATTGATCAGATATTTGATTTTAACTCTCATGATGTAAATATTGATGATTTAAGAACTGCACTACATGGCATAACATCTTATCTGCATCAATACATGAAATGGTTCAGAGTTCTGTCTAAAGATTATTCTCTTCTTCAACAAGAGAAAGAGAAAGTTCAGGAAGAATTGGAAACAACTCTTCTAAGTACTAATTATCTCTCAAAATTTGAAGCTGATAATAAACTCTTAAAATAAACCAATGAACTTAATACACAAAGAGAGTCAAATATAACCTCTAAGATTGAGGAACTAGAAAAGACAATCTCTACATGGAATAAATCATCTTCTTCCATAGACTCCCTGATCTTCAGTCAGAGAAGTGCATCTGACAGAAAAGGTTTAGGTTTTGGGGAATCCACCTCAAAACCATATGTGGAAAAGATAAACGAAACTAGCTCTAATAATGTTTCAAATTTTAATAGAAGTATTACATTTGTGAAATTCTCACAAAAGGAAGAACCAGCACATCCTTGCTCTTCTGATCCAATCCATGTCTCAAGGCATAACGGATCCCATGCTGGCCTAGGATTCAGAAAAGAGAAGAGTAACTTAGTCACTACTCTCCAACCTCGAAGGGTCAATTTACATTTTATTAATTTTCATCGTGATTTATATAATCTTAATGTTTTCCTTGCAATCTACAAGAACAGTCCGCGTTGTACAGCTTCATTGCGCTCTTCCATCATTTGATTGGCCTTCTTCAACTTGTCTTCAACACGATCTATGTGTTTGACGTCTTCATCTTTCTCCCGCTTTGTTGACTCCTTTCCCTAGCCATTCATGCGCAATCTCATTAATAACTAATAACTATCTTCTTTAATAATTTAACTGAGATAATCTCTACTCTACATCTGCAAGTCGTGCAGTAAAGTCTTGAGTCACGACATCTTTTTACGCTAGCTCTATGGTTTTCCTAACTCTTTTTACTCATACTTCATATTAACCTTCTAAAATTCATCTTCCGGATCAAACTCAAGCTCATACCCAAGTTCAACAACAAAAATCCACAGGTATGGCTTTCCCAATACCAACCATACTCAAACTATATAACTTCTTAGGGCTCCTAATCCCTATCTTCCTTCATCAATCTCTCTGACAACAAAGTTTTAATAACTCCGCAACTTGATATGTATAATACATGCTACTCCTAAGTACTCACGAGCACACAAGTCATTAACACATAAGCACATAAAGTCTTTTATCATTTTATGTTCAATAAATTTCCTTAATTCATTCCTTAGAACTCGATAAGAGTTTATCACCTCTATGTTCTCGATCTCCTAGAAGGTTATAGCCTAAGGCTTCTCCGCCTAAGGTTCATAACCTAAAGTTTTGATACCAACTTGTGACACCCCCAAATCCGGGCACCTCAATCCCACAGATTTGGTGTTCACTGTCCAATAAAATCATAACCAACTACCCATAAACAAAGTAAATAATTAAACTCAAAAATTTAAATAATCAATCTCCCATTAAAGGGTTACATAATTTAAAATAAATCCCAGGTCATCTAACCTTTAGTCCAATCATCAACGAAAAATTAAAACATGATCATAATTAAATCTATTACATAAACTTCATAAATAGAAGATAAATTAAACGTTGTCGTCTAATCAAGCACTTTGTCCTTGCCCTTGCTTGAAAAAAGCTCTTCAAACTTCTTAACTTCATCTGCATTGTTTGGTGCAAGAGTGAGAAAACAATTGCTCACAAGAAGAATAGTATACAATAACATTTTATGAATGACAATAACTGAACTTTCAATGGTAAAGTTTTCTTACCAGAACAATAAACTTTAATTCAACAACTATGAGTTCAAGGGAATAATGAACGTTAAGTTAACAATAGATATCAACATCAAAGAATACACTGATGGTCACAAGACCATGGACTATACTCCAGGTCTCAAGTATTTCTACTTTAACCTTTAACAGTCTAAAAGACTATAATCATCATCTTTGTCCTAGGTTAACAGGTGTTTCTACTGTAACCTTTAACGATCTAAACGACTATATGGACCATTATTCCGTAATCCAGGTGATCAGCCCTTTGTACTATGTATTGCACAAATATTTTAACGTTATTGCGTATTTCTAAAATAATCCCCTAATAATAGGGTTGTTCATCTCAGCTTATATCATCAGGTTCCGAACCAAATGAAGTTTGGTTGGGAATTAGCTTTTAAGGAATTCTAGATCTTTAGAATGCTCATCAACCAAGTTCTGGTTGAATCAGATAGAAACAAATAACTATTCAAGAGTTTGATTATAATATCTTCATGAACAAGGTATATCGATGAATCAATAAGAGCTAGAGTATTAACAATTTCTAAATTGAACAAATATTATCATCGACAACATGGTTACAAAATTTGTGTGAGTACATATGCAAACCAAAGGAAGTTTGGTTTGGGTTGACTTCAAGGGAAATTTGTAACATTCCAGAATTTTAAAGTGTAATATTAAATATTTATTGATTTATATAAATATTTAATGGATATGTTTATTATTGAATAAATAATTGTTCAATTTGAGTTGATGTGATTTCGTTAATTATTTATTGAATAAATAATTAAATATTAAATATTTATTGAATTATATGGCAATTTGAGTTGATGTGGTTTAGTTAATTATTTGTTGAATAAAAAATTAAGGAGCTAAGTAAATTAATTGTTATGAGATTATATACCAATGTAATTTAATAAGTAAGCTAGAGAGATTATAGTGATTTAAATAAAATATAATATTTTAAATGGAAAATTGTAATTTAAAATATTAGTTGGTTAAATAAAATTATAATTATAAAAAAATTATAGTTTTGTGATAATGATGTATGTATTAAAGTAATTTAATAGATTAATATTTGAATTGATTAAATTGATTATTTAATTTAATAGAAGTGTGACAAATAATCTTGCTATAAAGGAGTTATTAAAATAAATTAAGGGAGTTTAATTTAGTTTTGCCAAACATGTCTTATTGCATAATAAGTCTTTCCATTTGTTTTAATTCAGTTTACCAAATAAGGTGTAAGGATTAAAGGGTTATTTTATTAGCTTAGTCAAACAAGCCTTATGGCTTTTGATTTTCAAACAAAATATAACTGATATAATTATATCTATATGTATATTATATCATTAATAGATATTATATCATATACTTTATATTTTTATTACGTAGTTAGAGTTAGGAAGAGAAGAAGGCTCAGTTGAAGAAAAAGAAGAAGAAGAAAAATACAGAGAGAAAAGTTGAGAGAAACTTAGAGAAAATTGAGAAAAGAATTGGGGAAAAGAAGATTATAATCATAACCATTTTCTTCTAAACTCTACAGTATCATCTTCTTAATCAAAGGTAGGATATTAATCCTTGTATTTTATTTTTAAAGTTTAGTTTTCTTCTCCAAAGAGTTCTCTGTAAATAATTATGGATGATGAATTCTTGTGTATATAGCTTTAGATGATGATTGTTGTTGTAAAACTGTTTTGTTGAGATTATGTATGATTATAATCAATTACTTTATGTATGTATGTAAATTGTGAAGAAATATATCACAGTGAGTTCATATGAAAATATATATATATATGAATATGGCTTAGTTTAAAGTAGAAATTAAGGTTTTATTTGTTGTTAAATTGATAAATTGATTGTTAGAATTGATAGAGTATGTAAAATCATAATCATGATATTTTGAATTAACTGTTTTGGTTGAAAAACAAAATCACAGTGTTGATTTTCATTGAAAGTATAAAAAAATGGAGTTTTTGCCAAGAATATTGAAATTGGGTGTTGTATATTTGATGTCTGTGTTATTTTATGAGTATAAACATGTTAGA
This sequence comes from Panax japonicus, assembly GCA_020205505.1. Classification (NCBI taxonomy): domain Eukaryota; kingdom Viridiplantae; phylum Streptophyta; class Magnoliopsida; order Apiales; family Araliaceae; genus Panax; species Panax japonicus. The sequence continues at coordinate 61,877,351 of CM035094.1, forward strand.
AGTCTTCACAATATGTTTATATGAAGTATATATGTAAATTACATGATAACCAGTCTATTAGATTCGAGCTTTTAGGCCAATTTGGCTTTTTCTGGTACCGTTGCCGAAGCTGTCAGTCAAAACTGCAGTTTTGCGCCGAGACGCGGCCCAGCAGTACATTCGTGACGCCGCAGCGCCATCACCACGCCGCAGCGCAGCTTCCTAGTATAATCACCGCGCCGCAGCGCCATCACCACGCTGCAGCGCGACCCACAGTGTAAACTGTGGCGCCGCTGCGCGAGTTAGCAGAATGGTCTGACGGTGTACTTTTTGTACACAAAATTTTAAGAAAACATTTTTGTGATGATAGTAGGACTGTAAAATATATATTTTAGTATTTCTATACTATGAATAATTATGTTATTAAGGATTAACTTGTGTTATAAGTTGATTATGTGATTAAATAATCAAACCTATGTGATGAATGTATTAGTTATGTGATAATGACTAACTATGTCACGATGACATATGAATATAGGATATTGTGATTCAAATTGATTCGTTTTAGTCTACGAGTAAGGCAAGTTTTCTAACTCAAAACTTCATTGTGCGAGTTTAATTTCATTTGGTACATTATTATTTTCAAATTCAATTACAATTGTTGTAAGTTGCTACTTCTACACTTTCGTAGAGCTAGATTTCCTATGATTGAGTAAGTCATTGTATCTAGTTACTCATGACGATGCAAGTTTTCTAATCCTTTGTCTTATTGAGCTAATTATTGTTTTCAATTCGATTATCTTATAATGATGTAAGTGGTCTAAACTTTGGTTTGATGTTGAACAATTTATTCTTGTATTTCAATTATTGATTAACATGCATAACTGAATTGCCATGCATGTTTAGTATTCAATCCTAATTAACCTTGGCTTAGTATTGTTCAAGCAAGGTATGCTATATTTATTCAAATTGTATGCTATTAGATTATTCCTAATGCATGACTTTAGTTACTATGATTGATTCAATCACTATTATTTTGTAGTATAGTGTTATTGGTTTTATTCAACTACTCCTTAGTTGATGTTTGTTAAATTCCAAATTTCCTTGAAAGCTTATCCAAACTAAACCTACTTTGGTGCGAACTTGTATTCTAAATACTGAGATGAACAACTCTTTTAATAGAGGTTTACGCTTAGTGTTAAAATGGTTGTGCACAATACATTGTACGAAGGGTTGATCCCCCTAAGTACGTGGAGTCCTTATAGTTTTATGACTGTTAAAGTTAAAGTTGAAAGATATTTTATAACTGTGGACATGATTCATGGTCATTAGACCCTCAGTGAATGTTATAATTTTTAGAAAGTTAATATAATATATTGTTCAGTTCTATTGAGCCTAGTATTGGCAATTGATGTAAATGTTTAAAGATTTATTTATTGTTATTTCAAGTGGGCCTTGTTTGCTCACTCTTGCCTGTAAAATTTCTTACAGCTAAAGTTGAAACTGGTGACGTACCTAGCACCAGTAAAGGAAAAGGAAAAATGAACAAGTACTGAAGACTTGTAATAGATTTGATAGTATTATTATTAGAATTTGGTTTAAAGATTTTAATGAAGTTTATTTAATTCCCGCATTTGAATGATTAGTATTAAAGGTTAGACAACCTGGGGAGATTTTTATTTGAGTTTAATCTTGTATGGGCAGGTTTTTATTATTCAATTTTATTATAATTGGGTAGTTATAAATGAATGTTTTGATTAAGTGAGCACTGAATCCTATGAAAATTAAGTACCAGGATTTGGGGGTGTCACAAAATTTAGAGTTTAGAACATTCATCAACTAAGGATTAGTTGAATTGGTAAAGAATCGCTAGACAACTTAGAGATCGGTACAATAATATAAGATAGTACAATGATATTGAAGAACGAAGATCAAACAACAGTTATTAGTAACTGAATAAACAACATTACTAACTTTGAATAAACAAGGTAGTCTCGTTTGAAATAAAGAAATAAAGAAATAAAGATTAACTAACTTGTTCAACAACTAAATGAGAGTTAAAAAATTCGCATGACAATAAATCGTTAAACAAGAGGTTAGAGTTAGAGAATTTGCATAAGTATAACATAATAGTGAAAAGTAACCTTGCTGAATAATAAAATAGCAAAGGTTAGGGAACTTGCCTCTTGCGTAAGCTATACAATTACAATTCACGTACTCCAATAACCTACACATACCATTAGGATCATCACATCAATTAGCCACATACACATTAACCTCATAGATTCATTTCTCATCTTAGTTAAGTTATAACCTTTAGTTTAATGTCTAACCATATAAATAAACCACATAACACAAAACTGAAACTCACTAATACATTTTAGTGCAATCACAATATCTATTAGACATGTTAACATCCAATTCCAAAATAACACCCATTTATAGCTAAATTTGTTAATTTAGTACAAGTCTTATGGTACTATATAAATATCAGAAATATCAAGTGTTAACCTTCATAATACTTAAATACTAATCCTCATTCTCAATAATTCATAACATGTCATTTTCATAGTTTACCAACTTCTTATAACTTTAGAATCACTAACCACATAACACTATGTTGTTTTAACTTTGTCGTAACATGTTTGACATGCTAACACATCATTAGTCCATGTATAGGGGTAAAACAGAATTTGCAGCAGCAGCAGACTTCAGCACCTCAAACCAGGGTATGGCGCAGCAGCGCCATACAAAGGCTTGGGACCGGCGCAGCTGCACTGTTTTTTTCCTTAGCATCGTCGTAACTGTGCCGTTTTTTGCCTTGGCATCGGCGCAGCTGCACCGGTGTTCAGACAGACGCAGATAAGGCTAATGAATAGTAGCCGACTTTAGCCCAACAAACACAAATTTCACCCAATAGACAGTAATATCAACATGTATAATTGATGCAAAACCATTGTAAACATGTTTGTTAACATTTTCAACCAATTAAAACAATTTTTCATCAACTAAAACTATTTTAATTTCTCAAAATTCATATTTTCATACAAAAACTCAATTTTTGATATTCATTCTAAAAATCATCACTGTGAATTCAATACTCGGCCAAATCACTTCATTCAAATTACGTTATGCTCGTTTCTTAATGAACTAACATAATCAAGATTCAATTTACAGATTATCATACAAATTGACCACAAAAATTGGTACTTTTACAAGCCACAAGCAAATATATACTGTAATTTACTTTTCTTCCTTTTTAACTGTAATTAGCATATGAATTCTTTGTTTAAACATAAATACAACCATGACCAACACATATAATCACAATTACCAGTTATATTTCAATAATTCAACAAATTATAATCATAGAGCATGAAATTTTATGCCGTAAACACCCAAATATAAACATATATACATACATAATATTTAGGTTAAAGAAAATACCTTCAATTGGCTTGTTAATTCTTCTTAAACACTGAAGTTGCTTGGTAATCCTTAGGTTTCCTCTCAATTCTCCCAACTCTCTCTGTAATCTTATGCTTAGCAAAACCCAAGCCAGTATGCATAAAATATAAAAACTGATATGGCCATAACCCCTATACTAAATATATCAGTTACAACTAATAAACGTATATATTATAATTATATTTTATTTATTATTTAATATATTTTATTTATAATTCAAATATTAAAAGAAATCCTAAAGTCATAAGGTTTTGTTTGGCAAAAAGTCTTTAAAATAAAGACTTAATATATTTAAGTCTTGTTTAGTCAAAACTAAATTAAACTACTTTAATTTTATTTTAATAAACAATTTTGTTTATAATTCATAATCACATACTATTTATTTGGATACTAATTCATTATTACATTAACTAAATTAATTACACATACTATATTTTAAATAAATATTCCTCTTAAACACGTATCACAAAATTATATTCTCATTATAGTTTTATTTAATAAATTAATATACCATCTTAATTTATTGCATCACAACAACAATATAACATCTCTTGTTATCTTACAACATAATAACTATAAATTAAATTAATTTAGAATATTATCTAATAAATATAATTTATAAATATTTACTAACAAAAATCACATATTCATTTATTTTAAGAAATATTTTAAATTTCAAAACAACAACTTCATCAATAAAATATTTATTTCATTTGATAAATATTTTAAATTACAAATAAAATCTTGGATTGTTACATCATTCCCTCCTTACAAGGATTTTGTCCCAAGAATCACAACTCAAACAATCGAATCATCACATTCTTCCCTCCTTAAAAAGATTATGTCCCTAGAATCGAAGACACAGACAAAACAAATAACTTATGGTAATTCTTCATCATTTCAGTTTCGAGTTCTCACGTAGCATCTTCGACGCTGTGGTTCTTCTATATCACCTTCACAAAAGGTTTTAACTCATTCCTGTACACATGATCTTTCTAGTCGACTACCTGGATAAAAAAATTCCTAGTAGCACAACCATAACGGTTCGTACTTAGTCACATGATTACAGTCGAGCTTGTTCGATCATCTCACCGAAAAATGAAAAACATTACGAATGTGCTCTAACTATAGAGGTAAGGCTACCTCAAAACCATCTTTCATCAATGCTTCCTATACTAAAACCGTTTTATACCCAATATAGTTCATCAAACTTACCACACTTTGAAAATCCAGGAACTTGCCATAATCATATGAGTTTAGAAATTTATCCTAGTCAGACCATAGGCGTGCATTCGCTGAGGGGTTCAAAACATACCATATGATTATGAGTCACGAACTTACCATATGCTTTAGTTTTAAGAACCAAACCTAATCTTAATATCATCTAACTTAATCTTAAAAACCTTTAACTATCAAATATATACATGAGAAAAGAATCACATATCCACCACATATACATTGATAGCGCGATACCAATTTTCCAATGATTATCAATGTGATAACCAAGTATATGCACAAAACCTCTGCCCACACAAATGTTTGTACGACTTAGTCACCATATGAGTCCTAAGTTGAAATCTCACCTAACATTACCTTACTCTTAAATTATTTTTAACTTACCCATAACTTGCTCAATGCAGATTCCTCGCATGACATTATCGAAAACCTCTCATGCGCTTACCACGCCTTCCAATGTTTGGACTTCCTTTTAGTTTGGCAACCGATTTGCAAACGATATGACATACTTATTTCTAATTGCGTTCCACACGTTCTTGCAAACCCTTTTGAAAATTCGATGTAAATCGTGAATCTCGGTTCGATACAATTTGTAACGACCCCAAAATTCATAAAATTTAATTCTCAACTTTGGTCGTTAATAACACATCTACCTTCTGATTTTACATCATTATTCGATGCTAAACATTATAAAATACGGAATAATTTAAACTTTTATGTCTTCTTACTTTAATTTCCTGAATCAAAACCTTTATCATCTACATGTCTTTGAATCAATCTTATTTTATGATTCGCTTTATCACTGTTATTATATAAAATTTTACATTTTAATCCGATAACCTTTACATATTAGATAACTCTAACTTTAGCTTTACAACTCAACATAAAATTATACATCATAAAACATTTAGTACATCTCATGAATCTTAATCATGATAAAAAAAATTAACAACTTTAGTTAAAATATTAATCTCCGTGTATTATTTTTGATCAACGTCATCCAAGTAGCACATAGTGTTACCTTCAATCTTTGACCTACAAAAATGGTTATTTGCAAAGTTGAGCTCGACAGCCCAGCAAAATCTAACAGTTTTCATGCATCACGTAGCACATAATAACATGCTCAACATATAAGAATAATCATAAAAACAAACATAGCATACATGTTGTAGTTCACATAACAACTATAAAGATTGCGTTCATTACTCAATCATCATTCATAGCTCAATCATCATAATCATAGATTGACTTTCACATTTCATACTTTTGACATTTACAATACATCATACACTAAAATTTTAAAGCAGTTCATCATCAAGTTCACATAGCAAAAAAAAACTGAAAGACTTGCCTTTACCGGAGTTTTACCAATACGCTAATACTTCGCGTCCTTGCACAACCTACACTGTATGTGAGATTGATAATAAATAAAATCAATACTCAATCTAATGGTCAAATTTATTCTAAGACCTTACTTTATACTATTATCTTTTATAATGTCTTTATAGACATCTAACTATTTTATATGCAACTCGGTTTTATTTTCATTTTCATCACCACACATGCTAGACTATCACACTTGTAGTTTAATGTGTGTATATCACACCATTTTATTATACAACTTTGGTTTCAAAAATGCATATTCAACACATTGTTTACAAGTTTAATTTTCCTTCAAAAATCAAAAATCGCCCTTTTCAATTTCGTTCCATTATTATTCTTGTATTATCATCTTTTCATACTTAGATATCCAATATTAGCCATTAGGTAGACACTTTGTATACCAAAGTTTAGAAACACTATTACTCTTAGTCATTTTATAGAGCACGTTATGTGCACACATTAACTTATCTCAACTCTTGATCTTAAATGGTTAATTATGCATAGGATATGATAACACATATCTATACTCATTACATATGTCAAAACATATTTTTAATCATCAAAATATACCATCACCCAAAATCTTATTTCAAACAGAATTATAAAACTCATCTTCACAATTTCTTTAACAAAACGTTGTTTTTGTTTTTAACAAAACTCCTTCATTACATGTCCTTTTTTGTTCCTTCTTATATAGAATTAACCCTTACTCAGTGTACTACAACCTCATCTAGGCCTTAAAGTCATACCCTTATCCATCTAAACCAGATTCTGTAATTCATCAACTAGTCTAGAAAATTTCATTTTCTGGACATCCGTACTAAATAATATATTTCGGACATGATCCGTTTCATAAAATGGCCCAATCTCGCGTGTCTAGCTAGTAAACTTCCATATCTACAACGTTGCAGTTTTAAGTTTCTTCAGATTCAAAACACACGAATTTATATGAATTTTTCAAAGTCAGAAACTGTAACAGTTTTGATTTTCTGGACATATTATTTTCCCTTCGGACCAGCCTTACTAAAACAGACATTGCAAGAAATCTACAAAGATTTTTCATGTGATTCTACTTTTAGAATATAGCTTACTTCCATATCTTCGATTTGATATAAGGCTCACTTTCTAACTCATTATACTCAAAGATATATGAATTTCACAAGATTTGTTCACAATTACTCAAAACCTACGAATTTTGTTGTTCAAATTTTCTTTCACAAACCACTTTTCCATGAATATAATTACTCAATACAACTTCTATATAACAATTATCATAGAACTACATTATGAAGAACATAAAAATATAATTAAAACAAGGAATTTAGATTAAAACCTTATTAGTATGAATTTAAGAGAGAGATGGAGATGATGATGATGGGGCTTGTTTTGTCTTCTCAAAGCTTTCTCTTCTTCTTCTTTTTCTTCCTCTTCTTCTTCCTCTACAACTTTCTCTAACTCCCTTCTTCTTTCTTTGGTTTGTTTTCTAAAACTAACGTACTAACTTGTAGTATATACATGTAATATACAATACTAGTAATATATAATATATGTAACTCCTAGTAATTATTAGATATACTAATTACTAGTTAATACATAGGTTACACCAACTTGAACTTGAAAAGCCTAAGACCATGTTTGGCAAATACTCATTATTTTAATTAATCAATAGCTTAACATCAATCAATCTCATCAAATTGTCACATAATTATATTTACTTGTTAATTATAATTTCGTGTAACAATCATTACATAACTCATCTAATTTAATTATCTCAATTAAATTAGAACTATAACATAAAATTATTATATTAATTAAATTAAATACTAAATATTCATTTAATTAATCTACTACACTTAATTACATAACTCTATAATCAAAACAAAATTTATTTATTTACTCAATAAATAATTCAATTAAATATTTATATATATTAAAATTAATATATAACATTCTCTTCACATCAATTCATATATTCTACAATATATGACATACACATACTCACACCCAACATATCTCATAAATAATACTTTTATTTATAAAATTCTCATTTATAATTTCTAAAAATCTGGGATGTCACACAATTGACACAGAAACATCGTGTCTTGAAACGATTTCATAACTTCACACACTGCTCGATATGTAATATGCTAACTTTGACATTCCAAAAATATATCAATATATCTTGCCACAAATAGTAATATCGAAGGCAATATATAATTTTGTGCTTCCTAGTTGATTCAATATATAAACTTTATGCCAAACTTCATTTTCAACTCCTGGTATTAACGAAACCTAGTTTATTTCTTCTACTTTCAACTATCCTTCTGTATTGATTTTAAATTGACAACTTCATCTTGGAGCTACTATTCCTTTACTCTATCCAACAAAGCTTCTCCTCTTACTTTTTCAAATATCTTACCTCCTATCACATATTAGTTATTTCTATTATGAACCCATCTTGTACAATTAACAAAAATAACTACTATATTTTTTTAAGACGTCGGCAACCACATTCGTTTAGGGTTTTGTAGTCATAACCCTTGAACAACTTCAACTACCACTTTAAACACATGCCTAAATATTTCTGTGAGAGGATATACTTTAGACACTTATGGTATGTTTATATCTCACACTACTACCCAACAATACACCTCTAAATCCTCAGAGCAACCACTAATACCTCTATTCTGAATCGTGAGTCAGACACCCTTTCACATAAAAATTTTAACTTACGCGGTGCGAATAAAATGACCTTGTCGTTCTGCCTAAACACACTACCTAATACATTGTATGATGTGTCGCTATACAACACCAAGTTTTCTGTACTATCTGGTAGAGACAGCATAAGTGCCATACTAAATTATTTTTCAATTCTTGAAAATTCACTCTATAATTTCCTGCCCATATAAATTCCATCGATTTCCTCGTTAATTTAGCTAACTAAGTAACTATCTTGATCCTCACACAACCCACAGATTATTTTCTTAATAACTTCTTATTTTGCAACATTGATAAATAACTCTACCGTACAGACATCTTGAAACTAAAAGAATAAAATACTACCTTTGACTTCCTCAGAGTCTTAAGGTTTATGCGCTTTCTATGACAATAACTTATCACCACATGGTTTAACATGTGGCCTTTAATGCAACACGACAATTCCACACACCAACTTAAAAGAAATCATTATTCACACTTTCTAATTTGTAGGGAATAATCTAACTCTTCCCGAAGCGAATCTAGTTTCTAAATAAATTCATCAGGCATAAATTAATAAGTGGCGATTAAATTAAATAACACGTAACCGTATAGATAACTGGTCGGAACCATACCTTGCATTGCGTTCTGGATCTTCATGTTGGATGATTGTTCAGTTGGTCGAATCGGCAGAGTTGACTCTACAATAACCAGTTTTCCACTGCCCCCTTTGTTTCCACTTGCTTTTCCTATCGCTTTCTTTGGGCAACCTCGAGCCAAGTGCTCTTTCTATCCACACGTACGTGAAGCAGGCTCTCTTCCTCGGTCTTGAACATTTTGGTGCAATATGATCCTTCGATCCACAATTAAAGCACACCTTTTTCCCCTCAAACAAACACCTACATGTTTCTTTCCGCAGTTGCTACACGTCTCCACCTTCTTCTTTTCCTTCCCTTGATGATTTTCAGCGTTAATATTATTGTCCCACTTTCTTTTCTGAGCGTTACCGGTATGACTTATTAGAGTTTATGCCCTAGAGGCCAATTATTTGATATAATTGCTTAACGTTTTGATATTATATTTGATTGAATAAATGAATGATTTTATTATGATTTTATTTACTGCGTTATATAAATGTTAACATAATAAAAATCCTTAGAATATTGATACAAATTATATAGTTTCAAGTATGTGACTTGAACATGAGATTATATAATTACAATTAGTATCATTGTTCTTAAATGTCCCTAGTCGAGTATCATTGTTGAAGGGATAACAATGATGCATTAAGACTAGTATGTGGATTGGCTGATGACCAAATCTCATTGGTCATAAATATATGAGATATTAAGTCAATGCATAGGTACATGTTAGAGAACGATGTACGGGATAGACCCACCATTAGAATTCTATGTGGACCATTATGCGAAGTGTCATTAACAATTCTCATAGTGACAATGATGTAATGGTCCTCCGACCTGAAATCACTATATTTCTACACAGACATTTATGTACTTTGATATCATCAAATGTCACCTTTAATAGGGTGGACTATAAAAGTGATTATTGGGTACATCATGAATCGTGTGAGGAATATGAGTGATCTAGATGGAATTTAACCATCCTATATATTAGGGGTGATATCCATAGGCCTCTTGATTGAGTAGGACTATGAAATGCATGGCCATGCTCAAATAGTGATTTGTTTCATATAGTTTACTCATTGATCAAGAAAAACTCAGATTAAATTATGAAGAGTATGACATATTCCATGACTCGAGTTTAATCTAGGATATTAAGGTTAAAAGGATTAAATTACATTGAAACAATATTGGTCACGAAAAGGTTGCATCGAATCATCTATCTTATTATTACTTGGGTAGCAGTAATGCATTACTAGATGCCGCTCACTGTTTATAATTTTATAATATGATTTTAAAATTATTTCCAATGTAATAATAACCTATAGGGTCACACACATAGAACATAATTTAAAAAGGAAATTAATTTAAATTGTAAGGATTTAAATATATCAATACGATTGATAGTATTTTAAATCACGAATTTAAATTAAAAATGATAATTTGTATATATGTATATTAATTAAGTAAGGCTTAATTAAGATATATATAAATTCGAATTTTAATAATATTAGGTTTTGATTAATTCCTCCTAACTGCTATATATATTATATATATCAGTCACTTTAGGGATTACGTCAAAATACAAAACCCTAGTCGCTCTTTAGAGAGAGACTAGAGAAAACAGTTTTGAAAATCCTCATCCTTGGTGGCTAGTACCGCGGTTCCTTCTTCTGCAGATCGTAGGACGATTCACGGAGCGTTCGTGTGGATACCGTAGAGACGCGGTTCGTTTGGATTGCGTTGGAGATTCGATCGTATCAATTCCAGTTTCTTAATCGTGGATTGCGTTGGAGATTCGATTGCTTCAATTTCAGTTTCTTAGTCGGTATAATTTCTTACCACTGAATTAATTGTTTTTCGCATGGATCCTGTTTTAGGATTTCGGAATTGCCTTTAAATTGTTTTATTTCCGCTGCGTTTTTATGCCGAAAACCCTACATGACTATCACCCACCTTATCACCTTCACTCTTCTTTCCCCTCTGCTGTTGATTGTATGTCAGCGTATTACCTTCCCCGTCTACATTAATCGTTCTTTCCAACCTTGTTTTAAACAAATTTGGTTGGAACATCGATATTTGATTATACAGCCAGAAATTTAGTTGATTTGTCAGTGCTCCCACCAGCAAATTCACCAATTGTGGCACTAGATTTGCGTTAGCTTCCCTATTGGATGCATATTCCTTGGAGCTTTGTTGACATTGTTGTCTTCTTCTAGGCGGCATTTTACTAATTAAAACTTGAACTATTAGATCATTGTTCATCCATACATTAACATTTTCAAACTTATCTTAACCACTTATAGATAACACATAATATATCTTAATAAACAATGATAATACATTATTCATTTATTATACCACACATAACAAAATAGCCTCACTGCTATTTATATTATTTATCCCAAAATAATAAAATCTAGGATTACTTCATCACATCCCACTATTTAAGTCAAAAGTTAGGATTTACATTTTATTAATTTTCATCGTGATTTATATAATCTTAATGTTTTCCTTACAATCTACAAGAACAATCCGCGTTGTACAGCTTCATTGCGCTCTTCCATCATTTGCTTGGCCTTCTTCAACTTGTCTTCAACACGATCTATGCGTTTGACATCTTTAGCTTTCGCCCGCTTTGTTGACTCCTTTCCCTAGCCATTCATGTGCAATCTCGTTAATAACTAATAAATATCCTCTTTAATACTTTAACTGAGATAATCTCTACTCTACATCTGCAAGTCGTGCGGTAAAGTCTTGAGTCACGACATCTTTTTACGCTAGCTCTATAGCTTTCCTAACTCTTCTTACTCATACTTCATATTAACCTTCTAAAATTCATCTTCCAGATCAAACTCAAGCTCATACCCAAGTTCTACAACAAAAATCCACGGGTATGGCTTTCCCAATACCAACCATACTCAAACTATATAACTTCTCAGGGCTCCTAATCCCTATCTTCCTTCGTCAATCTCTCTAACAACAAAGTTTTAATAACCCCACAACTTGATATGTATAATACATGCTACTCCTAAGTACTCACGAGCACATAAGTCATTAACACATAAGCACATAAAGTCTTTTATCATTTTTTCTTCAATGAATTTCCTTAATTCATTCCTTAGAACTTGATAAGAGTTTATTACCTCTATGTTCTCGATCTCCTATAAGGTTATAGCCTAAGGTTTCCCCACCTAAGGTTCATAACCTAAAGTTTTGATACCAACTTGTGACACCCCCAAATCCGGGCACCTCAATCCCACAGATTTGGTGTTCAACGTCCAATAAAATCATAACTAACTACCCATAAACAAAGGATATAATTAAACTCAAAACTTTAAACAATCAATCTCCCATTAAAGGGTTACATAATCTAAAATAAATCCCAGGTCATCTAACCTTTAGTACAATCATCAGTGGAAAATTAAAACATGATCATAATTAAATCTATTACATAAGCTTCATAAATAGAAGATAAATTAAACGTTGTCGTCTAATCAAGCACTTTGTCCTTGCCCTTGTTTGAAAAAAGCTCTTCAAACTTCTTAACTTCATCTGCATTGTTTGGTGCAAGAGTGAGCAAACAATTGCTCACAAGAAGAATAGTATACAATAACATTTTATGAATGACAATAACTGAACTTTCAACGGTAAAGTTTTCTTACCAGAACAATAAACTTTAATTCAACAACTATGAGTTCAAATGAATAATGAACGTTAAGTTAACAATAGATATCAACATCAAAGAATACACTGAGGGTCACAAGACCACAGACTATTCAAGAGGTTGATTATAATATCTTCATAAACAAGGTATATCGCTGAATCAGTAAGAGCTAGAGTATTAACAATTTCTAAATTGAACAAATATTATCATCCACAACATGCTTTCAAAATTTGTGTGAGTACATATGCAAACCAGAGGAAGTTTGGTTTGAGTTGACTTCAAGGGAAATTTAGAGTTTAGAACATTCATCAACTAATGATTAGTTGAATTGGTAAAGAATCGTTAGACAACTTAGAGATCGGTACAATAATGTAAGATAGTACAATGATATTGAAGAACGAAGATCAAATAGTTATTAGTAACTGAATAAACAACATTATTAACTTTGAATAAACAAGGTAATCTCGTTTAAAATAAAGAAATAAAGATTAACTAACTTGTTCAACAATTAAATGAGAGTTAAAGAATTCGCATGACAATAAATCGTTAAACAAGAGATTAGAGTTAGAGAATTTACATAAGTATAACGTAATAGTGAAAAGTAACCTTGCTGAATAATAAAGTAGCAAAGGTTAGGGAACTTGCCTCTTGTGTAAGCTATACAATTACAATTCACGTACTCCAATATCCTACACATACCATTAGGATCATCACGTCAATTAGCCACATACACATTAACCTCATAAATTCATTTCTCATCTTAGTTACGTTATAACCTTTAGTTTAAGGTCTAACGATATAAATAAACCACATAACACAAAACTAAAATTCACTAATACATTTTAGTGCAATCACAATATCTATTAGACATGTTAACATCCACTTCCAAAATAACACCCATTTATAGCTAAAGTTGTTAATTTAGTACAAGTCTTATGGTACTATATAAATATCAGAAATTTTAAGTGTTAACCTTCATAATACTTATTTACTAATCCTCATTCTCAATAAATCACAACATGTCATTTTCATAGTTTACCAACTTCTTATAACTTTAGAATCACTAACCACATAACACTATGTTTTTTTAACATTGTCGTAATGTGTTTGACATGCTAACACATCATTAGTCCATGTATAGGGGTAAAACAGAATCTGCAGCAGCAGACTTCAGCATCTCAAACCAGGGTATGGCGCAACTGCGCAATACAAAGGCTTGGGAATGGTGCAGCTACGTCGTTTTTTGCCTTGGCACCGGCGCAGCTGCGCCGGTGTTCAGACAGACACAGAGAAGGCTAATGAACAGTAGCCGACTTTAGACCAACAAACACAAATTTCACCCAATAGACAGTAATATCAACATGTATAATTGATACAAAACCATTGTAAACATGTTTGTTAACATTTTCAACCAATTAAAACAATTTTTTATCAACTAAAACTATTTTAATTTCTCAAAATGCATATTTTTATACAAAAACTCAATTTTTGATATTCATTCTAAAAATCATCATTGTGAATTCAATACTCGGCCAAATCACTTCATTAAAATTACGTTATGCTCGTTTCTTAATAAACTAGCATAATCAAGCTTCAATTTATAGATTATCATACAAATTGACCACTAAAATTGGTACTTTTACGAGCCACATGCAAATATATACTATAATTTACTTCTCTTCCTTTTTAACTGTAATTAGCATATGAATTCTTTGTTTAAACATAAATTCAACCATCACCAACACATATACTCACAATTACCAGTTATATATCAATAATTCAATAAATTAAAATCAAAGAGCATGGAATTTTATGCCGTAAACACCCATATATAAACATATATACATACATAATATTTAGGTTAAAGAAAATACTTTCAATTGGCTTGTTAATTCTTGTTAAACACTGAATTTGCTTGGTAATCCTTAGGTTTTCTCTCAATTCTCCCAACTCTCTCTGTAATCATATGCTTAACAAAATCCAAGCCAGTATGCGTAAAACATAAAAACTGATATGGCCATAACCCCTATACTAAATATATCAGTTACAACTAATAAACGTTTAAATTATAATTATATTTTATTTATTATTTAATATATTTTATTTATAATTCAAATATTAAAAGAAATTCAAAAGCCATAAGGTTTTGTTTGGCAAAAAGTCTTTAAAATAAAGACTTAATATATTTAAGTCTTGTTTGGTCAAAACTAAATTAAAATACTTTAATTTTATTTTAATAAACAATTTAGCTTATAATTCATAATCACATACTATTTATTTGGATACTAATTCATAATTATATCAACTAAATTAATTACACATACTATATTTTAAATAAATATTCCACTTAAACACATCACAAAATTATATTCTCATTATAATTTTATTTAATAAATTAATATACCATCTTAATTTATCGCATCACAACAACAGTATAACATCTCATGTTATCTTACAACATAATAAATATAAATTAAATTAATTTAGAATATTTTCTAATAAATATAACTTATAAATATTTACTAACAAAAATCACATATTCATTTATTTTAAGAAATATTTTAAATTCCAAAATAACAACTTCATCAATAAAATATTTATTTTATTTAATAAATATTTTAAATTACAAATAAAATCTTGGATTGTTACAGGAAATCGAAATATATGGATATTATACACTCATCATTATACTAGCTAAGAAACTCTAGAATCCAATAAAGAATGGAATTACTAAATAGCAACTACTTTGGAATCAAAAACTAGATAATAAACATCCTAATTACATTAGAACTATAAAAGATATAAAAAATCCATTAAAAATATGGTAAATATCGGAACAAAAACGCGTTAAAATGTGTGCCCTGAATTATGTGTTACATGTCTGGCACAACAACGCCATTCCACCAGGGAATTTCTATTGCTATGGCGCGACATCGATGTCTCCTTCACTCACACTGGCGCGGCAGTGCCGATTTGTTAGATAATCTCTTCGATGTTTTATATTCTTGGCTTGGCTTAATCACTTGTATCAAATTCAAGAGCTTGGAATCCTTCTCAAATGTCTTTGAACTCGAATCCATATCCGTCCAAACTTCTTTGACTAGACCGTTTAGCCTTTCCTTGAATCTTTTAGCTCGTGTTCTTGTAACGGGACCAATTGGCACTTACACCAGATCCACTCAATGATTTCCATCCATTCTTGAGCCAAGCATGTCCTCATCAAATCGTAGGTGTATAGGCTGGTTGCATTTCAAAAACCTCCTCATTGATCAAGTAAATATTGTAACGGAAACATCTTAAAATGGGAAATTTTGAGTAATATATATTAATAAACTCAAAATAAGATGAATGGAATTCTTGAGATGAAAAGGACTAGATTGACCCAACAACCAATTCGCTAATACCTTGTCTGGAAACTAATAATATTAAGAAAGTAATGACGAAAACAATTGTGGTTGTTGTTTCAATCTTAAGAAGTTTTGCTTGATTCGTTTAGGACCTTAGGTTTCAACTTGATTTTCAAGAAGCTTTTCTTGATATGTTTTAATACCTTAGACATTGCAATTTTATGTACTTCTGTCAAACTTTTTTGTACCTCTTACAATAAAATATATATTATTTCATGTTTTTCTTTTTACTTGTTAACTTAATCATATTGAAACCAAAAGTAAAGTATGATCTATAAGTAACTATATGGTAATGTTTTATTTGTTATTTGCTATTTGTTGGATTCTTTTGCACTCGGTATAACCTTTTACAATCATAAAAATAAAACTCCAAAAGATACAACAACTATAATAGTTGCATGGCTTATCATGTTGATTACTATTACTCTCAAATATCCAATGAATTTATTGGGTGTAATTATCTGGTCATTGTTGAGTAAAATCTAGTTACGCACAATACGCAAGTATATGTGGTCAACAAGTAATAAAGTGAAAGTAGAGTACCATTCCCACGAGGAATTATTAATATAAATTACCAACTACTAACTCTTAACTAAACTAATTTTATTTAAACAATCAATTTAAGATTATGAATTAAATTATTTAATTACACTAATTCTAATTACCACTAATTAAAAATCAGATTATGGATATTTAAGATCACAATTTCACTTATTGCTTCATTTAAATTAATACACTTCTTATCAATTAAGCTCACTATTCTGAATTGTTAATCAAGAACACAAGTAAATATGACCATCTCTCAATGCATCATACTCAAATAAAATTAAATTCACAGGTGATAAAATTAAGAAGAACACCCTAATTAACTAATTCACTATATCACTATGTGAATTACAATTAAAGAGAATTTTAAACACAAGTTCTTTTTTAGATTACATGCGATGTTAGGTATATCTCTATCCTAGACATAAATTATGAATTTCAACGCCATGCAGAAAACAAAATCACATGCTATTATGATCAGATCTAAATCTATACTTACGGTAATTGTTAGCTAGGCAATTAAACAACTCATCACAAATCATAATAGACAATCCAAAAATAATCACAATAATCAATAAAGAAGCATACTAAAAACAAACTATGCAATAAGCTCTATTGTAATCTTAAACAAAATATTTAGTTCATGATTATTGAATTAAAACTAAGAATCCACAATTGAATAATCATTTAAAGACAAAAATAAGAGTAGAGTGAAGAATAAATCTATTGTCAGCAAATCTTCATCTCCCTCAAGCTCTTGCTCTTGATCTTCAATGGTCTCCAAGTTGCATCAATCTCCCAAACTAATAAGAACTAGAGTTTTGGTCCTAATCTACTCTAATCTAATTTAATAGAATCCTCTTCTGCTAATCCTGGTGATTCTCCTCCTTTTATATGCCTCTTCATATGTCTTTTAATCCTCCTGGAAGTGTCATTGATCAATCAGCTCGAACCAATCCTTCTTGAACTCAAATTCTAAAAAACTCCTTTTTCTTTCCGACACCCCCACCCCGGCATGGTTTTTTTTTAATAACTAGGCCCGCCCCGGCAGGGGGTGTTTCTATTTTTACCTCAATACCCCCGCCCCGGCGGGGGTCATTTTTTGGAAATTTTCTGCTCTGGCGTCCTTTGGGAAAATGGCAATAACTTCTTCTTATGAACTCCGATTTCGATGTTTGAAGATGTTCCGAAAAGAGCAAACATAGATCTACAACTTTTATTCTTTGAGATTTTCGAAATATGGGCTGGAAAAATGCTGAAATTGGCTCTGAAGTGATTGCTATGTAAATGACAAGCTGAAAATGCGAATCTAGCAACCCCAAACGTCGATCCAAGTAACTTTTGTCCCAATTCCTAAAAAACAACATAAAAAATGCATGAATAGACACAAACCCTTAAAAACTTCCAAAAGATTAAGCTCAAATGCACTCAATTAATGGGTATAAAACCCACTCATAAAATACCCCCAAACTTAAACCTTTGTTTGTCCTCAAGTAAAAACACAAAAGAACTAAAAATAAACAACCTAACTTAATTACATGAATGCATATGCATGATCTAATTCCTAATATACCTACGAACCCAAAAATAAATCAGTATGATATATAGCAACAGGCCTCAAAGTTATCACTAATAATCAAATAATATATCCAATCAATTCAAAGTCCATAACTCTAACCAGTTAGTCAATCCAAATCTGTCATCACCCATGTTGTGTGTGTGTGCTTGTTAACCATTCTAACCAACCACAGTTCAAGATAATCACATAATAAACTTCTTAGAAGGAAAATTTTAGTTCCAATTCAATTACTTTTGTGATCATGATAACTCCAGTTAAAACTAAGCAATTACCAAGTCTAAGGGTAAATACAAGATTTATTTCTACTTTTATTCAATCACGAGGGCATTTTTGCTCTTTCTCATGTTTTATTCATTATTTTATTTTTCTCATGGATATGCAATGTCTTATTCCCTTAGGATTTCCAATACTACTTTAATGAGCTTTCAACCAAAGACTCTCAAGCCATTAAAACCTTAGGGCGCTAGGTGTAAAGACAATCCCTTCAGGCTTACTTACTCAAGTAACAAATGCCACAAAAACTAGACAAGCATGCCACGGTGTTTATTCATTTTTTTCTTCATTTTTTTTGTAATATATATACCCTATAGATTCCCCCAAACTCAAGCTTTTACTTTATTCTAACCTTTACTGCCAGTTCACTAATTTCCTTAAATTTTAACTAAGATTTTCCCCATAAACAAAATTATGAAACCCTTGAACCAAGTGGATTAAAACATTTAAACTTTAACTGCTAACCGGTTACATAAGTTTCAGACAGGCTCAGATTAACACCATGATTAAAATTAGAACTCATCATCAATTATCAACACTGTTCAAGTTAACAAACAAAACCAATCTTATCATAGGTCAAACTAAATTCAAACCAATCCATTACCTAGATTCATGCAAACATTCTATATGCAAACACTCAATACAAAAGAAAATATTATTATTTTAAATTGAAACATGCCTACAATATGCAAAAATAAACTTACTAACCAATGGAATGTATGTGAACTAAACAATTATGTAATACAATATGATCCACCCCCAAACTTAAAGTGAACAATGTCCTCATTGTTTAAATAAAAAGAATTGAAGAGTTAAGGACTTATCTGATTTATTAAGCATCGTGCGCGACCTCCGCATCATTAATGACTGGTGGTGGATAAACCGTCAACGGTTAAGGTTCGTTCAAATTAATCTAGAGTCAATGACTAATCCATGCAATTCATGAAGTTAATGGAAAAATTATTGCCCAATATACCCAATTTGATAAATCCGTTCAATTACTTGGACAACCACTTCTTGAATATGAGCATGTTGTATGTGTGCGGCTTTGTTCGATAAGAGAATAGGAGTGAGAGCTTATAGAGAACAAGGTAATTTTGGTGTATTGAGTTCAACCGAGAAAGGATGTGTGAAAGTGTGAATGCATGTGGGGTGTAGAACTGAATGAATTAGGTGGAGAGCAACTAATGTCAAGAGAATGGATGAGAATGGGAGGAGCTAAGCTTAACGAGTTTCTGGGACTGAATTCGATGATAGGAAATTGGTAATCAAAGTTAGGATGGATAGGGAATGGCTTTGTTCGAATGAGATTGGGATTTTTCATTAATCACTTCAGTTTTGCTAAGGTCACCGGGGTGGGACATTTTTGACCGTGAAGGCCCGCTGGGGCGGGCATGCTCTGTTCTAAAAAAAATTCCTCAATTTCAGTGCATTTGCTTCCCTTTCCATAATCTTTTTTTTGTCCATTGAACCTCCAATACCTGTAATAAAGAGAGACAACATGGTTTAAAAATATAACAACTGGATTCCTATCTACTAAATAAACTAGTAACATATATAAATATAAAAATTCCTGGGTTGCCTCCCAGTCAGTGCTTGATTTACAGTCTTTCAGCCCGACTTTTTCTGGTAAACACTATCCAATTCCTTTTCGATAATTGAGGAAACCTCCATCCATCGGAAATAATATGGCTTTTGGTAGGTTCCCATTTGTGATGGCTATCGAATTAAAGTCACCTAGCATAATTTGTTTACATAAGATCCCATTCAAGAACATCTAACATCTAGGTGCTTTCTCCATTGTGTCTGTGATCGCATTGGGGCATTGAAGCTTGTCAAACACAACAGTCTCTTCTTCTATCTTCTCCAGCTCATCGCACCATGTCTTCGAAGTTGTACTCGCTTTTAAGTCACAAGGAACATTGCCGACGACATGACTACCTTATGGGCGTGGTTTTTTAAATCTAACTGGATCCTTGATCTTTGGTGAAGAAGGCACTTGGGGCACTAATAACATTAGCTCATAATCATTGATACTCACAGTTAGTTCTTCATCGACCTTATTTTCATTATTCCAGCGTGTCTCCTCCTTTTCAACATCTTCTGGTTCATCCAGTTGTATATTTAGTTCGGGTGCTTCATCAATCTTAGAATCCTCGTCATAACACCAATTATTTTGAGGACAATTGTTCAAGGCTTTGAGCATTTGATGTGACGCCCCTAAATCCAGGTACTTGAAACCCGAACTCGGTGCTTCACGATACCATTTCTATGAGCAGAATAATACTAATAATAATAACAATAATATAGATTTTCAAACTTAATTTACATATTATCAGAGTTTAGTTCCCAAGTACGAAACCTTTAAACATTCGTTACATGATGATAATAATAATAATATTTATTATCCTTATCATAAAGTCAGACTATTACATAGAATAGCTTAAACATTTAGTCAGCAACTTTCTCTTTCCCCTTGTTCTTGGTAGATCCTTCGGGTTGTTCACACTTAGCTGAAAACATTTACAATTAAGCAAGAATGAGCATTCGAGTGCCCAGCAAGTAATAGCAACAATAATAGTTAACTGAAAGGATTAAATGTTTTCTTTAAAACATACTTCTACAACGAATCAACAGTTGTGAAGTAAGCTGAACCAATAATCAACATAACATTTTGATTTCAAATTTTTGAAACTACGTATTGATTATAAATAAGAATCAGTTGACAGGCTATGAACATTATTTTCTATTTTCGAAAAGGTTTAAACAGAAATTCATCTGTAAACTGTCATTGATTACCGGCACGGGGGTGATCAGCCCGTTATGCCCTGTATTGATCAATACTACATTGCTAGAACGATATTATCGTTCATCCTTTGTCCGCCGTAGCGCATAAAAATTATCCATGATTGGGGTTTTTATAACAGTCTTGAATCCATACCAAAATAATTCGGTTGGATAAGTTTTATCTTGTTCAACAACAACTTTAAATGATTTTTAAACAAATAAAACCATTTTTAAACTATTTATTTAATATAATTATTAAATAAATTTAATATCATTAATCATTAAATATCATTAATATTAAATTATTAATGAAATTATCTTTTAAATATTAAAAGTTATAGTTTATAACTTAAAATATCTTTAAATACTTTATTTTTATTTAAAATGATTATTTTAATATTAAAATCATTTTTAAACTAAATTATTTAATATAATTATTAAATAACTTTAATATCATTAATAATAATTAATTAATTAAATTTACCTTTAAATATTGAAAGTTATATTTTATAACTTAAAATATTTTTAAATACCTTATTCTTATTTAAAATAATTTTTAATTTAATAAAATCATTTTTAATTCATTTATTTAATTCATTTAATAAATAACTTAATTATCATTAATATTAATTTATTAATGAAAATTATCACATAATATTAAAAGTTATCAAAAATAACTTAAATTATTTTCTTATACCATAATATAATTTTAAATGATTTTTCAAATATTAAAATCATTTTTAAATAATTTATTTAATATTATAATTAAATAAATTAAATATATTTAATATTCCAAAAATATTAATTATTTATGAAATATATTTAAAATAATTAAAAACTAATTTTCAGAATTTAAAATAATTTTTAATAATTTATTTTGTATTTTTAATAATTAAAAACTATTTTTTTCTATTTATTTATTAATTTCCGAAAATTAATTAATATCTGTCGCTAAAGACCACCTATAGCGACAGAACCGTCGCTATAGGTGTTCTTGGTGTTCTTCATGCCAACCCAGAAAACGGGACAGTGACCGGACCTACTAGTTTGACCGAATGTAATTTCGTGTGTGATGTGTTTTTGGGCTTGGTTTTGGTCAGATCATGTAGAGAAAATGTAAGACTACAAGATCCAGCAACAAATATGCTAATAATATGCATAACCAACGAGATCTAAGCCCTTAAAGTGGCTGTCAGACATGTTCTTCATTTTCTGGGTTACCCAGAAATGAAGAACAGTTCGTCCATCCTCTTTTGGGCTTCCACAACTTGCAAGATATGATATGTTTTAGTGATTTAAAAGCTGCAATATATAAAACACATGTAACACTATAGATCCATCACAAAACATCACTAAAACAACAATAGAACAGCCAGATTTGACACGGTCAAACCATGTCAGACGACATGCTCAAGTGTTTTCTGGGTTACCCAGAAAATAGCTTTTCATGTTCGTCCGGACTGGTTTGACCGTAGATTACTAATTTCCTGCTTGATTAAAAGGAGATTTTAAGGCATAAAAATGTAGTCCATATACAAGACTACAACATGGATCCAACAAATCAACAAAACAATTAACAACAAGCAAGATCTGAGGCGTTGAACTTCCTGTCAGACGAATCTGGGCAAGTTCTTGACTGCCCAGAAAGTTCCGGTCAATGTCGGTCAACGGTATTTGACCGTAAATAACTTGAAATATATTACTTATTTAGGCCTGATTCTTGATCCAGATTAAAGAGGACATACCAAACTACAAATACCAACTTTTAAACCACAAAAAAAACTTAACTAAAGATCTATGGGTTCTGACATTGGTCTGTCAGACACAAAAACAAAATTTTCCAGATTTTTAAAATCTTCAAATCCGAGCCTCTAGATGTTATGGATCTAACATCTATCAACCCAGATCATCCTTAAACACTATATCTAACATGTTTAACACAAGAAAAACAACATCAAACCACAGATCGATGGACAGATTTCTAATTAGGGTTTTATACCTTCTTTGATAAATTTTGATTTCTGGCTCCTGATATGTTATGGTTGATCGTGGGGCTGTTCTTAGGGACTGCTATATGAAGGAAATTTCGGAGGTTTGGGGTTGAGAGAGAATGTTTGAGTGTTTGGGCAAAAATAAGTTAACAAATGATTTTCTCTCTCTTCAAATCTATTTATAGATCAACAAGATGCATGTATTGGCTGAAAATAGAGCTGAATGCTGTCATTTTAGGGTCAAGGGAGTTGTTGGTTTGGTGAACCACTCACTCTATTGTCAAAACCTACATGTAGCTTCTTTAATGCTAAAAAGGGCATAATTGTCATTTGATTTTCCAATTTAATGGTAAACTTGTAATCATGCAAACCCTTAGGGTTTAACCCTAAGGTTTTCCAACATTAGCTTTTCTAGAATTATATTTTAGGGTTTACACAAAATAAAATAAAATGAAATAAAAATTTTAGTTTCTAAAATTTAAAAAATTAAGATTGTTAATTAGATTAGCTTTACTAATTACGTTATACATGAATGTTAGGGTTTAGTACCCCTAATCATAATTACCCTTGCCAATTTGGCAATTAGTGATTACAATTTTTAATAATTAGGGCTACTAAAATATATAATTAGAGTTTCTATTAATTAAATTAGGGTTCTTGATATAAATTAAATTCTTTATTTATATATGGACATTAGGGTATTATAACGTAATTAACTTTACCACTTGAATAATTAGTGCTTAAAATTAACAATTAGAGTTCAAAGAAATATCGATTAGGGTTTCGATTTCACAATTAGGGTTTCGCGACAAAATTAGGGTTTTTTCTAATTAGCGCTTCATGAAGTAATACGTAAACATATATCATATAACACGGATATTTAATAATCTTAACTTCCCATTTAAATTGATAAATAGGGTTAAATCAATTAATGTTAGGGTTTGGTCAATATACCATAATTGACCATCCATTAACAATATAATTTTTACAGTACATATTAATAGCACTGAAAAATCAAAATATTATAATATTATAATATTATTATCATTCCTTGATCAAAACCCAAAATTAGGGTTTGGATTTCATATCTGATTTTATCTACCATAATTAACTTTATAATTAAGTAAAAATAATTTACTTAATAACTTGAACAAAATTCTTATAATAAAATAATTATTATAATTATTCAAAAATCATTTCATGTATTATTTGAATAATATAAACATATAATTTCATGGAAAAATAATTAATAAACCATTTCTAATATAGAATTAATTACTATAAGAATATCATTTATAATAACCAATATTTCTAAAATAAATTTATTTACAATTAATAATGTAATAAATAAATTTTATTTATCAAACATATAATTATAATTACACATTACCTTGGCACATATCATTCATATTTATTTTTAATAAATAAAAAAAAATTATACGCAAAATTTATGATTTATTTATATAGAAAATATCGGGTTGTCACATTCACCCTCCCTTATAAAGATTTCGTCCCCGGAATCACCTAATTAAAACCTATACCTACCAGGGTACATGACATTCACAATCGTTGCAGGTAGATCTTGATCACTTTGATCAGTCTGATCTTTAACTTTTTACTTAGAGCTTGTCTTTCTGATTATACGGAAATTTGATTTCTAAAGAAACTCAAATTCCTCCTTCAAAATTTATTATAAAATTATTTACTAGAAATAGAAAAATTATATATATGAAAATAAAAGTTATAAGAAAAGTACCTAGAGTTCCACTGCCAGCTGCCGTCGTGTCTTGGACTGTCATGTTGAAGACCCTTGCAGTAGATTTCGTTGGCTTGCTGGATGAAGTTGGTCCCGTGATTGCAAAAGTTCCGCCGCTTTTCCCCATGTTCACACTTGTTGCCTCCGCTTTCCTTTTCGGACAGTCTTTCACCTTATGCTCCTTTGATCCGCACAGAAAACACCCACCAATTGTCTTAGAATTGGGGCAGTTGGGAGAGATATGGCCCTCTTGCCCGCACTTGAAACATGCAAATTTTCCCTTCACACATTCTCCTAAATAATTTTTCCCACAATTACCACATTGCACCATCGGCTTCTTATTTGCACCTTCTTGTTTTACCTGTACCCCACCAAAGTTGTTCCCCTTCCTCTTATCCCTCGTATTCCTAGTATTTGCTTCCACATTTCCAGTTCCCTCAACTTTTCCCTTGTTCCTCCTTTCTTTGTTGTAAAGGCTCATAGCCTCACTTCCCTCCTCAACAATAAGTGCTTTCTCCATGAGTACTGCAAATGTAGGGATTTGGAACACTTCCACCTTGTTGTAGAGCCAGGGTTTTAATCCCAGCTCAAACCTCCGCACTTTTCTAGCCTCCGTATCAACTTGATGCGGGGCGAACCTAGCCAATTCATTAAATTTTGCGGCATATTCCGCAACAGTCATAATCTCTTGTTTTAATTCAAGAAATTTTACTTCCATCCTAGCCTGCATACTAGATGAAAAATAGTTTTCAAAAAATAACGTTTTGAACCTTTCCCACACAACTACACCTGCTCCAGCCCTAACCTGATTCGCTTCCCACCAAAAATTTGCTTCACCCTTCATCATGTAGGTGGCAAAAGAGGTCTTTTGCCCCTCAGCTACCCTAGCTATTACAAACGCTTTTTCGATTTCTTTAACCCAAGTTTGGGCTTCTATAGGGTCGGTTGTACCTCTAAATTCGGGCGGCCCTACAGCTTTGAAGTCCTTAAAATTTGCCAAGCGGTTGTCCTGTTGGTTTCCAGCGGCTGTCGTTCCTTGTTGCTTGGCTTGAGCTATCATATTTGCGAATTGATGCATCGGATCTGGTTGTGGTTGTCCTTCAACGTTGTTGACAGATTCTTCTGCCCTTTGATTTCGGTTTTGTCGTCGAGGCGACATTATCTGGTTAAATAAAACATAATTTAACTTACATTCTAAACCTTATCATATAAGTTTAATATATATTAAACTTGTTTGATTACCCAAACATGAGTTCATTTCCATTAATTCAAAATAATTTACATAGCATAGTCCATACTATTATCCCTTTGTGACCACAAGAGTCGGGATTTACAACTTTGATTAACACAAAAGTTGAGAATATTACATTACACAAACATACTAAACATACATATTATATTAAACAAACCTACACCACATAACCTATACTACCTACTCACTATGCCTTTTCCTTGATCGAGGACAACTTTTTGCTTGATGACCTTATATCCCACAGATAAAACAAACACACTGCTTAGGATTGGGACACTGAGGAGAAAAATGTCCCCCATGTCCGCAATTGTAGCAAACATTTTTGCCTTTTCTGCACACGCCTTCATGCTCCTTGTCACATTTTGTACACTTTTCTATGTGTTTAAAGTTCCTTTGGTTGTTATCCGGATCACGATCATTCATTTTTCTTTTTCCCTTCTGGTTCAGAGCTGCACTTAACTTGTTGCTTTTAGCTCCTATTTGGTCAATTTGGATTTTAAGCTTATCTTGTTCTTCTATTGTTTCAATTAATGCTTTCCTCAGTTGACTATTTAGTAATTTTTCTATTTCCCACAACTGTTCCAAAGAGGAAACCTGGTCCCGCAGATTCTGCACTTCAGTTGATGCTTGGTCAGCTCCAACTTCAGTGTCTGAATCACTGTCGGTTAGTTCCACCATTTCCAGATCTGGTACGACATTCTCCACAATAACCACCTCATCGAGGTTGCTTTCACTTTGAGCCTCTATTTCAGCTATTGGCTTTGATATCGGCTTCTTCTTTACGATCCAAGGGTATCCTAATCCTTTTCCACCTGACATCTACACACACCAATTATCCTGATTAGCATAGCATATATACACATAACACATAAAGGTTTTATATAAGTTATCTTTTAGTTTGTTTGACGATGAATTTATCCGATTCATCTATTTTTAAACTCTATATGAGTTATTTATATTTTTAACGTTTCCCTCTGTTCTAAGGTTATAGCCTAAGGTCTATCCCACCTAAGGTTTCTAACCCTATAGCTCTGATACCATGATGTGACGCCCCCGAATCCAGGTACTTGAAACCCGAACTCGGTGCTTCACGATACCATTTCTATGAGCGGAATAATACTAATAATAATAACAATAATATAGATTTTCAAACTTAATTTACATATTATCAGAGTTTAGTTCCCAAGTACGAAACCTTTAAACATTCGTTACATGATAATAATAATAATATTTATTATCCTTATCATAAAGTCAAACTATTACATAGAATAGCTTAAACATTTAGTCAGCAACTTTCCCTTTCCCCTTGTTCTTGGCAGATCCTTCGGGTTGTTCACACTTAACTGAAAACATTTATAATTAAGCAAGAATGAGCATTCGAGTGCCCATCAAGTAATAGAAACAATAATAGTTAACTGAAAGGATTAAATGTTTTCTTTGAAAGATACTTCTACAACGGATCAACAGTTGTGAAGTAAGCTGAACCAATAATCAACATAACATTTTGATTTCAAATTTTTGAAACTACGTATTGACTATAAATGAGAATCAGTTGACAGACTATGAACATTATTTTCTATTTTCGAAAAGGTTTAAACAGAAATTCATCTGTAAACCGTCATTGCTTACGGGCACAGGGGTGATCAGCCCGTTATGCCCTGTATTGATCAATACTACATTGCTAGAACGATATTATCGTTCATCCTTTGTCCGCCGTAGCGCATAAAAATTTCCCATGATTGGGGTGTTCATAACAGTCTTGAATCCATACCAAAACAATTCGGTTGGATAAGTTTTATCTTGTTCAACAACAACTTTAAATATATGTCTAGCTGGATCAAATAGCTTAGACGACTTTTATTTCAAGGTATACATACTAAGCAACTATAAGTATGTATCAACATGTGATAAAATATAATGATTATCCAAGTGGGGACACTTGTATAACCATGTTATAGAAATTAACGAACAGAATAAATAACTTGATCAATATTAACAGGATAAAGGAAATTGTACAACAATTATTGCTTAATTGCTTACTTATACAGAATCATTGCATAAGTATATACAAAGGTTGAAATATTTGAACAGTTTAGATATTATCTTACGCATGTCCTTAGCATAAAGTAAGTGCAAAGGGTTAGATACTTGCCTTGTCTGCTGCTTACACAACTTAGATATATCTTTTCTATCAAGTCCTATCATTAAATAGATCATTGTCTGATTAAAATAATATATTATATCATATAATACTGCTTATTGCAGTCAGCACATTCCTAATCACATTGTCACATAACTTTAACACCATTGAATCACAAATAAACAGTTATACAGTCAATCTAGCAAAGTCCAGATCAATTTCTAAAATATGTCGGTCTACCGACAACTTTATCGGGTAAATATCGAGTCTATGACTCTATACAGTTATACAATATCCACCTAGATATCTTAAATAACAGTTATAACATTTTTCCTGACCTTATAATAATTATAAAGTAATTATTACTATTTACCATAATTTTTGAAATATCAGAATCATTGTTAAATGATTTAAATAATAAACAATTCTGTTATCATTAATATTTAATTAATATTAAACTATTAATGAAATCATTGCCAAAATATTAAAGTCATTAATAATAACTTAAAATAATTTTAAAATATTTATATTACCCTTAAATGATTTTTAAAACATTTAAAATCATCATTAACTAATTACCATTAATATTTAAATATTAATTTATCATTATCCAAATATTAAAAGTTATTAATTACAACTTAAAATAATTTTAATTCACTTATATCCTTTTAAATGATTTTTAAACAAATAAAACCATTTTTAAACTATTTATTTAATATAATTATTAAATAAATTTAATATCATTAATCATTAAATATCATTAATATTAAATTATTAATGAAATTATCCTTTAAATATTAAAAGTTATAGTTTATAACTTAAAATATCTTTAAATACTTTATTTTCATTTAAAATGATTATTTTAATATTAAAATTATTTTTAAACTAAATTATTTAATATAATTATTAAATAACTTTAATATCATTAATAATAATTAATTAATTAAATTTACCTTTAAATATTAAAAGTTATATTTTATAACTTAAAATATTTTTAAATACCTAATTCTTATTTAAAATAATTTTTAATTTAATAAAATCATTTTTAATTCATTTATTTAATTCATTTAATAAATAACTTAATTATCATTAATATTAATTTATTAATAAAAATTATCACATAATATTAAAAGTTATCAAAAATAACTTAAATTATTTTCTTATACCATAATATAATTTTAAATGATTTTTCAAATATTAAAATCATTTTTAAATAATTTATTTAATATTATAATTAAATAAATTAAATACTTTTAATATTCCAAAAATATTAAATATTTTTGAAATATATTCAAAATAATAAAAAACTAATTTTTAGAATTTAAAATAATTTTTAATAATTTATTTTATATTTTTAATAATTAAAAACTATTTTTTTCTATTTATTTATTAATTTCTGAAAATTAATTAATATATGTCGCTAAAGACCACCTATAGCGACAGAACCGTCGCTATAGGTGTTCTTGGTGTTCTTCATGCCAACCCAGAAAACGTGACAGTGACCGGACCTGCTAGTTTGACCGAATGTAATTTCGTGTGTGATGTGTTTCTGGGCTTGGTTTTGGTCAGATCATGTAGAGAAAATGTAAGACTACAAGGTCCAGCAACAAATATGCTTATAATATGCATAACCAACGAGATCTGAGCCCTTAAAGTGGTTGTCAGACCTGTTCTTCATTTTCTGGGTTACCCAGAAATGAAGAACAGTTCGTCCATCCTCTTTTGGGCTTCCACAACTTGCAAGATATGATATGTTTTAGTGATTTAAAAGCTGCAGTATATAAAACACATGTAACATTATAGATCCATCACAAAACATCACTAAAACAACAATAGAACAGCCAGATTTGACACGGTCAAACCATGTCAGACGACATGCTCAAGTGTTTCCTGGGTTACCCAGAAAATAGTTTTTCATGTTCGTCCGGACTGGTTTGACCATAGATTACTAATTTCCTGCTTGATTAAAAGGAGATTTTAAGGCATAAAAATGTCGTCCATATACAAGACTACAACATGGATCCAACAAATCAACAAAACAATTAACAACAAGCAAGATCTGAGCCGTTGAACTTCCTGTCAGACGAATCTGGGCAAGTTCTTGACTGCCCATAAAGTTCCGGTCAATGCCGGTCAACGCTATTTGACCGTGAATAACTTGCAATATATTACTTATTTAGGCCTGATTCTTGATCCAGATTAAAGAGGACATACCAAACTACAAATACCAACTTTTAAACCACAAAAAAACTTAACAACTAAAGATCTATGGTGTCTGACATTGGTCTGTCAGACACAAAAAAGAAATTCCAGATTTTTGAAATCTTCAAATCCGAGCCTCTAGATGTTATGGATCTAACATCTATCAACCCAGATCATCCTTAGACACTATATCTAACATGTTTAACACAAGAAAAACAACATCAAACCACAGATCGATGGACAAGATGCATGTATTGGCTGAAAATAGAGCTGAATGCTGTCATTTTAGGGTCAAGGGAGTTGTTGGTTTGGTGAACCACTCACTCTATTGTCAAAACCTACATGTAGCTTCTTTAATGCTAAAAAGGGCATAATTGTCATTTGATTTTCCAATTTAATTGTAAACTTGTAATCATGCAAACCCTTAGGGTTTAACCCTAAGGTTTTCCAACATTAGCTTTTCTAGAATTATATTTTAGGGTTTACACAAAATAAAATAAAATGAAATAAAAATTTTAGTTTCTAAAATTTAAAAAATTAATATTGTTAATTAGATTAGGTTTACTAATTACGTTATACATGAATGTTAGGGTTTAGTACCCCTAATCATAATTACCCTTGCCAATTTGGCAATTAGTGATTACAATTTTTAATAATTAGGGCTACGAAAATATATAATTAGAGTTTCTATTAATTAAATTAGGGTTCTTGATATAAATTAAATTCTTTATTTATATATGGACATTAGAGTATTATAACGTAATTAACTTTACCACTTGAATAATTAGTGCTTAAAATTAACAATTAGAGTTCAAAGAAATATCGATTAGGATTTCGATTTCACAATTAGGGTTTCGCGACAAAATTAGGGTTTTTCCTAATTAGCGCTTCATGAAGTAATACGTAAACATATATCATATAACACAGATATTTAATAATCTTAACTTCCCATTTAAATTGATAAATAGGGTTAAATCAATTAATTCTAGGGTTTGGTCAATATGCCATAATTGACCATCCATCAACAGTATAATTTTTACAGTACATATTAATAGCACTGAAAAATCAAAATTTTATAATATTATAATATTATTATCATTCCTTGATCAAAACCCAAAATTAAGTTTTGGATTCCATATCTGATTTTATCCACCATAATTAACCTTATAATTAAGTAAAAATAATTTACTTAATAACTTGAACAAAATTCTTATAATAAAATAATTATTATAATTATTCAAAAATCATTTCATGTATTATTTGAATAATATAAACATATAATTTCATGGAAAAATAATTAATAAACCATTTCTAATATAGAATTAATTACTATAAGAATATCATTTATAATAACCAATATTTCTAAAATAAATTTATTTACAATTAATAATGTAATAAATAAATTTTATTTATCAAACATATAATTATAATTACACATTACCTTGGCACATATCATTCATATTTATTTTTAATAAATAAAAAAAATTATACGCAAAATTTATAATTTATTTATATAGAAAATATCGGGTTGTCACATTTGATTAATCTGGTTATGCAGATTTTGAATTGATATCTCTTGATTAATCCTCCCCTCCTCATTTGATGCTACGAACTTGGACAACAATTCCTCCAACCTTGAATTATCTGTCTCAAATTTGGAATCCGTGTATTGAGGACCATGGGTTGAAGTAATGATAAGTTGTTCCATCTGGTTATGAAAATTATGGCTCAATATTTCTTGACTCATCATCCTCTCCTCTTGATTTGCTATGAGCATCGACAATAATTCCTCCAAATTTGACTTTTCTTCTTGTGGCAATGGAGGTTGACATAAGAATTCTGGTATGTATGTTGAATTTCGAGTGTAGTATTGGTCCTCATTATTGTAGCTCCATGAAGAACCCGGGTGATACCCCAACATTGATGATAATTGGCATATGCATAATCGTTGAGGTAGTCATCACCATGTTGTCCTGACCCAAAACTACCGGTGCATTGATTACTCGGATGTTTCCCATCACAATAATTACAAACTACCACTATCCTTCGAATACGTTGGGCTGCAACAACGTCCAACCTCCTCTAAAGCATCTCTAGCTATATTGATAATGCAAGAAATTCTATTGAGTCCATCAATCCCTGTGTCTCTTGGTTGAGTCATACTCGAATATAGCCTTTGATAATTACATCCAACCATGGTACCTGAAAAGAGAGAAAAATAGGAAGGTATTAAAATAAAAAAAATGTTTAAATTAAGACTAATTTGATTGAAGCTAATATTGGCAAAAAAATATGAAACTAATTCCCCGGCAACGGGCAAAAACTTGTTGGGTAAAATCTAGTTACGCACAACACGCAAGTATACATGGTCAACAAGTAATAAAGTGAAAGTAGAGTATTGTTCCCATGAGTAATTATTAATACAAATTACCAACTACTAACTTTTAACCAAACTAATTTTATTTAAACAATCAATTTAAGATTATGAATTAAATTATTTAATGTAAGACCCCAACTTTTATGAATAAAGAATAATTTTCTCGAAATATATTTTTGAATATTATGGTGTGGATTTGATATAATATTATAGTTGTGGGTAATATTTATAAATTTTGCAAAGTAAGCAAGTGGTTATATAATATTCGATTGGTCGGGGAATATTTGTTTTAATAGGAAATATTCGTACGACGGCACAATCATTGGTGGACCCCACAACGGAAGTATTGTTGTAGTTAGAAAACAACAAAAATATTTTTCTATAAAAATAACGACGGATATGTTACCGTTAAAACTGTTGAACTATCCGGTAGTAAAAGTACAGTAATACGCGTGGTTGCATAGTAACACACGGTATTGATTATTGTTGCTTACGTTAGAAGTCACTCAGTTATACTCAATTATTGTTACAGTAATTGTTGCATCATATCTCTCATATTATTGATTCAATTATTGTTACAATATCATCTGCATAATATGTTATATTATTAAATCAATAATTGAGACGGCAAAGTTATTCATATTATTATTTGCAATATTGGCAATGTCTAGAAGTTCTGTCAAGGAGAGGTTTGGTCACCTAATTGCGCGCCAATAAGGAAAAATCCTTATCGGAAAGCCCCCTCTTTCCTGGAAACGACCTGGTTGTTAAATATTGTGAATTATAATATTAATGATGAATAAGTTCGTGTTGATTAAAGATGAATTTAATAGTCCCATTGTGTTGGACTTATTTGTGTTAGTATAATTGATCTCTGGAGGTTATATTGTTCAATTGGGTATTCGGGACACTTTTCGTGTCAAGTTACTATTCATGAGTTACTATTCACGAGTTAATATTTATGAGTTACTATTCACGAGTTACTATTCACGGGGTATTATTCACCCATAAGATATATTTCTGTTCGGTCCAAATCATTTTTGGGTACAATATTATTCCATGAGGAGATGTGCTAGTTTTTCAGACCGTTGATTGAAGATATAATAGTAAATCAGTATGGACCGTTGCTTTAAGTTTTAATAGTAAACTAATATGGACCGTCGGTTTAAAAGTAAATCAATCTAGACCGTTCATGATTTAGTTACTATTCAGTCCATTCTCCTATAAATAGAAGTTCATTCCTTCATTATTTCTTACGAATTCACTGAAACTCTAGAAAGAGATACTATAGAGAGAAAGAAGAAAAGTATTCTGCTACTTCACTACTTCAGTATTCAGTTTTTCTAAGGTAGGGAATATTATTTGTTGTACTCATAAGGGGTATTCTTTCTTTCTTATTCACGAAGAGAACTTTTGTTATTCCATTCTTTATTATTCTGTTGGAATAACCTGTATACGCGGGATACCCTATACTTGGTGAAATTCTTCTGTTATTCCATTCTTATTATTCTGTTGGAATAACCTATTTACGCGAAGTACCGCATACATGGTGAAATTCTTCTAATATTCCGTTCTTTATTATTCTATCGGAATATCCTGTCTGCGAGTTTACGCCGGACCTGGTTCCATTATTTATTATTCTGTTGGGAATAACCTGTCGGTGCAATCTATCGCACGCATGGTGAATCCTTCTGTTATTCTATTCTTTATTATTCTGTTGAAATAACTTGTGTATGTGGATTACCACATGCATGGTGAATGATCCTGTGTATTCATTCCTTATTAAATTGTGAAAATGATCTGTACACGTGGATTACCGCATGGCGGGTGAAAATCCATTTGCAGTTTCATATATTATATTATACTTAGTTGGTTAAAGCTTTGGCTTCTATACTCCATGAAATTAGTGGAATGTCCTTGATATTTGTGCTTCATCCTGTATCTTTTCATGGAAATATTTTTCTGAGCATTCTTGAATTTTGCTGCACAAAGCAGTATCATGTTGACAATTTGGACGTTATTGAGTTCAGGATAAATTAACTTATAAATCTTTAAAATTTATTCTTGAACCTGTTTTATTGAATTGTCATCATCCTCATGCTTATATTATGTTGAAAGTCATCTTTGGCTTACGCGCATAGATGGACTTGGTATGATTATGACCAAGGATTATTCGGTATAATTATGACCGTAATGTGACGAATGATGTGGTAAAAGTTCTCATTGGCATGTAGTTCATTGGTGGATAGTTGTTGGTATGATTATGACCAGGGATTATTCGGTATAGTCATGACCATTGATGATTATATGAATATTCTTGGCCGTGGAGCAGGGATGATTCGATTTTATTTATTAAGCTGAGTCTCAGTGATAAAGTTGATGAAAAACTTTTTAAATCATAGAAGACAGTAGATTTTATACTTTACTTGATTCTTCTAATGGATTGCTTATTCTGCTACAGTTTTTGATCTAAAACTTGTTGTCTATTATATTCTATCAGTTGTTATACTGTTGATGGCTATTGATAATTTATTCTGCATTATCTTAGTCACAATATTTCTTACTGAGCTAGTTGAGCTCACCCTTTCTTTCATTGTTCTCTTCAAGAAATGTGAACGTAGCTAGGACTAGTCGGGGAACAGAGTGATGGTCCTAGATGGTGCATTAGTAGTCCTCACTATTCTGTGAAATAGTGTGATAATAAATGTAATGAGGACTTCATTGAGTGTGGATATTGTCTAGATGACAATATTTGTTTTAAAACTCACAGCCTATGTTTTGTCATATTTCACACGACTGTTGTATAATTAAGTTGTATTTGTATTCAGTACCTCGTATCTGGCGACTCAAGATGGGAGATGTATACCTAATTTTTGGGGCATCATAGTTGGTATCAAAGCTTAGGGATATGATCCCTGGCTGAGATGTGAGACAAGAACTAGGAGGGGAGAGGCGGGGAATTCTTTCGCTAGTATGACCTACCTAAGTTTATTTGGTATTTAACTAGTCGGCCAGAGTATAGGGATAATATGTGATATATTAATAATTAACCCTTGTTTTGTGGCAGTTTGGAAAATGGCATCCAAAAATGTTGAGATAATCAATGAAGCACATAAGATCATGGAGTTACCATAAATTAATACTCAGGATAATGTGCAACAGGAAGACAATAATCCTCAGGTGAACAACAACACCGACCAAATGGCGAACAACGGAATGTTTAGGAGCTTTCTGCAATTCGTACAACATCAGGCAAGAGAAACTCCTGTTTAAAATGTAGGTGGAAACACTGGAAACTCTCGAACGGTCACCGCTAAACAGTTCAAGGAGCTGGGACCACCAGAGTTTATTGGAGAGCCAAAAGCACTTAAGGCGGATGCATGGATAAAGCATATCACCAAGATATTTGATGTCTTGGGATGCTCCGAGGGGCAAAAGGTTCCTTTTGCCACCTTTATGTTGCGAGGGGAGGCAGATTACTGGTGGGAATCTGTAAAGCATACCCAGCCTGACGCACTCAAGATGTCTTGGGAGAAATTCCAAGAGCTGTTCAATGACAAATACTTTCCCGAAAGTATTCGTCACATGAAGGAGGTGGAGTTTATCAAGTTGGAGAAAAACAATATGACCGTGTCGCAATACGAGGCTAAATTTGCAGAGTTATCCTGGTTTAAATCCCATTTTGTTGATAATGAGGAGCGAATGACGCGAATGTTTTTAAGAGGTTTAAAACCGGAGATACGTTAATATCTTATTTCTCATAAACTATGTTTGTATTCAGATGTTGTAAATAGGGCTCAGTTATTGGAGCGCGATAACGGGTCAATGCAACCAAGAGAAAGCAGCCGGCAGAATGAAAATACCAGTGGTAACAGTC
Organism: Panax japonicus; assembly: GCA_020205505.1. NCBI lineage: Eukaryota > Viridiplantae > Streptophyta > Magnoliopsida > Apiales > Araliaceae > Panax > Panax japonicus. The sequence goes on from CM035094.1 coordinate 61,914,609, forward strand.
ATCGAAGCGGTGACAACAAACGTGGAGGGAATCAACATGCTAGAAATGGTAACCACTTCGGTGGTAATCATGGTAAAGATAATAAAAGTGGGAGTTTCAAGAAGAGGAGATTTAGTAATGATGGAAGGACGTCAGCACCAACACCTATTGTTAAGGAAGGAGAATGACCACCGGTCGTATGTTACAAATGCGGAGGGGAGGGACACATTAGTCCAAACTATACGCAGTAGTCCAAAGCATGTTACAATTGTGGAAGAGAAGGTCACTTAGCCTGATTTTGTTGTGCACCAAAGTCAAGTCCAGCCGGGATGGAGGCATCAAAGTCTGTCCCAGATAAGACAAAATCGGTAGTTCAAGGGATAGCGTTTGTTGTAACCTCCCAGAAAGCAAAGAACCCAAACGAGGTCATCACGGCTCAGAGGGAAGACTCATTTCAGTACCTGTTCTAACAATACCATCTGGCTCAGAGGGATTTGTCATCTACAGTAATGCTTCGGGTAAAGGGCTAAGATGTGTTCTCATGCAACATGGGAAAGTGGATTACGAATTCACTGAAACTCTAGAGAGAGAAACTATAGAGAGAAAGAAGAAAAGTATTCTGCTACTTCACTACTTCAGTATTCAGTTTTTCTAAGGTAGGGAATATTATTTGTTGTACTCATAAGGGGTATTCTTTCTTTCTTATTCATGAAAAGAACTTCTGTTATTCCATTCTTTATTATTCTGTTGGAATAACCTGTATACGCGGGATACCCTATACTTGGTGAAATTCTTCTGTTATTCCATTCTTATTATTCTGTTGGAATAACCTGTTTATGCGAAGTACCATATACATGGTGAAAATTTTCTAATATTTCGTTCTTTATTATTCTGTCGGAATATCCTGTCTGTGCGTTTACGCCAAACCTAGTTCCATTATTTACTATTCTGTCGGAATATCGTGTCTGTGCTTTTACGGCGGACCTGGTTCCATTATTTATTATTCTATCAGAATATCATGTCTGTGCGTTTACGCTGGACCTGGTTCCATTATTTATTATTCTGTTGGGAATAACCTGTCGGTGCAGATCGCACGCATGGTGAATCCTTCTGTTATTCCATTCTTTATTACACTATTGGAATAACATGTCTATGTGGATTACCACCTGCATGGTGAATGATCTTATGTATTCATTCCTTGTTAAATTATGGAAATGATCTGTATATGTGGATTACCGCATGGCGGGTGAAAATCCATGTGACGCCCCCAAAATTAGGTATACATCACCCATCTTGAGTCGCCAGATACATGGTATAGAATTCAAATATAACTTGCTAATACAACTATTGTGTACAATACGACAAAACATAAACTGTGAGTTTGAATACAAATATTATCTACTAGAGGGAATACAAACTCAAAAGGAGTCCTCATTACAATTATTATCACACTATTTCACATAATACTGAGGACTACTAATGCTATCCTCTGGACCATCACTCCATTCCCTGACTTGTCCCAGCTATATTCTCATTTCCTGAAGAGAATAGTGAAAGAAAGGGTGAGCTCAACTAGCCCAGTAAGAAATATTATGACTAAGATAATGCAGAATAAATTATCATTAGTCTCCAACAATGTTAAACTGATAAAATATAATAAACATCAAGTTTAACTGCAGCGGAACAAGCAATCCATTAAAAGAGTCAACTAGAAAATAAAATCTATTATCTTTTATGATTTAAAAGGTTTTTCATCACTGTTATCGTTGAGACTCAACTTAATAAATATTCCACATCATCGAATCACCCCTGCACTACGGCGAAGAATATTTGTGTATTCATTAATGGTCATGATCATGCCAACAACTGTCCATCAATGCACTACGGGCCAATGAGGACTTTTACCACATCATTTGTAACATTACGGTAATGATTACACTAAAAAATCCATGGTCATAATCATACCAAGTCCATCTATGCACTACAGGCCACAGATGACTTTCAACAAAATATAAACATGAGGATGATGACAATGATATAAAAATTCAATAAAACAAGTTCAAGAATTAATTTATCTTGGAACTGATAACGTCTAAATTGTCAACATGATACTGTTTAGTAGAGTAAAATTCAAGAATGATCAGAAGAATATTTCCATAAAAAGATACTGGATGAAGTGCAAAAATCAAGGATATTCCACAAATTTCATGGAGTATAGAAGTCAAAGTTTTAACCAACTGAGTATAATAAAGAATGGAATAACAAAAGAAATCACCATGCACGCGATACTTCGCATAGACAGGTTATTCCAACAAAATACTAAATAACGGAACCAGGTCAGGCGAAATTCGCACCGACAGGATGTTCCAACAGAATAATAAAGACGGAATCAGGTCCGGCGTAAAACGCACAGACATGATATTCCAACAGAATAATAAAGACGGAATCAGGTCTGGCGTAAAACACACAGTTAGGATATTCTAACATAATAATAAAGACGAAATCAGGTCCGACGTAAAACACACAGACAGGATATTCCAACAGAATAATAAAGACGAAATAATAGAAGAATGTCACCAAGTATTGGGTAGACCGCGTATACAGGTTATTCCAATAGAATAATAAGAAATGGAATAACAACAGTTCTCTTCATGAATAAGAAAGAATAACATTCCTTACCGTAAAAGAAACTGAATATAAAAGTAGGGAAGTAGCAGAATACTTTTCTATAGTTTCTCTATAATTTTTCTCTCTGGAGTTTTAGTGAATTCGTAAGAAATAATGAAGGAATGAGCTTCTATTTATTGGAGAATGGAAGGGCAATGTTCATGGATGAAATAATTCTGCAGATATACGTATCAATGTTTTGATATCACACTAATGCAAAAATTCAATCCACCAACCAATAGGATGCAAACAAAATAAAAATATAAGACATATATATATATATATATATATATATATATAAACACATGCTAAATAAATATAAATATATATATATATAATATATCTACAACTTAATTTTTCTCCCCCATACCCAACATCAATCCCCCACCCACCCAAAATTAATTTCACTACACTCTTACACATCACTATCACACTACCATTTTTCCACCATTTTCCACTCACACACACATCACACACCTATCACTTTCACATATCACTTTCTCCCACCATATACTCAATACATACATATACTTCCATACGTATACTCTTCCATTTCCAAAATTATTTTTCCAACACATATGGGCCCCACATGTGCCCCCACATGTGGGCCCCACCTTTAAATAATTTTCTACCGATTATTTTAAAAAATGGGTAAATATGAATCCATAAAATAAGCAAACTTCATAAAAATCACCTTAATAATTTTAACAACATTTATCATCTTTATTACAATTTACAATATTAATCGACCAGGTCATTCCCAAGAAAGAGGAGGCTTTCCAATAAGGATTTCTCACTATTAACGCGCAATTAGGTGACTAAACCTCTCCTTGACAGAACTTCTAGACATTGTTAATATTGCAAATAATAATATTAATAATTTTGTCATCTCAATTATTGATTTTAACAATATAATAAATATCGACAATAATTAAATCAAATAACGTGAGATACTATGCAACAATTACTATAGCAATAATTGAACAAAACTGAATGACTTCTCACGTAAGTATCAATAATTAATACTGTGTGCTACTATGCAACCACGCGTATTACTGTACTTTTACTACCGAGTAGTTCAACAGTATCAATGGTAAAACTTCTGTCGTTATTTTTATAAAAATATTTTTGTCATTTTCTCAAATCCGACAATAAATCTGTTGTGGGGTCCACCAATGATTGTGTCGTTGTACGAATATTCCTTTGCTAAAATGAATATTCCCAGACCAATCGAATATAATATAACAACTTGTATAATATGTAAAATTTATAAATATTACCCACAACTATAACATTATATCAATTTCACTACATAATATTCAAAAATAATATTTATAGAAAATTCCTCTTTATTCAAAAAGTTGGGATTTTACAATCTCCCCTTCTTATAAAATTTCGCCCTCGAAATTAGGGTACGTACCTGGTATGTCAAAGAAGTAAGGATACCTTGATTTCATTTTAGATTCTAACTCCCAAGTCATTTCCTCAACATCGTGGTTTCTCAACAAAACTTTGACTTGAGGTATAACCTTGGTGCGTAGAATATGTTCCTTCTTATCCAAATCATTACCATGTATTGATGACCTGTTTGACCATTTGCAAGGATCCAAATTCTTTTCAAAGATTGATCTTCGTTCTGGATATCACCAATTGAAGATTAGAACCGATGACATTCCAAAGACGACTTTCAGAACTCAATACGGACATTATGAATTCCTAGTCATGTCCTTTGGATTGACTAATGCTCCTACTGCCTTCATGGATATGATGAACCGAGTATTCAAGGAATATTTTGATCACTTTGTGGTCGTCTTTATTGATGACATCCTTATTTATTCCAAAAGCCGTGAAGATCATGAGTAACACTTGAGGCTGATACTCCAAAAGCTTCGTGAATATAAGCTTTATGCCAAGTTGAGGAAATTTGAGTTCTGGCTTGAGGAAGTAGCATTCCATGGGCACGTGGTATCAAGTCATGGAATATCTATTGACCCAGCAAAGATTGAAGCTATTCAAAGCTGGGAACAACCTAAATCAGTGACCGAAGTACGTAGCTTTCTCGGCTTAGCTGGTTCATATCAGAGATTCGTAGAAGGGTTTTCTCGAATCGCTACTCCACTAACTTAGCTGATTCGGAAAGATACAAAGTTCGGTTGGAGCGAGGAATGTGAGAAGAGTTTTCAAGAACTCAAGAGGAGACTCATTTCAGCACCTGTTCTGACAATACCATTTGGTTCGGAGGGATTTTTCATCTATAGTGATGCTTCGGGCAAAGGGTTAGGATGTGTTCTCATGCAACATGGGAAAGTCATAGCCTATGCCTCACGACAACTCAAAGAATATGAGAGGAATTATCCTACTCATGACCTAGAGTTAGCAGCTGTGGTCTTCGCACTTAAAATTTGGAGGCATTACTTGTATAGGGAAAAGGTGGAGATCTTTACGGATCATAAAAGCCTCAAATATTTCTTCACTCAAAAGGAACTCAACATGCGACAACGACGTTGGCTTGAACTGTTGAAAGATTGGGATCATACCATACAATATCATCTTGGAAAAGCGAACGTGGTAGCTGACGCATTGAGTAGAAGATCATATGCAAGTACGAGTACGATATTGTCAACACAAAGGCCCATTTTGTGTGACTTGCAAAGGATGGAGATAGTGTTAAAGACTCCAGGGACCCATGTGATGATGGAGAATATACGAGTAGAACCGACTTTAATTGATAAAGTTAAAGCTACTCAAGCTACAGACCTGGAGCTGATGCGTATATGGAAGAAAGTGCAAGAAGGTTCTATGCCGAAAGAAAGAATCGATGAAGAAGGAATACTTCGAGTAAACTCCAAACTTTGTGTTCCTAACGACCCTGATTTAAAGTATAAAATCATGATGGAGGCGCACAACACACCGTTTGCAATCCATCTTGGGAGTACCAAAATGTATCATGATCTTCGACATACATTTTGGTGGGGCAATATGAAGAGAGAGATATCGTTGTTTATCTCAAGGTATCTAACGTGTCAACGAGTCACGGTGGAGCATCAATTACCAAAAGGTCCATTGCAACCACTTGAAATTCCAGAATGGAAGTGGGAGCATATTACCATAGATTTCGTTACCGGTCTTCCTAAGGTTTCTCAAGGTATAGATGCGATTTGGGTCATTGTTGATAGATTGACCAAGTCTGCTAATTTCTTATCGATACGAGAAACTTATATACTTGAACGTCTTGCTCGTATGTACATAAACGAGATTGTAAGACTGCATGGTATGCCAGTATCCATAGTTTCTGATCGAGACCCAAGATTCACTTCACGATTTTGGGTTAGTTTGTAGAAAGCTATAGGCACAAATTTACGATTTAGCTCGGCATATCATCCTCAGACAGACGGACAGTCGGAGAGGACTATTCAAACTCTTGAAGATCTATAAAAACTCTGTGTCCTTGATTTCAAGGGAAGTTGGGACACGTTCTTACCATTGGTGGAGTTTTCCTAGAACAACAGTTATCAAGCAAGTATTGGCATGACTCCATTCGAAGCGTTGTTTGGAAGAAAATGTCATTCTCCAGTATGCTAGGATGAGGTGGGTGAAGCAACATTGTTGGGACCGGAGTTGGTACGTATGACTACGGAAAAGATTCAAACGATCCGGCAACGTATAAAAACCTCACAAGATCGACAAAAGAGTTATGCTGATCTTCATCTAAAGGACGTGGAATTTGATATAGGAGATCATGTGTTGTTACATGTTGCTCCATGGAAAGGAGGTACGAGATTTGGAAAGAGAGTAAAGCTCAATCCTCGATTCATCAGCCCATTTTTAATCCTTGATCGAGTAGGAACTGTGGCCTATAGACTCGCTTTACCACCAAGTTTGTCTCGTGTTTATAACGTTTTTCACATATCCATGTTACGTAAATATGTGGAAGACCCGAACCACATTATTAAGTTAGAATCGGACGAAATAGCGGAAGATTTTACGTATGAAGAGGTTCCTGTTACCTATTTTTGATGGTGACATGATTCAACTCCCGATAATCAATACAAAGTCGCATACTCCCATCTTTCTTCTTCACGAATAGAACAGGAGCACCCCAAGGAGAAGTACTAGGACGAATAAAGCCAATGTCTAACAATTCCTGCACTTGAGTCTTTAACTCCTGAAGTTTAATAGGAGTCATTCGATATGGGGCTTTAGAAATGGGTTTTGTACCGGGTTCAAGGTTGATAAAAAATTTAATTTCACGCTCTGGGGGTAGGCCAGGAAGTTCTTCAGGGAATACATTAGGAAATTCATTAACAATAGAAATATTATTTAAAACTGACATATTTTTGTTTAGATCTGTGACATGAGCTAAGAAAGCTTGACATCCGTTTTTCAATAAACGAATAGCTTTATGGCTTGAGATGACAGTGATTGATTTTAATGGTTTGTTTGCTTGAATTCTTATAATAGGTCGATTAGGAATACGAAAGCTAACAACCTTACGAAAATAATCAATCCCTAGAATTACATCAAATGCAAGTATTTTTAATGAAATAAGATCGATAGGTAATGTGTGGGTACCAACTTGAACCAAACAAGACTTATAAACCGTGGATATAATGAAGGTTTCTCCCAACGGAGTTTCCACAGATAAGTCAAAGTCTAATTTCTCCAGAGTCAAATTTAATCGTTGAGGGCAAGTAAGAGAAATAAAAGAATAGGTAGAACCGGTATCAAATAAGGTATAGACTTCGCTAGAGTTTATGATAACCTTACCCGTGATGACCTCATTTGGGTTCCTTGCTTTCTGGGAGGTCACTACAAACGCTCTCCCTTACACTACTGGCTTTGACTTTTTTGGGACGGCCTTTGGTGCCTCCATCCTAGCTGAACTTGTCTTCGGTGAATGACAAAATCGGGCTAGATGACCTTCTCTTCCACAATTATAACATGTTTTAGATGACTTCGCGCAGTTTGGACTGATGTGTCCCACTCCTTCGCATTTGAAGCATATGATAAGTGGTCGTTATCCTTCCTTAACAATGGGTGTTGGTGCTGACGTCTTTCCATCATTGTTGAATCTCCTCTTCTTGAAATGTCCATTTTTACTGTCTTGGCCATGATTACCACCTAAGTGGTAACCATTTCTGGCATGTTGATTCCCTCCACGTTTGTTGTCGCTGTTTCGATGACTGATACCACTGGTATTTTCATGCTGCCGGGTGCTTTCTCTTAGTTGCGTTGACTCGTTATCGCGCTCTAATAACTGAGCCCTATTTAAAACATCTGAGTACAAACACAGTTTATGAGATATAAGATATTGACGTATCTTCGGTTTCAATCCTCTTAAAAACATTCGCGTCATTCGCTCCTCATTATCGAATAAACGGGATGCAAACTGGGATAACTCCGCAAATTTAGCCTTCTATTACGACACGGTCATATTGTTTTGTTCCAATTTGATAAACTCCACTTCTTTCATGTGACGAATACTCTCGGAAAAGTACTTGTCATTGAATAGCTCTTGGAACTTCTCCCAAGACATCTTGAGTGCGTCAGGCTGGGTACATTTCACAGATTCCCACCAGTAATCTGCCTATTCACGCAACATGAAGGTGGCGAAGGGTACCTTTTGCTCCTCAGAGCATCCCAAGACATCAAATGTTTTGGTGATCTGCTTTATCCATGCTTCCGCCTTAAGTGGTTTTGGCTCTCCTATAAACTCCGGTGGTCCCAGCTCCTTGAACTGTTTAGCAGTGACCGTCCGAGAGTTTCAAGTGTTTCCACCTACATTTTGGATAGGATCCGCTCTCGCCTGATGTTGCATGAATTGCATAAAGCCTCTAAACAGTCCATCATTCATCATTTGGTCAGTGTTGTTGTTTGCATTAGGATTGTCGCCATCCTGATGCACATTATCCTGATTATTGATATGTGGATACTCAATGGTCTCTTGTGCTCCATTGCTATTTTCAATATTCTCGGATGTCATTTTCAGTTACTGCCACAAAACAAAGGTTAATTAACATATAACATATTATCCATATACTTTGACCGAGCAATTAAATACCAAATAAACTTAGGTAGGTCATACTAGCGAAGGAATTCCCCATCTCTCCCCTCCTAGTTCTAGTCTCACATCTTAGCTTTGATACCAACTATGACGCCCCCATAATTACGTATACATCACCCATCTTGGGTCGCCAGATACATGGTACAGAATTCTTATACAACTTACTAATACAATTGTTATGTACAATATGACAAAACATAAACTGTGAGTTTAAATACAAATATTGTTTACTAGAGAGTATACAAACTCAAAAGGAGTCCTCATTACAATTATTATCACACTATTTCACAGAATAGTGAGGACTACTAATGCTATCCTCTGGACCATCACTCCATTCCCCGACATGTCCCAGCTATATTCTCATTTCCTGGAGAGAACAGTGAAAGAAAGGGTGAGCTCAACTAGCCATTAAGAAATATTATGATTAACATAATGCAGAATAAATTATCATTAGTCTCCAACAATGTTAAACTGATAAAATATAATAGACATCAAGTTTAAGTACAGCGGAACAGCAATCCATTAAAAGAGTCAAGTAGAAAATAAAATCTATTATTTTTTATGATTTAAAAGGTTTTTCATCATTATTATCGCTGAGACTCGGCTTAATAAATATTCCACATCATCGAATTACCCCTGCACTACGGCCAAGGATGTTCTTTAGTATCACGACCACAATTATCCATGCACTACGGGCCAAGAATATTTGTGTATTCATTAATGGTCATGATCATGCCAACAACTGTCCATCAATGCACTACGGGCCAATGAGGACTTTTACCACATCATTTGTAACATTACGGTAATGATTACACCGAATAATCCCTGGTCATAATCATACGAAGTCCATCTATGCACTACAGGCCACATATGACTTTTAACAAAATATAAACATGAGGATGATGACAATGATATAAAAATTAAATAAAACAAGTTCAAGAATTAATTTATCTAGGAACTGATAACGTCCAAATTGTCAACATGATACTGTTTGTAGAGTAAAATTCAAGAATGCTCAGAAGAATATTTCCATGAAAAGATACTGGATGAAGCGCAAATATCAAGGATATTCCACAAATTTCATGGAGTATAGAAGTCAAAGTTTTAACCAACTGAGTATAATAAAGAATGGAATAACAAAAGAAATCACCATGCATGCGATACTTCGCATAGACAGGTTATTCCAATAGAATACTAAATAACGGAACCAGGTCAGGCGAAATTCGCACCGACAGGATGTTCCAACAGAATAATAAAGACGAAATCAGGTCTGGCGTAAAACGCACAGACAGGATATTCCAAAAGAATAATAAAGACGGAATAAGGTCCGGCGTAAAATGCACAGACAGGATATTCCAATAGAATAATAAAGACAAAATAATATAAGAATGTCACCAAGTATAGGGTAGACCGCGTATATAGGTTATTCCAATAGAATAATAAGAAATGGAATAACAACAGTTCTCTTCATGAATAAGAAAGAATAACACCCCTTACCGTAAAAGAAACTGAATATAAGAGTAGGGAAGTAGCAGAATACTTTTTTTATAGTTTCTCTATAATTTTTCTCTCTGGAGTTTCAGTGAATTCGTAAGAAATAATGAAGGAATGAGCTTCTATTTATAGGAGAATGGAAGGGCACTATTCATGGATGAAATAATTCTGTAGATATACGTATCAATTTTTTGATATCACACTAATGCAAAAATTCAATCCACCAACCAATAGGATGCAAGTAAAATTAAAATATAAGATATATATATATATAAACACATGCTAAATATATATATATATATATATATATATATATATATAATATCTACCACTTAATTTTTCTCCCCCATACCCAACATCAATCCCCCATCCACCCAAAAATCAATTTCAATACACTCTTACACATCACTATCACACTACCACTTTTCCACCATTTTCCACTCACACACACATCACACACCTATCACTTTCACATATCACTTTCTCCCACCATATACTCAATACATGCATATACTTCCATATGTATATTCTTCCATTTCCAAAATCATTTTTTCAACACATATGGGCCCCACATGTGCCCCCACATGTCGGCCCCACTTTTAAATAATTTTTTACCGATTATTTTGAAAAATGGATAAATAGGAATCCATGAAATAAGCAAACTTCATAAAAATCACCTTAATAATTTTAACAACATTTATCATCTTTATTACAATTCACAATATTAATCGACCAGGTCGTTCCCAAGAAAGAGGGGGCTTTCCAATAAGGATTTCTCCCTATTGGCGCGCAATTAGGTGACCAAACCTCTCATTGACAGAACTTCTAGACATTGTTAATATTGCAAATAATAATATTAATAATTTTGTCGTCTCAATTATTGATTTTAACAATATAATAAATATCGACAATAATTGAATCAAATAACGTGAGATACTATGCAACAATTACTATAGCAATAATTGAACAAAATTGAATGACTTCTCACGTAAGCATCAATAATCAATACCGTGTGCTACTATGCAACCACGCGTATTACTGTACTTTTATTACCGAGTAGTTCAACAGTATCAATGGTAAAACTTCTGCCGTTATTTTCATAAAAATATTTTTGTCGTTTTCTCAAATCCGACAATAATTCTATTGTGGGGTCAACCAATGATTGCGTCGTTGTACGAATATTCCATGCTAAAACGAATATTCCCCGACCAATCGAATATAATATAACAACTTGCATACTATGCAAAATTTATAAATATTACCCACAACTATAACATTATATCATTTTCACTCCATAATATTTAAAAATAATATTTATAGAAAATTCATCTTTATTCAAAAAGTTGGGGTTTTACAATCCATTTGCAGTTTCATATATTATATTATACTTAGTTGGTTAAAGCTTTGGCTTCTATACTCCATGAAATTAGTGGAATATCCTTGATATTTGCTCTTCATCTAGTATCTTTTCATGAAAATATTCTTCTGAGCATTCTTGAATTTTACTGCACAAAGCAGTATCATGTTGACAATTTGGACGTTATTGAGTTCAGGATAAATTAACTTATAAATCTTTAAAATTTATTCTTGAACCTGTTTTATTGAATTGTCATCATTCCCATGCTTATATTATGTTGAAAGTCATCTTTGGCTTACGTGCATAGATGGATTTGGTATGATTATGACCAGGGATTATTCGGTATAATCATGACCGTAATGTGACGAATGATGTGGTAAAAGTTCTCATTGGCATGTAGTTCATTGGTGGACAGTTGTTGGTATGATTATGACCATGGATTATTCGGTATAGTCATGACCATTGATGATTATATGAATATCCTTGGCCGTGGAGTAGGGATGATTCGATTTTATTTATTAAGCTGAGTCTCAGCGATAAAATTGATGAAAAACTTTTTAAATCATAGAAGACAGTAGATTTTATACTTTACTTGACTCTTCTATTGGATTGCTTATCCTGCTGCAGTTTTTGATCTAACTTGTTGTCTATTATATTCTATCAGTTATTATACTGTTGAAGGCTATTGATAATTTATTCTGCATTATCTTAGTCATAATAATTCTTACTGGGCTAGTTGAGCTCACCATTTCTTTCACTGTTCTCTTCAGGAAATGAGAACGTAGCTGGGACTAGTCGGGGAACAGAGTGATGGTCCTAGATGGTGCATTACTAGTCCTCACTATTCTGTGAAATAGTGTGATAATAAATGTAATGAGGACTCCATTGAGTGTGGATATTGTCTAGATGACAATATTTGTATTAAAACTCACAGCCTATGTTTTGTCGTATTTCACACGACTGTTGTATAATTAAGTTGTATTTGTATTCAGTACCTTGTATCTGACGACTCAAGATGAGTGATGTATACCTAATTTTGGGGGCGTCACATTTAATTACACTAATTCTAATTACCACTAATTAAAAATCAGATTATGGAGATTTAAGATCACAACTTCACTTATTACATCATTTAAATTAATACACTTCTTATCAATTAAGCTCAGTATCTGAATTGTTAATCAAGAACACATAAATAAATATGACCATCTCTCAATGCATCATACTCAAATCAACTTAAATCCACATATGATAGAATTAAGAAGAACACCCTAATTAACCAATTCACTATATCACTATGTGAATTACAATTATAGAGGATTTTAAGCACACGTTCTTTTTCAGATTACATGCGATGTTAGATATATCTTTGTCCTAGACATAAATTATGAATTCCAACGCCATGAAGAAAACACAATCACATGCTATTATGATCAGATCTAAATCTACACTTCATCTCTCGAATTCATATAGATTATCACGGTAATTGTTAGTTAGGCAATTAAATAATTATTCATCACAAATCATAATAGACAATCCAAGAATAATCACAATAATTAATAGAGAAGCATACTAAAAATAAACTATGCAATAAGCTCCATTGTAATCTTAAACAAAAGATTTAGTTCATGATTATTGAATTAAAACTAAGAATCCACAATTGAATAATCATTGAAAGACAAAAATAAGAGTAAAGTGAAGAATAAATCTGTTGTCAGCAAATCTCCATCTTCCTCAAGCTCTTGCTCTTGATCTTCAATGGTCTCCAAGTTGCATCAATCTCCCAAACTAATAAGAACTAAGGTTTTGATCATAATCTACTCTAATCTAATTTAATGGAATCCTATTCTGCTAATCCTGTTGATTCTCCTCATTTTATATGCCTCTTCATATGTCTTTTAATCCTCCTTGAAGTGTCCTTGATCAATCAGCTAGAACCAATCCTTCTTGCACTCAAATTCTGAAAAACTCCTTTTTCTTTCCGACACCCCTGCCCCGACGGAGTTTTTTTTTACTAACTAGGCCCGCCCTGGCGAGGGGTGTTTCTGTTTTTGCCTCAGTACCCCCGCCGAGGCGGATGTTTTGTGTGTATAATTTCCGCTCCGGCGGGGGTCTTTTTTTGGAAATTTTCTGCTCTGACATTCTTTGGGAAAATGGCCATAGTTTATTTGTTTGAACTCCGATTTCGATGATTCAAGATGTTCCGAAAAGAGGAGACGTAGATCTACAACTTTTATTCTTTGAGTTTTTCGAAATAAGAGCTGGAGCAATGTTAAAATTGGCTCTGAAGTGACTGTTATGTAAATGGCAAGTCGAAAATACGAATCTACCAACCCTAAACGTCGATCCAAGTAACTTTTGTCCTAATTTCTACAAAATAAAATAAAACATGCATGAATAGACACAAACCTTTAAAAACTTTTAAAAAATTAAGCTCAAATGCACTCAATTAATGGGTATAAAACCCACTAATCAGTAATACATGTATATGCCATGGGATATTATATGGTCAATTGTGTCTTTAGTTATCTTACAGGTGTGAGAAGTTTACAGCTTTATTATTTAAACTAACACCCCAAAGCTCTACTTTTTGAAGTTTCTACATCTTGACAAAAAAATTTACAAACTGTACTGTTGAAATATAAATATTTTTACAATGTACTGTTGAAATATTTCTACACACCCCTTAATAGCAGATCATAGCAAGTGTAAAACAGAATGACCAAGAACTTGCAGACGGTTTAGAATTTAGAATTTATTGCCAATGCTTTATGATAGATATTCTAGGCATGGGTACCACATGTGGACGGTGTCTGATAACTCAGATTTTTGAAAATTATTAAAATAAAAATTTAATTAAATATAATTTTTATTATATGATATTATTGATATTGGACTGTATATATTTGATTTTATAAATAAAATTATGCTATGCGATGTGATGATAATAAATATATTATTGTGTGTAAATAAATTGTTGAAAACAATTTATAAGGAATGAAAAGAAATTTAGCGAGTATATTATTATATATTTATTTTGATCAAAGATAAGTTGTGAAAAACAATTTATGAGTACATATTAAAATAATTTATATAATTATTTTAATATGGTGGATAAAGTATATTAAATTTAAATATACAAACTATTTTGTATGCGTTGAAAAGAATGTATTAAATTATTTTAATTAAACAAATTATTTTTATTTAATGTATAATCTCCATTTTTGTGGAAAAGATTTATGGAATGGTACATTTTAATATCATATTTCGCGATTAGTACGGATAGTTTATAAAATGAGTGTAATATATAAATATGTATATACATTAAAGGCATGTGCTGGGATTTAATTGAGTATTGCCCAAGATGAATAAATGAATAACTGAGGTTGGGAGTTAAAAAAATAATAAAAAAAATAAGCTAAGTCATTTGTTGAAGCAGGAGCTGTAACTTTGGGACACTAGGCAAATCAAAGCATTAGCCGGTACAGTAAAATTCCTATTTAGAAATATTCTATAAGAATAATCTCTATAATATTATAAAAAAAATTAGTCCTAATTTGGATCAATTATAAATAGGAATAACTTCTAAATTGTAATATATTATATATTTTTTTAAGTCCCTTAATAAACTATACATCTATATAGTAATAATTTCATATATATATATATATATGAGAGAACGACAATATTAATTTTAAAAGACTATATTTCCTATAAAGAACTACATTTTATATAAAAGAATACATTTCTTATAAAGGACTACATTTTCCTATAAAAGATTATATTTTCCTATAAAAGATTACATCAAGCACTGGTATTAATCTAATCTACTTTCAAGATGGTTGTTATATATATATGATACGTCTAGATTTTGTGTCACTAGGAGATAATTCTTCTCTTAATAGCATGTGTTTGTTAAGAAAGAGCTGTGCAAATCCCAGATATCCGTCAAAATACTGAGTTCAAAATGACAAAATTTAAGTAAACATGTGGTATATAAATTCACGTGGTAATTTATCGTTCCCAGATAGCTCGATGTTTTGGTGGTTTGCATATATATTGATGATTGAGTTTGTATTAATTTTCGTTACGTCGTGCCTTCAGGCACAGGTTATAGCTAGTATATATATGAGAGAGCGACAATATTAATTTTAAAAGACTATATTTCCTATAAAGAACTACATTTTATATAAAAAGAATACATTTCCTATAAAGGACTACATTTTCCTATAAAAGATTACATTTCTTATAAAAGACCACATTTTCCTATAAAAGACTACTTTGCATAAATATTTTTTGATAATAATTATTAGGGAGTTCTTATTGATATTTTTGTTAAAGTGGATATTTTTTAGTTTTCAAAAAATATTTTGTACCAATATCTCTATTTAATAATAATCTCTCAATTAGAATACAAATACTTTAGTACCAAGTCTATTCCTACATGTTTTACTGTATTAAGAATAAACCAAAGAAGACTTGAAGCCCTGCTCCTTCTCCATTCCCTACCTTTCATCCGACCCAAATCAAAGAAAAGGAAACAGTTCCTTGACCAATTTCATGTTCATTCGTTCAAAAAAAAAAAAATTGGTCCCTTCTATCCGTCCCAAAACAAGTTTCCACTCTCAAACTAATAGCATGAGTATTAGAAGAATTTGAGCTAATAATTGTATTGGGGGTGGATTAAACACCAATTGCAGCAAGAATCACAATAATCAGCCCTCACCAAGTTGAAAATTTCATTATATTAAAAGGTATGAATACTTTTCCAAGTACTTCATGAAAATTTAGTTAATTATGCCCTGTTGATGCCATGTTTGGTTGTGGGAGGTTGTCTACACGGAGGAATCAGATGGATTCGGGAGTCATAAGAAGAATTTTGTAAGGAGATTGGCATGATTGCATATTCAAATACTATGTAAAATTTGATTTTTATACTATGCATGTTACGTTTACGTGTTCGATAAAATGTTTCAAAGGGACTGTATGGTTAAAACTTGAGAATTTACTAGTATTCTGAACAATGTGGTATATATACACGAGTTGGGGGATAATTTAGGCTATTTAGATGTATCAAATCAAATGCTAAATGTGATTTAAAGAACTTAGTTTAATTTGGGTTATGTGAAAAATATGATAATTAGCTAATGTCAGTTCTAGGATGAGAGAGGGCTTTGGTTCATCATTTATTTATGTTTGTGCCTACCATGGTCACTCAGATTGCATGCATGAGTTTCTGTGGGCTGGGGCTAACTTAAATGCATGTGAACCAACATCCGAAGCTAGTTATTATGGAAGCGAAAAGCATTTGGAAATCAAAACGAAAAGTGATAAACTAGTATGACCGCTGACCTTGAGGCCAATTTCGGGTCTAGAATATGTTTCCAGAAAATTCTGGGCTTTTCGGATATTATAGTACACTTAATAAGCTTTCGATAGACTCCAGAACGGACTAATTCCGACTTCGGAGCAATGAGTTATGACAGTTCAAAGTAGTCGCGTCGAATCTGCCAAAAATCTGGAAAACAGATTCGAAGCAGCACTACACGAATTTTCTGGAATTATGTGTTTATAATTTGAAAATGGTCAAAGAATAAAAGTTGTAGTCCCGGAAGTTAGTTTCGCGTTGGCTCAAGAATCGCTTAAAAATGTTTTGAAACGAAAAAGTTATGACTGTTTTATGAGCGGACATTTTTGGGGCTTCTTTTAGGCTGCTTATGAGGTCCGAATGGGTGGTTTGTATTTTTTTAAAAATAGTTTACTATGGTATTTATATCATATCAAAAATTGGTTGCAATCCGAACTACGAACAAAAAGTTAAAAATGTGCAAACTAGGCATTTCGTTATGGGGGGTAGCAGACCAGCTGGGCATGCACTGCACCAGCCGCGCGCGCACGCCGTCCGGCGCTGTGCTGTGCAGTTCGCCCAGCTGGTTTTGGCTCGTGGTTCTGGCAATTTGGGTTTCTTGTAATGCTTGGATTATAATTTTTATAATTAGATGGATATACTACCTAAAACATATCCAAAATTCAAAGCATATGAACGAGTGGTTTAAAAAATTTAACATCACGAAACGAGTGTCAAAGCAAGGGGACTGACCAGCCAACGCCAAACCCGGTTGAGCCATGTGAGGCCCAACTGCTAGCAGAGTTGGGCTGTTTGGCCAGTTGGTTCCGCGATGCGATTTTTTGTTCGCTTTAATGATTTGACATGTAGCAAGACACCGGAATGGAAGTAAAAATGTAATATAACAACTTTATGCCATGAAAACTTATCTTGAGCGTAAGGAAAACAATAAACATGTAATGTAAACATAAGTTTACATGTTTACGTAAATGTAAGCCAAAAAATAATATGCAAAACGGGTATAAAAGTGTTAAAACAAAGGTGTCCGAAGTTCAAAACGGAGATTTTGAACACAAAATTACATAATGATATATGTATGAATTTAAAGTATAAGCGAAGCGGAAATGAAAGTTATTTGCGGGAATAAATGCGAAGCTAAGCTACAAATAAAGCGAAACATTTACGTACGTGGCAATAACGTGATTTAACACATGAACTATCAAAAAGGTATGAACATTACCGAAATTAAAGAAATGATGTAGTAAGCCATGTTTGTGCATTAAAAAAAACTATTCATAAACCATATGGTTCCGAGTTTACTATAAAAGAGAGGAATATTCTTAAAATAGGATACAAGTGGTTTATGTTAGTATTTATACATAAAGTCATCTGAGAACCTTATTATGCATAAAAAGGTTAAAACGAACATAGTTTCTAAAGAAACCGAGAATGGTTATAAGACAAGAATAAAAGATTATAGGTTATGGTAACTGATGATCATGACTTATATGATTATTTAATATGCACAGGTCATGTGACATAATTGGTTATTTAATATGCATGTATGTGAACACGATTGTGTAGGATTCGCGAGGAGAAGTTAAAGTAAATTATAACGGTAATCCTCAATTAAGGCAAGTTTTTTAGTTTTATTATGTTGGTGGATTAAATGTGATTATGTGGTGAGCTACATATCATGCTTTATGAATGGTTAAAGTCAAAATATGACTAATTTAATTGAGTTATGGAACTCAATTTATATGTGATATGTGATAACACATGTTGTATGAAGTAACTCGATAAATTAGAAATGTATAATGCATGAATGTATGCTTTGTAAAGAATCATTGATGAATGTAGGATATGCATAGTAAAGAATATACGTTGCATGCAGATATGCATAGCAAAGGAAATATAGTGCATATGAAATTGTGTGCTATGTGAAATATGATAGACTGTTAAATTTGCTGGGCTGTCGAATTCAATCTTGCAAACACAAATATTTTGCAGCTTAATGATGTTAATCAATATTACTTGCTATACGGATGATGAGATTGAACGATGTGCAGAATGAATACATGTCCTTGAATTAGAAATGATATAAATCTATGATTGATAGTTTTGTTAAATGTAATTGGCAGTTATGTATAGTTTGAAATGTTGGATGGATAAAGAATGTTTATTCTGAAATGAGAATAAATATAATTCTGAAATAAATGAATTATTGATAGAAAAGAAAAGATATTAAGTATTGAGACTTAAGTTTGTAATACGTTTACTCAGATTATACAAATCATATAATAAATATGATTTTGTATAAAGAAGAATCGTAAAGGTTGAGATTCAGGGAATGAATGATAGGGAAAAAAATTATTCCGCATTTTTAGCTATTTTAACGTTAAATAATGTTTTAAAGCTAGAATATGATAATATTAACGCACAAGATCGGGAGAGAGATAATCCCGATTTTGGGGACGTTACATGGTCCAAATGGCATACGTTCAATACAATTCCAGCAGCAGATTGCCCTAAAAAATACTCAACCTGTGATTATTATTGAGAAAGGATTGTAAAATATACAATATGTATGCTTTGCAAGTGTTGGAGATGGGTATGGTAGGACTTAACAGGTTAAAAGTTGAGTAAAATTTCTTTGCTCTGGCCTGCTCCCCAATGCTTAATTCACCTCATTGAAATCCAGTATTATGCTGGGATATGGGTCAACGTCTTTTCTAGTTATTTTGTTGGTTCAATTGCAGTAATATTACTTTTAGTCTTGGTCTGTAAAACAAGTACCTTGTTCTCTTCTTGCATAAAGGTATGCTGTATCCGTGCATCTGACGTGTCTTTCCTTTCATAGTTCACTAATAGTAATGAGATATCTTGAATCGAATAGCTGATATGCTCTATGGAAACTCAAATAGTTGTTTCTCCCTTGTGAATATCAATAAAGACAGTTTTCAATAATTCAGTGTTGGCCTTGTCTGTGTCGACGTCGAGTGAAGTGCGACCTCAGTAAGCTGGTCGAACTTCCAGCTTACAGTTCCTTTTTTTATTTGACGCTTTACCAGTAATCAATTATCATCTGCTAAGTTTCATTTCAGTGGCTAATGCTTTCTTTTACCTTCCAATTTGCAATTACGTGGTTGTTCCCATATATCAGCTGAAAGCAGTAAATCCTTGTACAAGAAAATTAAGCTGTAAAATACATCCAGGTGATCGAATTTTGGTTCATGGGCATGGGGCTAGCTTTGTAAACTACGACATGAGCGCTGTCATAAAAATTATACGATGTCATGAACACGTTGTGGTGTAGATAAAATATCATGTGATTTCCGAGGGTTGCTGTGCAATAGCAGCTCCTCCTGCTTTGTTGATTTGTCTTGTCTTGGGTTGAGTTGAGTTGGGTTGGGTTGGGGTATCACTGAAACTCAGTAGTTGTCGTCGAATATTTTGTGTGATATTTTGATACTGTTGGGTGGGCAGAGTGACGAAATTAATTAAAGGTTTATGATTGTTGTTATATATGCACATTCATTCTTATTTCTAGCAGCAAGGTTTTATGGTTAAGATTATGTTTGTTTGCAAAAATAATAAGTGAAATAGGACTTCGTATTATTTTATTTCCACTTTAGACTATTTATCCTATTATTATAGTATGTTAAACTATATTTTTTAATTTCTAAGACAATTTGAAGATGGAATATAATTTTAAGTAGAAGATGGTATTATATAAATTTCTTTTTTGATATATCAAATGACTTTAAAAATAATAAGTAATAAATAGTTTGTGAATTAAATAATAATAAATTAGTTCAAATAATCTTTCTCCCATTTTTTACAAACAGACAAACGTAGGGCCTTGAAGCAATTCTTCATTGAGAAGTTTAATTGCAATGAGACTGATATGAAGGTTTTCTGTAATTGTAATTAGATTTTAATTTTTTTAATTTTTTTTATAGATTATTTACTTTTATTGTGAAAAACAGAAATTATTTGATTTAAAATACAGGTGGAAAAGTTACCGGCAACCAAGATATCATGTTAGCATGAAGTTATTTTATTGGTAAATTGGTCAATCGGTCAATAGAATATTGATACATATATAACTTTATATGTGTGTCAGTATTCTATCGATCAATTAATCAACTTATCCCAAAATAAATTTCATATTAACCACTTCCGAATATACGATAGCATTTGAATAGGCCCTCCTCAAGTGCTCAAGACAGAGCTGAGCCATACTGGGGGGCCGTTGTATAAGTGAAAAGACTAGATCAGTCATGATGGCCCCATAGTTGGTCGAGTCTGTAAAATTTGTCAGGCCAGCTTGCTTGTCAACTTTAATAACAATATTTGTGTGGGCCCGAAAATCTATATGTACCAATCTTGGCATTTTGGTCGGAAGAGGTTCGGTAGGGTTTTGGAAGTGAAGCTTGTCTAGCCGTGATTACCAAGTGGATAAACCCTAATAGTCGTGTAATAGATTTTTATATCCTTAATAATGTAATAAGTGAGCGAGTGTCAAAATCAAAAGTCAAATATGAGATCTCTACAACCATACTAAGAGATAAACTACGGATATTTATATATAAAATATTTATTGATTTATTTTGAGGAACCTGTACTATTACATTACAATCTTATAAGTTTTAGAAACACTTTGAGCCATCAATGATTGGGAAAAAAGTTGGGAAAAACATTAATACTATGTTTGGATTGAAAAAATAAATGTGAAAATAAAATGACTCATTTTTATGAATTTAAAAATAAAAATTGTATTTGATTCCACGTTTTATTGTATTTTTTTCATCCAAACGTAGCATAATGGGTACCTGAAAGAACTTGTGTCGATTTTATTGAGAATAAACTTAATCAAATGATGTACGGAATGCAATGAAAAGAGACCTTGTTATTAAGACTATTACTTTTCGTTAACTTAGTTAATGCCCACTAGTCTAAATATTCTCTACTAGCATATAGTGGTCAATTATATAATTACAAGTTAGTACTATGTTTTGTTTTTTTGGTTTTTTTTTTCTTTCAGTAATGAAAGGTGTATTAATGTCAAGAATTAATGTCAAGAGGAGAATTATTATTCATGGACTTATTGTGACAACTCTAACAAGGCACTAGTACTAAGGCCGGTAGGGTTCATTGTATTTGTACGTAGAGTAGCGATATGGCATTTGCGTGGAGTGAGTGATACAGCATTTGCAGGTTAAAAGAAGATTAAGAGATAGAAATGGGAAACCTCGAAGTTCATTTATGCTGTCAGATTATTTATTTGTAATTTTTATTTTTTCTGTTCACTTTTATTTATCTTAATTCACTTTTTATAGTTAAATTGATTAATTTTTAAATTAATAATTAAATAAATGTATTAAAAATTTAAAAATCAAATAGATTGACTTTGATAGTATATTTGATATACTTTCTTTTCATGATTATATTTTTTTACATATATCTAATAAATTTAAGAATAAATTCTAATAAACTTAAGAATAAATTTGGATTCTAAATATAGTTAATTTGACCATAAAAAATAAATTAGGACAAATAAAACTAAACGGAAAGGATATTTCTTTATTTATAGTTACTTTATAATTAAATAAAAATTATGTAAAAAATAATATAAGATCTTTGACGTTGTCGTTGCTTCATTAAATGTTCCGATCTTAGAAGATCTTTGATGTTAACTTTCAAAGTGAATGTGTCAGCTTACTTTCAGCTCTGATACATCACATCAGACTACTGCAGCAATAACCACATGGATGTTGTCACATCGCCAACTGTTAGATACAACTCGATTGATCGGCAACCTTATCGAAATCTTCATTCTGCAAGTCTTACCAATATCAATCCAATGTCAGACCTGACATGCTCTACGATTTGTCTGTTCGTAGACTTCTATAGTGATCGTAGAGTACTGTCTGGCTGAACTGGCTATACGATTCTTCAAAGCTCTACGATCTGCTCTACGATTTTTGATATGCTCTATGATCTTTGATATGTTCTATGATCTATGTCTTGCCTTACGATCTTCAATAAGCTTTACTATCCTTTAGCAGACTACGATTCTTCTGCAGACTATATGGTCTTGATTTAGCTTTACGATTTCTTGGCAAACTATGCGATCTTGAACTGAATGCTCAATGATTAATTGGCTGACTCTACGATCTTCAAATAAACTTTACAATTGCTCAAAACAACTTTACGATCGTTCAATTACCCTCTATGATCGTTTCATTTCCTATCATTTATATATTCAATTCTTTCTATAGATCAACCTAACAAATTTGATCTTCTAGTTTAAGTCTTTTTACATCAATTATACTCTTAAGAGCTTCACAAAACCTGCTGGTTATTTGTACATTATCTCATCATCATCAAATCAAAATGTGCAGTTGTTCTAACAATCTCCCCATATTTGATGATGACAAAACTAATAGTTTCAGAGCATTCATCAATTCTACGATGCAAAACACTTTAAATGTAGATATGACTAAGATATAGCGAGTAACTATATTTCTAGAGGAAAATAATGAATTTATTGATTGAATCAAAGAAATTTACAAAGTATGAAAATTTACAAAAGATTTTTTACAACATATACCTTTTCATTTTCTATACATTCTCCCCTTCTTACTCTTTGGAAGATCTCTTCTTTCAGCTTCATGCCGCCTCATGTAACTTTCTCTTGTTTCAGCTTCTCTAGCTCTTTTGAATTTCTTCTATAAATTATCTTGGTCTAAGATTAGGAATGCCAATCCTTTCTTCATTGTCAATGTGAACCTCTTGAAGATTTCTTTTTAAGAAGATGGGGTCACTGGTGGGAGTCTCAATCTAGTGGGAGTTACTGCACTCGACGATCTTGGCCTTGCAGAGGAAGTCTGTCCACGATTTTAGCCTAAAGAGATTGTTTGAGGCACTAAAATTTTAAAGGGATGAGGAGGATGAATTAATGATTAATCTCCCCTTTTTGAATCAAAGTGGTTATCTTGGTCTAAGATCAGGAATGGCAATCATTTCTTCCTCTTCAATGTGAACCTCTTGAAGATTTCTTTTTAAGAAGATGGGGTCACCCGTGGGATTCGCGAGCCAGCGGGAGTTACTACACTCGACAATCTTGGCCTTGAAGAGGAAGACTGTCCACGATTTTAGCCTAGAGAGATTGTTTGAGGCACCAAAATTTTAAAGGGATGAGGAAGATGAATTGATGAATATCGTTAAGGTCGTCTCCTATCCCATTTGATCTCTCCTTTATTTTCTTTCTCCCCCTTTTTGTCAACATCTCATTCATTGTGTAAGACATTGACTTCTTCCAAGAGCTGCTTGACAGAGGTGACAAATTCCTGCATTTGGTTCCTGGACATGCTAATGGCATCTCTCGCTTCTTGTTGTTTAGCATCAACTAGATTATTTGATGATGCACAAGAGCCATGACATTGCCTATTTGTTCCATTGAATGCATTATCATGCCTTTGAATTATGATAGAGATGAGCTTAAGGAAAATATTTTTTCAGAGAAATTTGATGGATTCTACATTTGTTGACTAAAGAGAGAGTACTGCAAATTTGTGGTCTGCAATTTGTTTGAAGAAGATTTTGTTCCTCTTTTCGAGATTTTCACCAATACTGTGAAACATTTATTTCATCTTCTTACCGAACTCTTTTGACATTTCTCCATGGACTTTAGATGCGCTCTCTGCAATGTGAGCTAGTCCTTTTTGAATCCAAGTGGTTGTTTCCCGAATGTCTTTTGTGCACTCATCAATAATAATATCCAGCATTCTTTTCATCTGAGCTTTTGACGACACGACTGAGAATCTTTCCAAGATTTTCTCCAATATAACGAATGAGAAAGAATCGGATAACGAATTGAGGAGGAAGGTATATTTATATAAGTATGTGTTGTAGAAGGTATATCTATATGTATAGTAATTACAGGAGTATGGGTTTCAATCGTAAGGTTTTAAGCTTATACGATTAGAAGGATAGAGGAGACGTAGAGTTTCTATCTATTTGTACAGGAGAGTTATGTGTAGAAGAAATGTGTATAGGAGACATAGTGTTATGTACATCGATCGTAGGGTTTGAGACTCTACGATCGGAGAATTAGTATTTTGCCGGGGAGTTATTATTTTGTATAACGATCGTGGGGTTTTTAGACTCCACGATTAGGGATCATTGCTCAGGAATCATAGGATTGGACTCTACGGTTGCATCATTGCGAGGAGAAGGAATTGTTAAAAGGAATATAGAATCAGAGATGAAGGTGACTTTATTATATATATCTTAAGAGGAAGAATCATATAATATTATTTTAGAGGCATAGGAGAGAACCCTTGAAAAATTTTGTGATTAGAGCTTGACATTTGGATATTTTGAGGAGTTCAATGTGATGAAGCTCATATCTCCATACACTATTGCTCGCACAAGGGCATGACAAGAAAGAAATATAACAATTGGTCACTATCATTATCATAAATACTAGTCCTTCTGTCTATTTCTAATCCTAAATTGCAATCGTATAGATCCTCACCCATGAACACTACGCTCATTCACTCTGCTCATGTCCCTATGTATTTTAAGGGGGATCTATGTGAAGCCTCTAGTTGCTCCCCCTCAGATGATGGATCTTCTTGCTTAACGACAATACCATCTGGTTCAGATAGATTTGTTATGTATTTTGAAGGTTGATGCAGTCATATCCCTTGTAGCTCAAATATCAGCACTTTCTAAGAAAATAGATTTGCTTATAGTTCAAAATGTTCAGAAAAGTGGAGGTAATATGTGAGCTGCGACACCCCCAAAATAAGTCCACACAATTCATTATGAGTCGCCAAATACATGATATGGAATTCAAATACAAACTTCATTAATACAATTATCGTGCAAAATACAACAACACATAAGCTGTGAGTTTTAATACAAATATTGTCTCGTAGACAATATCTAAACTCAAATAAAGTTCTCATTATAATTATTGTCACATTATTTAATAAAATAGTGAGAAATACTATAATAACCATCTTGGACCATTACTCCACTTCCCGACTAGTCTCAACTACATTCTCGCCTCCTAAGAAGAACAATGGAACCAAAAGGAAAATGGTGAACTCAACTAGCCCAATAAAGAATATTTTAACTAAGATAATGAAGAAAAAATTGTCCTTAGTCCTCAACGGGGAAAAATATGATAGAATACAATAGACAACAAGTTTTAGATCAACAACTGCAGCGAAAATAACAATTCATTAGAAGAGTCAAGTAGAGCATGATGTCTACTATCTTCTATGATTTAAAAGTCCATAATCAATATTTTATCCCTGTAACACCAATCAATAAATGTTTCAAATCAACAAAGTATCCATGCACTACGGACCAAGGATATTCGTTTGTATCACCAGTGGTCATGATCATGTCATACATCTGTCCATCTATGCACTACGAGCCAAAGATGACTTTCACAACAAAACTTTATTTGTAATATTAAAGGTTATAATTATACCAATACACAATTCTTGGTCATAATCATACCAATCAACATCCCA
This sequence comes from Panax japonicus, assembly GCA_020205505.1. NCBI lineage: Eukaryota > Viridiplantae > Streptophyta > Magnoliopsida > Apiales > Araliaceae > Panax > Panax japonicus. The sequence goes on from CM035094.1 coordinate 61,941,074, forward strand.
TCTTTGCACTACGGGCCAAATATAATTTTCACCACAATATAAGCATGAGGATGATGACAATGATATAATGAATCAATCAAGTGAGATCAAGGATAAATATTAGAGATTTATAATCCAATTTATCCAGAGTTCAAAATGTCCAAATTATCAAAATGATAACTAATTGTGGAGTAAAATTCAAGAATGATATTCATGTATCACAAATAATTTGGACATAGAAGAAATTAAATTCTGTTATGAACAGTACTCATGAATAGTACTGTATGAATAGTACTCATGAATAGTACCGTATAAATAGTACTTTGACATGAAAAGATTAAAATTTAATAAAAGAGTTCAGACCAATATTCTAGTGAAATGATATTTGAAGAAGCGCACACCTTAAAGAATTTCTAATCATTTAAGCAATTATAGAATTAATAGTACTTACCATCGTAAGTTTAAATTTATGAATATGGAATGAAATAATATCACTTACATAATAAGGAGTATGAAAGAAAATAATATTTCTTATGAGTATTGAAATAAAATAATATCCTTTACGAGAAAAAAATAATATCATTTACCTTGGTAGGAAACTAGATTTGACTGGAATATCGGATATTATCTTGAGAAAATCTTGCATTAAAAGCTACACTTAAAGTATTCTTATACTCAAAAGAAATACTCATAATATTGCAGTAGGAATGCTTAAATTTTTTGGTGTGTTTAGGAAGGAGGGGTAATGTGACGCCCCCAAAATAGGTATACATCACCCATTCTGAGTCGGCAAATACATGGTACAGAAACAAATACAACTTCATTAATAAAATTGTCGTGCAAAATACGACAACACATATACTGTGAGTTTAAACACAAATATTGTCTAATAGACAGTATTCAAACTCAAAATGAGTTCTCATTACAATTATTATCACACTATTTTATAAAATAGTGAGGATTACTAAAACAACTATCTTGAGTCATCACTGCATACCCCGGCTAGTTCATGCTAAATTTTCACCTCCTGAGAAGAAAAATGGAATAAAAAAGAAAAGGGTGAGCTCAACTAGCCCAGTAAAGAATATTATGACTAAGATAATATACAAAAAAATATCATTAGTCTTAAACAAGGAAACATCTGATAGAATATAATAGACAACAAGTTTTAGATCAACAACTGCAGTGGAAACAACAATCCATTAGAAGAGTCAAGTAGAGAATGAATTCTACTATTTTCTAAGATTTAAAATTCCATCATCAATATTTTATCCCTGTAACATCAATCAATATACATCTTGAATCAAATATTCATCTTTGTACTACATGCCAAAGATATTCATTTGTATCACCAGTTGGTCATGTTCATCTCAACACCTGTTCATCTTTGCACTACGGGCCAAAGATATTCATCAGTTAATCATTCATCTTTGCACTACAGGCCAAAGATATTCAGTAATATCATCATTTAGGACTGAGGATGATGAAAAATATTTTAAAAAAACGAATCCAGTGAGATAAAAAGATAAATATTAGGGATTCGTACTTTAGATAATTCAAGTTCAAAAATGCTCCATAATAACCATAGTGTAGTAAAATTCAAAAATGAAGATCAAAACATGGATACAATCAAAGATAGTAACCATAATAGACATCTTGGACAAAGAAGAGAAAAATTTATTTTTTTGTGAATAGTATCGTATTCGTGAATAGTGTCGTATACGTGAATAGTGCCGTATACGTGAATAGTAACTCCGACACAAAAAGGTAAAAATTCCACAATAAAATTTATATCAATATTTTGGCATAATGATATTGAAGAAAATAATATCATTTACGAAGAAAATAACATCCCTTACCTCAAAAGAACAGTACTTCTGACTGGAATATCGGATGTAATACTGAAGGAACCTTGTACTAAATAGTAGCTCTCAATGTATCTATATACTCACAAAATACGCTCGATAATATAGAGAGAGAAACTTATTTTTGGTGTGATTTTCAATTCTAACCTAAGCACCTATTTATAGGAAAATGCTAGAACGCCAAAGCAGACTAAATAATAAAATATTAATATTCTAAAATCATTTCAAGCACGCCGCTTTGATTTTTCAGCATACAACTTTGAATTTACATCATACCATTTCAATATTTTCCACAAAAAAACAAAAGTGGGCCCTCCCATGTTTTAATAAAAACATTTATTTTCGAAATTTCAATAATTCATAAAAAATGATCGAAATCCACATACAAACGATTTTTAATACCTCTATTCTGACAAAATACTGATAAAATACCTCAACATTAATTCTTTAATTTATATCCATATAAACTAAATATATCCTTCATTTATATTCACATAAAATAAATATATCCTTATCATATAAATCAATAATTAGTTATTCAAAAATAATATTACAGAATCACAATTATTACAACCAGGTCATTCCAAGGAAAGAAGGGGGCTTTTCGATAAGGATTTCTTCTTACTAGCGCGCAATTAGGTGACCAAACCCATTTCCTAGACAGAACTTCCTTAGACATTGCCAATAATGCTATCTAATAATATTATTCAAATAATATAAATTATTAATCTGATAATGGGAAATACTGTGCAGTGACAATTATTGAAACAACAATAATATAAAATATTAATACAACAATTATTGAATCAATAAAATAAAATATTGAACGGTAATTATTCTAACAATTATTGAATATTGTCTTCTTACGTAAGAATTAATAATTTAAAAATATTGTGCAATACCGTGTGCTACTGTGCAATCACGCGTATTTCTGTATTTTAACCACCGGGTATTCCAACAGTGTTAACGGTAACAACTACACCGTTATTTATAAAAACTCAAACTTGTCGTTTTCTTCATCCGTCGATTTTTTGTTATGGAGCCCACAAATGGCTGCGCCGTCGTACGAATATTCCCCGACAGTAAGAATATTCCACGACCAAACGAATATTCCCCGACAACAATGAATATTTTATAACCACTTGCTTATTTTGCAAAATTTGCACATTTCACCCATAGCCAAAGCATTATATCAAATTAACACCTTATTATTCATAATAATAATTACAAGAAATTCGATTTTATTTATAAAAAGTTGGGGTCTTACAACCTTCTCTTCTTATGAAATTTTATCCTCGAAATTGACGTACGTACCTGGTGTTTCGAAAAGGTGATGATACCTCGTTTTCATTTCTGATTCCAACTCCAAGGTCATTTCTTCAATAGCATGGTTCCTCCACAAAACCTTAACTTGTGGTATAACCTTGGTGCGTAGGACATGCTATTTCCTATCCAAGATCTTAACAGGTACCTCCTCGTAAGTTAAATCTTCGGCTATCTCGTCTGGTTCTAACTCAATAATGTGATTCGGGTCTTTCACATATTTACGAAGCATAGATATATGAAAAACATTATGAACACGAGACATGTTTGGAGGTAATGCGAGCCTATAGGCCACATTTCCTATTCGATCAAGAATCTCAAATGGACCAACAAATCTTGGATTGATCTTTCCTTTCTTCCCAAATCTTGTAACTCCCTTCCATGGTGCAACACGTAACAATACATGTTCCCAATATTAAATTCCACGTCCTTTCGATGAAGATCCGCATAACGCTTTTGTTGATCCTGTGCCGTTTGTATACGTTGTAGGATCATTTGGATATTCTCTGTAGTCATGCTTACCAACTCTGATCCCAACAACGTTGCTTCTCCCACCTCATCCCAACATACTGGAGAGCGACACTGTTGTCCATACAACGCCTTGAATGGAGCCACACCTATACTTGCCTAATAACTATTGTTGTAGGAGAATTCCACCAATGGTAGGTACTTATCCCAACTCCCTTTGAAATCTAGGACATAGAGTCTTAATAGATCTTCAAGAGTTTGAATAGTCCTCTCTGATTGCCCGTCCGTTTGAGGATGATATGCTGAACTAAATCATAAATCTGTGCCCATAACTTTCTGCAAGCTAACCCAAAATCGTGAAGTGAATCTTGGATCATGATAAAAAAAACTATGGATACTGGCATGTCATGCAATCTCACAATCTCATTTACGTACATACTAGCAAGACGTTCAAGGGAATAAGTCTCCCGTATAGGCAAGAAATGGGCAGACTTGGTTAATCTATCAACAATGACCCAAATCGCATCTATGTCTTGAGAAACCTTGGGAAGACCTGTAACAAAATCCATGGTAATGTGTTCCCACTTCCATTTCGGAATCTCAAGTTGTTGCAATGGACCCTTTGGCACTTGATGCTCCGCCTTTACACGTTGACAAGTTAAACACCTCGAGATAAACTCCGTGATCTCTCTCTTCATATTGCTCCACTAAAATGTATGTCAAAGATCATGATACATTTTGGTACTCCCAGGATGGATTGCAAATGGTGTGTTGTGTGCCTCCATCATGATTCTATGCTTTAAGTCAGAATCGTTAGGAACACAAAGTCTGGAGTTGACTCAAAGTATTCCTTTTTCATCGATTCTTGCTTCTAGAACATCACCTTCTTGCACTTTCTTCTTCATACGCATCAGCTCCATGTCCGTAGCTTGAGCATCTTAAACTTTATCAATTAAAATCAGTTCTACTCGTATATTTGATATCATCACATGGGTAATTGGAGCCATTACCTCTATCTTCATCCTTTGCAAGTCATACAAGATGGGCCTTTATGTTAACAATATCGCACTCGTACCCGCATATGATCTTCTAATCCATGCGTCAGCTACCACGTTTGCTTTTTCAGGATGATATTGGATGGTATGATTGTAATCTTTCAATAGCTTGATCCAACGTCATTTCCGCATGTTAAGTTCCTTTTGGGTGAAGAAATATTTGAGGTTTTTATGATCTGTATAGATCTCCACTTTCTCCCCATACAAGTAGTGTCTCCCAATTTTCAACGCGAAAATGACTGTTGCTAACTACAGATCATAGGTAGGATAATTCCTCTCATATTCTTTGAGTTGTCATGAGGCATAGGCTATGACTTTCCCATATTGCATGAGAACACATCCTAACCCTTTGCCTGAAGCATCACTGTAGATAACAAATCCATCCGAACCAGATGGTATTGTCAAAACAGGTGCCGAAATAAGTCTCCTCTTGAGCTCTTAGAAACCCTTCTCGCATCCTTCGCTCCATACGAATTTTGTATCTTTCTGAGTCAGCTGAGTTAACGGAGTAGCGATTCTAGAAAATCCTTCCATTAATCTTCGATAATAACCAGCTAAGCCCAGAAAGCTACGTACTTCAGTCACTGACTTCGGTTTCTCCCAACTTAGTATTGCTTCAATCTTTGCCGGGTCAATAGATACTCCATGTTTTGACACCACATGCCCAAGGAATACTACTTTCTCAAGCCAGAACTCGCATTTCTTCAGCTTGGCATATAGCTTGTTGTCACGAAGCCTTTGAAGGACCAGCTTCAAAAGGTGCTCATGATCTTCACGACTTTTGGAAGAGATGATGATGTCATCAATAAAGACGACAACGAACTGATCCAAATATTCTTTGAACACATGGTTCATCATATCCATGAAAGTAGCATGAGCATTAGTCAATCCAAAAGATATGCCTAAGAATTCATAATATCCGTACCGAGTTCTAAAGGCAGTCTTTGGAATATCCTCAGTTTTAATCTTTAGCTGATGATATCAGGAACGAAGATCGATCTTTGAAAAGAATTGTGCTCCTTGCAAATGGTCGAATAGATCATCAATGCGAGGTAGCAGATACCTATTCTTGATGGTGACATGATTCAATTCCCGGTAGTCAATACAAAGTTGCATACTCCCATCTTTCTTTTTTTACGAATAAAACAGGAGCACCCCAAGGAGATGTACTAGGACGAATGAAACCGATGTCTAAAAACTCCTGTAGTTGGACCTTTAACTCTTGAAGTTCAATAGGAGCCATTCGATATGGGGTTTTAGAAATGGACTTTGTACTAGGTTCAAGGTTAATAAAGAATTCAACTTCACGTTCTGGGGGTAGACCGGGAAGTTCTTCAGGTAATACGTCAGGAAATTCACTAACAACAGAAATATTATTCAAATCTGACGTGTTTTTGTTTAAGTCCGTGATATGGGTTAAGAAATTTTAACATCTGTTTTTCAATAAACGAATAGCTTTATGGCTTGATATGACAATGATTGACTTTAGTGGTTTGGTTGCTTGAATTCTCATAACAGGTTAGTTAGAATATGAAAACTAACAACCTTACGAAAACAATCAATTTTAGCATGATGAGTGGTTAACTAATCAATCCCTAAAATCACATCAAATACAAGTATTTTTAAAGAAATAAGATCGACAGGTAATGTGATGGTACAAACTTGGATCAAACAAGATTTATAAATAGTGATGTTACGAAAGTTTCTCCTAACGAAGTTTCAACAAATAAGTCAAAGTCTAATTTCTCCGGAGTCAAGTTCAAACGTTGAGCACAAGCAGGAGAAATAAAAGAATGGGTAGAACCGGTATCTAATAAGGTATACACTTCACAAGAGTTTATGATTAGCTTACCCGTGATCTTCGATCAAGAAGGAAAAATTTTAATATTATACCCTCTCCGAGACCCATGTTCGGGTTTCTCGCATTTTGGGCAGTTACGACAAACGCTCTTCCAGAAACCACTGACTTTGACTTGTCTAGGACAGCCTTTGGAGTCACCATCCCCGTTGAACTTGGTTTCGCAACAAGACAATCTCTAGCTATATGACCTTCCTTTCCACAGTTATAACATACCTTGGATTGTTGTTGGCAGTTTGGACTGATGTGTCCCTCTTTCCCGCATTTATAACAAACGACCGATGTTCGTTCTCCTCCCCTAGAAACAGTTGATGTCTGTGCTGACGTCTTCACGTTATCATTGTTGTACCTTCTCTTTTTGAAATCTCCCCCCGAATCGCTTTTGTCCGAATATTTTCCTCCCCACTGGTTGTCATTGCTCCGATGACTGCTGCCACCGGTATGACCCTGGTTGTGGTCCCTCGGTTGTACATACTCATTATCTCACTCTAATAATTGAGCCCTGTTTACAACATCTTCATATAGAGAAAATTTATGGGAAATAAGATATTGCCGAATCTCGGGTTTTAGACCTCTGAGAAACATCCACGCCATTCATTCCTCATCCTCTACCAAATGAGGTGCAAACTTGGATAACTCTATGAACTTAGCCTCGTACTGAGACACAGTTATGTTGTTTTGTTCCAGTCTGATAAACTCTACCTCCTTCATATGACGATACTTTCAGGAAAGTACTTGTCATTAAATAGTATATGAAATGTTTCCCAAGACATGTTGAGTGCGGCAGGCTGGGTACGCTTCACAGATTTCCACTAGTAATCTGCCTCACCACGGAACATAAAGGTGGCGAATGTAGCCTTCTGTTCCTCCGTGCATCCCAAGACATCAAATATCTTGGTAATTTGCTTAACCCACGTTTCCGCCTTAATTGGATCCCGCTTTCCCACAAATTCTGGTGGTCCCAACTCTTTGAACTGCTTGGCCGTGATAAGCCGCGCATTGCTATCATTTCCACCCATATTTTGTACACGAGTCTCCCTCGTCTGATTTTGCATGAACTGCAAAAAGTTTCTAAACATCCCATCATTCATCATTTGTTCGGTAGTGTTGTTTACAGGAGGAATATTGCCTTCCTGTTGCACATTCCCCAGGGTGGTGATTAAAGGTGTCTCCACGATCTCATTCACTCCATTGTTAATATTTCCAGCTGCCATTCTCAAATACTGCCACAAAACAAGGGTTAATTAACAAATTAACATATCACATTAACCATATGCTCCAACTGACCAACCAAATAAGCTTAGATATGACACACTAGCGAAGGATTACTCGTCTCTCCCCTCTTAGTTCTATTCCCCGATCTCCGCCAGAGACCATATCCCTAAGCAATGATACTAACTGTGACGCACCCAAAATAGGTATACATCACCCATTCTGAGTCGCCAAATACATGGTACAGAAACAAATACAACTTCATTAATACAACTGTCGTGCAAAATACGACAACACATATACTGTGAGTTTAAATACAAATATTGTCTAATAGACAATATTCAAACTCAAAAGGAGTCCTCATTATAATTATTATCACACTATTTTATAAAATAGTGAGGACTACTAAAACAACTATCTTGAATCATCACTTCATACTCTGGCTAGTTCTTGCTAAATTCTCACATCCTGAGAAGAAAAATGGAATAAAATGGAAAAGGGTGAGCTCAACTAGCCCAGTAAAGAATATTATGACTAAGATAATATACAACAAATTATCATTAGTCTTCAATAGGGAAAAATCTGATCGAATATAATAGACAACAAGTTTTAGATCAACAACTGCAGTGGAAACAACAATCCATTATAAGAGTCAAGTAGAGAATGAATTCTACTATCTTTTAAGATTTAAAAGTCTATCATCAATATTTTATTCCTGTAACATCAATCAATATACATCTTGAATCAAATATTCATCTTTGCACTAAATTCCAAAGATATTTATTTGTATCACCAGTTGGTCATGTTCATCTCAACACCTGTTCATCTTTGCACTACGGGCCAAAGATATTCATCAGTTAATCATTCATCTTTGCATTACAGGCCAAAGATATTCAGCAATATCATCATTTAGGACTGAGGATGATGAAAAATATTTTAAAGAAATGAATCCAGTGAGATAAAACGACAAATATTAGGGATTCCTACTTTAGATAATCCAAGTTCAAAAACGCTCCACAAAAAAGCTCCATAATAACCATAGTGGAGTAAAATTCAAAAATGAATATCAAAACATGGATACAATCAAAGATAGTAACCATAATAAACATCTTGGACATAGAAGAGAAAATTTTATTTTTCTATGAATAGTACCGTATTCATGAATAGTGTTGTATACGTGAATAGTGTCGTATACGTGAATAGTAACCCCAACACACAAAGGTAGAAATTCCATAATAAAATTCATATCAATATTTCGGCATAATGATATTGAAGAAAATAATATCATTTATGAAGAAAATAATATCCCTTACCTCAAAAGAACAGTACTTCTGACTGGAATATCGGATGTAATGTTGAAGGAAATTGCATTGAATAGCAACTCTCAACGTATCTATATACTGACAAAATACACTCGATAATATAGAAAGAGAAACTTGTTTCTGGTGTGATTTTCAATTCTAACCTAAGCACCTATTTATAAGAAAATGCTAGAACGCCAAAACAGACTAAATAATAAAATATTAATATTCTAAAATCATTTCAAGCACGCCACTTTAATTTTTCAGCATACAACTTTGAATTTGCAGCCTACCATTTCAGCATTTTCCATAAAAAATAAAATAAAAGTGGGCCCTCCCATGTTTTAATAAAAACATTTATTTTTGAAATTTAAATAATTCATAAAAAATGACCGAAATCCACATACAGACGATTTTTAATACCTCTATTCCAACAAAATACTGATAAAATACCTCAACATTAATTCCTTCATTTATATCCACATAAACTAAATATATCCTTCATTTATATCCACATAAAATAAATATATCCTTATCATATAAATCGATATTAATTATTCACAAATAATATTACAGAATCACAGTTATGACAACCAGGTCGTTCCCAGGAAAGAAAGGGGCTTTCCGATAAGGATTTCTCCTTACTAGCGTCCAATTAGGTGACCAAACCCCTTTTCTAAACAGAACTTCCTTAAACATTGCCAATAATGCTATCTAATAATATTATTCAAATAATATGAATTATTGATCTGATAATGGGAAATACTGTGCAGTGACACTTATTGAAACAATAATAATATAAAATATCAACGCAGCAATTATTGAATCAATAAAATAAAATATTGAACAGTAATTATTATAACAATTATTGAGTATTGTCTTCTTACGTAAAAATCAATAATTCAAAAATACTGTGCAATATCGTGTGCTACTGTACAACCACGCGTATTATTGTATTTTCACCACCGGGTATTCTAACAGTGTTAATGGTAACAACTACACCATTATTTATAAAAACTCAAACTTGTCATTTTTTTCATCCGACCATTTTTCATTATGGGGCCCACAAATGGCTGCGCCGTCGTACGAATATTTCCCGACAGCAAGAATATTCCACAACCAAACGAATATTTCCCGACAACAATGAATATTTTACAACCACTTGCTTATTTTGCAAAATTTTCACATTTCACCCATAACAAAAGCATTATATCAAATTAACACCTTATTATTCATAATAATAAATAGAGAAAATTCAATTTTATTTATAAAAAGTTGGGGTCTTACAGGTAACATCCCTTTTATAGTGCAACTTTGGAGGAAAAATAAACAGAGTGCCTAACTTTGCCAAACCTTTCTCTTTTTTTCTTCTCTGCCAAACATATGCCTAACTTTCTCTTTCTTTTAATTGGTTGAAGGCCCACACTTTGGAAAACATAGTTTGCATGAGAATTTCTCATCAACCAACTTAGGAAAAAAAAGGATAAGACTATACTACTTTTGAACAATGCATTCAAATACAATTTGCTCACCTCCGTCCCTTTAATCACATGCATATATATATATATAATAATAATAATAATAATAATAATAATAATAATAATAATAATAATAATAATAATAATAATAATATTATTATTATTATTTAAACAATTATAATATATTTGAATAAATATTTTATCGGAGGAAATAATTATAATTCCATAGAAAAATATGCCAAACTTTTAACAATTATCTCATGCTAAATTCCTTCATTTATATTAAAATTGAACGAATATCCACCACATAATAATTATTAACAATTAATATTATAAGCTCACAATATTAACAACCAGATCATTCCTAGAAAAAAAAGGGGGCTTTTCGGTAAGGATTTATCCTTATTGGCACGCAATTATATAACCTAACCCCTTTTCTCGACAGAACTTTCTAGACATTGTCAATAATGCTAATTAATAATATTATTCAAATAATATAAAATATTGTTCAGATGTTACTGTAATAATTATTGAATCAATGATATGAGATACTATGCATCAACTACTATGATAATTATTGAATATTGAGTGACTTCTTACGTAAGAATCAATAATCAGAGATACTGTGCAATACCGTGTGCTACTGTGCAACTGCGCATATAACTGTACTTTTATCACGTGGTACAGTTAACGGTAAAAGTTTTACCGCTATTTTTTATAAAAAGGTTATTTCTGTCGCTTTCTATATCCGACAGTTATTCCGTTATGTGGTCCACCAATGATTGTGCCGTCGTACGAATATTCCCCGACAAAAAGAATATTCCCTGATAAAATGAATATTTTATGACAACTTATTTACTTTGCAAAATTTGCACATATCACCCATAATTATAGCATTATATCAAATCAATACCTTATTATTCAAAATAATATTTAGAGAAAATTAAATTCTTTATTCATAAAAAGTTGGGGTCTTACAATATTCCCTCCTTATGAAATTTCTCCATCGAAATTGATGTACATACCTGGTATGTCGAAGAGATGAAGATACCTTGTTTTCATTTCAGATTCTAACTCTCAGGTCTTTTTCTCAATATCATGGTTTCTCCATAAAAATTTGACTTGAGGTATAACCTTTGAGCGTAGAATCTGCTCCTCCTTATCCAAGATCTTGACAGGTACATCCTCATACGTTAAATCTTCTGTTATCTCATCTGGTTCTAATTCAATAATATGGTTTGGGTCTTTCACGTATTTACGTAGCATAGATATGTGAAAAAATGTTATGAACACGAGATACTTGGCGGTAAGGCCAGCCTATAAGCCACAGTTCCTACTCGATCGAGAATTTCAAATGGACCAATAAATCAAGGGTTGAGATTTCTTTTCTTCGTCGATTCTTGCTTCTTGAATAACACCTTATTCTTCATATTTATCAGCTCTGGGTCTGTAGCTTGAGCATCTTTAACTTTATCGATTAAGGTCGGTTCTACTCGTATATTTGACATCATCATGTGGGTCCTTGAAGTCTTTAACTCTATCTACATCCTTTGTAAATCATACAAAATTGGCATTTGTGTTGATAATATCGCATTCGTACTCGCATACGATCTTCTACTCAACGCGTCAGCTACCACGTTCGCTTTTTCAAGATGGTATTGAATGGTATGTTCGTAATATTTCAACAGCTCGAGTCAACGTCGTTGTCGCATGTTGAATTCATTTTGGGTGAAGAAATATTTGAGGGTTTTGGAGTATATTAGGATGTCATCAATAAAGACAACCACGAAATGATCCAAATATTCCTTGTATATTCGGATCATCTTGCCCATGTAGGCAGCATGGGCATTGATTAATCTAAGAATTCGTAATGTCCGTACCGAGTTCTGAAAGAAGTATTTGGAATGTCATCAGTTTTAATCTTTAACGGATGATATCCGAAATGAAGATTGATCTTGGAGAAGAATTTCGTACCTTTAGTTGGTAAAACAGGTCATCAATGCGAGGTAACGGGTACCTATTTTTGATGGTGACATGGTTTAACTCCCAATAGTCAATGCAAAGTCGCATATTCCCATCTTTCTTCTTTACAAATAAAATAGGAGCACCCAAAGAAGATGTACTAGGACGAATGAAACCAATATCTAACAGTTCCTATAGTTGGGTTTTTAACTTCTGAAGTTCAATATGAGTCATTCGATATGGGTTTTTGGAAATGGGTTTTATACCGGGTTCAAGGTCAATACAAAATTCAATTTCACGCTCTGGGGGTAGGCCGAAAAGTTCTTCGGGAAATTTGTCAGGAAATTTATTAACAATAGAAATGTCATTCAAATATGACGTATTTTTGTTTAAATCCGTGACATAGGCTAAGAAAGCTTGACATCCATTTTTCAATAATTGAATAGATTTATAGCTTGATATAACAATGATTGAATTTAGTGATTTGGTTGCTTGAATTCGCATAATAGGTTGGTTAGGAATATGAAAACTAACAAACTTATAAAAATAATCAATTTTAGCATGATGAGTAGTTAACCAATCAATTTCTAAAATCACATCAAATGGAAGTATTTTCAAAGAGATGAGATCAACAGGTAATGTGAGGGTGCCGATTTGAATCAAACAAGATTTATAAATGGTGGATGTAATGATGGTTTCTCCCAACAGAGTTTCAACAGATAAGTCAAAGTCTAATTTCTCAGGAGTTAAGTTCAAATGTTGAGCACAAGCAGGTGAAATAAAAGAATGGATAAAACCGATATCTAATAAGGTATAGACTTCGCAAGAGTTTATGATTCGCTTACCCGTGATAACTTCGTTCAGGTTCCTCTCTTTTTGGGAAGTCATGACAAATGTTCTCCATTGAAACACCAACTTTGACTTGTCTGGGACAACCTTTGGTGTCACCGTCCCAGCTGGACTTAACTTCGCTATAGGGCACATTCCACCCTCAACTGCTTCGCCGTACTCCTGATCCATGATCTGAATCATTAATCTTTGATCCATATAGAATTGGGTTGACCACTTTATATAGGGTAATTCCAAACTCGATGTTGGATTTTCCCAATTGCTTTCCAAAAATTGAGATCCATATGATCTATTTTGGATTTTTTTGGATCAGACGTCTCTTTCTACAATATCAACGCGTCGTGCGGCTTTTACCCATGCATCCTCCATTCTCATTCGTTCAATTATTTCTTCTTTCAGCTGATCCTTAACATTTGCATTCTCATATTCCAGCTTTATTATCATATAATCTACCAAAGAGAGCTTCTATTCAAGCTTCGCATATCGGGTAGCAAAATCTTGAATCGTTACATCCCTATGCTCCACGACCGCCTGCCGTTCTTCATCCTGCTCTTCTAAGTCACGAATATGATCTTCCAGTTCTATATTTCGATCAAAAATTTCTCCTAATAAATCCTCCTCTGGGTTCTCTTCTTCCTCACTCTCAGCTGCAACTAGCTCGAGTGTAACTATTAATTCTTCACTCACCACATAAATATCTCTAATTTCTTCTTCGCTTGACATCCTACAATCAAGTTCAATAACTTAATTAGAACTCCCTAATAAACATCTTTGTTATAATAAGATATTATACTCCAATATTTATTCTTTAAGTAAATCTCACCAATTCAACACTTAAACTCTATATGAGTTCATCTCTTGATTTTTATATGTCTTAATAATCCACCACATAATAATTATTCACAATTAATATTATAAGCTCACAATATTAACAACTAGATCATTCATAGGAAAGATGGGGCTTTCCGATAAGGATTTATACTTATTAGCGCGCAATTATATAACTTAACCCCGTTCCTTGACAGAACTTTTTAGACATTGCCAATAATGTTAACTAATAATATTATTCAAATAATATAAAATATTATTCAGATGTTTCTGTAATAATTATTGAATCAATGATATGAGATACTATGCAGCAACTACTGTGATAATTATTGAATATTGAGTGACTTCTTACGTAAGAATCAATATTCAGAGATACTGTGCAATACCGTGTGGTACTGTATAACCACATGTATTACTGTACTTTTATCACCGGGTATTTCAACAGTTAACGATAAAAGTTTTGCCATTATTTTTTTATGAAAAGGTTATTTCTGTCGCTTTCTATATCTGACAGTTATTCCGTTATGTGGTCCACCAATGATTGCGCCGTCGTATGAATATTTCCCAACAAGAAGAATATTCCCCAACAAAACGAATATATTATGACAACTTGTTTACTTTGCAAAATTTACACATATCACCCATAATTATAGTATTATATCAAATCAACACCTTATTATTCAAAATAATATTTTGAGAAAATTAAATCTTTATTCACAAAAAAGTTGGGGTCTTAGATGAGCTGTGTACGGGAAATCACCCGTCGGATCAGTACGCCATTAGTACTGAGGCAGTACAGTTTGTGGGGAATTATGGTCAACAACATTAGTTTGGTGCTCATTCAAACACTTATAATTCAGGGTGGAGGAATCACCCAAATTTGTCATGGAGAGACAATCAAGCTGACACTAAAGCACCACGATCACCTGAATTTTAGGCTCGTTAACAAGCACCCACACAACAAGAAAAGAAAATAGATTTAGAGTAACTCATAACGAATTACATTAAAAAGAATGAGATATGGAAAAGTAATATAGATATGTGGTGAAACATTCATGAGAAATTTAGAAATTAAGATTGGACAGATTGCATCTTTATTGAGCTCTCGACCTCAAGGTTATCTATTGAGTAATACCGAGAAGAATCTGAGAAAAGAGGGCAAAGAATAGTGTAATGCTATCACACTTTAGAGTGGGAAGGAGCTAAAGGAGTCTAATGATGGGAATCAAAAGAAGATGTCAACCTACAAGGAGAAAGAATACGAGAATAAACTTGAGGAAAAGAAAATAGATGAAGGTCAAGATGTGAGCTCGAAAAAGAAAAATCAAATTTTAGTTGTACCTCCTATGCCATTTCCTCAATGGTTGCAAAGTCATAAACTGAAGAATCAGTTTACAAAATTCATGGATATCTTCAAAAAACTGCACATTAACATTCTATTCGCCGAAGAGCTAGAGAAGATGCTGAGCTATAAGAAATTTATGAAAGATATATTATCCAAAAAAATAAAGTCTAGGTGAATTTGAAACTGTGGTATTAAAAAAAGAATGTAGTGCAATACTTCAGAAAAAGCTCCTCCCTCCTAAGTTGAAAGATCCGTGCAGCTTCACTATCCCTTGTTCGATTGGTAAACAAGATGTGGGAAAAGCATTGTGTGACTTGGAAACAAGTATAAAGCTCATGTCACTCTCGATATACAAGAGGTTGGGTTTATTAAATGCAAAGCCAACAAAAGTCATCTTACACCTTGTAGACAGAGCAGTCACGTATCCGTTGGGTATAGTGGAAGATGTGTTAGTAAAATAGATACACTAACTGACTTTGTGGTTTTGGTTTTTGAAGAGGATAAGGAAATTTTGATTATATTAGGAAAAACATTTCTTCTAACTAGAAGAACACGGATCGATGTACCGAATGGAGAACTAACTATAATAGTATTCGATCAAAAGATAAAAATCAAAGTGTTTAAGGAAATCAAAATTCCAAATGACATTGAAGAGTTCTATAGCGTTGATGAATTCAAGGATGTAGTTCATATAGATCCTCGAGAAAATTGTGGCTTAAAACTCTCATTGGTGAGCAAAGGCCAAATAATCATTAGATAGTTAATATGAATGGGCAGATGGTGAAACATTGTTGGGCATGCGCGAAGAAGATCAATAGTTCCCTAAACATCCTAGTTGTGCCAGACTAAAACAAGAAGTAGTCAGGCTAAAAGACTCTAAATCAAGCGCTATATGGGATGCAACCCATCCATTTACTGTTTTTAGTTTCAATTCATAGTAATTTTTAGAAATAAGTAGTCATTTTAGTGATTTTAGTAGGCCTAATAGGTTATTTTGTGTTTTTTAGGTTCAACTCTGTTGCTGTGATGATGAAGGGTCAGATATGAATAAAAAGCTAAAGTTTTGCCATGGTACAGGGCAACGCGACCGCGCCCAAATTTAATGGGAAAGAAGCGTGGTCGCGCCTTGTTTGCCTAAATTTATACTTAGCAAATACACGCAAGTATACGCAATCGACTTAGTAATATAGAGGCAAGAAGAGTATCATTCCCACAAGGAATTAATTCTAACGTTTCCCAAGTACCAATCTTATATCAAGTCAATCTTATTTAAACAGATTAATTAATAATTAAATTAAATACTAAAAATAAATAACTAAATAAATAAAATATACATAAATAAATCTAAGAATTCAATTTCATCTCATGCTTCATTTAAATCACATAACTTTCCATTTAATTATATGGTACGATGAATTGCTAACTAAGAATACTTAATTTTATTTATAAGCCTCTTTCGAATGCAGATAAAAATACTCATGCTAACTAACTTGCTATATTCCTATGCAAATTAAATTAGGATAGATTCCTTAAGATCAAATTCCCTAAAATGGTTACGCATGACATCTAGGTATATTTCTATCCTAACTGAAAAATTATGGATTCAATCCGAGGAAGAATATGCAAAATCACATGACATTATATTCAGATTTAAACGTATAATCCATCGTCAAATTTCATATAGATTATCACATGCAATTATGGATCCAATAATTACACATAAACACATAAAATATAATGAACTAATTCATATGGTGCCAGTCAAATAGAAAGAAAATCAATTTAGACTACAAATTAGATTCCATTAAAATTATTATATAAAAACCTTGTTCATAGCAGATAAAATTACAATCACAAAATATTCATCATCAATAAAAGATAAAGATAAGTGTTTAGAGAAGAAAAATTATCTCCCGACAATCTTCTATCTCTAAGCTTCATCAATCCATGGCCTTTATCTCTGATGATATCTTGCTTGCTCTTGAACTGGGAAGAGAATTAGCCTCACATGACATTCTTTTCTTTTTTCCCAACAACTTTTATAATCCTTAAATAAGACTATTTATAGGAGTTATTCCACCTAACCCTAATAGAATTACAATTACTTTTATAACCCTAGGTGGAGATATTTGTATTGAACTCAACCTTGTAGTCTTTGTAATTCTTTAGGATTCAATTGGCAAATTTCTCATTTTAATTGGAAAACAAACAACAATTAAACTCTTCAGCTCATCCGCACCACACGCGCCACGCACCTGACCATGAATCCCCACCCCTAAGCACCGCGGCTTAGGACTCGAACGTCGTGACCCTTGCTCGCCCAATTGCTTCAAACATTCACGATTTTACCACTTTACTCCTTGATTCCTACAAAATAAATATAAATAATAAAATAAATACAAAATATATAAAAGAACAAAAAATACTTAAAAACACACAAATTATTAAGCCTAAAAATACATAAATAATAGGTATAAAACTCACTTATCAAATACCCCCAAACTTAAATATTTGTTTGTCCTCAAGGAAAACACAAATAAAACTAGCAGCTATATACACAACAAGCAATGAACCAATTTGAAATTATACATGGCCTCAAAGATTCCTTAAATAATAAATTCTAAAAAATTTCAAAAATATGCAAAACCTAAGATTTCAACACCTTATTAGTCATTTTTCATTCAAGACCTTTCGTGCGTGTGTGAATCCAAATGTATCAAACTAATCAAAACTCGAATAAGTTCATGAATTTGCGATGTTTGTAAAAGATATCTACATATGAAGAATTATAAAGCCATCCTCTTTATACTTACCTTCACACATTTTATTTCTTTTTATGTTATTATACATTACGAGTGAGTTTTACGCTCCATCTCGTATGTATTTTAATCTTGGCATGTGCAATGTTTATTCTTCGTAGGCTTTTCAAAAATTATCCCTATAGCGAACTTTCCACCAATGAATCCCAAACCAGATGACTTTAGGTCACTAAACGTAGAGACACTCCTAAAGGCATACTTGCTTGAGTAACTAAGGCCAAAAAACAAACTAGCCAAAATTTTCTTATATTCATCACTTTTATACATATTTTTCTCTTCTTTTCTTTTCTTGATGGACAGTGAAGTAGTTAATATTAATAAACTCTTTATAGTAACATGATCAAGTAAGCAATAGAGGTTTTTGAAAGTAATATGCACATAAGACAATCATGTTGATAATAAAGTATATACCTTGTAACAATCTTATTCGTTTATTAATAAAAGTATTCATTTACTAAAGGCTTTAATTTATCTACATGGTGCTATTTAAATAATATGTGATAAACTCATAGTTTTAAATAATACTTTTAGAAACATGATGAGATCATGCTAATGAGATCTAAACTCTTAGATAGCTTAAAAACTAAAATATTCCCAATCGATGGATTACTAAAAAGGGGATTAGTGAATCCGGATAGATTGGTACATACGTTACTTGCTCATTGGATGATAATGATTGATCTCATGATCATTTGTGTAGAGACACTAAAGCAAGTATATAAGTGCTTATTGGATAATAAGTTCACTGAACGTGGCTCGCTAAGGAATACCTAATAGAGTTTTACTTGCCTGTCAATAGAAATTCCTGTAATGATAGTAGTACAAGTGATCCTTAGACTTGCGATCATCATAGTATTTTGTGTATGATGAATTATACTTTCACATATTCCTTAAGACCCTTAGGGTATATCAAAGGGTATGCTTGGGCGTAATAAGTTGTACATAGGGATAATGAATGATCAAAAAATAGTCTACCGCTTCTAGTAAAAGAAAAGAATGTCCTACGTGATTCAATAAATGACAACCCAGTAGTCATTGGCCAAGGCAAAATAAAATTAGAAAGGAGTTTCTAATTTGTATTATTTGCAAACTAGTTTAACCCAACTTTTGTGAAAATTATGATTTTGATTCTAGCATGCATGGGTTTGATTCCTATTATCCAGACCACTTCTAATAACATATATATACATGTTACAACAACTCATTTCTCTAACTTTTCATGTTTTGATCAAATTAGCAACTAAGAGGCATTTTATCAAATAGTTAGTATTCAAACATGAATTCTATGATTCTTTATGTAATAGTAACATGTTATAAACCAGAATTTTCATTCTTATCATCCACATAGCAGTAATACATAAAATCATTGCATCACCAAGCCAAAACAAAATATTTATTATAGCTATACATGCGTTTTTCACTATTTTTCCTCAAGAACATACAAGTTGGTTTCATGGCTTACCTTGGATGCGAATTCTTCTTGATTTAATCTGTTAGAGACTCACTCCTTGCTTGCTTAGACGCTCCAAAATCTCAGAAATCACCACAACATCTATTACTCTTTCTTTTTGTATCTTGGTGGGATTTTTGCAAAGTGAAACATTTTTTTGTTGGGTGTATATATATATAACTTGATAGAGTTGTTCTCTTCAGCCCCTTCATCACTCCCATCATCAGTTACATGCATAATTATCCCACTTGAATATAGTTATGGGGTGAGGAGTTAGGAACATGAAAATGTTTGCTTATTATGTTTAAGGAGTTATTACCTTTCTTCATCCTTATTGTTATATACGTATATACTCTCCCTTCTTGTTCCATATTATGTGTCACAAGACCCCCTCCCAGCTGCTGTCCAATTAAACAAATGCATTATAATGTTATTTTAATCATTTAAATACCGATTTTAACCGTTTTGCCCTCCGTAGCCACACGTGTCGATACTTATATCGATTCCTACTAAAGTCGATGTCTCGGACGTCATGGAACTCTCCGTTTCTTCAAACTCAACTTCAAAATTCGTAGTTGACAATTTGTCGCTCCAAAGTGTGTTTGGGCTAAATTTAAGATAATATTATATCTAATAAAGTTCCAAGAGAAGGTATTTGACAGTATGTGATATTTTACGTCATGAAACTTCCAAGTCTATATATCTATAAATAAGAGCATTGTAAAAGAGAATGGTGGATATATAAAAATATTATGAGGCATGTCTCATTTTCGTGATACATTTTCGTGGTTACAGTCTATCATGCCTAATTTCAACGTTTCGGACTCAAATACGCAGACCGCATCCCTAAATTCCGCTCCAAAATCAAACTCATATTTGTAAGTCATCCCACGAAATTAATTATAATTAATTCCATCCTTAACCAATTTAAATAATTGGCCTAACCGTAACAACCATTAATATGCATCTTATCACACAACATATAATAAAAATAAATAATTCATCTAAAAATAATTATCACATAAGAATTTCACATAAGTTTGTTTATTGAAATTGTTTAATTACATGGAAAAATCTAGGATATTATATTCACCCTCCCTTATAAGGATTCCGTCCCCAGAATCATTACACATCAAACTAACAGATTAGGGTAGTTTTTCATCATTTTCTCCTCGAGTTCCCACGTAGCCTCCTCGGCGTTGCGGTTCCTCCATACTACCTTAACAGAAGGTATTATTTTACTTTTTAGCACTTATTCTTTTCTATCAATTATCTACATTGGAATCTCTTCGTAAGTTAAGTCTTTTTCGAACTGAAAGGGTTCATACTCTATGACATGCTTGTAGTCCTGCTTATATGGTCTTAAGACTGAAATGTGGAATACGTTGTGTATATGTTCCAGCTCCGGAGGTAAACCTATTTCATAAGCTACCTCACCAATTCGTCTCAGAACTTCAAAGGGTCCTATGAATCTGGGACTAAGTTTTCCCTTCTTCCTAAATCTCATTTTCCCTTTCCAAGGTGATACTTTCAAAAACACATAAGTGCCGACGTCGAAGTCTCGTTGTTGTTAGTGTTGATCAGCATATTTCTTCTATCGATCCTGAGCCGCCACTAGCCTCGCTCGAATAGTTTTGATCACATCCGCAGTCTGCTGTATCAATTCTGGCCCTAGTAGTTGACGTTCTCCTACTTCATCCCAGCACAATAGCATTCTGCATTTCCTTCCATATAAAGATTCATAAGGTGGCATCCCGATGCTCGCATGGTAGCTGTTGTTGTATGAAAATTCCACCAACGGTAGGTGGTCATCCCAACTCCCTTTGAAATCCATCACACATGCTCTCAGCATGTCCTCTAACGTTTGAATAGTTCTCTCGCTCTGCCCATCTATTTGAGGATTATACGCGGTGCTCAACCTTAGTTGCGTTCCCATGCGTTCTTGAAAACTTCTCCAGAAATTCGCTGTGAACCGCGGATCGCGATCTGACACAATTGGTACTGGTACACCATGCCTGGAAATGATCTCTTTGATATAATGCTTTGCCAACTGTTCCAAGGTATATTTGATCTTGATTGGCAAAAAATGAGCTGACTTGGTCAATCGGTCGACGATCACCCACACTGCATCATAACCCTTCTGCGTAGTTGGAAGTCCTACCACAAAATCCATCGTGATATGCTCCCACTTCCATTCCGGAATTTCTAATGGTTGAAGTAACCCCTCGGTTTTTGATGTTCTGCCTTGACCCGCTGGCACGTTAAACACTTGCTGACGCACTCTGCGACTTCTTTTTTCATATTGGGCCACCAGTAATGTTGACGAAGATCCTGATACATTTTTGTGCTCCCCGGGTGGATTGAGTATCTTGAACTATGAGCTTCCTGCAAGATTTATTCCTTTAACTCAGATACCACTGGCACCCAAATTCTCTCCTCAAATTTTAACAGACCATCACCACCCATACTGAATTTAAGCTCCTCTCCGTCGAAAATTCTTTTCGTCATTTTCTAACATTCTTCATTACCGCCTTGTGCTTCCTTGATCTTGTCCAATAGAGTCGGACGAACCTCCACTGCGAACAATTTCCCATTTGGCTCTCTCGGCCTCTTTATCTCTAGCTCCAAACTGGCCATCTCCTTGATTAACTCCTCCTGAGCGGTTAGCATTGCCAATCTACCACTGCCCTTTCTGCTTAACGCATCCACTACCACGTTCGCTTTCCCCGGATGATACAAAATATCGCAATCGTAAACCTTTATTAGCTCCAACCATCTCCTCTGCCTCATATTTAACTCCTTTTGCGTGAAAATATACTTCAGACTTTTATGGTCCGTGTATATTTCACACTTCACACCATATAAATAGTGCCTCCAAATCTTGAGGGAAAATACTACTGCTGCCAATTTCAGGTCATGGGTAGGATATCCCTTCTCATAATCTTTCAACTGGCGTGATGCGTACGCAATGACTTTACCATGTTGCATAAGCACACAACCAAGCCCCTTGGGTGACGCATCACTGAAAATCACGAAGTCACCTGTATCGTCCGGTAAAGACAACACCGGTGCCTCACTCAATCTCTTCTTGAGTTCTCGAAAACTCTCTTCACACTTCTTAGTCCAGACAAACTTCACCGACTTCTTCGTTAAATTCGTCAATGTTCCTGCTATCTTCGAAAAATCTTGAATGAACCGTCTGTAGTAGCCCGCCAATCCTAAGAAACTTCTTACTTCCGTCGGTGTTCTTGGTTGCTCCTAATTCTGTACCGCTTCCACCTTTGCTGGATCCACGGAGATTCCATCTTTGTCGATTACGTGTCCTAGAAACTGAACCTTCTCCAACCAGAACTCGTACTTAAAAAATTTTGTATATAATTTATCCCTTCTCAACGCCTCCAATACCAACCTTAAATGTTTAGCATGATCTTCCTGAGTCTTTGAATAGATTAGGATATCATCTATGAACACAACTACGAATTTATCTAAATACTATTTAAATACCCGATTCATCATGTCCATAAACACTGCTGGCGTATTTGTTAACCCGAACGACATTACCAGAAACTCGTAGTGACCGTAACGAGTTCTGAACGATGTCTTAGGTACATCCTCCTTTCTCACCTTCAACTGGTGATACCCCATCCTCAAATCAATTTTGGAAAAATATTTCGCTCCCTTCAACTGATCAAATAGGTCATCTATCCTAGGTAACGGGTACTTGTTCTTGATCGTCACCTTGTTCAGTTCTCGATAATCGATGCACAGCCTCATCGACCAGTCCTTCTTTTTCACAAACAACAATGGTGCTCCCCAAGGAGACACACTCGGTTGAATATACTTCCTATCCAATAATTCCTGCAACTGTACCATCAGCTCCTTCATCTCTGTCGGTGCCATTCTGTACGGGGCTTTCGAAATCGGTGCCATTCCCGAAACTAAATCTATAACGAATTTGACCTCTCTATCCGGTGGAAGACCTGGCAATTCTTCCGGGAATACATCTAGAAATTCATTCACTACTGGTATTTGTCCCATTTCTAACCCTACTTTCTGAGTATCGAAGATATGGGACAAATAACCTACACATCCCTTTTTTAGTAACTTCCTTGCTTGCATCATCATCAGACAGCTCGAGTTTCTTGGCGACCTACTCCTATAGAACACTACCTTAGACTGCTCGGGAGTCTTAAGGTTTATACACTTTTTCTGGCAATCTATCATAGCTCCATGGTTAAATAACCAATCCATCCCTAGAATTACATCAAATTCTCCTAATTGAATTGGGATTAAGTCCACAGGTAACCTATATCCCCTAACATCTACAACGCAATTCCTATGGACATGGTTAACGTGAATGACTTCCTTATTAGCAACTTCTATGTTCATAGGATATTCTAATTCTTCTTGAGGTAAGTTTAATCGTTGGAAGAATTCATGCGAAATGAAGGAACAAGTAGCACCCGAATCAAATAATATGTAAGCAGATATATCATTGATCGGAATGATACCTGAAACCACGTCCCTGGATGCAACCGCATCCTGAACCATCATGTTAAAAGTCCTTACTGTTGGTTGATTCTGAGTTGGTGTTCCACCAATTGTGAGAGTTCCACCGCTTGGTCCCTTCCCTCCATTTCCTCCTGCTGAGTTCTTCTTTGGGCAGCTCCTCGCCTGATGATCTAATGCTCCACAGTTGAAACATCCATTTCTCTTAGGTGTAGAGCAGTTGGGAGAGATGTGCCCCTCCTACCCGCAATTGAAACAAACATTCTTCCCCTTTAGACATTCCCCCGAGTGATTCCTTCCACACTCCTTGAACACCTCAATCCTCTTCTTTGCTTCCCCTGGTTTGCCCCCAGGGTTTCCCGAGTTGACATTATTGTTGTAGTTGTTCCACTTCCTCTTATTTGCACCGTTGCTGCTGCTGCCTTCTCCACAGTTTCCTCCTTCAGTCTTCTTCTTTTTCTCCTTGTTGAACTTCATTAGGGCTTCACTTCTGCCCTCAGTGATTATATCTTTCTCCAGGAGAGTCGCGAAACTGTTCGTCTGCAGCACCGAAAGTCTGTTGTATAGCCATGGTTTGAGGCCTTGCTCAAACCTCCTCGTCTTTCTCTCCTCAGTGTCGACCTGATGAGGCCCGAACCTCGCCAGCTCGTTAAACTTTGCAGCCTACTGCAGTACCGTCATATCTTCTTGTTTCAGCTCCAGGAATTGCATCTCCATGCAGCTTTGCATACTAATAGGAAAATAGTTCTTGAAAAAGATTTTCTTGAACCCTTCCCAAGGTATCACACCTTCTCCAGCTCGGGTCTAATTTGCCTCCCACCAGTAGTTGGCTTCACCTTTCAGTATATATGTGGCGAAGATAGTTTTCTGGTCGTCTCCTACTCGGGCGATAGCGAATGCCTTTTCGATTTCCTTAACCCAAGTCTGAGTTTCGATGGGTTCCGTAGTTCCTTTGAACTCAGGTGGTCCTGCGCTTTTGAAGTCTTTAAAGTGTGCCACTGGGGCCACTGGAGGGTTGTTGACATTCGGGGTTCGATTTTGAACTGCCCCCACTAACATGTCTACAAACTGCTGCATAGGGGTTCGGTGGATCCCCAGCATTACCGTCTGATCCCTCGGGTTCTTGGCGACGTCTTCCTCTAGCCATCTATCTGTTCAAAATGAACTTAGTACTATTATCTCATAACTTAATCTACAACATATAGAATTTGTAAAAACTGAACCATCACATCCATACTTAAATAAAAACATATTTATTTATAAACATAATACTCAAAGTATTTCATCGTCTTATGGCATTACGCCATTTACATCACGTGGCATCAATCACTTGGTAAAAACAGAAACCAAGCTTTTTATTACATGGATAAGCATTTTATCCTCTACTAGGAAAAAGTTCATCATAATATCTACAGACCCCGCCCAATGGCGTCTTCATGATCCTCATCCACTATCTCTTTCACCAGCTCTCGGCTTATAACACGGCCAGACTGACGCTCCTCACGTGGAAAGTGATGCACCCTATGCTGGAACTCTCCGGTTAGCTTCTCAGCCCTAACACGGTCTCTTCTCTCATCTCCCCAGAAAGTGGTAATATTCTGCTTGTCAAGTTGGAGACTCTGAATCCTTGACTCCAACCCATTAATGGTATGTCCCAAGTGGGTTCTGATAGCATCCCTCTCATCCTTCAGCCTATCCGATTTCTGGCCTTCAACCCGCAGCTTGTCAGCCAGATCCCCATTCCTAATTACCAGGTGGTCCACCAATGCTCCCAACAAAGCTGCAGCTTGTTGTTCCCCCTGATACAGCTCCTCTAACTCGTGGATCTTATCGTCCAGTTCGACGATCCTGTCCATCAACTCATCCAACATAGTGTCTTCAGGTACCTCCTCGGAGTCCTCCTCGGGCTCCTCTTCCTCTTTCAGATACTCCTTCGGGTCTGACTCAGCTGCTGCCTCAGCTATAGGTTCAGGTACAGCTGTCACTAACTGCTCACTTACTACACGAATATCTCTAACTTCCTCTGCTCCTGGCATCCTATAATCAAAACACAAATCAACTCGATTAGAAAAACAGATATTGATTTTGTTTTTAGAAAAAAATAGATTTGTCACGACACTTAGAACTCTATGTGAGTTCATCTCCCTATCATCTCCACTAACTCTCTCTAAGGTTATAGGCCAAGGTTCTCCACCTAAGGTTTATATTCTAAAGCTTTGAAACCAATCTGTGACGCCCCCAAATTCGTGTAATCATCGATTATAGAACTTGGTGCTCACGATACAACATACACCATCATCTAACTAAGTAAACCTTAACAATAAGGAATAATAATATTAACTACTACATAATTATTCAAAATAAAATCCCAAGTCTTTGCAACCTTAAAACATACTGGAACTCAGTCTTAACGTTTATCGCTACAATACACATATGCGGAAATAATTATTTTATTACATAACCATTAGCATCACTTCATCTTGGACTTTCCCTTGTCCTTGCCCGAACCCTCAGCCTTCTCATCGTTAACTGAAAGGTTTAAACAAGAATGAGCACAAATTGTCCAGCAAGTATACGGAATAAATGGGAAATATACATCAGGATAAAGGCATTTGAATTACTAGATCTAAACAGTTGAAAGATTATCAAGTGTTAAAGAAGAACATTAAGAATAAGAATTTAAGAATTTTCAATATCATACTATGGGATGTAAAATACCCTGAACATATTTTCTTTCATCAAAAATCATCAGACGGTTTAACAATCCAATAGACTGTAAACGGTCTCTGCAAGTACGCCAGGTGATCAGCCCGTTGTACCCTACATTGTGCACATGTATTAAGTTTAAAATGCATAAACATAAATGGGACTATTTTCCCGACATCTATTTTTCCCGTTCATTCGGGTTGTTCATCTTAGTAATCATGCGAGACCTCACCAAGGCAACTTGGATTGGTAAACATTCAATAGTTTCGAAAGATGTGTTTTAAATCATTTTTCATCAATAATAACTAGCCGGAACCAAAGGCTAAGAACGTACATAGGAACAGTTCTATGATGACATGAAACTTAAAAGCATAGCCGTTAAAATAATAACTGAATAACCATTGAAAAGCATGCAAGATAATTGAAGTTTGTATGACTTTTCAACGAAGAAACTTGCTACGAATAAATAACTAACACAAGTCCAATACTTAACCTTACTGCGATAATATTAGTAAGGATTTAATAAATACCCAAAAGAAATTAGGGTTAGGAAACTTGCCTGATAAGCCTGCTACAATTAACGCTAGCGATTAACCTTCACATAACCTAATCACATGTGTCTCGTTAATCACCATTCATACATAATCTAGTTTGAAGTAAAAGAGTCTCTTATTGGATATTCTATAAACATCATAATAGAATATATTTAGAAAATATATATGCCACCCATTTTAGATATCATAGGTAGCCCAAAACAGAACTTAAAAATGCCCAAACATAACAGTTTTTACATTTTTTCTCAGCTTTACCATACCTCGCTAAAACAGTCATAACTAATTCGTTTTAAAACATTTTTGAGCGATTCTTGCGCCCTACGCAAAGCTAACTTCTGGAGCTACAACTTTCATTCATGGACCATCTTAAAATTCCAAACACAAAGTTCTAGAAAATCCGTGCAAGGAGAATGCTCCGAATTTGTTGGAAAGATTTGACGCAACTACTTTGAAAAGTCATAACTCCTTGCTCCGAAGTCGGAATTAGTCCGTTCCAGAGTCTATGGAAAGATTATTCAGTGTAATATAATAACCCAAAAGCCCAAAAGTTTCTGGAAAATGTAGTTAGCCCCGAATTTGTCCTTAGGGTCTGCAGTTCACTTTTTTTCCGGTTTCTAACATGTTTATTTCGCGACCTTACGATTTTCATATCTAACTCAATATAGCTTCGATCCGAATGAAATTTGGACATGTTATACTTCATGATACATACTATTTTACAAAATTATTACATGCAAAAAATGGATTATCTAAGACATGATTTCGAGTGACCAAAAATCCTGAAAAATCATGCAAACTAGTTTAATCCAACTTTTGAGAAAATCATGATTTTGACTCTAGCATGCATGGGTTTGATTCCTATTATCCAGACCACTTCTAATAACATATATATACATGTTACAACAACTCATTTCTCTAATTTTTCATGTTTTGATCAAATTAGCAACTAAGAGGCATTTTATCAAATAGTTAGCATGCAAACATGAATTCTATAATTCTTTATGTAATAGTAACATGTTATAAACTAGAATTTTCATTCTTATCATCCACATAGCAGTAATACACGAAATCATGGCATCACCAAGCCAAAACAAAATATTTATTATAGCTATACATGCATTTTTCACTATTTTTCCTCAAGAGCATACAAGTTGGTTTCATGGCTTACCTTGGATGCGAATTCTTCTTGATTTAATCTGTTAGAGACTCACTCCTTGCTTGCTTAGACGCTCCAAAATCTCCAGAAATTACCACAACATCTATTACTCTCAATTTTTCTTTCTTTTTGTATCTTGGTGGGATTTTTACAAAGTGAAACATTTTTTTGTTGGGTGTATATATATATATATAACTTGAAGAGCTGCTCTCTCCAGCCCCTTCATCATTCCCATCATCAGTTACATGCATAATTATCCAACTTGAATATAGTTATGGGGTGAGGAGTTAGGAATATGAAAAGGTTTGCTTATTATGTTTAAGGAGTTATTACCTTTCTTCCTCCTTATTGTTATATACGTATATACTCTCCCTTCTTGTTCCATATTATGTGTCACAAGACCCCCTCCCAGCTGCTGTCCAATTAAATAAATGCATTATAATGTTATTTTAATCATTTAAATATCGATTTTGACCGTTTTGCCCTCCGTAGCCACACGTGTCTATACTTATATCGATTCCTACTAAAGTCAACGTCCTGGACGTCATGGAACTCTCCGTTTCGTCAAACTCAACTTCAAAATTCGTAGTTGACAATTCGTCGCTCCAAAGTGTGTTTGGGCTAAATTTAAGATAATATTATATCTAATAAAGTTCCAAGAGAAGAGATTTGACTGTATGTGATATTTTACGTCATGAACTTCGAAGTCCATATATCTATAAATAAGAGCATTGTAAAAATGAATTGTGGATATATAAAAATATTATGAGGTATGTCTCATTTTCGTGACACATTTTTGTGGTTACAGTCTATCCTGCCTAATTTCAACGTTTTGGACTCAAATACGCAGACCGCGTCCCTAAATTCTGCTCCAAACTCAAACTCATATTTGTAAGTCATCCCACAAAATTAATTATAATTAATTCCATCCTTAACCAATTTAAATAATTGGCCTAACCGTAACAACCATTAATATGCATCTTATCACATAACATATAATAAAAATAAATAATTCATCTAAAAATAATTGTCACATAAGAATTTCACATAAGTTTGTTTATTGAAATTATTTAATTACATGAAAAAATGTAGGATATTATAGAATATTCGTTTGGTCGTGGAATATTCTTGCTGTCGAGGAATATTCGTACAACGGCGCAACCATTTGTGGGCCCTATAACGGATAACTATTTGATGAAGAAAATGACAAGTTTGAGTTTTTATAAGTAACAGTGTAATGGTTACCATTATCACTATTAGAATACCCGGTGGTTAAAATACAGTAATACGTGTGGTTGCACAGTAGCACATAATATTTTTGAATTATTGATTCTTACGTAAGAAGACACTACTCAATAATTGTTACCGTAATTACTGTTTAATATTTTAATTTATTGATTCAATAATTGCTGCGTTGATATTTTATATTATTGGTATTTCATTAATTGTCATTTTACAGTATTTTCCATTATCAGATCAATAATTCATATTATTTGATTAATATTATTAGATAGCATTATTGACAATGTCTAAGAAAGTTCTATCTAGGAAAGGGGTTTGGTCACCTAATTGCGCGCCAGTAAGGAGAAATCCTTATCGGAAAGCCCCATCTTTCCTGGGAACGACCCGGTTGTCATAATTGTGATTCAGTAAAATTATTTATGAATAATTAATTATTAATTTATATGATAAGAAAATATTTATTTTATGTGGATAAAAATGAAGGAATAAATGCTGAGATGTTTTATCAGTATTTTGTCGGATTGGAGATATTAACAATCGTCCGTATGTGGATTTCGGGCATTTTTCGTTTGGAATTTGGAAAAACTTAAAGCTACAAAGTTGTAGAGAATTTAATTTCCTATGGAATGGACATAAAATTCATATTTTTTTGATAAAAGGGCTATTTATTATAAATTATTGAAGTTTCAGAAATTAAATATTTTTTATTAAAATTATGGGTGGGACCCAATTTTGTTTTTTGAAAACATGTGAGATGCTGAAATTTTTCAATGATGGCATGCTCTAGCTTGTTCAGTAAGTGTGGCATAGAATGAAGAAATAATAATAATAATATTTTATTATTTTGTCTGCTTTGGCGTTCTAGCATTTTCTTATAAATAGGGTGCTTAGTTAGAATTGAAAATCACACCAGAAACAAGTTTTCTCTCTCTATATTATCGAGCGTATTTTGTGAGTATTAAGATACTTTGAGAGTTCCTATTCAATGAAGGTTTCCTTCAGCTTTACATCCGATATTCCAGTCACAAATACTATTCTTTTGAGGTAAGAGATGTTATTTTCTTCGTAACTGATATTATTTTCTTCAATATCATTATGCCGAAATATTGATATGAATTTTATTGTGAAATTTTTACCTTTTTATATCGGGATTACTATTCACGTATACGGACACTATTCACGAATATGACACTATTCACCGAAAAATAAAATTTTCTTCTTTTTGTCAAAGATGTCTATAATGGTTACTATATTTGATTGTATCAATATTTTGATCTTTATTTTTAAACTCTGCTACACAATTGGTTATTATGGAGTATTATTGAACTTGGATAAACTGTAATACGAATCCCTAATATTTGTCCTTTTATATCACTGGATTCGTTTTTTAAAGATATTTTTCATCATCCTCAGTCCTAAATGATGATATTACCGAATATCTTTGGCCTATAGTGCAAAGATTAATAATTAATTGATGAATATCTTTGGCCCGTAGTGCAAAGATAAACAGGTGTTGAGATGAATATAACCAACTGGTGATACAAATGAATATCTTTGGCCTATAATGCAAAGATGAATATTTGATTCAAGATGTATATTTATTAATATTACATGGATAAAATATTGATGATGGACTGTTAAATCTTAGAAGATAGTAGAATTCATTCTCTACTTGACTCTTCTAATGAATTGTTGTTTCCGATGCAGTTACTATTCTAAAACTTGTTGTGTGACGCCCCCAAAACAGGTATACATCACCCATTTGGGTCACCAGAAAATACACTAATGACAACTCCATTTATACAATTGTCGTGCAGAAAACGACCACAATTAAACTGTGGGTTTTAATACAAATATATATAACTCTCGTGGTGCCTTGACCACAAGACCTTACAATGGTACCTTACATAAAGGTACAATTAATAATTGTTTTAGAAATTAAAATCTTTGGAAAATACTCAAGGATATCATATGTCCACAGAATTGTCCTTGGTTGACCCAATAGTCCCCAAAGAAAAACAAAAAGATTGCTATCATCTTCTCTCCAATGGTGAGTCTTCTCTTGACATATAATTATCTCCATTGTCTCTAATTTAGAATTATATTTCAAGCAAACTCCAAGACCATATAGGTAGTGCTCGTAGATATACTCAGCAAGTGGATATGCGCAACCCTGTCTTATGATAACACGCATTCTTCTGTCATTAGACATCTTGTATGATAGTGGCAAAAACGCCCTTTCAAAGTTGAGTTCACCTCACCCTATTTGGTTCACCAAAATCAACGGTTAAAATGACTTATAAAATACGATACATTTATCTATAATTCTCAATAAAATTATTTTCGTACCGTTTTAAGGGAAACCTCAACAGCTATAGACCACCGTTCTAATCCCCTATTACCACCGGTCGACACAACTACACTTTTAATACCTGAAAGGAATTGTGAAGAAAAAGGGTGAGCACAACTAGCTCAATAAAGAATATCATGACTAAAGATAATTAAATTATCAGTAGCATTCATCAGTGATAAATCAGAGATTTAGAACATATGGTAGATGATAAAACTTTTCAACCATAGTTGCAGCGGAACGAGCAATCCATTAGAAGAGTCAAATAGACTATAAAGTCTATTATCTTCTCCACGTTAGAAATCCACCAACAATGTTTTATCCCTATAACATCAGTCAACAATTCCTGTCCACAATCAGGTGAATAACCCATAATCATAATTGTGGTTCTAAATTCCTCTTCGCACCCAGGACGAAGATAATTTTCATCACCTGTCTTTACCTGAAACATCAAAGACCATGGTTATACCAAATCACAATTCTTGTCCATAATCATACTAATAAATTCATCTTTCCACTATGGGCCAAAGATATTCATCAACAGTTCATCTTTCCACTCCAGGCCAAAGACATGCAACTGTATTTTAGAAGAGTAAAGTAGAGCATGATATCTACTATCTTCTACGAATTAAAAGTTTATCATTAACTTTATCGCTGAGACTCAGCTTAATAAATAAACCACATCATCAAATCATCCCTGTACTACAGGCCAAGGATATTCATTTATATCACGACCACAAATTATCCATGCACTACGGGCCAAGGATAATCGTGTTTTTCATCAACGTTCATGATCATGCCATAAAACAATTCCTCTTTGCACCCTTAGCCGAAGAGAACCCATGTTCATGATCATACCGAAACTGTCCATCAATGCACTACGGGCTAATGAGGACTTTTATCACATCATTTGTAACATTACGGTAATGATTATACCGAATAATTCCTGGTCATAATCATACCAAGTCCATCTATGCACGTAAGCCACATATGACTTTCATCACAATATAAGCATGAGGATGATGATAATAATATAAGCATTAATCAAAAGAAACCAAGGATAAATATTAAAGACTTTAAATTTATCCAAATATTATCAATCACTTAATAAACTCATAATCTAATATTATTAATATTATAACAATATTTTAATCACTTGTTAAACTCATAAATAATTTATTTTAATTGTGTACACTTTACCAAATAATTCATTTAATCATTCAAAAATGCCATACTAATAAGATTTCATCACCAATGATCAAATCCCTCATCCAAAATCTGCATATACCTTATATAGGATTTCCAAGCCATAAAATCCTATTTACCAATTTTTCAACTTCACATAACATATTTAATTCATATGTTCGTAACTAAACCATTTTCATGAAAAATAACAAAGTAGTCCCAAAAAGTTTTCTTTTTTGGGATTTAGCAGAATATAGTCCCATATTGAACATATATTTTTCTATGAATTTTTAAAATTCATTTATTATTTTCATATTGCAAAACTGTCGAATATATAGACATTTATCATAAACAGTACTTTTGTCCAAAAATTCCAAAATTTACAGGATATACTCCTGTTATATACGTGTACTCCCAATAAAAATTTCATCAAGTTTGGAGTTAACCATAAGGAGTTATAAGGGTTTACTCTTAAAATAGTATTTTCCCATAAAATTCATAACTCCTAATCTATATATCCAAAAATCGCCATTTTTGGACACAATATAGAAAAGTCATCAAATTATCATTTCAGATTTTTCCAGAATTTTTGAGGGTCAGAAAAAATTACGAAATTGCAAATAGATTTTCGCCCGCCATGTAGTAATCCACGCAGACAGATCATTTCCACAATTTAATATGGAATGAATACGAAGGATCATTCAACATGCATGCGGTAATCCACATAGACAGGTTATTCCAATAGAATAATAAAGAATAGAATAATAGAAGAATTCACCATGCATGCGGTAGTCCGCGTAGACAGGTTATTCCAACAGAATAATAAATAACAGAACCAGGTCATGCGTAATCCGCACAGACAGGATATTCCAACAGAATAATAAAGAATGAAACTAGGTCATGCGTAAAACGCACAGACAGGATATTCCAACAGAATAATAAAGAATGGAACCAGGTCATTGATAAATTGATTTTACACCTACTTATTGGATATTAATTCATGTGAACTAGGCCCATCTCCAGTATATTTTAGTGTGTTTTTAGTTGCATTTCATGTTATTTTGCATTGCATTTACTTAAAACTCCTTTGGTGTAAAAGTGAAGGATATGGCATGATTTGGTGATATAAATGGCATGAGGTTGTTAAATGCATGGCATGAGGATCAATTGGAGCAGGAGGCTAAGCATGGATGGGCAAAAGAATGAACAGCAGAACAGATCAATTGCAGCAGCAGAACCAAAATTCAAAGTTGCAGAAGCCGCTAATAAGCTTGAGGACGTGTGCCCGCGCGAGCACCCGGCTGGACAGACATTGCACACTGCAAGTTGCGCGCCTGCGCGAGGATTGCAAAGGAGGGGCGCGCGGTCGCGCGCGATACCTGATTCTACTGAGCTGTTTATTTTAATTTCTAATTTTAAGGGTTATAATTAATTAAAAAAATGATTTTTGACTGGTGTCAGAGGAATCATTATTTCAGATTTTACGTATTTTTATATCGTAACTAGGGTTTACACTCTGAGGGAGATTCTAACGTAGAACGAAGCCTAAACTCCAACTTTTCTAATTCTTCTTAGGATTTTCTATCATTGTGGATAATTATTAGTATTTTGCTGGATTTATATGAGGATTTGAACGTTACTAGTGGATTATAATCAGCAATTGGATTTGATCATTTCCATCCTTCATCTTTCAATTGTTTGCTTATTAGCCATGTTTAGCTTTGATCCCATATTGGCTTTTGGTTCAGTCATGAACTAAACTCCATTATGCGATTCTAATGGATTTTAATATGTAGTTTAGTTGCATGCTTGAATGCTGGACTATTTTACATATCATATGGGATTTCAATCATGGTTATTTTGCATGTATGAATGCTTGATCACCATTTATTTTCAGTACTTGTATAGAATTGATAATGAACATGCAAGTATGGATTGTAATCATGATAGCATACGTATATGGGGTTGTTTGGTATGGCTTGTGTATTTTGTGAACTAGATAGACATATACTGTTTCACCATATAAGTTAGAATAAGAGCTTGTGCTTAAATTTAATATGATTGCAATTTCACATAGACATATAGTGATTTTGGTTATATTGATGATTACATGGAGTCTATCGCTTGTGGATGATGTGTAAATAGGTCACAGTACATTGAAAAATGGCTATGACTCTATTAATGCTTTTGGCTACTTTCATGTGATATGTGAACAAGTCTTGAATGATAGTGGTGATTAGATGAAGTATTAAATGAAGTTAGGATCCCATTACTTTCAGATTTGATTTATTACATTTTTATTCTTGTTTTAGTCGTTATTTGCGATTAGAGTAATTCACTAATCATATTCATTAATCTGAGCATATAAATATAGTGATTTAATTGATGCGAGTGATTTAAATTAGACAATTTTATCCGTGGGATCGATACTTTACTTACTCTGTATTACTTGTTGACACATGTATGCTTGCATGAGTTAGAGCTCTTTTGTTAGAACTAAAAAAGAGGCAACAGTCATGCATAATCCGCACAGATAGGATATTCTAACAGAATAATAAAGAATGGAATAAAAACAGAATTCATCAGGCATGCGATAGACCGCACAGACAGGATATTCCTAATAGAATAATAAAGAATGGAATAACAGAAGAATTTCACCATGCATGCGGTACTTCGCATAGACAGGTTATTTTAACATAATAATAAAGAATGGAATAACAACCCTTACGAGTATTGAAAGAAAATAACTCTCTTCATGAATACGAAAGAATAATACCCTTTGCCTTAGAAGAAAACTGGATACTGGAATAGTGAGGTAGCAGACTTCTCTTCTTCTTTCTCTCTATAATTTTTCTCTATAATAATTGCTCTTGTGAGACTTAGTGAATTGGTGAGAAATGAAGGAATAATGAGCTTCTATTTATAGGAAAATATAGTTTTAATAATTGCACATTTTGTGGCTCAAAATATTATAGTATAATACTTTTATCTTTTTCTTCATTTTTAATTTAGTCCTTCAAGTATTATCAAACTTGCACCACCTTCCCTAACAGTAAATCATGTGAATCAATAGTAAATCATG
This sequence comes from Panax japonicus, assembly GCA_020205505.1. NCBI lineage: Eukaryota > Viridiplantae > Streptophyta > Magnoliopsida > Apiales > Araliaceae > Panax > Panax japonicus. Next base: position 61,977,650 of record CM035094.1, read on the forward strand.
TGACTCAATAGTTCTAAACATTGTGAAAAATTAATTATAGTATAGTACCTTCATCTATACCTCCATTTTTAATTTAGTCATGCAAGTATTATCAATCTTGGACCAACTCCCCTAATAATAAAACATGTGAATCAATAGTATACACATGTGAATATATAGTTATAAACATATAAATTAATAGCAATTAATTGCTCATTTATCCGATTAATTATCCAATTGGTCAATATAACCTCCAGACATTAATTATTATCGAAATAAATGTCGATTTCTACTAACACTAATAATTCCCACACAATGGAACTATCAATTTCATCTTTAATCAACACGAACTTATTCATCATTAATATTATAACTTAAAATATTTAACAACCAGGTCGTTTCCAGGAAAGAGGGGGCTTTCCGATAAGGATTTCTCCCTATTGGCGCGCAATTAAATTATCTAACCTCTCATTGACAGAACTTCTAGACATTGTCAATATTGCAAATAATAATATGAATAACTTTGTCGTCTCAATTATTGATTTAATAATATAACATATTATACAGATTATACTGTGACAATAATTGAATCAATAATATGAGAGATATGATGCAACAATTACTGTAGCAATAATTGAGTATAACTGAGTGACTTCTCACGTAAGTATCAATAATCAATACCGTATGCTACTATGCAACCACTCGTATTACTGTACTTTTACCACCGATTATTTTATGATAACTTACTTACTTTAAAAAAATTTCAAATATCACCCTTAACTTTAACCTTTTATCAATTTAACCATTTACTAAATATAATAATAATTATAAAAATTAAATACTTTCATTTCATAAAATTTGGGTATGATTATGGTCTTCTTCTCCTTTTTATTGATTGATAATTATGCACAAAGTATGATTATGGTGATGGGTTTGTCTGAAAATTTTAAATTCCTATTTTATCGCGCTTCCACACCTTTTATGTAATGTGATTGCATGATCACGCTATATACAAACCTAACAGTTTTCTTATATCCTTCATTGGCATCTAACATACAAACTTCCACAAAGTTAAAACAAATTCAAAAAAATGGATATGTGCATAATAGAATTAAAGGGTCTCAAACAAAATAAAAACTAACAGGAAGTCAAAAATCAGATTTGGCAATATTTATCCCTTTTTCTAAAAAAATTGAAATAAAAACCATAATTTTATTATTGATAAAAAATTTCAATTCAATTAATTCATTGCCCACGAGACATTATCTAAAAACAGTACAACACCATTTTCGTAGGAAAACGATTGCATTTAGCATGTGCAACAAACCTTTAACCCCAAGGTTACCCCAAGTAAACGAGTTGTGTCTCATGAGGGTTTATAGTGAATATACTTCAAATTTTAATAAAATAAACCTACAATTCAAAACAAAATATAGGAAGACCCCCAAACTTGAAACTGACATTATTCTTAAAGTTGCAATAAAATGAAATTAACGCAAACCTGAAAAGAGGTCAGTTGTCGCTATGTTAAGTTGTATGATATGAAAAACACAAAAATCAAAATAAATTAATTACAACAAAAATACAAGTTTAAATTAAGATCAACTGGATTGAAATCAATATTGGAAAAACACTAGAAATATAATTCCTCGGCAACGGCGCCAAAAACTTGTTTACCAAAATTTATACTTAGCAAATACATGCAAGTATACGCGATCGATTTAGTAATATAAATACAAGAATGCTATCGTTCCCACGAGTAATTAATTCTAACGTTTCCCCAAGTACCAATCTTATATCAAGTTAATCTTATTTAAATGGATGAATTAACAAATAAATTAAATACTAAAAATAAATAAATAAAATATACATAAATAAATCTAAGAATTCAACTTCATCTCATGCTTCATTCAAATCTCATAATTTTCCATTTAATTATATGATTACGATGAAATGTTAACCAAGAATACTTAATTTTATTTATAAGCCTCTTTCAAATGCAGAAAAAAATACCCATGCTAACTAACTTTCTATATTTCAATTCAAATTAAATTAAAATAGATTCATTCTGATTAAATTCCCTAAAATGGTTACACATGGCACCTAGGCATATTTCTATCCTATCCGCAAATTATAGATTCAATCCAAGGAAGTGTATGCTTAATAACAAGTCATTATATTTAAATCTAATCCTATAATTGATGAGTGGGTTTTATACCTACGAATCGAACACCTTTTGGGCTTGATTCTTTGTTAACTTCGAGTATTTTTAGTATCATTTTACTTGTTTTCATGTTTGTGTTGTAGGACTCGGCTTTGGGTTGTGAAAACAGGAAAATCAGGACATAATGGCAATTCTCCAGCTTCTAGACTCTGATGCATTCGTCGAGGCAAATTCACAATTCATTTGAATGCGACGGGGAGATTTGGCATGATGAATCCGCTGGGGCGAATTCCGTGAAGCATTAAATTCGATAAGGCAAATTGGTTGGGGAAAAGAAGTTACCATGTTTGAGAAGTTAAGTCTAGCAAGGATTTTGGTGGCTGATTTTGGGAAGGCAATGATAGAGTTATTGTGATGCCCCCAAATCCGAGTCCCTTCGAACCTCGGATTCGGTCCGCCACGATACTACTATCGTCAAACTATTTATTTTTATTTTTTTCATTCATAACTTAATGAATAAACTTTGCTTATTACAATTTAGAATATAATTTCTTTCCATTTCCAGGATCTACACAATGACCCCAGACTTTTATAAGTTTAATAACTTGGTTATTTACTATTCACGTTTCACATCACATTCGATGTTATATAAATATGCGAAATAATTTAAACCTTTTCAATCTCCTTTGAAAATAATTCTTTTATTGATATCTTAACTTGAATCAATTATAATTCCCTGAATTAAATTATTCTATGATTCACTTCATTCTATTTCCGTATAACCCTTTACATCTCGATTCGAATTTCTCTATGTATCACATAATACTACTTTACAAGCTAACATGTAATACACATCGTAACTACTATCAAGTATATTTACTAGAACCTAAACATGGTTCAAGAGCATCTATAATAAATTAATCTCCTTTGGTACTATTGAACTATATCAATCATATTGCACGAAATCTTTACCGTGAGTCCTTAACCTGCAAAAGTGGTAATATGCAAGGGTGAGCTCGACAACCCAACAATTCTAACAGTTTTCATGCATCATATAGCATATAATAGCATATTTAGTTCATGAATTCATAATCAATTAATATTTACTACGCATGTTACTTCTCACATAACATGCATAGTGTAACGACCCGAAATTCGGTCTATCTTCACACCCGGATTCCGTACGTCACGGTCCCACTTCTTACCAAACATACATCATTATATAGTTAAATATAATAACATATTTTCTCAAATCCCAGGTTCTTGAAACCTTAGAACCTCTTCCATTACAAATAATGATAATTACATTATTCTTTACATCTTACACGAGTGACTTTCATCCGCCACCAAGGATTCATAACTGTTCATTAAACTAGTCTATAGTTTAATTCTATCATTCTATATTACAAGTCTTCACTTGTCCTTCACGCACATTCACATACTGGATGACACTTCGTCTGAATACCGATCAGCTTGATCTTTACGGGATCCTTCAGTTCTTTCTAATAATGTACGCTGAAAATATTTTTCATTTAAAGTAAGTGTGAGCATTCAATTGCCCAGCAAGTCATAACAGTTGAACAAACAACTTCAAGAGTTTAAGCATTCTTCAGAACTTCAATAACTGAACAAAGGTTATGAAGCAGCTTGAATAATATGAATAGTCTCGATTCCTATCATCTTAAAACATCAGTCAATTTCACTTTGAAATACATTCATTCTTCTACCTTTTCCATACACATCATGTCTGGCTAGAATCATTAGCACAGACTTAAGAATATTGGTTCATGTATAAACCGAACATACTTGTATTGAAGAGCTCACTCATATAACAGTTCATCTCATAGAAACACCGAAGTGTTCAAATTGTGGCACAAGGCCTCATATATACTACCACCTTGTACAAATATCACACCTTTTCACATAGACCGAACTTCTCAAGTTCAACATCTGAGAATTTTAAGAAACTAGCATTTATATAGTATGAATGAAGTTAGGAAACTTGCTTTACGCACAGCTACAGCTTACGTTGAACTGCTTATTCCAAATCCCTATATAACATATAAGGAAATAACACGTACACCAATTAGTCATATACTTGACTTACGCATTGGTTTACTTAACTTTACTTCTTAAGGTTAGCGTTCTTGCAATTTAAGATTACGTGACTAACTTTCATTACTGGTTTATGGCTTCATGACATACGAAGATGTCTTACTCAAGATGTTCATCATCTTTGATGATTTGCATTCTTATCTTCTTCTTATAACTTCTATAGGACTCAGCGTACATCACTTCTCTACTTGTAGTCCATATGGTACTCTGAGTGGTTACCCACAAACAACCAAAAAACATGTTCCCGTCTCATCTACACTGCCCACACAGTGAGTTAGATCGGTTGCCAGTTTTGTATATACCTTCGCTCTCTGAAGGAATTGTTTAGCCCAGCTCCCATATGCCAAATATCAAAGTTACGATTATACCACAACCTAAATTATCTTAACTTATACGAACCATTAAACTATAATGATCGTTAAGTCAACTTCTTATTCCTTACAATTTTCTGGCAACTAAATGACATACCTCATGATTCATTCTTTATCGTCTAAGTCATACAACCTTTTATATACTCGGAACGATCATTCCATATTAACTCTACGCATTTATAGCGTTAAGCATTTACCTTACAATGTCCGGTTCCTTCAACTCGGAACGTTGTCCAAGTTATACTTATTAACTCGACTTCTTAACGTTATACGTTATTGTCTTTAACTTAGTTTCTTCACCGTTCACGGTTAAAACTTAGTCTTCATTACCTTATGGTCAAACTATACACGAAGTGTAGGTTTTACCAGTTAAATATTCACGTACACTCAACCCTTACGTTGGTTAAAGTGTTTAACATTTACCTTTCATTCTAACATTCTCTATCCGACTCACATCAGACTTTCCTTACTCTTATTACCATTCACTACGGCTTTTCATGATAATTCATATCTTACTTACTACTTTCGTCAACATCCAAGTTATACAACCATTGTACACTTAGAACGTTCGTCCAACACAAATACGATTCACAAGGATCGTTTATGTATTCGACGTTTAAGTTGCTCGTCTCTTGATCTCTCACTCAACCTTTATTAAAGGTTTCAATTGCATTCAATCGTTATCCAACCCATGAACCCCATGTTCATTATCCTTTCTTAAAGTCGAAGCCATACGATTAGTTGTATGCTAAGACCGATCGTTCATCGCAATTGTGTCACGTTCACAACGTCTATACGCTTTACACTTATCTCTCATTACCACAACATAACATCGAAATGTTACTCATTACCTTCGTCACTCAACATCTATGGAATCACAATCATAGCAATCCCTCACGTTCGTTCATTACGACTACGGTCCTTGGATATCCGTTACGTATTTTAGCACTTACACTCTCTATCTTTTAATCTCGTTAAATATTTCCGTTCAACCTTTACTAAAGCTTTAAAACACTTAACTAAGTGTTACATTAGGTGAACTACATGTTTATAATTCTTTCTTGCACATCCCCCAGTAATTGAGAAATAAAAATCTCATTTCTGGGCATTGCCCTGCACCGGCGCTGCGGCGTCGTGCCCCTTCCTCTCACTCTCGCGCTGCGACACGACCTACGTCTCCCTCTTCCCTTGGTCTGGATCTGGGGTGCCAAACCCTTTATTATCTCTCGTGCTACGACGCCAATTAATAGAGCATGAACCCCGAGCTCGCGCTGCGGTGCCACTTCTTAAAGCTTAGCCGGCGCTGCGGTGCCGAGCCTAAACCCTAGAAATTTTTTCTAAGTCTTGCATTAAGTTTGAGACACGTACTTCCCGATCTCATAAATTCTTTGTTATAACTCGGAACAAGGTCGTTCCAAAGCCATTCTCTTCCTTATCTTACGTACTTCCATACTCCTTGGACAGAACTTTGTTCTGAATCCGTTAACATGCCATTCGATTGGCTTGATCTTAACCATTCGTTCATTTTTATGCTTTTAACGTTCTTCACTCGTTCGTCCGTAATTCGGTCATCCGAACTCGGAACTCGTTTGTTCTTGAGTCCAAGACTCATGTTTTCTACATTCTCTTACATTCTTATGAAACCCTATATGTATGGGTTCATTTATTAACTTTCTAATTCTCATTCGTCTTTTACAAAAATTTCGCCATAAATTCATTATAGATATGCTTTAATCCGTTCTTCATGAACTTTTCTACCGTTCCTAACCAAGAAATAAGAAACTAACTTATACACGATGGTTTTAAGCTTGTCCATCAACAACAATTATCCTACGATGGTTTTAAATTTGTCCATCAACAACATTCTTCGTGTTCTTCACGTTCTTCGTTCGTTCTTCATTTTAATCGATATTTTGGATTACGATTCTACTTTTTATTGGAATTTGATGTTATAGAACATCATTCCTTACTTATTTCAACTACTCGTTCATAAGATTCATTCGGATCGCTCAAAATCCTTATGAATCTTATACTTCCTTAAAAAATTTATAAACTAAATTTCTAAATCTTAATTCTTTATTTTCTCATGATTTTAACCATATGAAATCATTTCTAACATCATCTACTCCTTATCTTCATTAAGCTATGTTTTAAGCATAGAAACTTAAAGAAAATATTAGAAGAAACTAGGGTTCGGATTACCGTTCTTCTTTAATCCTCTTCCGTTATACAAAGTCTGCGATTTGCAAGCTTTTCTATTTCACGATCACTTTTGATCTGAGCATTCATGCTCAATCTCTTCCTTCTCCCTCTTCATCCGAGATCTCTCTCTCCCTCTCTTAAGTTATAGGATTTTCAAAATCCTAAAAAAATGAAATCTAGATTCCAATTTATAGAAAACCAAAGCTTAGGGCAATTTGGTCATTTCACCCCCACCTCTTTACTATTCCCACCTCCTCCAACACTTAGCCACCAAGTAAACTTGGCCTCTACCCTTACTTGGTGGCCAAGTGGCCGGCCCACATGCCCATGGGTCACCCCATGGGTTGCCTCATTGGACCTTACCCATCCGTTTACCCATCGATTCGATCCACGGTTTCTTTTCTTGGTTTGGGCCTTAACCCTAATTCTTATTGGGCCTATCTTGGGATTGATTTCACAAAACGTTGGGCTTGACATAATCCAAGTCTAATTGGATTCTACAAAGTCCATGAACTCAAAGTCTATTAAGACTAATCGCATTCTACGCATTCCATTCCCGTATTCTCGTATTCTCTTCGTAATTCGTTCGTACGATATTCGTATTATACATCGTACTAATTTTCGTACTATACTTGTATAATAACTAGTATTATACTCATATTTCTCACGCATAATAACTCTAATTATTATACGAAATCATAAAATTCTCGGAACTCACATTTCCTAACCCTTAGGTTTTAAGTCCGCAGGCAAAAACTTCGTTTTTTCCATAACTGAAATATTATTGAATATTCCATCACGTCTCAAAATTTTACGTAATCATTAACTTCTCGGAATTTCAAAATAAATCTCTTAGCAAAAACGGATGAATAGTGCCAATTTCGTCTTTTTCCCAAAAAATATTTTGTTTTCGGAAAACTTTTATTTTCGTCTTGAAAATTCTTATTCGTTCAATCTAGCTCGTAGCCAGAATCCTCCCGACTTATAATCATCATAGGTTATAGAATGATTAATAAACACATAACACAGAATAGTATTAATAAAAATTCATTTTATTAATAACTAATTCTTTAAACCTAAATTCTGGATAATTCAAAATTTCAGGTTGTTATACATAGACATTTACTTCACAAGCATATCATCAAAGATAAATTTTAAATTTCATACATATCTCATATGCATTTCATATATATACATCAATATTCTCATAGCATAATATAACTCAACTAATAGTTATCAAATTCATATATCAAATAGGAACTGAAAGACTTTCCTGATTCGTAGTTTATCAACTACGACTTAACTGCTTAAAGCTTATCTGCACTGCGTATATTTCTACACAGTTATATAATCATTGATTCACATCCATTAGTAACATAATTCATGCACTTTTAATATAAGAACAATGTTACATTGTTTCCTAACTAGGTTTGTAAAAACCTACATTTCACTTTCTCATCATATTCTCGGAATAGCTAGGTACGTATAGGTATACCTTAACCACTCGTACATGACATCAACATTCATATATAGCTACCACACACTTGACTCACTAGGTGTTCAACACCTTTAAAACCCATATAGGTAAGTTGAAACGTTACACATAAAAGTCTAACTTAGTTGTAATTTCATACCTACTACATCACATATCCTACATTTTCATAGCACAATTCAGATTGTTATGATACCACAAGGTCAAACAATGTATTTTTTCAAATTGTTGCTTTATAACTTGTAAACATTCCTTTTGGACTTTAATATTTGAAAGTCCTAACTATCATTTATCTCTATCACCTAGCATGCTTCCTACATATTACAACATATTGGTCACACATTACAAGTTTAAAGCAATCGTATAAGCATGCCTCGAACTTCAGTTCAAAAATAGAAACTATTCATGACTGCAGGATGGCGCAGTTGCGCCCTGTCTAGGCTTAGGGACGGCGCAGCTGCACTGTCCCATGGCCAGACCAAGGTTGAGCTTTGCACTTCTTGTTTCTGTCCAAAATTTAACATACTTAGACTCTTATACTTCTCAGCGTACACACTAGAGGTCTTTACATACTTGTATGACCACTTCAAGTTCAACATTATATGTTAGGGACTTTAGTTTACCAAATCAAAAGCAAATAGAGTTATGAAATCACTAGGTGTACTAATTAGCCTTTTGTTCTCATAAATAGGTCACATAATCTGTACTACACATGCTCATACATATTCACACCTTTTACTCATAGCTATCATCGTTTAACACTTTAAAACATGCTTTAACCTCATGCTTGGTTTACTTCCATTATGTTTAACATATAAGACTTATGTTTAGTGACATAATAAAACATAACATGACATCTCAAGCCTTTAAAATCTAAATACTCATAGGTAATACAACTTAAGTTCGAAAACATGCTCGAGGTTGACTTTGAAATCATTTTATCATAAATGATGCAATATAGCACATATAAATTATATCTAGGGATATTATAGACATAACATGTCTTATTAATCCTTTAGAATCTAGATATCCATATGATATAACAAGATTTTGAAAATATGTTCAAGTTTGCTTTTGAAACCATTGTAGACTTGAACAATACCCTTCAACACATACAAGACAACTTCAAAGCACTAAACATATGTAGTCAAGTCATGTTATCATGCTTGCAAGGTCAGAGTTTAAATCATGTAGTAGTCATGCATGTTAGTTCACTATGCTAAGCTTTTTCTTGAAAAACTTCTCTAACACAAAGACTAATAAGGTGATCATGAACAAAGGAACTATGAATCACATGTCATGCTTGTTTATGTGTGAAATCAGTCATGTGTATAGACCACTAAGCTCAAAATTTGCAGAACATGGACTTTAACAAAGTTTGTTTCCAAAACCTAACGTCCTTGCTAAAGTTCTATTACCCAATCATGAAAATCTTAGTAAAACATCATCACATTGGGTTATTATACTTATATATACATGTTACACATGTTTTCATGTTAGCCTAAGCCATAATAATCAATCACACTTAACATATTCTTAAAACAGAAAGCTCAACTGATCTCAGAGGCCGACGCAGCTGCGCTGCGCCTTAGTTTAATTATGGCGCAACTGCGCCATGTCTGGTTCAGGAGCTAAAGCAGACTCTGTTTTGCAGAGTCTTAGCTAGCTTAATTTCTAACGACTTTAAACTTGTTCCAACAATCATAAAAGAGTTCATACTTGATAGTAAACTTCTTCAACACTATATAACATGCTAAATCATCTTAATTATCATAGCAATTCAAGAACTGCTTTGAATTAAACAAGACCCATTTCAAGAACTTAACTAAAACTTATACCTTCTTAAGCTTGAATTTGACTTCTCACCCACTGAATATGCTTCTACAATTGCTCAGCCATTTAAATCTCTCAAACTCAGACAATTACCAACAACAAAAACTGAAAATCAAGCTTCTCTTTATAAAGGAAATTTGGACTAGACAATGGCATTACACAAGATTGGAGTCCATGGTGTAAAGGGAGGAAACAAAGGTTTTTAAGGAGTTGTTCAACAACTGAATACCATCCATCTTGTTAGCCATGATCACCAATTCTATAGCCAATTGGAGAATATGTAAAGAGAGTTTAGGACACTGTTCATTGTACTTGGTGACACTCAATTTGGGACAAGAGCAATTAACTCAACAACTTGTTATTCTAAGGCTTGGTTTGGTTCTTTTAATCCCATAATGTAATATTAAGGTACAATTGTTACCATATTAGGAATTTAAAGATAAATTTATACTCACATCATATAATCCATGTACATTAAATATATGTAATAAAATAACGCGGTTAAATATTATTATCCGGGTAGTTCCATAATTATCTCTACTACTCATATAACCACATTGCAACATTGTCTAATACTAATGTTTATTTAAACATTTAATCTCTTTCTCAGTTTCTAGAATACCCAGATAATTAATCATTTATACATTACCACTTCATATGATACCATGGTGCTACTAGGTACCTCATTTCATTTCAATATACTCCTATCATATGGTTTCATTTATGTCACACATATAACATTTATGTCCCAATTCATTTCCTATATTACACATAGTAATACAATTTAATGATAATGTCCAAATTAATATTTCAATTGGGCTATGTTTAATTCAATTGGGTATTCCAAACCCATAATCACATTTTAATATCACAACGATTAAATTAGTATTAATAATTTATTATCTTAAAATAATTAGTATATACAACACTAATTAATAGAATATAATATTCTATAATATCACATAATTAACTAATAATTAATCTGGGTTAATTAATTAACTCTTATTCAAATCCATTCATGGACAACTTAACCATCATTTAAGATTTTTAATATCCTTATGAGTCCTTAATACCCATTTCTTAAACTTTAAATTCCAAAAACTGATTTTACAGACCGACGCAACTGCGCTGGTCATAGGCTTGGTAATGGCGCAGTTGCGCCATACCAAATTTCTAGGCAGACAAGTTCTGCATTAGAAGAACTGAAACTTTACGCTTCTAAATATTTTACACATCCTCCTTGAGTGTTAACTCGTCTAACATCAATCCCCTCTTGGGTTTCACACCATCGATTACTAGTTTTCTTAACAATTTAAGGATCACACTTCGAGTTCTAAAACTCTATTTTCCCTTATTAGTGTAACCAACTATACAACTCCTTTACGGTTTCTTACCACCAATAACACACTCACTCGAATATAACACATACATACATTCCTTTCATCTTCGCTTCTTGCCGTGTATTGAATTAAATAATAATTCTCTAACCACCTTAAAGGTATATCGATCCTTTTTTCTCGTCGACAACGTACACACATACAAGTCCAAACCTAACACACCTCGAGTCTTTAATAGTATTTAATATAGTACACTGAGTGGTTTCCCACAAACAACCAACAAATTAGTTTCCGTCTCGTCTACACTGTTTTCACAGCGAGTTAGATCGGTTATCAATTTATATATACCTCTGCTATCTGAAGGAATCGTTTAGCCCAGCTCCTATACATCAACCATTAAAGAGTACGGTTGCACTACCTTATACTTGATAAGTACACGTACAAATACTCAAGAAATTGGTGATTATCAAAGATATTTTAATGTCACCAACTTACTATTATAAAATAATTTCACATAAATTATTTAATATCAATAGATAAATTTTATCCATCTGCTTACTAATTCATCTCTACAATTTATAACAAATATATAATAACGATATATATTTATTAAACACAACATCACTTATTACATAGCTCATATTACCCTATGTAACACAATACCACATACCTCGTAACACATAAATATATTTTTATTCGAACCCTTCACATGCCTTAAGAATTTTATCTACTAAATTCTTATTTTAATAATTTTTGAAAATTCGGGTTTTTATAGTTATTAAAGACATATGGAGAGACCAAGAAAGAGGAAAAAAACCCTAGTTTTGAATCAGGCTTTTGGAGAATTAATGTAATTGAGCAAGCAAGAAGGATTCAAGGCAGGAGCAGAAAAAAGAAGAACGATTGCGAACCAGTTTTTATTCTCCTTCCCTATCTTCTACTCTTGTATTTTGAATACTTAATCACTTGTGGATTTTGGATTTTAATTTAATGTTGATAAACTAATTTTCTATTTAAGACTAGAATGGATCTTATTGTGTAACTGTGATTGATATGCTTCCTTGTTAACTACTCTTAATTATTATCGGATTATCTATTGCGATTTGGACTTAATTGATTAATTATCTAGCCAGTAATTACCATGATAATATATATGAACTCGAAAGATGGATTATATGTTTAGATCTAATTATAATAGCATGTGATTGTATTTTTTGCATGACGATGGAATTCATGATTTGTGTTTAGGATAGAGATATACATACACACCGCATGTAATGTGATAAAGAACTTGGGCTTTAAATCCTTTTTAATTTTAATTCACATAGAGATATAATAGATTGGTTAATTAGGTGTTCATCTTAATTTTATCATCTGTGGATTTAAGTTGATTTGTTTATGGTGCATCAAGAGATGGTCATAGATATTGATGTGTTCTTGAGTAACAATCCGAAATAATTAGTGTGACATAATAAGAAATGTGTTGATCTAAGTGATATAATAAGTGAAATTGTAGCCTTAAGTCTTCATCATCTGATTTAAATCTGGTGGTAGTTAGTGTTAATTAATTTAATTAGTGATTTTCACAAGTTTCACAGACTTCATTATTTGTTTAATAAAATTGAGATAATATAAAATTGGTAGTTGTTAGGATAAAGTACATTTATTTTCTCCATGGGACGATACTTTTTTATCGTATATTACTTGAGGACTGTGTATACTTGTGTATTTTTGCTGGTATAGATTGAGGTAAACAAGTTTTTGGTATCGTTTCTAGGGAAATTACTTGTGTTTATATCTTTCAATATCAGTTTAATTAAATCAATTTTATAAACACTTTTATATTTATTTTTTATTTCCTTTTTGTTTTAGGGAATTTTGATCATTGCATGCAAACACGGTCAAAACAACCGGAACTTAAATCGTATGTGGATGATATTGAAAAGCGCTTTCAACGGTTATTGAAGTTTTGTAAGGAAATAAGTGACAAAATGGCAAACAAAGCTCAAAAGTCGTTAAAGGATCATGTCATGCCGAAAATTGATGAGATCAAATAGAGCATCACAAGGCCAGCCATTGGTGCTAATTCCTTTGAAATTAAGCTGGGTACCATTCAAAAGATTTAAAACTTGGTACAGTTTGGGGGATTAGCTAATCACGACCTGAATGAACATTTGGTAAGCTTTTTAGAGATTTGTGATACATTCAAGTACAACTGAGTGATAAATGATGCAGTAAGACTTCAGTTATTTCCATTCACATTACGGGACAAAGCAAAAACTTGGCTACACTCACTACCACCAGGCCCCATTACTGTAACGACCCCAAAATTCATACAATTTAATTCTCAACTTTGGTCGTTAATAACACATCTAACTTCTAATTTTACATCATTATTCGATGTTAAACTTTATAAAATGTGGAATAATTTAAACTTTTATGTCTTCTTACTTTAATTCCCTGAATCAAAACCTTTATCATCTACATGACTTTGAATCAAACTTATTTTTATGATTCACTTTATCACTGTTATTATATAAACGTTTACATTTCAATCTGATAACCTTTACATATCAGATAACTCTAACTTTAGCTTTACAATTCCATATAAAACTAAACATCATAAAACATTTAATACATCTCATGATTCTTAATTATGGTTTAAAGAAATAGCAACTTTAGCTAAAAATACAAGTCTTCGTATATTATTTATGAACCACTTCATTCAAGTAGCACATAGTGACATCTTCAATATTTAACCTTCAAAAATGGTTATTTGCAAAGTTAAGCTCGACAGCCCAACAAAATCTAATAGTTTTCATGCATCACATAACATATAATAACATGCATCAACATATATCTCATAAACACTTTACTAACATAACATACATGTTACAGCTCATATAACAAATATAAAAATTGAGTTCCTTACTCAATCAGCATTTTCATCATACGTATCAATTTTCTAAACTTGGTACAGATCGAGTCTCTAATAGTTTCAATATGGTACGCTGAGTGGTTTTCGACAAACAACCAATAAACTAGGTTCCGAGTTGATAGTTCGTATATACCTTTGCTCTATGAAGAAATCGTTTAGCCCAGATACCATACATCAACTACTAAAGAGTACAACTATACCATACTTAACTATAACTTTTATTCTTAACTTCTTTATCATTCTCTTCTTATAGACACTGTCTATTTATTATCATCTTACATCTATATTATTGGAGTTGGGTAACCCCATAACTCTGCGAGATTCTTCTTTGAATCCTCTCACACATGTTTTTAATCCCTTCTCTATACGTTTCTTAAATTACTTCTTATTGTTCAAACTCTATTTGAGCTTATGCTTTCATTATATTCACCTTCCTTCTCTAAGGTTATAGCCTAAGGTACTCCTACCAAAGGTTTATACCTACAGCTTTGATACCAATTGTAACGACCCCAAAATTCATACAATAATATTCTCTTTCTTGATCGTTAACAATATAACTCTAATCTATCTTTACATCATTATTCGATGTTAAACTTAATAAAATGCGGAATAATTTAAACTTTTCTATCTTCTTACTTTAATTCCTTGAATCAAAACCTTTATCATCTACATGTCTTTGAATCATATATAATCCATGATTCACTTTATCATAGTTAATGTATATATACTTACATAACAAATCGATATCTTTTATACATTGGACAACTCAAACTTTACTTTACAACTTAACATAAAATATACATCATAAAACATTGAGTACATCTCACGAACCTTAATCATAGTTTAAAGAAATAACAACTTAAGCTAAAATAATAATCTTTGTGTATTACATTGGATTCATTCCTTTCAAGTACCACATAGTGTTACCTTCAACCTTTTACCTACAAAAATGGTTATTTGCAAGGTTGAGCTCGATAGCCCAGCATATCAACAGTTTTCACGCATCACGTAGCACATAATAACATGTTTATCATATATCTCATAAACATTGAACTAACATAACATACATACTTTAGTTCATATAACAAATAAAGAGATTGTGTTCTTTACTCAATCAACATTCAATACTCAATCAACATTCAATACTCAATCAACGTAGTCATAGATCGACTTTTACATTTAATACTTTTGACATATATAATACATCGTACAATAAATTTTTTAAGCAGTTCATCATCAAATTCACATAGCAAAAAGGAACTGAAAGACTTGCCTTTATCGACGTTTTACCAACACGCTAATACTTCGCGTCCTTGCACAACCTACACTGTATGTGAGATTGATAATAAATAAAATCAATACTCAATCTCATGGTCAAATTTATTCTAAGAACTTACTTTATCTTATTATTCTATATAATGTCTTTATAGGCATCTAACTATTTTATATAAAACTCAATTATATTTTCATTTTCATCACCACAGATGCTAGATTATCACAGTTGTAGTTTAATGTGCGTATATCACACCATTTTATTATACCACTTTTGTTTCAAAAATGCATATTCAACATATTGTTACATGTTTAAATTTTCCTTCAAAAATTAAAAATCGCCCTTTTCGATTTCTTTCCATTATTATTCTTGTATTATCATCTTTTCATACTCAGATGCACATAACATCCAATATTATCCATTAGTTAGACACTTTGTATACCAAAGTTTAGAAACACTATTACTTTTAGGCATTTTATCGAGCACGTTATGTGCACACATTAACTTATCTCAACTCTTGATCTTAAATGGTTAATTATGTATAAAATATGATAACACATATCTATACACATTACATATGTCAAAACATATTTTTAATCATCAAAATATATCATCACCCAAAATCTTAATTCAAACAGAATTATAAAACTCATCTTCACAATTTCTTTAACAAAACGTTGTTTTCGTTTTTAACGTACTCGTTCGTTACATGTCCATTTTTGTTCCTTCTTATATAGAATTAACCCTTACTCAGTGTACTACAACCTCATCGAGGCCATAAAGTCAGACCCTTATCCATGTAAACAAGATTCTATAATTCATCAACTAGTCTAGAAAATTTCATTTTCTGGACATCTTTACTAAA
Source organism: Panax japonicus (assembly GCA_020205505.1). Taxonomy (NCBI): domain Eukaryota; kingdom Viridiplantae; phylum Streptophyta; class Magnoliopsida; order Apiales; family Araliaceae; genus Panax; species Panax japonicus. Next base: position 61,994,219 of record CM035094.1, read on the forward strand.
CAATTTATTTCAGACATGATCCGGGCCATAAAATGGCTCAATCGCGCGAGTCTAGCTAGCAAACTTCCATATCTACAACTTTGCAGGTTTAAGTTTCTTCAGATTCAAAACACATGAATTTATATGAATTTTTTCAAAATTAGAAACCCTAATAGTTTTGATTTTCTGTACAGATTATTTTCCATTCGTACCAGCCTTGCTAAAACAGACATTGCAAGAAATTTGCAAAGAGTTTTTATGTGATTCCACTTTCAGAATATAACTTACTTCCATATCTTCGATTTGATATAAGGCTCACTTTCTAACTCATTATACCCAAAGAGGTATGAATTTCACAAGATTTGTCCACAATTACTCAAAACCTACGAATTTTGTTCTTCAAATTTTCATTCACAAACCACTTTTCCATGAATATAATTACTCAATACAACTTCTATATAACAATTATCATAGAACTACATTATGAAGAACATAAAAATATAATTAAAACAAGGAATTTAGATTAAAACCTTATTAGTATGAATTTAAGAGAGATGGAGATGATGATGATGGGGCTTGTTTTGTCTTCTCAAAGCTTTCACTTCTTCTTCTTTTTCTTCCTCTTCTTCTTCTTCTCCTACAACTCTCTCTAACTCTCTTCTTCTTTCTTTGGTTTGTTTTCTAAAACTAACATACTAATTTGTAGTATATACATATAATATACAATACTAGTAATATATAATATATGTAACTCCTAGTAATTATTAGATATACTAATTACTAGTTAATACATAGGTTACACCAACTTGAACTTGAAAAGCCTAAGACCATGTTTGGCAAATACTCGTTATTTTAATTAATCAATAGCTTAACATCAATCAATCTCATCAAATTGTCACATAATTATATTTACTTGTTAATTATAATTTCATGTAACAATTATCACATAACTCATCAAATTTAATTATCTCAATTAAATTAGAACTATAACATAAAATTATTATATTAATTAAATTAAATACTAAATATTCATTTAATTAATCTACCACACTTAATTACATATTCGCCTTTTATAATAGCAAGAATCTTCCATAATTGCTCAATAATTAGGAAGTAGTATGAATAACTCAGGAATTTAAAAGATTCCAAATCATGCTGAGGGGTCACAAGACCGTGAACTCTATTCTCAGTTTACTAGTGCTTCAACTCAATCTTTCACACTACAAACCAGAGTGTTTATCAATCACAAAGACTGAAAACACCCTCCTTATGTACACTAGGTGGCCAGCCTATTGTAGCACTACGTTGGGCCGCAACGTAGTGTTTTATAACGACTATATGCGTTACGCTCGGAACCATTGTCCCCGAAAACATGTCCCCTTATAGGGTTGTTCACCTCAGCTTTTCAACATCTGAATCCGCACCAAAATAATTTGGTTTGGCATAACTTCTCAATAAACGCTTAAATTTCATGAACATCTTTCAATATTCGTCTAGCTGAATCAAATAGCATAGACCTCTACAACAATTCGGGCATCAACCAAAATATACATATACATACATAGATATGAATTCTCATATCTTAAAGAAATCTCAAAAATCTTTTTATGACGTCATGATACCGCACTGTATTTATAATCCGTTGAGGATTCCGTCATTTGGTGATTTTATCATACTACATCATACCATAGTGGGCTGACGATCCTTAGATCACATCCAACACTAAGTAATACTACATTGATGACTCCATTTTTATCATCTCTGCACCAGGTTCTATGATACATTGATGATATATAAAATACATTTTGATATATTCCAAATCATTTTTGTCTAGCTGAAGCAATTAGCATAGACATACGAATAACAATATTGTTGTTAAAACTCATTGGTTCCATCAGTTGATCCAATGTTTTTCAAGAAAATAGAAGTGTAAACATCAGCACGAAGTCAATAAATTTTGAAAGTCTAACATAGCTAGTAGATTTAGAATACCTATACTTCTACCATCAACTCAACTTTCTATAATGATCCATTGCTTAATAGGTCTATCTATTCCTATCATCCTCAATACTCCATTCACACTTATCTATACCCAGTCCGTCAAACTTACCACACGTTATGAGTTTAGGAACTTGCCATAATTATATGAGTTTATGAACTTATCCTAGTCAGACCACAGGCGTCCATTCGCTGAGGGGTTCAAAAATATACCATATAATTATGAGTCACGAACCTACCATAAGTATGAGTTTTAAGAACTCGCACGTAACCTTATAATATTCTTTACCTATACTCTACCTATCTGTTATACACATGAGAAAAGAATCACCTTCTCAACAGGTATATAACAAATAGCGCGACACAAACATTTTAATTAATATCAATGTGATAAACTGAGTGCAAGCACAAAACCCTCGCCCATACAGAGATTTGTACAACTCAGCCATCACAAGAGTCCTCAATTGAAACCCCACCTAACTCTATCTTATTCTTAACTTGCTCTTTGCTCGATACGAATTCCTCGTATGACATCATCTATAACTCCTCGTGAGTTATCTCATACTATTTCATAGTACACCATCTTCATAGCATTAAGCTATAATTATTCAAACATTACATACCATCTTTCTTTTATAACTTAAACTGATCACGTCGTGATCTTATTCTATAATCATATCTCTTAAAATTCTTTTGTTAACTTGTGATCGTTTTGTTTTACGATCCCCTTTCTTTCCTTTCTTTACGACATTATTCGATATCTTGGCTATTGGAGTTAGGTAACTCCCATTTCTTATCTATATATCTCTTCAAGATTCTTCTTTGAATCTTCTTGTTTATATAACAATTCATTCTTTAAGAATTTTCAACTTCATTTACATTGTTCAACATTCCAATCGAGTTCCACATTTTCATCACATGTATCCATTTTCTAAACTTGGTACACATCGAGTCTGTAATAGTTTCAATATGGTACGCTGAGTGGTTTCTGACAAACAACCAATAAACTAGGTTCCGAGTTGCTAGTTCGTATATACCTCCGTTCTATGAAGGAATCGTTTAGCCCAGATACCATACATCAACTACTAAAAAGTACAACTGTACCATACTTAACTATAACTTTTATTCTTAACTTCTTTATCATTCTCATCTTATAGACACTGTCTATTTATTATCACCTTACATCCATATTATTGGAGTTGGGTAACCCCATAACTCTGCGAGATTCTTCTTTGAATCCTCTCACGCATGTTTTTAATCCCTTCTCTATACGTTTCTTAAATTACTTCTTATTGTTCAAACTCTATTTGAGCTTATGCTTTCATTATATTCACCTTCCTTCTCTAAGGTTATAGCCTAAGGTACTCCTACCTAAGGTTTATAACCTACAACTTTGATACCAACTGTAACGACCCCAAAATTCATACAATAATATTCTCTTTTTTGATCGTTAACAATACAACTCTAATCTATCTTTACATCATTATTCGATGTTAAACTTAATAAAATGCGGAATAATTTAAACTTTTTTATCTTCTTACTTTAATTCCCTGAATCAAAACCTTTATCATCTACATGTCTTTGAATCAGATATAATCCATGATTCACTTTATCATAGTTAATGTATATATACTTACATAACAAATCGATATCTTTTATACATTGGACAACTCAAACTTTAACTTTACAACTCAACATAAAATATACATCATAAAACATTGAGTACATCTCATGAACCTTAATCATGGTTTAAAGAAATAACAACTTTAGCTAAAATAATAATCTTTGTGTATTACATTGGATTCATGTCTTTCAAGTACCACATAGTGTTACCTTCAACCTTTTACCTGCAAAAATGGTTATTTGCAAGGTTGAGCTCGACATCCCAGCAAATCTAACAGTTTTCATGCATCACGTAGCACATAATAACATGCTTATCATATATCTCACAAACATTGAACTAACATAACATACATGCTTTAGTTCATATAACAAGTAAAGAGATTGAGTTCCTTACTCAATCAACGTAGTCATAGATTGACTTTCACATTTCATACTTTTGACATATATAATACATCGTACAATAAATTTTTAAAGCAGTTCATCATCAAGTTCACATAGCAAAAAAGAACTGAAAGACTTGCCTTTACCGGCGTTTTAATAACACGCTAATACTTCGCGTCCTTACACAACCTACACTGTATGTGAGATTGATAATAAATAAAATCAATACTCAATCTCATGGTCAAATTAATTCTAAGACCTTACGTTATCTTATTATCCTATATAATGTCTTTATAGACATCTAACTATTTTATATGCAACTCAATTTTATTTTCATTTTCATCACCACACATGCTAGATTATCACACTTGTAGTTTAATGTGCGTATATCACACCATTTTATTATACCACTTTTGTTTCAAAAATGCATATTCAACACATTGTTTACATGTTTAAATTTTCCTTCAAAAATTAAAAATAGCCCTTTTCGATTTCTTTCCATTATTATTCTTGTATTATCATCTTTTCATACTCAGATGCACATAACATCCAATATTAGCCATTAGTTAGACACTTTGTATACCAAAGTTTAGAAACACTATTACTTTTAGGCATTTTATCGAGCAAATTATGTGCACACATTAACTTATCTCAACTCTTGATCTTAAATGGTTAATTATGCATAATATATGATAACACATATCTATACACATTACATATGTCAAAACATATTTTTAATCATCAAAAGATATCATCACCCAAAATCTTAATTCAAACAGAATTATAAAACTCATCTTCACAATTTCTTTAACAAAACGTTGTTTTCGTTTTTAACGTAACTTGTTCGTTACATGTCCATTTTTGTTTCTTCTTATGTAGAATTAACCCTTACTCAGTGTACTACAACCTCATCTAGGCCTTAAAGTCAGACCCTTATCCGTCTAAACCAGATTCTGTAATTCATCAACAAGTCTAAAAAATTTCATTTTCTGGACATCCTTACTAAACAATTTATTTCGGACATAATCCGAGCCATAAAATGGCTAAATTATCCTAGTCTAGCTAGTAAACTTCCATATCTATAACTTTGCAGTTTTAAGTTTCTTCAGATTCAAAACACACGAATTTATATAAATTTTTCAAAGTCAGAAACCGTAACAGTTTTGATTTTCTGGACATATTATTTTCCCTTCAGGACCAGCCTTACTAAAACAGACATTGCAAGAAATCTACAGAGAGTTTTCATGTGATTCTAATTTCAAAATATAGCTTACTTCTATATCTTCGATTTGATATAAGGCTCACAATTACTCAAAACCTACGAATTTTGTTCTTCAAATTTTTATTCACAAACCACTTTTCCATGAATATAATTACTCAATACAACTTCTATATAACAATTATCATAGAACTACATTATGAAGAACATAAAAATATAATTAAAACAAGGAATTTAGATTAAAACCTTATTAGTATGAATTTAAGAGAGATGAAGATGACTGATGATGGCGCTTGTTTTGTCTTCTCAAAGCTTTCACTTCTTCTTCTTTTTCTTCCTCTTCTTCTTCTCCTACAACTCTCTCTAACTCTCTTCTTCTTTCTTTGGTTTGTTTTGTAAAACTAACATACTAACTTGTAGTATATACATATAATATACAATACTAGTAATATATAATATATGTAACTTCTAGTAATTATTAGATATACTAATTACTAGTTAATACATAGGTTATACCAACTTGACCTTGAAAAGCCTAAGACCATGTTAGGCAAATACTCATTATTTTAATTAATCAATAGCTTAACATCAATCAATCTCATCAAATTGTCACATAATTATATTTACTTGTTAATTATAATTTCGTGTAACAATCATCACATAACTCATCAATTTAATTATCTCAATTAAATTAGAACTATAACATAAAATTATTATATTAATTAAATTAAATACTAAATATTCATTTAATTAATCTACTACACTTAATTACATTACTCTATAATCAAAACAAAATTTATTTATTTACTCAATAAATAATTCAATTAAATATTTATATATATTAAAATTAATATATAACATTCTCTTCACATCAATTCATATATTCTACAATATATGACATACACATACTCATACCCAACATATCTCATAAATAATACTTTTATTTATAAAATTCTCATTTATAAATTCAAAAAATCTGGGATGTCACAGGTACAGTAGAGGTAAGGCACACTCATCACTATTTATGAAACCTAAGGACACGTCGAAGAAAGAGAATCAGTTTAACAGAAGGTTAACTAAGGAACCGCACAAGTCCAAGTGGAAGATGAATCACCACACACACACAGGCTTGCATTATAATAGATGTTTCATATGCAATAAATATGGTCATAGAGCTACAAAGTGTTATTATAATTCCATGCATTTGAGACCCAAGATTAGACAAATTTGGGTCCCCAAAGGCACTAATAAAGAAGGACCCATGCAAATATGGGTACCAAAATGAAGTTTCAAATGTTTTGACTGGAAAAGAGCTCCACGACCTCAACATGGTATCTGGACAATGGTTGCTCGAGGCATATGACAGGGAAGAAAGCTCTACTATCCAACTATGTAGAAAAGGTGGGTCCCTTAGTCATCTTTGGAGATAACGGCTTGGGCAAGACAAGAGGATATGGATCTGCTGGAAATGGTGTAGTATCTTTCAACAAAGTAGCTTAAGTGGAAGGACTTCAACACAACCTTCTAAGCATCAGCTAACTCCTGCGACAAGGGTCAACAAGTAACATTTCTCAATAATCAATGTCAAGTCAGAGATTTGAAGATATCTGCCATAAAGCTGACCGGAACAAGAGAAGGAAATGACTACATAGTAGATCTTGGTCAACTAAGCTCTGATGAAAAAATATGTTTTCTGGCAAAAGATTCCGAGGAAATAAGCTGGCTATAGTATAGAAGGCTGTCTCACTTAAACTTCAAAAACATGTCCAAACTGGCATCAAAAAATCTCGTAGTCGGCCTATCCAAGTTCAACTTTGTGAAGGAAAGGCCATGCAACGCTTGCCAGCTTGGAAAGCAAACCAGAAGCTCATTCAAGAGCAAGACTGCCAACTCCATTGACATGCCCCTGCAGTTGCTCCACATGGATCTCTTTTGGCCAATCCCAACAACCAGTCTTGGAGGAAAAAGATACTCTCTGCCAACTCCATTCACATGGGTATTCTTCCTACCTTCAAAGGATGAAACGAGCTCTGAATTAATCAAGATGTTCAGACTGGTGATGAATGAGAAAGGAGAGAAAATCAAGGCAATAAGGAGTGATCATGGAAGAGAATTCGATTTCTCAGAAATAGACAAGTTCTGCTCAGATAATGGCATCAGTCATAACTTCTTAGCTCCATGAACTCCTCAACAAAATGGAGTTGCTGAAAGAAAAAACAGAACTCTGATAGAGGCTGGAAGGACCCTACTAGCAGAAGCTCGTCTGCCTAAATACTTCTGGGCAGAAGCTGTCAACACTGCATGCTATACACAGAACAGATCATTAATTCACTCTACGATCAAGAGGACACCCTACGAACTGTGGAAAGGAAGGAAGCCAAGTGTCAGCTATTTCCATGTCTTTGGCTATGCATGCTATATTCTCAACAATGGAAAATAGTATCTGACAAAATTCCAGCCCAAGTTCAGACGAAGGGATCTTTCTTGGATATGCCACAGACAACAAAGCTTACATGGTGTTCAACAAGAAGACACTGAATGTTGAAGTCTTAATACACATCATCTTTGATGAAACTGACTCAGACAAAGCAGTGCCTCTAGACACTACGGCCGATAGTGCAGACACTACGAGTTCAATCGTTGAGCTCAACACTATGATCGTAGTACCAGACAGTGAAATCGTAGAGCATGATAATGAAATCGTAGAGAGGTCCATCCAAGACAGCGAGCCTCCACTCCAAGAAGAAGAGATAGACCTTGAAGACCTAAGACATGAAGGCATCATGACAGATGTCCCAACAGGAAATAGATGGGCAAGGGATCATACTCAGGATCTAATCATTGGAGATCCAAGTGCAAGAGTTAAAACAAGAGCTGCTACTCAGAATGAATGATTTTATCCTAGCTTCCTGTCACAGATAGAGCCAAAGAAGATAGAGGATGCTATGGAAGACTCCAGTTGGATAGAAACCATGCAGGAAGAACTCAACCAATTTGAACGACTCTACGAATGGTGATCTGTCCGACACCCTCATCTATCACAAGCTAGTGAAGGAGTTCTACAAGAATGGAGTGTACGAACACAACACCATCACTACACGAGTATGAGGAGTTGAAATGAGGCTAAGTGAAGAAAAATTTAAGAACGTGGGGCACCCATTTCTAGACAGCATAAGCTTCCAAGAGGGCTTGAAGAAAATGCACCATAAGAAGAATCCCTCTGTGAAAGGCTACAAAAAGAATGACTTCCCTCAAAGGTACGAATTTTTGGCTGACATTATTGGGAAATGCATCTGCTGTAAGAGCTCAGGTCATGACTCGGTAAATGAGACTCAGCTTAAGCTCATGTCGGCCATGGTTCATGGTACACAAATCAACTATGGGGCTGTATTGTTCGAGTGGATCGGCAAGTAGATCATCAACTCGAAGAAATCAAAGAGCACTCAAAAGATGCTGTATGGGAGATTCATAAGCATCATTCTGCAATCCGCATTGGGGGACAAAATTGGGGATAATGAAGGAGAAGCCATCAACCCAAATCGAAGAATGACACAACAGTTGTTTAAGAACTTGGAAAGGAACCCTGCTGAGTATGTAAGAATGATGACTGAGTCCAGTGGGAGAACTGGGGAACTAAAGGATGCAGGCATTCCTGGAAACATGTCTGTTGTCAGGGAAGTTGAAGAAGGAGAAGAAGAAGACAAGGGAGAACCCTCTGCTCTTGCCAGAAAAAGCAAGGGCAAGAGAAAGCTAAGGGCAAGACAAGTCGAAGAGCCTCAAAGATCTACAACTAACATTCTTGTAGAGTCCTCTGATATAGAGACTCGAAGAAGGCTAAAAACGATGCAACAGCAAGAAGAAGCTGAAGAGGATCAAGCCACCATTTCACAGATCCTAAAGAAGAACAAAACTAGTCATAAGTCCAAAATACCAACAGTTTCTTTAATCGTAGAGACTCTGCTGTTCTCTGAAACTGAGGCCAAGTGTGGTAGAAATGGAAGAAGCTGCCTCAAGAATAGAAGCTATTCAACATAACAAAGCTAAGACTCAAGAGAGTCCAGAAGTTGTGGCTAAACCCAGCAAAGCAAAAAGAAAGCTGGTCAAGAAGTATATTCTTGAGAATGAAAAAGTGCTAAAAAGGGAAGCCAAGAGTATGGCTGCAAAAGTAGAACTACCCCAAGCAAACGAAAAGGACAGTGCTCCAGCTGAGGGGGAGATCCCTGAAATTCTCATGATTGAGTATACACCAGCTGAGGGGGAGAAGTCTACTGCTCAAGAAGATGTTCATGCTGAGGGGGAGCCTCATGACATCCCAATGGCTGAAGAAGAGGTCCTTACTCAAGATGAAATTGAGCCAATGCTAAACCCTCCAGAGACCATTCAGATAATGGAATCTTTAGAAGAAAATGAAAGAGAAAAAAATGATGATAATGATGAGCTTGAAATCACTGGTGTAGGGAAAGATGGATTTAGGAGCTATATGTACACTCAACTGTTTTCCTACCTACCCATGATGGCATACCATCAAGCTCAAATCCTGAACTCATGGGATCACATGTTCTGGAGCTTCAAGGATTATCCAGCAATCTCAGTTCTGGCTAATGGATTTCCAGGGAAAGTCATGTTTTCCAAGAAGCTGCTTACCAACCATTCCTCATCAAAAGATAAACCTGAGGTATTGTCTATCCCTACCAGTTTTAGAGTTAATCACCAGTCATCATCTTCATTTAGCTATTTCTATGAATTTCCTAAATGGCTGGAAGTAACTCTCAATCCAGTAAATTAGTTTCCAGTTGCAGAATCCCAAAATTCTGTAACTGAAGAACCAGAAGAAGTCAACCTTACCCTACTCCCTCAAATCACCAACTCTACGATTCCAGACTCAAGCCACATCATAGAGTCCAATATTGAAATCGTAGAGGCACCTATCCCAGATATGCAAACCCAAGCCCCTCCAGCTGATATACCATCCTCCTCATCACATGACTACTTCAGTCTTAATCTCACTCTTTACAATCTGCAAGATCAATCTCAACCAAGAACCCCTCCAATGAACAATCCTCAAACAAATGATACTCTCCCAAGCCTGCCTACCAAGGATGACTTGAAAGACACCTTTGAAAAAATGGTCAAGTATATAGAAGCAAGCCTGGAAACTCACTATGATCTTATCAATATCCGGCTAAATCAAATGATCACAGCTGCAAATAATCTCCCGCGCACTATGAATACTGAGCTTACAAAGAGGCTAAGGGAAATTATCAAAGAGATTCGGAAGAGTATATCAGACAGAGAGGAGATCCACTTCCAGGTTGCTGCCAAGCAAAGAGAGGCTGTACTCGAAATGCAGAAACACCAAGACCTTCAACATAAAATTATGCTGGACAATATTCTAAGCTTGAAAGATTTTGTGTACGACTTCCAGAAATCTTATACAAATCAGGAGAAATATAATGATATGATTCTGTCAGCCCTCTAAAATAAAGAAGCAAGATCTAAAAAATAGATCAAGGAAAATAGGGAGGACATCGCTCAAACCCAAAGCCAACTGTGCGAGCTTGTCCAAGGAGTTAATCGCCTGTCTACAGATATTCGAACCCTTGATGCTGACATAAAGGGGGGAGAATAGGAAAGGGAAAGGAGATCAAGGAGGCCAAGGCAGAGGAAGAGGTTATGAAACTCAAGAAAGGGGAAAAAGTCAATTTCATGCTCAGACATCACGAAGACCTCCTGCAAGACTAACACATCATCAGACTCAATGATCTGGTCAGCAGGCAATTGTAACTGCTATTCCTCTGAGTCATCAGGAGCCAACTCCTAGCTCACAAGACGTGTCTACTGTATGCATAAGAATGCCAATTGGAGATCCTGCATTCATGCGCAGACATGAAGAGAATCCAGTTATAAGTCTAAGCAAGATGGAAGAGATAGTAAGAAATGAAGAAGCTCAAAGGAAAAGAAGGGCCGAGGAGTATGCCAACCCTCCTCCAAATAAGAGGTCAAGGAAACAGAGATAAGTTAAAACTTAAATTTCCTATTGATGTAATGCTGAATTGTAATATCTTCTAATCATCAATAAATTCATACTTATTCTCTAGAAATTTCAGCTGCTCACTGAAATACTAAGTCATGTTTAAATTTCCTGCAAATGCATCTAGTCACTAATAATCATGACAACAAATCTTCTTGGTTATGTCAACATCAAATAGGGGGAGATTGTTGGGAGAATGCATATTATGATTTGATGTTTTAAATGTATATGTTCATGATTATTTGTAAGGTCCTTAAATGAATATATGTACAAGGACTTAGTGATAGATCAAAATTGTTAGGTTGATCTAAGCTTTCAACGTGTACCATTCTGATAAAGAATGTGTAGATAGAAAGATCAAAACTGTTAAGTTGATCTTAAGATGTAATAGTTTAGTCTTGAAGAAATCGTAGTGCATCCATCTGATAAACATTGCAGAAGTCAAGGCAGAAAACGTAGAGCCTAAATATCGTAGTGTGCCTGCCTTTAAGGGGACTCTTCAAAAATTGTAGAGTGGTCCTAATGTTTGCCGAACTAACTCTACGATCGCAGTATGCTAAATGAAACATGAAGTTTTACAAGTCAACGATCGTAGTGTGCTCTCGGGAACGTAGAGTAAACAACACGAGCAAGAGAAGATCGTAGTGTGTGAAGGATGAAGGGAAATTGTAGTGCTCTCAAACTAATAGATTCGTAGTATTCAAAGATGTCAAAGACACTACGATCTAAATCATAGAACACCACGATCCAAATCATATAGCATCATCTGTCAAATGTCAGATAACGTCGAGCCTCATGATCTGTGTTTTCAACAAGTGAGGAATGGATCCCTGATGCTGCAGTGCTCATCAGTCCCAGAATAGATGAAATATCCTTAGTATGCAACAAAGAAGCATACTGAAGAAGCTAAGGATAGTACCATGGGTATGAGGGATAAAATACCTTTTTAGGTGGTAGGTGAAAAAGCAGCCTGCAGTGTCAGTGGGCCAGAATGCAGAATTTAGAAGATGTGCAAAAATGTCTCCATCACAATACAGAAAGTTCAGATGCATTTAGTGCCACAACGGATGGATCCAATGGATAGTTTTCAACATCACATATATACAGATCAGACAGAGAGAGAGATATAAGCAAGCATTAATCAAACAACGTGAACATCACTCTCAAGCTCAACTCTACGATCTGAGATATTGCAAAGCTTGCTCAGCTACTCAAATCTTAATGAACCAATGCTTACACAGCAACTGAGAAGCAACCATCAAGAACTCAATAACTATCAATCAACTAAAGAAGAGTACCAAGTCTACACGATTTGAAGTGTTCGTAGTGAACTGTAAGAAATCCAAGTCTGCTGGACTTGAAAAGTTCAAGAGTGAACTAGAGAAGTTCCTAGACTGCTGGTCTAGAAGGAATCTGTGTGATTTAGAAGAATGTAAAAGACATCCTTAGTGGGTATCGTACTCATTGAGTAGAAGGGTGGATTAGGAGCTTTGAGTGCTTTGAACCATTTAAAAATAACTGTGTCGTTTACATTCATGCTATATCTGCTATAACTGCTATATCTTCCATAACTGCCTTACTCGCTTATAACTCCATTGCTTGATAAAGAAGATTAAAGCAAATACTAATTCCACTAAGTTTTAATCATTATCTAAGAACAAGTTTAAAGAGAAAAGATTTTCAAATATCTATTCAACCCCCCCTTCTAGATAACTTGTGCCTACTAGGAATTAACAAGCATGCTTTACTCAATCAATGTAGTCATAAGTTGACTTTAACATTTCATACGTTCAACATAAATAACACATCATGCTCTTTGCAATAAAGATTTAAAACAATTAAATTCACATAGCAAATAGGAACTGAAAGACTTTCCTGATTCGTTACTTACCAACTACAGCTTACTGCTTTGCGTTTATCCTACAATAGTTTAGAAGTTCATATATACAAGCATCAGTTACATATATACAATGAAATCAATTAGATTGCATTGACTCTTCATCGTATCCTTTTATTTCATAACATTTCCTTCTAATCGTCACTCGATGTTCAATCTAGTGTTTAAGCCTTGTTACGACATCTCTTTGTTCAATCAGTTTAATTCCATTAAAATTCCTTTTTCTTTCTCATTACATTCCACTTTAATTGACACTTGACATTTAGTTAAGTCTTTAACCTTGTCTTTATATCACCTTAGACATATAATGGTTGTTAGCTTTATTTTAGTTATCCTTCGTCTCGTATTTCTTTATACTTCTCTTTTAATCGACACTTAGCATTTGGTTAAGTCGTCATAGCTTGATATTACATTATATTAATGTATTATCTTCTTTAAAGTTAATTACATCAACTTCTATCTCATGCTTTTAAATTACTTCATTCAAATGGTTACTTAACATTTAGTCAAGTTCTTACAATCTTGCATCTACATCCTTTTAGATGTATATTAGGTTAGTTAAATTAATTAACTTAACCTTCCTATCATTATTTAAATTTTATTTTATACTTTCAATTTATTTCTTTTAATTGGTACTAACATGTGGTTAAGTTCTTCACTTATGTCTTTACATCATTATCTTGCATGCTAAACTAGATTAGACCCTTACTTGACAATCTTCAATTAGACAGACTTCTCTGCCTAGGCTCAGGGCACGGCCCAGCTGCGCTGCCCCAAGCCTTGGCACCAGCATAGCTGCGCTGCAGCTCGCCTAAAGAAAACCAATGGCACAGCTGCGCCGTTCCTGGCAGTGGTACCGGCGCAGCTGCGCCGGACACAGACAGAAACTGTAGCAACTCTACTTCAGGCCTGCCTTCCAAAACCAACCCAATTCCTACCGAAATTCATGAAACTTAACATCTAACTTATGTAATAACATCAATAAACATGTTATACACCATTCCAAATATATAAACATTACATATACATATATTTGAAGAATCAAAACCTTAATTTTCCAAATTTCTTCATGTTTTACACTTTTAGCGAATTCGATCGCCACGACTTCGTTTCTTAACCGATTGACATGATTTAAAATACGTTGTTTTCGTTTATTCACATGCTAACATAATCCATCACCAATTCGCAAATTACAACAAGTATTGACCATGAAATTTTGTACTTTCTAAGCCATATTCTATAACATAAACACTTTTATTTGAAATCTTCTACTAACCACTTTTCCATGAATTTGATTACTCAATATAATTTCTATATAACAATTATCAACACCCCAAACCTAAGAGAATACAAATTAAAACCTAAGGTAACAACTTCCATTATCAATTTACAGAGAACTTAATAGAATAAAATTAAAACCTAAGGTTAGATATTACCTTCTTCCTCTTTCTATGCCTTGACAAATAATGAAGAATTGCTTGATCATTCTTCTTCTTTCTCTTGGCAAAATCACATAGATTACACTCTCAATTTCTCACTCTCAATAATATGTGTTTCTTCTTCTCACCCAACTAGGTATTAGCCTTAGAAAAAAAATAAGACGCGAAGATATAAACTGAAGACTTCCCACATTCATCAGTTAAAGAAATAATATGTCTATTAGTTATGTTAGGCCAAAAGCCATAAGGCTGCATTTGGCTACACACAAATTTCCCGCACCAGTTTATTTTAATAATATTATATTATATAATTTTTATTTGTCACACACATGTAACCAATTTAATGAACTTACGCTTATAATTATAATAGTTATAATAATTATAATTCCCATTATAATATACTTAATAAATCTTTATATATCTAATTTAATTAATAAATTAGATCAAAACAACATTTTATTAATTTAATTATTTTCTTAAATATTAAGCAATTGATTTAATTTAATTATTTCTTTAAATTAAATCCTTCAAATAAAATTAACATTATTCAATTTAATTTATATTAATCAATTTAATTACTAACTTAATTCACCATAACTTTATCAACCATATATTTATCTCAATAAATAAATTAATTAAAACATTTATTTAATTCAATAAATATTTAAAATCAATTAAAAAATTCATTTAATTTCTTCAATAGTTAACTTAACTATTAAACCTCACTTTTTTAATATATAAATATATATTTCTCTTCACACTAGATCATATATTTCAACATATATAGCACATATATATACATACTCCAACTCAAAACATCTCATAATAAGAATTTTAATTATTAAATTCTTATTTTAATAATTTATAAAAATTCGGGTTATCACAATTACTTCTTGGGATGACTTGACTCAGAAATTTTTAGCAAAGTTTTTTCCGCCGACGAAAATTGCAAAAATGAGGAATGATATTACTACTTTTGAACAACAACATGGATAATCATTGTACGAAGCTTGGGAGATGTTTAAAGAACTATTGAGAAGATGTCCACATCATGGGCTACCCAAGTGGCTACAAGTGCAAACATTTTACAATACGTTAGGTAGTAATACTCGGACAACCATCGATGCAGTTGCGGGAGGAGTTCTTATGGCTAAGAATTTTGATGAGACATTTGATTTACTAGAGATCATAGTAGCTAACAATTACCAGTGGTCGATTGCAAGGATGACACAACCTAAAGTAGTTGAGATTTTAGAAGTGGACGTAGTAACAGCAATCAGTGCTCAAATGTCAGCGCTTTCAAAGAAAATGGATACAAATACAGGTGCAAACATTCAACAAGTGGAAAATGTATATGAGTTTTGTGCGGGTTAACATCCAAATGAACAGTGTGCAATTAATCTAGAGGCAATCAGGTTTTTGGGAAGTTATAACCATCTGCCAAATCCGTATCAAAATAGTTACAATCTGGGTTCAAGGAATCATCCTAACTTCTCATGGAGTAATAATCAGAGTCAAAAACAGGCTCCACGACCAATATATCCTTTTGGGTTTTAGAATCAACAACAACAGTCAGTTCCGCAATCCGAAAAGAAATCGGAGTTGGAAGAATAACTAATGAAATACATAGCTAGTAATGATGTGGCAATAAAAAGTCATGCAACAATAATTCGAAACCAAGAGAACTAAATGGTACATATAGTTAATATTTTGACTAACAGACCTTAGGGACCCTTACCAAGTAACACGGAAGTCAATTTAGAAATGATGGGAAAGAGCAGTGTAAAGTGGTGACGCTTCGTAGTGGGAAACAGTTAAATGAGCGAAGTGTAGATAGTCTAATGAAGATGCCAGAAATTGATGAAAAAATAGATTAAAAAGTTAAAGAAAAAAAGGTAGAAGAAGAACCAATGGTAATTGATAAGGAAAAAAAAATCAGTAGTTACTCCACCGGTCTCATTCCCATAGCGGTTCCAGAAACAAAAACTAGATAAGCAGCTCTCCAAATTCCTTGAGGTGTTTAAGAAATTACATATCAACATCCCATTTGCAGAAGCGTTGGAGAAGATGTCTAGTTATGCAAAGTTTATGAAGGATATCTTATTTAGGAAAAAGAAACTAGAAGATTTTGAAATAGTGGATTTAACTGAAGAGTGCAATGCCATATTGCAAAAGAAGCTACCTCTGAAATTGAAAGATTTGGGCAACTTTACTATTCTGTGCACTATAGGAATTCAGTCTTTTAAAAGATGTTTGTGTGATTTGGGTGCGATTATTAATTTGATGTCAGTTTCTATTGACACTCAGTTGGGATTACCAGCACCAAGACCAATAAATATCTCTCTACAGCTTGCAGACACATCAGTGACATATCCGAGGGGAATTGTTGAGGATAGTCTAGTGAAATTTGATTAATTCATATTTCTAGCTGACTTCATCATATTGGATTATGAAGAAAATAAAAACATTCCAATCATACTGGGGAGACCATTTTTGGCTATTGGTAGGACATTCATCGACGTGGAGAAAGGGGAACTAACTATGAAGATTCAAGACCGAGAGGTGACATTTAATGTGTTTAAAGCCATGAAATTCCCTAAGGATGAAGAGGAATGCTACCATGTGGATGTGATCAAGAAAGTAGTGGATGATGAGTTCTTGAGGATGATGAATGTCAATTCGTTGGAAACTACATTGATGGGGGATACTGAAATAGATAATCCATAATTGATAGAGTATTTGCATATAATTGATACATTGCTAAGGGTATGTAAATTCAGAATTCCTTTCGAACCGTTGGAGTATGCCGAAAAATATTCAGTTCGTATGAAATCATCTCTAGAGGAGCCTCCCACACTAGAACTGAAACCCTTACCTAACCACCTCAAGTATGCTTATTTGGGTAATTCATTTACTTTAAATGTTATTATTTCATCTGCACTTAACGAATTACAGGAAAGTAAGATGTTACGAGTTCTCCGCGAGTACAAAACTGCAATTGGAAGGACCATCGTAGATATCAAGGGAATAAGTCTATCATTATGTATACATAAGATCCTATTGGAAGATAATGTGAAATCGACAGTTAAACAACAATGGAGGCTTAGCCCAATTATGAAAGAGGTGGTGAAGAAGGAAATTTTGAAATGGCTTGATGTTAGAATCTTTTATCCAATCTTCGACAGTTCATGGGTAAGCCCATTATAGCGTGTTCCGAAGAAGGGAGGTATGACAGTTATATCAAATAAAAATAACGAACTGATACAGACAAGGACATTGACCGACTTTAGGGTTTGTATGGATTATAGAAAACTCAACAAAACAACCGTGGAAGAATCACTTTCCTTTATCCTTCATTGATCAGATGTTGGATAGATTAGCAGAGCATGATGTTGGATATTCAGGGTATAATCAGATTGTTATTGCTCCGGAGGATCAAGAAAACACAACGTTCACTTATATGTATGGTACATTTGTATTTAGGACAATGTCTTTTGGGCTATATAATGCACCGGGGAATTTTTAAAGGTGTATGATGGCCATATTCTCATATATGGTGGAACATAACGTGGAGGTATTCATGGATGACTTTTCAGTGTTTGAGGGCTTTTTCGATAGCTGTTTGGGGAATTTAATCTTGGTGCTTAAAAGATTTATGGATAACAATCTAGTGCTTAACTGGAAAAAGAATGTCATTTTATGATTCAATAATGGGTCATCCTCGGGAATAAAGTGTTAGTAAAGGGGCTAGAGGTAGATAAAGCAAAAATTAATGTGACGCCCCCAAAACAGGTATACATCACCCATCTTAAGTCGTCAAATACATAGTATAAAATTCAAATATAACTTAATTATACAACAGTCGTGTAAAATACGACAAAACATAATCTAAGAGTTTTAATAAGAATATTGTTATCTAGACAATATCCACACTCAATGGAGTCCTCATTACATTTATTGTCACACTACTTAACAGAATAATGAGAACTACTAATGCTATCATCTGGACCGTCACTCTGTTCTTCGACTAGTCCCGGCTATGTTCTCATTTCCTGAAGAGAACAATGAAATAAAGGGTGAGCTCAACTAGCCCAGTAAGAAATATTATGACTAAGATAATGCAGAATAAATTATCATTAGCCTTCAACAATGTTAAACTGATAAAATATAATAGACAACAAGTTTAACTGCAGTGGAACAAGCAATCCATTAGAAGAGTTAAGTAGAGCATAAAATCTACTATCTTCTATGATTTAAAAAGTTTTTCATCAACTTTATCGCTGAGACTAAGCTTAATAAATAAAATCGAATCATCCGTACATCACGACCAAGGATATTCATGTAATCATCAATGGTCATGATTATACCGAATAATCCCTAGTCATAATCATACCAACAACTGTCCATCAATGAACTAAAGGCCAATGAGGACTTTTATCACATCATTCGTCACATTACGGTCATGATTATACCGAATAATCCCTATTCATAATCATACCAAGTCCATAAGCATGAGGATGATGACAATGACATAATAATTCAATAAAACAAGTTTAATGATAAATTTAAAGATTTATAATTTTAATTTATCTAGAAATAAATAACGTCCAAATTGTCAACATTATACTTCTTTGTGGAATAAAATTCAAGAATACTCAGAAGAATATTTCCATGAAAAGATACTAGATGAAGCGCAAATATCAAGGATATTTCACTAATTTCATGGAGTATAGAAGCCAAAATTTTAACCAACTGAGTATAATAGAATATATGAAATCGCAAATGGATTTTTTGCCCGCCATGCG
The DNA here is from genome assembly GCA_020205505.1 of Panax japonicus. Classification (NCBI taxonomy): domain Eukaryota; kingdom Viridiplantae; phylum Streptophyta; class Magnoliopsida; order Apiales; family Araliaceae; genus Panax; species Panax japonicus. The sequence goes on from CM035094.1 coordinate 62,013,591, forward strand.
GTAATCCACGTAGACAGATCATTTCCACTATTTAATAAGAAATGAATATGAAGGATCATTCACCATGCATGCGGTAATCCACATAGACATGTTATTCTAACAGAATAATAAAGAATGGAACCAAGTCATGTGTAACCCGCACATACATGATATTCTAATAGAATAATAAGGAATGGAACCAGGTCATGCGCAATTCACATAGACAGGATATTCCAACAGAATAATAAAGAACGGAATAACAACAGAATTCACCAGGCATACGATAGACCGCACATACAAGTTATTCCAACAGAATAATAAAGAATAGAATAACCGAAGAATTTCAACATGTATGCAGTACTTCACATAGACAGGTTATTCCAACATAATAATAGAGAATGGAATAACAACCCTTACGAGTATTAAAAGAAAATAACTCTCTTCATTAATACGAAAGAATAATACCCCTTATCCTAGAATAAAACTGGATACTGGAATAGAGAGGTAGCAGACTTCTCTTCTTCTTTCTCTCTATAATTTCTCTTTATAATAATTGCTTCATAGCTTTAGTGAATTGGTGAGAAATGAAGGAAGAATGAGCTTCTATTTATAGGAAAATATAGTTTCGATAATTGCACGTTTTGGGGCTCAAAATATTACAGTATAATACCTTCCACTTTTTCTTCATTTTTAATTTAGTCCTGCAAGTATTATCAAAGTTGTACCACCTCCCCTAATAGTAAATAATGTGAATCAATACTTAATTCATGTGAATCAATAGTTATAATCATGTGAAAATACGAATTACAATATAATACCTTTAACCATACCTACATTTTAACTTAGTCATGCAAGTATTATCAATAGTACACACATGTGAACAAATAGTTATACATGTGAATTAATAGCAATTAATTGCTCATTTATCCGGTTAATTATCCGATTGGTCAATCATAACATCCAGACATTAATTATTCTCGAAATAAATATCGATTTTCACTAACACTAATAATTCCAACACAATGAAACTATCCATTTCATCTGTAATCAACACGAACTTATTCATCATTAATATTATAATTCACAATATTTAACAACCAGGTTGTTCCCAGGAAAGGGGGCTTTTCGATAAGGATTTCTCCTTATTGGCGCGCAATTAGGTGACCAAACCTCTCCTTGACAGAACTTCTAGGCATTGTCAATATTTCAAATAATAATATGAATAACTTTGCCTTCTCAATTATTGATTTAATAATATAACATATTATGCAGATGATACTGTGACAATAATTAAATCAATAATATGAGAGATATGATTCAGCAATTACTGTAGTAATAATTGAGTATAACTAAGTGACTTCTCACGTAAGCATCAATAGTCAATACCGCGTGCTACAATGCAACCATGCGTATTACTGTACTTTTACTACTGGGTAGTAAAACAGTTTTAACGGTAAAACTTTCGCCGTTATTTTTATAAAAAGATAATTCTATCGTTTTCTAACTACGACAATACTTCTGTTGTGGGGTCCACCAATGATTGTGTCATCGTACGAATATTCCATGTTAAAACAAATATTCCCTAACCATTACTTTGCAAAATTTGTAAATATTACCCACAACTATAACATTATATTAAATCAACACCATAATATTCAAAAATATATTTCGAGAAAATTATTTGTTATTCATAAAAGTTGGGGTCTTACAACCTCCCCTTCTTATGAAATTTAGTCCTCAAAATTAGGGTACGTACCTGGCATATCGAAGAGGTGAGGATATTTTGACTTCATCTCAGATTCTAACTCCCGTGTCATTTTTTCCACATCGTGGTTTCTCCATAAAACTTTGACTTGAGGTATAACCTTGGAGCGTAGAATATGATCCTTCTTATCCAAGATTTTAACAGGTAACTCTTCATACGTTAAGTCTTCCTCTATCTCATCTGGTTATAATTCAATAATATGGTTCGGGTCTTTCACATATTTACGTAACATAGATATGTGAAAAACGGTATGAACACGAGACATACTTGGTGGTAAGGCGAGTCCATAGTCCATAGTTCCTACTATATCGAGGATTATAAATGGGCCACTAAATCGAGGATTGAGCTTTCCTCTCTTTCCAAATCTCGTAACTCATTTCCATGGAGCAACACGTAACAATACATGATCTCCAATATTGAATTCCACGTCCTTTCGATGAAGATCAACATAACTCTTTTGTCAATCCTGTGAGGTTTTTATACGTTGTCGGATCGTTTGAATCTTTGTCCGTAGTCATACGTACCAACTCTGGTCCCAACAACGTTGCTTCACCCACCTCATCCCAGCATACTGGAGAACGACACTTTCTTCCATACAACGCCTCAAATGGAGTCATGTCAATACTTGCTTGATAACTATTGTTGTAGGAAAACTCCACCATTGGTAAGAACTTGTCCCAACTTCCTTTGAAGTCAATGACACAGAATCTTAATAAATCTTCAAGAGTTTGAATAATCCTTTCTGACTGCCCGTCCGTTTGAGGATGATATACCAAACTAAATCGTAAATCCGTGCCCATAGGTTTTTGCAAACTAACCCAAAATCTTAAAGTGATTCTTGGGTCTCGATTAGAAACTATGGATACAGGCATACCATGCAATCTTACAATCTCAGTTATGTACATACTAGCAAGACGTTCAAGTGTATAAGTTTCTCGTATCAGTAAGAAATGAGCAGACTTGGTCAATCTATCAACAATGACCCAAATCGCATCTATGCCTTGAGAAACCTTGGGAATACCAGTAACGAAATCCATGGTAATATGCTCCTACTTCCATTCTGGAATTTCAAGTGGTTGCAATGGACCTTTTGGCACTTGATGCTCCGCCTTGACTCGTTGACAAGTTAGACACCTTGATATAAACCCTACTATCTCTCTCTTCATATTGCTCCACTAAAATGTATGTCGAAGATCATGATACATTTTGGTACTCCCAAGATGGATTGCAAACGGTGTGTTGTGCGCCTCCATCATGATTTTATACTTCAAGTCAGAATCGTTAGGAACACAAAGTCTGGAGTTGACTCGAAGTATTCATTCTTCATCGATTCTTGCTTCTGTAATAGTACCTTCTTCCATTTTCTTCCTCATACGCATCAGCTCCAGTTCTGTAGCTTGAGCATCTTTATCTTTATCGATTAAAGTTAGTTATACTCGTATATTTGCATCTTCACATGGGTCCTTGGAGTCTTTAACTCTATCTCCATCCTTTTTAAGTCATACAAAATGGGTCTTTGCGTTGACAATATTGCACTCGTACCCGCATATTATCTTCTACTCAATGCGTCAGTTACTACGTTCGCTTTTCCCGGATGGTATTGGATGGTATGATCATAATCTTTCAACAGCTCAAGTCATCGTCGTTGCTGCATGTTGAGTTCTTTATGAGTGAAGAAATATTTGAGGCTTTTATGATCCGTATAGATCTCCACCTTCTCTCCATACAGGTAATGCCTCCAAATCTTAAGCGCAAAAATGAGAGCTGCCAACTCTAGGTCATGAGTAGGATAATTACTCTCATATTCTTTGAGTTATCGTGAGGCATAGGCTATGACTTTCCCATGTTACATGAGAACACATCCTAAACCTTTGCCTAAAGCATCGCTGTATATGACAAATCCCTCCGAACCAGTTGGTATTGTCAAAACAGGTGCTGAAATGAGCCTCCTCATGAGTTCTTAAAAACTCTTCTCACATTCCTCGCTCCAACCGAATTTTGTATCTTTTCGAGTCAGCTGAGTTAATGGAGTAGCGATTTGAGAAAATCCTTCCACGAACCTCCGATAATAACCAGTTAAGACGACAAAGCTACGTACTTCGGTCACTAACTTAGGTTGCTCCCAGCTTTGAATTGCTTCAATCTTTGTCGGGTCAACAGATATTCCGTGATTTGATATTACGTGCCCAAGGAATACTACTTCCTCAAGCCAGAATTCGTATTTCTTTAACTTGGCATATAACTTGTTTTCACGAAGCTTTTGGAGTATCAGCCTCAAGTGTTGCTCATGATCTCCATGACTTTTGGAGTAAATGAGGATTTCATCAATAAAGGCGACCACAAAGTGATCCAAATATTCCTTGAATACTCGGTTCATCATATTTATGAAGGCAGCAGCAGCATTAGTTAATCCAAAAGTCATGACTATGAATTCGTAATGCCCGTACCGAGTTCTTAAAGCATTCTTTGGAATGTCATCAGTTTAATTTTCAACTGATGATATCCAGAACGAAGATCGATCTTTGAAAAGAATTTGGCACCTTACAACTGGTCAAACAGGTCATCAATGCGAGGCAACGGGTACCTATTGTTGATGGTAACATGATTCAACTGTAACGACCGAGAAATTCGGATTTTAATATAAGATGATTTTATTAGATTAAATAATAATAAAATCATATTATGTGGGATATCAAGATGGTTGTCGTTTTGTAACCTATTGATATTGGAATATCGTAGAATTTGAGCTATGTGAAGGATTTAAGGTGTTTGAATTTCCAAGACGAAAATAAAAGTTTTTCGAGAAATTTTCTGAAAAACACTATTCATCGGTATTTGCTCGGGATTTATTTTTGAATTTCTGAGAAATACGTAATGGTAGAATATTAAAGTAAGACGGATTATGTAATAATAATCTAGTTATGGAAAACGTAATATTTCGCTTGTGGACTTAAATCGAGAATGTAAGGAAAATGAAAAACTATTGCGTTAAGGAATGATGGTATGATATGTGAGTATTGTACAAGGAATGGAAACGAGTATAATACAAAGTATTATATGAGTTTGTAAGAAGAATGCATTATCGTATATAAATTCTATATGAATTAGAATACGAGAATAATACATAAACTATATGTATTTGTATTATGACTTAGTAATGGACTTGGAAGATTGTTTATAATTGTTACAAGCCCAAGTGAATTAAGGGTTAAGGCCGAACTTATGAATTAATAAACATATGAAGGTTTGTTAAGCAAAGCCCAATGTTCATTTAATCTAAAGCCCAAGCTAGAATCCATGAGTTGGCAAACCCAATGGGGTAAACCATATTAATGTGGTAAATGTGTGGTTACCAAGTATTAAAAGTGGTGACCAAGTTAAGTGGTAACCAAGTTAAATGAGTAATGACCAAGCAAGGGATAGGTTTTGTGCCTTGCAAGTAATGAATAGTAAGGAGGTGCAAAAGGAGGTGGGATGATGGAATTGACTAAATTGCCCTAACCTTAGGAATTCTATAAATAGTGAAGGTTGGCAAGTCATTTGCTAGTTATTCAAATTAATCCAATCACTCTCTCTCAAAGTGCTTAAGTGTTAGGAGAATTAAGTTGCAAGTAAGTTATTCCATAAGTCAAGAAGAAGAAGAAGAAGCTAGTTACTAAAGACTTCAAATGTAAGACTCCTTCTCCAATTATCTTCTATCTCTAACATGATAGGTTGATAAGAAAAGCTTGGATTAAGGAACATGAATGATAAAAAAAGAAAGAAGTATGTAGAAGTAATGAACTTAAGCCACATAAGTTGGTAATAAGTCATTTAAGATAGCATAAGTTGTAAACTTATTTGAATGCATGATGAACTTGTGATAGGTTTATTAATGAAAGTATATGTATATACATCAACTTGTAAGAATATATGTATCAAGAATACATAAGTAAAGTTATATGATGAAATCATGTATGGATGATGATTAAGAACTTTAATTGTCATAAGTTATGAATGATAAGTTCATAAGTAGTTTGAAAGTTATCAAGTATAAGCTTATAATGAGATAAGTTAAAATCCAACCATGAGTATAAATATTTGGCATAAGGATGTTAAGATGTTCACATTATGAATGTAATTCATTGGTAGTGTTGAACAAGTTCTAAGAACGAAGAATTGCCAGAAATCGTACGATTAGACGATAATCGTCGAATTCGTAGAATGGAAGTCAAATTTTGAGTTTGATTTTGGAAATGTTATTTTCCAATGGAGACAAGTCATGTTCGTCATTTAAGAGTTGTGAACTCAAAGATAAACGAATTCCGACTTAGAATGAAGAAACGAGCGTTTAACGTTCACGAACGTTTATCGTTTTCGTTAAAAATGAACCAATAGGTGAATTTTTAGCAAACGAAGTCAAATAGATAAAATTCTTGCATGAACGCGTAGATTACGTAATTTGTGAACCGTAGGCTTTTGAACGAGCCAATTAAGACTTAAAACGAAGAAGTTATGCGTCCAGGAAGTTCACAAAAATTAAAAGTTAGAAAAATTTTCTGGTGCACAGAGTTGGCGCTGCGGCGCCAACCCTAAGCTTTTTGGTCACGTCGCAGCGCGACATCTGGGACTCGGCTACTGCTAATTCGCGCCGCAGCGCGAGTTGCAAGAGTAATGCCCGCACCGCAGCGCCAGGCACAGAACTTGGACAGTAAAGAATAAAAATGAAGGGAAAGGAAGGGGATGGTAGGAGATTGAACTAAACCTACCTTAAACAACTTAAAGTAACATTGTTGGGACATTGTTAAGACTTAAAAGTAATGAAGAATGGTTAATATAACCAAGTCGAATGAATGTAAATAGAACGATAAATCAAAACGCATAAGAATGGAATCTAATCTATAATTAGATTGAAATGAAGGGTAAGATATATTCAGATACATACTTGATTATATGTGACCTAATGTGAGGCATTATGTGATCAATGTATTGTAGAGACTTGAAAGACTTGATCGTAAAGTAAAATACATAGTAGCAGACGCTAAAGGCAAGTATTCTAACTCTTGTTTCAGTTCAATCTGAACAAGTTTATGATGTTCATGTATCCTTTCACATGAATTGAAGTATATTGAAGTTAAAGCCAGTTTCTTTGGCTAGACCTAACATATTAAGTGGATTATTGATAATCTGTTCATCTGTTATCGAATGCTAGTATCTTTTGTCAACTACTGATAGTTTTCAAAAGAAGACTGAATTGTTAAACAAATGTTTTGTCGGTAAAACGATAGGCACGCGAGGTTGCCAAATGATTAAACATACATACGTTTAATGGATGTAGTGTTGATCAATACAGAGTACAATAGGCTGATCACCTAGAAGTTCTCGTAAGTAATATCGGGCTTACGGACTTAGGTTCGGGTTGTCCTTTTCAAAGAAAGAATGAATACTCAAGGTCTTTTACCGGAGTGAATGTTTTACTGAATTTATTCATTGTGAAACATTTTGAAAAGAAAGATGAATTGCTATTTTGAATCATCAATAGTACTTCATAGCTATTGTTCAGTTATCGAAGATATATGATTCATATGTATCAAGCATGTTGTTATTGAAATTGTTATACCTGCTGAGCTAGTCATGCTCACTCTTGCTTGAACCATATGAATGCAGCTAAGACTGAACGTCCTGAAGGATCAAATAAGGATAAAGGAAAAGCTAAGGCAGATTATTAAGCTGTCATGTAATAGTATAGGTCTATTGTTGTAATGTAATGAATATTATGACAAGAGAACCTTTGTAATGGGTTTAGAACTTGGGAAATGTAAATATTGAATTAAATATATATAAGTTATGTTCATTATTTGAGACTTTCAATTGAATGAATGTATGAATGTTTGTACAGTATAGCACCATCTGTCGGGTTTTAAGATACCCGGATTTGGGGGCGCTACATCAACTCCCGATAATCAATACAAAGTCGTATACTTCCATCTTTCTTCTTTACGAATAGAACAAAAGCACCCCAAGGAGACGTACTAGGATGAATGAAACCGATGTCTAACAATTCCTGCAGTTAGGTTTTTAACTCCTGAAGTTCAATAGGAGCCATTCGATATGGGACTTTGGAAAAAGGTTTTGTACCAGGTTCAAGGTCGTTAACAAACTCGATTTCATGCTCCGGGGGTAGGCCAGAAAGTTCTTCGGGGAATACATCAGGAAATTTATTAATAATAGAAATATCATTCAAATCTGACGTATATTTGTTTAAATCTGTGACATGTGCTAAGAAAGCTTGACATTCGTTTTTCAATAAACGAATAGCTTTATGGCTTGAGATGACCGTGATTGATTTTAATGGTTTGGTCACTTGAATTCGCATAATAAGTTGATTAGGAATATGAAAGCTAACAACCTTACGAAAACTAATCAATTTTAGCATGATGAGTAGTTAACCAATCAATCCCTAGAATCACGTCAAATGCAAGTATTTTTAAGAAGATAAGATCGACAGGTAATGTGAGGTTACCGATTTGAACCAAACAAGACTTATAAACTGCGGATGTAATGAAGGTTTCTCCTAATGGAGTTTGAATAGATAAGTTAAAGTCTAATTTCTCCGAAAATAAATTTAAACGTTGAGCGCAAGTAGGAGAAATAAAAGAATGGGTAGAACCGGTATCAAATAAGGTATATACTTCGCTAGAGTTTATGATAAGCTTACCCGTGATGATCTCATTCGGGTTCCTTGCTTTCTAGAAGGTAACAACAAACGCTCTCCCTTGAACTACTGGTTTTGACTTGTCTAGGACGGTCTTTGATGCCTCCATCCCAGCTGGACTTGACATGGGTGCATGATAAAATCGTGCTAGGTGACCTTCTTTTCCATAATTATAACATGCTTTGGATTGCATCACACAGTTTGGACTGATATCTCCCTCCCCTCCGGATTTGAAGCATACAACCGGTGGTCGTTCTCCTTCCTTGAAAACGAGTGTTGGTGCTGCTGTCTTTCCATCGCTGTTGAACCTTCTCTTCTTAAAATTTCTACTCCTATTGTCTTGGCTATGATTACCACCGAAGTGGTTACCATTTCTGGCATGTTGATTCCCTACACGTTTGTTGTCACCGCTTCGATGATTGCTACCACTGGTATTATCATTTTGTCGACAACTCTCTCTTGGTTGGGTTGACGCTTTATCGCGCTCCAATAACTGAGCCCTATTTACAACATCTGAATACAAACACAGTTTGTGAGAAATTAAGTATTGACGTATATCGGGTTTCAAACCTCTTAGAAACATCCGCGTCATTCTCTCCTCATTATCAACCAAGTGGGATGCAAACCGGGACAACTCGGCAAACTTAGCTTCGTACTGTGACACGACCATATTGTTCTGCTCCAACTTGATGAACTCTACCTCCTTCATGTGACGAATACTTTCGAGAAAGTACTTGTCATTGAACAGTTCTTGGAATTTCTCTCAAGACATCTTCAGTGCGGTAAAGGGAACCTTTTTCTCTTCGAAGCATCCCAAGACATCAAATATCTTAGTGATCTGCTTCATCCACGTCTTTGCCTTAAGTGGTTTTGGCTCTCTAATAAACTCTGGTGGTCCCAGCTCCTTTAACTATTTAGCGGTGACCATCCTAAAGTTGTCAGTGTTTCAACCTGTATTTTGAACAGCAGCCACTCTCTTCTGATGTTGCATGAATTGCATAAAGCCTCTGAACATCCCATCGTTCATAATTTGGTCAGCATTGTTGTTTTCTTGAGAATTATTGCCATCTTGATGCACATTATCCTAGGTATTGATCGTTGGTGACTCAACGGTCTCATGTGCTTCATTGCTTATCTCAACATTTTCGGATGCCATTTTCAAATACTACCACAAAACAAGGGTTAATTGATATGTCACATATTATCCCTATAATCTGATCGACCAATTAAATACCAAGTAAACTTAGGTAGGTTATACTAGCGAAGGAATTCCCCGTCTCTCCCCTCCTAGTTCTTGTCTCACATCTCAGCCATGGATTATATCTCTAAGCTTTGATACCAACTGTGACGCCCTCAAAACAGGTATACATGACCCATCTTGAGTCGCCAAATACATGGTACAAAATACAAATAAAAACTTAATTATACAACTGTCGTGTAAAATACGACAAAACATATGCTATGAGTTTTATAAACAAATATTGTCATCTAGACAATATCCACACTCAATGGAGTCTTCATTATATTTATTATCACACTATTTTGTAGAATAGTGAGGACTACTATGCCACCATCTCAGACCATCACTCCATTCCCCAACTAGTCCCGGCTACGTTCTCATTTCCTGAAGAGAACAATGAAAGCAAATGGGTGAGCTCAACTAGCCCAGTAAGAAATATTATGACTAAGATAATGCAGAATAATTTATCATTAGCCTTCAATAATGTTAAACTGATAGAATATAATAGACAACAAGTTTAACTGCAGCGGAACAAGCAATCCATTAGAAGAGTCAAGTAGAGCATAAAATCTATTATCTTCTATGATTTAAAAAGTTTTTCATCAACTTTATCGCTAAGACTTAGCTTAATAAATAAAATCGAATCATCCCTGCATCACGACCAAGGATATTCATGTAATCATCAATGGTCATGATTATACCTAATAATCCATTGTCATAATCATACCAACAACTGTCCATCAATGAACTACAGCCCAATGATGACTTTTACCACATCATTCGTCACATTACGGTCATGATTATACCGAATAATCCCTGGTCATAATCATACCAAGTCCATCTATGCACGTAAGCCAAAGATGACTTTAATCATAATATAAGCATGAGGATGATGACAATGACATAATAAATAACGTCCAAATTGTCAACATGATACTTCTTTGTGGAGTAAAATTCAAGAATGCTCAGAAGAATATTTCCATGAAAAGATACTAGATGAAGCACAAATATCAAGGATATTCCACTAATTTCATGGAGTTTAGAAGCCAAACGTTTAACCAACTGAGTATAATAGAATATATGAAACCGCAAATAGATTTCTTGTCCGCTATGCGGTAATCCACGTAGACAGATCATTTCCACAATTTAATAAGAAATGAATATGAAGGATCATTCACCATGCATGCAGTAATCCACATAGACCGGTTATTCCAACATAATAATAAAAATGGAACCAGGTCATGCATAACCCGCACAGACATGATATTCTAACAAAATAATAAAGAATGGAGCCAGGTCATATGTAATTCGCACAGACAGGATATTCCAACAGAATAATAAAGAATGAAATAACAACAGAATTCACCAGGCATGCGATAGACCACACAGACAGGTTATTGCAACTGAATAATAAAGAATGAAATAACAGAAGAATTTCACCATGTATGCAGTACTTTGCATAGACAGGTTATTCCAACATAATAATAGAGAATGGAATAACAACCCTTACGAGTATTGAAAGAAAATAACTCTCTTTATGATTACGAAAGAATAATACCCCTTACCGTAGAATAAAACTAGATACTGAAATAGAGAGGTAGCAGACTTCTCTTCTTCTTTCTCTCTATAATAATTGCTCTATAGCTTTTGTGAATTGGTGAGAAATGAAGGAAGAATGAGCTTCTATTTATAAAAAAAATATAGTTTCGATAATTGCATGTTTTGGGGCTCGAAATATTACAATATAATACCTTCCTCTTTTTCTTCATTTTTAATTTAATCCTGCAAGTATTATCAAACTTGCACCACCTCTCCTAATAGTAAATAATGTGAATTATTAGTAAATCATGTGAATCAATAGTTCTAGACATGTGAAAATACGAATTACAGTATAGTACTATACCTCCATTTTTAACTTAGTCATACAAGTATTATCAATCTTGCACCACCACCCCTAATAGTACAAGAATGTGAATCAATAGTACACACATTTGAACAAATAGTTATAATCATGTGAATTAATAGCAATTAATTACTCATTTATCCGATTAATTACCCGATTGGTCAGTATAACTTCCAGACATCAATTAATATTGAAATAAATGTCGATTTTCACTAACACTAATAATTCCAACACAATGGAACTATCAATTTCATCTTTAATCACACGAACTTATTCATCATTAATATTATAACTCATAATATTTAACAATCAGGTCGTTCCCAGGAAAGATGGTGCTTTTCGATAAGGATTTCTCCTTATTGGCGCGCAATTAGATGACCAAACCTCTCATTGCCAGAACTTCTAGACATTGTCAATATTACAATTTAATAATATGAATAACTTTTTCGTCTTAATTATTGATTTAATAATATATCATATTATGCAGATGATAGTGTGACAATAATTGAATCAATAATATGAGAGATATGATGCAGCAATTACTGTAGTAATAATTGAGTATAACTGAGTGACTTCTCACATAAGCATCAATAACCAATACCGTGTGCTACTATGCAACCACGCGTATTACTGTACTTTTACTACTGGGTAGTTCAACAGTTTTAACGGTAACACTTTCGCCGTTATTTTTATAAAAAGATAATTATGTCGTTTTCTTACTACGACAATACTTCTGTTGTGGAGTCCACCAATGATTATGTCGTCGTATGAATATTCCCTGTTAAAACGAATATCCCCCGACCAATCGAATATTATATAACCACTTTCTTACTTTGCAAAATTTGTAAATATTACCCACAACTATAATATTATATCAAATCCACACCATAATATTCAAAAATATATTTTGAGAAAATTATTCTTTATTCATAAAAGTTGGGGTCTTACAGGCCGGACCATTGGCGGGACCGGCCAAAATGGCCCAGGTTTTGTTGGGCTAAAAAATGAAGGCCAAAACCCGCGTTTTCACAGTTGGGCCGGGCCGGCCCGCGGGCTAGGCCTGATTTTTTCCAAGTTTAATTATGGTCATGAGAGGATGCATTATTTTTTACTTCTTACATGATATAGCTCTTCTAATCATTGTTACCATGATTCGGGAGCCTTTTTTGCCGATTGAAAGTATGGGAAGGCATCCGAAGCACTTAGACTGCATAGAAATTACAGAAAAAAGCCCAATACACCCTACAAAATTCAAAAGGCCTAAGGAATCCACCCTGGCTGATTGGTCTCTGTCCAGATTCAACCCCAACAAATTTAGAACCCGCCCCTGACGCCCAGCCCCTATCCTAATTCGCCCCAACGAATTTAGCGTGCAAATAAATTCGCCCAACGGATTCGACGAAACTTAGTTTTTAAAAGTCCTTTTTATAATCGATCGAACATCCCTTCTCTTCACTCCAACTTCGAACGTAATCCCTAAAACACCTATATCAGTCCCTGTTAAAAAGAATATTCCCCGATGATTGTGCCATCGTACGAATATTTCCTGTTAAAATGAATATTTCCCGACCAATTGAATATTATATAACCACTTGCTTACTTTACAAAATTTATAAATATTACCCACAACTATAACATTATATCAAATCCACACCATAATATTCAAAAATATATTTCAAGAAAATTATTCTTTATTCGTAAAAGTTGGGGTCTTACAACCTCCCCTTCTTATGAAATTTCGTCCTCGAAATTAGGGTACATACCTGGTATATCGAAGAGGTGAGGATATCTTGACTACATCTCAAATTCTAACTCCCAGGTCATTTCCTCTACATCGTGGTTTCTCCACAAAACTTTGACTTGAGGTATAACCTTGGAGCGTAGAATATGATCCTTCTTATCCAGGATTTTAACAGGTAACTCTTCATATGATAAATCTTCCTCTATCTTTCACATATTTACGTAACATAGATATGTGAAAAATGTTATGAACACGATACATACTTGGCGGTAATGCAAGTCTATAGGCCACAGTTACTTCTCGATCGAGGATTAAAAATGGGCCAATGAATCGAGGATTGAGCTTTCCTCTCTTTCCAAATCTCGTAACTCCTTTCCATGGAGCAACACGTAACAACATATGATCTCCAATATTGAATTCCACATACTTTCGATGAAGATCAACATAACTCTTTTGTCGACCTTGTGAGGTTTTTATATGTTGTCGGATCGTTTGAATCTTTTCCGTAGTCATACGTACCAAATTCGGTCCCAACAATGTTGCTTCACCCACCTCATCCCAGCATACTGGAGAACGACACTTTCTTCCATACAACGCCTCAAATGGAGCCATGTCAATACTTGCTTGATAACTATTATTGTAGGAAAACTTCAATAATGGTAAGAACTTGTCCCAACTTCCCTTGAAGTCAAGGACACAGAGTCTTAATAAATCTTCAAGAGTTTGAATAGTCCTTTCCGACTGTCTATCCGTTTGAGGATGATATGCCGAACTAAATCGTAAATCTGTGCACATAGCTTTTTGCAAACTAACCCAAAATCTTGAAATGAATCTTGGGTCTCAATCAGAAACTATGAATACTGGCATACCATGAAATCTTACAATCTAGTTTATGTACATACTAGCAAGACGTTCAAGTGAATAAGTTTCTCGTATCGATATGAAATGAGTAGACTCGATCAATCTATCGACAATGACCCAAATCGCATCTATGCCTTGAGAAACCTTAGGAAGACCATATTGCACTCATACCCGCATACAAAATGGGTCTTTGCGTTGACAATATTGCACTTGTACCCACATATGATCTTCTACTCAATGCGTCAGCTACTACGTTCGCTTTTCCAGGATGGTATTGGATGGTATGTGTGACGTCCCCAAAATAGGTATACAACACCCATTTTGAGTCGCCAGATACATGGTACAGAAAGCAAACTATAACTTCTATAATACAATTGTCGTGCAAAATACGACAACACATACTATGAGTTTAAAAACAAATATTGTCTTCTAGACAATATCCACACTCAAAAAAAAGTCCTCGTTACAATTATTCAAAAACTATTTTACTGAAATAGTGAGGACTGCTAAAACATCTTTCTAGAACCATCACTCCGTACCCCGACTAGTTCCTGCTATGTTCTCACCTCCTGAGAAAAATGGAACAAAAAGGAAAAGGGTGAGCTCAACTAGCCCAGTAAAGAATATTATGACTAAGATAATATACAACAAATTATCATTAGTCTTCAACATGGAAAAATCTGATAAAATATAATAGCCAACAAGTTTTATATCAACAACTGCAACGAAAACAACAATCCATTGGAAGAGTCAAGTAGAGAATGAGTTCTACTATCTTCTAAGATTTAAAAGTCCATCATCAATATTTTATCCATGTAACAACAATCAATATACATTTTTAATCAAATATTCATCTTTGCACTACAGGCCAAAGATATTCATTTGTATCACCAGTTGGTCATGTTCATCTTAACACCTGTTCATCTTCGCACTACGGGCCAAAGATATTCATCAGTTAATCATTTATCTTTGCACTATAGGCCGAAGATATTTAGTAATATTATCATTTACGACTGAGGATGATGAAAAATATTTTAAAGAAAACGAATCCAGTGAAACGGAAGGACAAATAGTAGGGATTCGTATAATAGTTTATCCAAGATCAATAATACTTCATAAATACCAATTTTGAAGCAGAATTCAAAAATAAAGATTAAAACATGGATACAATCAAAGATAGTAACCATAATAGACATCTTGGACAAAAAGAAGAAAAATTCATTTTTCGGTGAATAGTGTCGTATATGCGAATAGTAACCCCGACACAAAAAATTCCAAATTTGATTAAAATTCAGATCAATACTTCGGCATAATTATATTGAAGAAATAATATCATATATGAAGAAAATAACATCTCTTACCTCAAAATATCAGTACTTATGATCGGAATATCAGTATAAGGCTGAAGGAAACTTGCACTGATGAACAGAAACTCACAAAGTATCTAAATACTCACAAAATACACTCAATAATCTAGAGAGAGAAAGAGAGAAAGCTTATGTTTCTGGTGTGATTTTCAATTCTAACTTAGCTCTCTATTTATAAGAAAATATTAGCAGACTTGACCTGCAACCTGATGGCTTTACTTGCTACTATTCCCACCCACTACATTTAAAATAAAATTCAGCACAGTTCTTCACCAACCATAAGTGGGGCCCACTCAATTCTAGAATTTTCCACCAAAATCATTTATAAACCTAATTTCTGAATCATTTACCTCTTAAAAATCATAACAAATCATACGTTCATTTTTAACGGTTCAAAATTTATGGACATATACACAACTTATATATGTATAACATATCCAAAAATTACAACAATCCAACGGTCGGATTAAAAATTATAACTCACACAATATATCTCAAAAACATTGGTTTAATTTTTAATACCTTCATTCCGACAAAAATACTGATAAAACACCTCAAAATTAACTCCTTCATTTTTAACCACAATAAATATATCTAACATTTATATCCACATAAAATAAATATTTTCTTATCATATAAATTAATAATTAATTATTCACAAATAATATTATAGAATCATAATTATGACAACCTGGTCGTTCCCAGGAAATAGGGGCTTTCTGATAAGGATTTCTCCTTATTGGCGCGCAATTAGCTGACCAAACCCGTTTCCTAGATAGAATTTCCTTAGACATTGCCAATAATGATATCTAATAATATTATTCAAATAATATAAACTAATGATCTGATAATGGGAAATACTGTGTAGTGACAATTATTGAAACAACAATAATATAAAATATAAACGCAACAATTATTGAATCAATAAAATAAAATATTTGACAGTAATTACTGTAACAATTATTGAGTCGTGCCTTCTTATATAAGAATCAATAATTCAAAAATTTTGTGTAATACCGTGTGCTACTGTGCAACCACACGTATTATTGTATTTTAACCCCCGGGTATTGTAACAGTGTTAATGGTAACAACTACGCCGTTATTTGTAAAAACTCAAACTTGTCATTTTTTCATCCGACTGTTTTCCGTTATGGGGCCCACAAATGGCTGCGCCATCGTACGAATATTCCCCGACAACAAGAATATTCCGCGACCAAATGAATATTCCTCAACAACAATGAATATTTTATAACCACTTGCTTATTTTGCAAAATTTGCAGATTTCACCCATAACAAAAGCATTATATCAAATTAACGCCTTATTATTCACAATAATATTTAGAGGAAATTAAATTTTATTAATAAAAAATTGGGGTCTTACAATCGGTGATCGTTCTCTTTTTTTAACAACGGGTGATGGTGCTGACGTCTTTCCATCATTATTGAATCTCCTATTCTTTAAATTTCCACTCTTATTGTCTTGGCCATGATTACCACTGAAGTGATTACCATTTATGGCATATTGACTTCCTCCATGTTTGTTGTCAATTCTTCGATGACAGCTTCCACTGGTAGTGTCGCTTTGTCGGCTGCTACCTCTTGGTTTGATTGACTCATTATCACGTTCCAATAACTAAGCCCTATTTACAACATCTGAATACAAACACAGTTTGTGAGAAATGAGGTATTGATGTATTTTAGGTTTCAAATCTCGCAGAAACATTCGCGTCATTCTCTCCTCAATATCAACTAAGTGGGATACAAACCAGGACAACTCGGCAAACTTAGCATTGTACTGCGACACAATCATATTGTTTTGCTCCAGTTTGATAAACTTCACCTTTCGGGAAAGTACTTGTCGTTGAATAGTTCTTGGAACTTCTCCCAAGACATCTTCAGTGCGGCAGGTTAACTACACTTTACAGATTCCCAACAGTAATCTGCCTCTCCACGCAACATGAAGGTGGCAATGGGGACCTTTTGCTCCTCAGAGCATCCCAAGACATCAAATATCTTGGTGATCTATTTTATCTACATCTTCGCCTTAAGTGGTTCTGCCTTTCCCAAAAACTCTGGTGGTCCCAGCTCCTTGAACTGCTTAGCAGTGACCATCAGAGAGTTGCCAGTGTTTCCCCTTGCATTTTGCACAGGAGTCTCTCTTTCCTGATGCTGCACGAATTGCAGAAAGCTCCTAAACATTTCGTCGTTCATCATTTGGTCAGTGTTGTTGTTACCTGAGGATTATTGCCTTCCTGATGCACATTATCCTGGGTATTGATCTGTGGTGACTCAACGGTCTCCTGTGCTCCATTGCTTATCTCAATATTTTCAGATGCCATTTTGAAACACTGCCACAAAACAAGGGTTAATTGACATGCCATATATTATCCATATATTATGACAGACTAATTAAATAACAAATAAACTTAGGTAGGTCATACCAGCGAAGGATTTTCTCATCTCTCCCCTCCTAGTTTTTGTCTCACATCTCAGCCAGGGATCATAACCCTCAGCTTTAATACTAACTGTGACGCCCCCAAAATAGGTATACACCACCAATTCTAAGTCACCAAATACATGGTACATAATTCAAATACAAACTTAATTATACAATTGTCGTGTAAAATACGATTGTAAAATACGACAAAACATAGTTGAGAGTTTTAACAGGAATATTGTGTTCTAGATAATATCCAAACTCAAATTTAATCCTCATTGCATTTATTATCACACTAAATAGTGTGGACTACTAAAACGACCATATCAGATCGTCACTCCATTCCCCGACTAGTCCCGGCTACGTTCTCATTTCCTGAAGAAAATAATGAAAGTAAAAGGGTGACCATAACTAGCCCAGTAAAAAATATTATGACTAAGATAATGCAGAATAAATTATCGTTAGCCTTCAACAATGTTAAACTAATAAAATATAATAAATATCAAGTTTAACTGCAGCAGAACAAGCAATCCATTAGAAGACTCAAGTAGAGCATGATATCTACTATCTTTTATGATTTAAATATTTTATCATCAATTTTATTGCTGAGACTCAGCTTAATGAAAAATTCACATCATCGAATCATCCCTGCACTACGGGCCATGGATATTCATTAGTATCACGTCTAAGAATTATCTATGCACTATGGGCCAATGATATTCGTGTAATCATCAATGGTCATGATCATGCCAATAACTGTCCATCAATACACTACGGCTAATGAGGACTTTTACCACATCATTTGTAACATTACAGGTCATGATTATACTGGATGATCCATGGTCATAATCATACCGATCAACAGTCCATCTATGCACTACGGGCCAAAGATTATTTTCATAACAATATAAGCATAAGGATGATGACAATGATATAAGAATTCAATTAAATAAAAGCAAAGGCTAAATTTTTAAAAATTTATAATTTAATTTATCCAGAATTCAAAATGTCAAAATTGTCAACATGATACTGCTTTGTGGAGTAAAATTCAAGAATAATATTGTACCAAAAATGATTTGGACCGAAAAGAAATTAATTTTTATCATGAATAGTACACCGGTTGAATAGTACTCAATTGAATAGTACCCCGTTAATAGTACTTTGGGAATAGTACCCCGTGAATAGTACTCTGACATGAAAAAGTTAAAACTTATCAAGAATGTTCAGAATAATATTACCATGAAAATATACTGGATGAAGCACAATTTTTAAGGATATTCTATTAATTTCATGGAGTATAGAAGCCAAAACTTAACAACATGAGTGTAGAATTATGAATACGAAAACGAAATAATATTACTTACATACTACAGAGAATGAGAGAAAATATTATTTCATACGAATATTGAACAAAAATAATATCCCTTACCTTAAAAAGGAGAGTATTCCAACTGGTATAGCGGGGATATTCTTGAAGAAAACTTTCTCTGTTTTATACACTCAAAACTTCTTAAAACTCTAAAGAAATACGCTCAATATTATAGAAGAAGAATTCTCTAATTCCAGTGTGATTTTCAATTCTAAACTAAGCATCCTATTAATAGGAGAATGGAAGGATACTATTTGAATTAGAAAATCACGGACGCAAAATAATTTTTATTCACAGGCGTAACCGGCGTAAGATTTTCTGAAATTTGATTTTACTGTGCATTACTATGCAATAAAGTATTCTAATGAAACAAAAACTTTAAATAAAATATAATATATATATATATATATATATATATATATATATATATATATATATATATATATAACCGGTCACACACGACATATATGTAATATATACACCATATGCTGCATATATATAAGCATATAATAATAATACTCCCTCCCAAACACATTTCCTTCCCCCACCCCATTTTCATTTTGCATCCCACATTTGGGCCCCACCCCACATGTCACTTTCACACACACACACACACACACACACACACACACACACACATATATAGGCCGGATCTGGTCCGGACTGCCGAATCGGACCAAAATTCGGACCTTTTTTTTAAAAAACTAAAAAAAAAATTAATTATGGAACTTGAATTTTTACATAATACAGTATTTTGGGTGTGATTTGGATACATATAACAAAATATATCTGTACAGTCTGTGCAGACTGTGAGACCCTGGATTTTATGAAATGAAAGTATTCAATTTTCTTATAATTATTCTATTTAGTAAATGGTTAAATTGATAAAAGATTAAAGTTAAGGGTGATATGTGAAAGTTTTTCAAAGTAAGAAAGTTGTCATATAATAATCGGTAGTAAAAGTATAGTAATACGCGTGGTTGTATTGTAGCACACGGTATTGTAGAGTATCTTTGATTATTGATGCTTACGTGAGAAGTCACTCAATATTATTCAATTATTGTCACAATATTTTATATTATTAAATCAATAATTGAGACAACAAAGTTATTCATATTATTATTTGCAATATTGACAATGTTTAGAAGTTCTGTCAAGGAGAGGTTAGATAATCTAATTGCGCGCCAATAAGGAGAAATCTTTATCGGAAAGCCCCTTCTCTCCTGGGAACGACCTGGTTGTTAAATATTGAGAGTTATAATATTAAGGCTTAAATATGAATTAGTACCCTAAACTATAAGCCATATTCCACTTCGGTAATCCATCTTTCAATTTTGTCAATTAGATGATTAAACTATCAATTTTTTTCAATTACAACAAATTAAACATGCCACGTCAGAAATTACTGATGTGGCTAATTAAATATGGGACAAAATTGTCAAACAACAAATTAAGCTAACAAATTAACATAAAAAAACATTAATCTATCAACTATTGGTAAATTAACATAAAACAAACATTAATTCATCAACTATTGGTAAATTAACATAAAAAACATTAATTTTACAAAGAGTTCTGCCTGCTTATAACACGACGGCTGCGGGATTTCGCCGCCACTTTCGGTGGCCTCAACTTTTCTAGGGCAGAGAAAGAAGAGCCGGATAATCAAATAATTTGTCAAGCCACGCATACTCATCGCTGTTGTTCTTGTTATTATTATTGTTGGAAACGGCATCACCAAATCCAAAATCAAATGAGTTATAACCAGAAATCTGTTCCTCAAATCCCCATAACTCACTAATTTCGGACGAGTCCGACGCAACTCGGACTAACTCGGTCTCTAAACTCCTTTCCACCGATGACCTCGATGGAGGGAGACCTAATTCATCATCGGAAGCTTCAAAAAGGTACCCAAGATCCGTTTGAGAAAACACCGAAAACTGACGCCGAATCCACAACATTTACTGTCGCCGGCGAGGAACCAGAAATCTCCTCTTCAAAACTCTTCATAAACGAGTCGAGGTCCTGACTAGCAGTACAAAGGTCAGAAACATCTAAGATCTCTTTGAGTATCTTCACCTCAGACGACCGTCGACTCCAGCAACATAATTACCATCACCGGCCCAAGGCTCCTTTGAATATTGGAGAGAGAATTAGAAACAGAATCCGAATCAGGCTTGGTTTTATAAAGATTGTTGTACTCTTCTACCTCCTCGTAATAGATGTCCCAGACGCATCGAACACATCCGTTGCAGCAACAATCTCCCGGTAAGGGCTTCTACGGCGGCGGTGGAATCGGTGGTCTCTCATTTGTCTCTTGTTTTTTGCTATTAATAGCAGTAGTATTCAAAATAGTTGATGACAATTCATATTGAAGCTTTTCAGTCATGATCATAGGCGTGCTGTTGTTGTTGAGGCAAAAGAATTTAGGAAAGTTAGATGAACATGGAAGAATTAAGAATTGATTGGTTGTGATTGTCAGATAGGTTAGATATCTCATATCAAATTTGTTATTTCATCTATGTTGTTTGACCATTTTGCCCCACATTTAATCAAATTTGTTTATTTAATAATTAAATTTTTTTTGCCACACCAGCTTCTTAAGGCCCCACACAATTAGCCACGTCAGAAATTTCTGACGTGGCATGTTCAATTTGTTGCAATTGAAAAAAATTAATAGTTTAATTATCTAATTGACAAAATTGAAAGGTGGATCACCGAAGTGGAATATGACCTATAGTTTATGGTACTAATTCATATTTAAGCCTAATATTAATGATGAAGAAGTTCGTGTTGATTAAAGATGAAATTGATAGTTCCATTGTGTGGGAGTTATTAGTGTTAGTGAAAATCATTATTTATTTCGATAATAATTGATGTCTAGAGGTTATATTAACCAATCGGGCATGTGTGTACTATTGATTCACATGATTTACTATTAGGGGAGTTGGTGCAAGATTGATAATATTTGTATGACTAAATTAAAAATGGAGGTATAGATGAAGGTACTATACTGTAATTAGTTTTTTTACATGATTTTACTATTGATTAACATGATTTACTATTAGGGGAGTTGGTGAAAGATTGATAATACTTTCATGACTAAATTAAAAATGGAGGTATAGATGAAGGTACTATACTGTAATTAGTTTTTTTACATGATTATACTATTGAGTCACATAGTTTTACTATTGATTCACATGATTTACTATTAGGGGAGGTGGTGCAAGTTTGATAATACTTACAGGACTAAATTAAAAATGAAGAAAAATAGGAAGGAATTATACTGTAATATTTCGAGCCCCAAAATGTGCAATTATTGAAACTATATTTTCCTATAAATAGAAGCTCATTCTTCCTCCATTCTCACCAATTCGCTAAGACTCACAAGAGCAATTATAGAGATAGAAGCTATAGAGAGAAAGAAGAAGAGTAGTTTGCTACTTCACTATTCTAGTATCCAATCTTCTTCTGAGGTAAGAGGTATTATTTCTTTCGTATTCATGAAGAGAGTTATTTTCTTTCAATACTTGTAAGGGTTGTTATTTCATTCTTTATTATTCTGTTGGAATAACCTGTCTATGCGGTCTATCGCATGCCTAGTGAATTCTGTTGGTATTCCATTCTTTATTATTCTGTTGGAATATCATGTTTGTGCGGATTACGCATGACCTGGTTCCATTCTTTATTATTCTGTTGGAATATCTTGTCTGTGCGGATTACGCATGACCTGGTTCAATTCTATATTATTATATTTGAATAACCTGTCTATGTGGATTACCGCATGGATGGTGAATGATCCTTCATATTCATTCTTTATTAAATTGTGGAAATGAGCTGTCTACGTGGATTACTGCATGGCGGGTGAAAATCCATTTGTAGTTTCGTATATTATATTATACTCATTATGAAATATCATTTTCTTTGGTATTTTTTTCTTTTACGAGTTACTATTCACTCTAGTATTATTCACTCGGGTATTCGGGGCACCTTTCGTGTCGGAGTACTATTCACGAGTTACTATTCATAGGTTACCATTCACCCAATTACTATCCACT
The DNA here is from genome assembly GCA_020205505.1 of Panax japonicus. NCBI lineage: Eukaryota > Viridiplantae > Streptophyta > Magnoliopsida > Apiales > Araliaceae > Panax > Panax japonicus. The sequence continues at coordinate 62,037,005 of CM035094.1, forward strand.
CTAGTATCATTCACTCGGGTATTTAGGACACTTTTCGTGTTGGGGTACTATTCATGGGGTACTATTCTCGAAGTACTATTAACGGGGTACTATTCACCCAAAAAATATATTTCTTTTATGTCCAAATTATTTTTGGTACATGAATATTATTCTTGAATTTTACCCCACAAAGTAGTATCATGTTGACAATTTGGACGTTATTAATTTCTGGATAAATTAAATTATAAATCTTTAAAATTTATCCTTGAACTTATTTTATTAAATTATTATGTTATTGATGAAAGTCATCTTTGGCTTACGTGCATAGATGGACTTAGTATGATTATGACCAGGGATTATTTGGTATAATCATGACCGTAAAGTAACGAATGATATGGTAAAAGTCCTCATTGGCCTGTAGTTCATTGATGGACAATTGTTGGTATGATTATGACCAGAGATTATTCGGTATAATCATGACCATTGATGAATACAAGAATATCCTTGGCCCGTAGTGCAGGGATAATTTGTGGTCGTGATACTAATGAATATCATTGACCGTAGTATAGGAATGATGCAGTTTATTTATTAAGCCGAGTCTTAGAGATAAAGTTGATAAAAAACTTTTTAAATCATAGAAGATAGTAGATTTTATGCTCTACTTTACTCTTCTAATGGATTACTTATTTCCACTGTAGTTGTTGATCAAACTTGTTGTCTATTATATTCTATCAGTTGTTATACTGTTAAAGGCTAAGGATAATTTATTCTGCATTATCTTAGTCATAATATTTCTTACTAGGCTAGTTGAGCTCACCCTTTCTTTCACTGTTCTCTTCAGGAAATGAGAATATAGCTGGGATGAGTCGGGAAACATATTCACGGTCCAGATAGTTGTTTTAGTTGTGACGCCCCCAAAATAGGTATACATCACCTATTCCGAGTCGCCAAACACATGGTACAGAATACACATACAACCTTCAATATACAACATGAGCTGTGAGTTTTAATACAAATATTATCTTCTAGACAATATTCAAACTCAAAATAAGTACTCAATACATTTATTATCACACTATTTCTTAGAATAGTGAGGACTACTAATGCTATCATCTGGACCATCACTCCGTTCCCCGAATAGTCCCTGCTACGTTCTCATTTTCTGAAAAAAGAATAATGAAAGCAAAAGGGTGAGCTCAAATAGCCCAGTAAGAAATATTATGACTAAGATAATGCAGAATAAATTATCATTAGCCTTCAACAGTGTTAAATTGATAAAAATATAAAAAAAACATCAAGTTTAACTGCAGCGGAACAAGCAATCCATTAGAAGAGTCAAGTAGAGAATAAAATCTACTATCTTCTATGATTCAAAAGGTTTTTCATTACTTTTATCGCTGAGACTCAGCTTAATAAATAATCCACATCATCCCTGCACTACGGCTAAATATATTCATTAGTATCACGACCACAAATTATCCATGCACTACGGGCCAAGGATATTCGTGTAATCATCAATGGTCATAATTATGCCAACAACTGTCCATCAATGCACTACGGCCAATGAGAATTTTTACCATATCATTTGTAACATTACGGTCATGATTATACCAAATAATCATTGGTCATAATCATACCAAGTCCATCTATGCACTACAGGCCATAGATGACTTTCAACATATTATAAACATGAGGATGATGACAAATCAATAAAACAAGTTCTAGAATAAATTTTAAAGATTTATAAGTTAATTTATCCTGAACTCAATAACGTCCAAATTGTCAACATGATACTACTTTGTGGAGTAAAATTCAAAGAATATTCAGAAGAATATTTCCATGAGAAGATACTGGATGAAGCGCAAATATCAAGGATATTCCACTAATTTCATGGAGTATAGAAGCCAAAACTTTAACCAACTGAGTATAATAGAATATATGAAACCACAAATGGATTTTTGTCGCCGTGCGGTAATCCACGTAGACAGATTATTCCAACAGAATAATAAAGAATTGAATAACAGAAGAATTCACCAGGCGTGCGTAATCCGCACAGACAGGTTATTCCAATAGAATAATAAAGAATATAATAACAGAAGAATTCACCAGGCGTACGTAACCCACACAGACAGGATATTCCAACAGAATAATAAAGAATGGAACCAGGTCATGCGTAATCCGCATAAATAGGATGTTCCAACAAAATAATAACGAATGGAACCAGGTTATGCATAATCCGCACAGACAGGATGTTCCAACAGAATAATAAAGAATGGAATAACAATAGAATTCACCAGGCATGCGATAGACCGCACAGACAGGTTATTATAACAGAATAATAAAGAATGGAATAACAACCCTTACGAGTATTTAAAGAAATAACTCTCTTCATGAATACGAAAGAATAATACCCCTTACCTTAAAAAGAATAGTATTCCGACTGGTAGGACGATGATATTCTTGAAGAAAACTTAAACTATTTTCTACGCTTAAAGCTTCTTAAAACTCTAAAGAAATACGTTCAAGATTATAGAAGAAGAATTTTTTAAATTTCTGGTGTGATTTTTAATTCTAATTAAGCATCCTATTTATAGAAGAATGGAAGGATACTATGTTGCACTATGCAATAAAATATAATATATTCTATTTATAATTAAATAAAACAAAACTTTATAAAAAGTATTCTGTTTTATATAAAAAGGTTTTACTATACAAACATTATGCAGGCACTATGCAAACACTATGCATAATAAAATATAATATATTCTATATAAAATTTAATAAAACAAATAACTTTATAAAAGTATTCTATTTTATGTAAAAAGATTTTACTATACAAACACTATACATAATAAAATCTAATATATTCTATTTAAAATCTAATAAAACAAATAACTTTATAAAAGTATACTGTTTTATATAAAAAAAATTCTGCTTTATACATTTATAATAATAATAAAACAAACTTTATCATCATTATTATAATTCACAATATTAATTGACCAGGTCGTTTCCTAGAAAAGGGGGCTTTCCAGTAAGGATTTCTCCCTATTGGCGCGCAATTAGGTGACCAAACCTCTCATCGATAGAACTTCTAGACATCTTTAATATTGCAAATAATAATATTAATAACTTTGTCATCTCAATTATTGATTTAATAATATATAAAATATTGACAATAATTGAATCAAATAACGTGAGATACTATGCAGCAATTACTATAACAATAATTGAACAAAACTGAGTGACTTCTCACATAAGCATCAATAATCAATATTGTGTGCTACTATGCAACCACGCGTATTACTGTACTTTTAATATCGGGAGTTTCAACAGTTGACGGTAAAACTTCAGTCATTATTTTTATAAAGTATATTTGTCGTTTTCTCAATTTAACAATAATTCTGTTGTGGGGTCCACCAATGATTGTGCCGTTGTACGAATATTCCCCGACCAATCGAATATTATATAACAACTTGCGTACTTTGCAAAATTTATAAATATTACCCACAACTATAACATTATATCAAATTCATTCCATAATATTAAAAAATGATATTTATAAAAAATTCATGTTTATTCATAAAAGTTGGGGTCTGACATTAGTAGTCCTCACTATTCTATAAAATAGTGTGACAATAAATATATTGAGGACTCTATTTGAGAGTAGATATTGTGTAGAAGGCAATATTCTTGTTTAAACTCTCAGCTATATTTTGTCGTATGTTACACGACTGTTGTATAATTAAGTTGTATTTGAATTTATGTACCATGTATCTGGCGACTCAAGATGGGTAATGTATACCTATTTTGGGGGCGTCACATAGACTGTGCATACATTTTTTTCGTATAGGTATCCAAATCACGTCCAAAACATTATATTATGTAAAAAATTCTGTTTTATAAAATATTAAAAAAAATTAGTTGTTTTAAAAAAAACAAAATAAAAATAAAAATTAAAGTTGCAGATTTTATCCCGTCCGGGAGTCTGGACCTGATCAAGCTTATATATATATATATATATATATATATATATATATATACTCCCTCCCGTGACCTGCTCTTGAAAATCCCCCCTGACTCCATTATTCCACCAACATGTGGGCCCCACCTGACCCAATCGTGGCCCCAACCATTATATATATATATATATATATATATATATATATATATATATATATAATGAATACCTTTATGCCAATTATTTTGAAAAATGGGCAAATGTGGGTCCAAATAATAAGCAAAATTTACAACAAATACTTCATAAAAATCCCCTCAATATTTATTCATCATTATTATAATTCACAATATTAACAACCAGATCATTCCCCGGAAAGAGGGGGTTTTTCGATAAGGATTTCTCTCTATTGACGCGCAATTAGGTGACCAAACCCCTTTTCTCGACAGAACTTTCTAGATATTGTTAATTATGCATATAATAATATGAATAACTTGTCATCTCAATTATTGATTTAATAATATAAAAATATTGATAATAATTGAATCAAATAACATGAGATACTATGCATCAATTACTGTAGCAATAATTGAGTATAACTGAGTGACTTCTCACGTAAGCATCAATACTAAATAATGTGTGCTACTATGCAACCACATATATTACTGTACTTTTATCACCGGATATTTCAACAGTTAATGGTAAAAACCTTTGTCGTTACTTTTATAAAAGATATTTCTGTCATTTTTTAACTCCGCCAATAATTCCGTTGTGGGGTCCACCAATGATTGTGCCGTCGTACGAATATTTCCTGTTAAAACGAATATTCCCTGACCAATCGAATATTTTATAACAACTTGCATACTTTGCAAAATTTATAAATATTACGAACAACTATAACATTATATAAAATCCACACCATAATATTCAAAAATATATTTCGAGAAAAATTAATCTTTATTTATGAAAGTTGGGGTCTTACAACAATCATTGATTATTATAATCTGAGGGACACCAGAAGTTTTTGAGTACACCCAATACATGGATAACGATCCAAACTATGAGAATATTATGACGGATTTAAGAAAGTCTGGTTCTTCTTGGGCGTCAAAAGGTGCACGGGGTGCAACATTCTTTAACATCGAGGATCTGAGTAGATAAGGAAAAATTTGGTACGCTTTCCTCTATGCAAAGCTTCTACCATCTCAGCATGTGAGTGATGTAACTTGGGAAAAAGCTTAAGTATTGTATGTTATCATGAAAGACAATAAGATTAATGTGGGGGCTGTTATTGGATTCTCAATTCGATAGTGCTTGAGGGGTCATATTCAGGGACGATTGCCACATCCATCCCTCATCTGTGATTTGTGCTATTGAACTGGTGTTAGATGGGGTGTCGATGAGGCCGTACAGTAGCCTTTGCTCATTTTGGATCATAGATTGATTGAACGATATAAGGTATAGGAAGGGGGTGACTCAGATCCATGTGGGGTGGGTTTCATCATTCATTCTGCTTCTGAGGATGACAAGCAGCAAGAGTCGGATGGTACAACTAAGACTTTTTCATCCCAAACAAAGGCAAGGTTTAGCAGTCAATTTCGTAACCTGTAGAAACATATTGATAAAAAGGCTAAGCAAGTGGACATACATAATATGCGTTTGGCAGAGTGACAAGGCCATATGTTTGCTTATCAAGCTAGCTTTAATGCAGCGTTAACAGAGATGTTTGCAATAATGAATCCGAATGTCGAGCCATTTCAATTTCCTGTCCCATAACCATTTCCAATCTATCCCCCACCAGAGTCAGACGATGAGGAAGAGGTCAAGCATGACACTTGACCATTCAAGGAAGTCCTTAACTCTTAAATTCCTACTATTTACACAATAAGTACATTGTTGATTCTAAGTTTGGGGGTACATGTTAGATAGTTTGCATTCTTATTTCAATTATTTATGCATGTTGTTTGGTGATAGTTGCAGTTTGTAACTGCATTTTAGTATTTAGTTGCATCTAGTTATCTAATTTTTCATGAATCAAGTAGTAAATGACTTTGTTATATGATTTTGGTCAATTATAAGACATAATTTGATAGTAGTGACTTGAGTAGAAAGGAAAACCAATGTTGAGTGATAACTTTTACTATGACATTAATCATGCTTGTCTGAAACTCATGTTAACAAGGAAAGCACGTAATTGACTGTTTGATCAATCTAAACTCAAATATCTACATAATATGCTTCTAGTGAGAAATTTAGGGATAAAATTTGATAAAATCAGTAAACAATCTACAAAAAAATAAGCAAGAAACTAAGTTTGCGGGTACAATTGGATGAAAAATAAATAAACTAAAAGCTAGCTTAGTTCAACTCTATGGCCTCTATATTAGGACAAGTAAAGCCCTAGGGGTGTCTCTATACCCAGTGCCTTAAAACCAACTAGTTTGGGAATCGTTGGAGGAAAGTTCGCTAAAAGGGTAACTTTGAAAAGCCTAACATAGTTAGCATTGAATAAGTCAAATACACAAAAACAATAATCACTTGACTTATATAGTTTTGTTGCCTTTGCTACTCTAGTTATAGTGACACCCTCAAATCTAGGTACTTGAATTTCCCAAATATTTGATGTTCACTCATCAAAATAAATAACATCTAACTACCCATAAATAAATAAACTCATAAATAAAATAGAAATCCTCCCAATAAAGGGTTACACCAGCTTAAACAAATCAATACCAGGCCATCTAACCTTAATACATCAATGCGGAAACTTCATAAACAAATAAGTCTTAAACATAACATCATAAGTCTTAGCAATATCATTCTTAAATAATAATAAACAAGTCTTCATCACTTACTTGCTTTGCCTTTACCCTTACTAGTGGATAACTCATCAACTCTTTCGACATTAATTGCAATGTTATTATGCAAGAGTGAGTAATAATTGCCCACAAGTTTAACAATAGTAATACTAATAACATGTGAATAAACAATGGATACTGAATAAAAGAAAGCTCGACTTTTGAATCAAGATTAGAACATGAATCAAAAGTACATATGAGGGTCACTAAACCATAAACTATGTCCCAGGCTTTCAAGTATTTCTACTTTAAACCTTTAATAGTCATAAGACTATATGGACCTTGCTTCTCGTACCTAGGGGGATCAGCCCTTAGTACCATCTATATGCACAACATCTTAACGCTATTATGTAATATAATCCCCTATAACATGATTGTTCATCTCAGCTTTGACATTAGAGTGCGCACCAAAGGAAGTTTGGTTTGAATTGATCTCAGGGGTAATTTAGAGTTTAATAATCATCAACTAAGGATTAATTGAATCAATAACGATTCACTGTCTATTTAAGGTTTCAATGCAATATTCAAATCAAATATTGAATCTCAACTCTATATAATTTAATGAACATTGTATAACAAGAGTAATACTTCAAAAGAGTTAGAACATTTCATTTGGAATCATGAACTTGAATGATTAAGCTTTGAACAATTCGAAATAAGAATATAAAGCTTGCTCAACAATAATAAAGTTTAAGAACTTACTCATTTATAGTTTAGAAATAGAAAAATTGCTCAATCATAACATAATATAGAATAAGAACTTGCTCAATTTAAGCTTAGGGTTTGGAAACTTGCTCAAAGAAAGTTTAGGGTTAGAAAACTTGCTCAATCATAACCAAACATAGAATAAGAATTTTCTAAATGTAAGATTAGGATTTGGAAACTTGCGTAATCGTAATCGAGATAGGGTAAGAAACTTTCTCGAAGAAAGTTTAGGGTTCAGAAACTTGTTCAATAATAACAAAATATAGAATACGAATTTGCTCAATGTAAGATTAAGATTTGGAAACTTGTGTAATCGTAATCAAGATAGGGTAAGAAACTTACCTCGTGTGTAGATTACATGTTTACTATTCACGTTCCTCAATTTAATCCTACATACCATTTACATTCACAATACCAATTAATTATAATATAACTAGCATCATGAGTACATTCTCTCCTCACTAAACCCTAATTATGATTATTACAACATTAGTTTTCACACATTTTTAGACTTCACGAACGACAAGTTAACTACGCATTTGACTCATCACGTAAGAACATCATTGACATGTTAAAAGTCTATTTTAACATCACATTTCATGTTTAATACATTTTCATGTTCGTTGGATTAGGTTTAAATCACATCTTCTGGACTTGAACCCATAAATAAACTTTTATGGGCAATTCTGTTAAGTGGCGCTGCAGCATCCCAGAATGAACTGGAATCCATCGCTGCGGCGCGACCAGACGCTGTCGTGCACCAATTAAGCCTACAACAGGCTCTGAAACTTAGGTTTGGCGTTGCGGCGTTCTGTTTACTCTCTGAACAGGCATTGCTGCGCCATGACTCCATGTCAGGCACTATTACGGCGCTGCAGCACCCTGTTCTTCAGAGAATAGGCGCTGCGGCGCCGCGACAGAGTGAGACGCAGAGAGTTCGCGAAGAACACAGACAAAACCAAATTATACTAAAACTTCACTCAAATAACGAATTCAATATTACCCATAAGCTATAAACCTAACAGAAACATTTTATAACATTTTAGCATGTTTTTAACAACTTAAGTCACATAAACAACAAAATTTAAAGCCATAATTTCAATGTTTTTGTGAAAAACTTCATTTTGACATTCTTAACGAAATCAACTACTACGAACTCGTTTTTCAACCAAATCAGTTCTTACAAGTTTTGTTCTTTTCGTTTTTACATGTATAAATATAATCACCCATCAATTTACCGTTAAACATACAATTAATGCACCAATTTTTGTACTTATAGGCAATATTCAAATATTATATCTCTGTAAACTTCAAAACTCCAATTTAATCATAATTTCACATATTAATTACTCTAAACCCATCTATAAACAACATATAGTATATTATACATGCACATTAACCATTACAAACAAATTCTCAATAATTTGATCATAAAAACTCAATTACATAGAACCAAAAATAATATTTTCACCGTAAACTCAAAACTCCAATTTAAAACATGATTTCATGGATTTGAGTATTCTAATTCATATATCAGTCATATAAAACATGTTATAAACCTATACAACATCACATATTCAACAATCATCCATAAAATTCAATTACAGAGAGTTAAAAATTGATTTTCATGAAGAACTTTTAAGAACGTAAATTAAAACTTGAGATCAATGGATTACCCTGGATTTATCTGTTTAGATACACAATGATGATTTGAACTTCTTTAATTCTCCAAACTTCTTCTTCTTCAATCGCACTGACTCTCAAATTTCTCTCTTTTCTCTCTGAATTGAATTCTCAAAACTTAACCATATAATACGTATATTATAATCGGTGCGTATATGGGTAGCAGTTAAGCGCGGTAAGGCCTTAACTGCTCCCATGTCCTCAAGGCCATGTTTTATTTATTCCAAATTAACTAATTTTTCCATTGTTTTAATTAAGTTGTTTATTTGTCACACTTTAATTAGTCAAAAAGTATTATTTAAACTCAATTAAATAGAGGGAAATATTGCCCATCAAATCACATCATCACATAATTAAATTTCTCATTTATTAATTATGACAAATTATTAAATCTCTAATTAATTATTAAATTAGTTATAATAACTTTATAATTAATAAGAACTCATTTAATTTAATAATCTTAATTAAATTCACACTTTGAACTATAAAATTATTCCACGTTAATTTAATCAATGTAACACATTTAATTAAATAAATATACCACAATTCCATCAAATATTTATTTAACTATATAAATAAATCAAAAAATATTTATTTAATTTAATAAATATTTAAATATTAATTACAAAAGTTTTGTTCGTCACAATTATTAGATCCTTAGGGGTGTCTCAAAATCTAATGCCCTAGAGCCAACTAGTTTGTGAGTCTTTGGTCAAAAGCTTGATACATGGGTGGCACTTAAGAGCCTAGGAAAACTAGACCTTGCACAAGTTATGTTTAAATGTATGATTAATAACCCTTGTTGATACCCCTTTGCTTAGAATTATCTTGTGATAGTCGGATTGGATAAGTTAACTGACAGAATTAAGAAAAACTGGACTTTCTTTCTAAGAAGTTAATTATGTAAAAGATTTGAGTAGTGATTGGTTAAAATAGTTGATTTTCACACACACAACATGGGTGAAAACAGGTATATTGCATTGATTGGTTAGTCATAAAAGTTATCTTTGAGGCCTAAAATTGGATGTTATTTTGTTTAATTACTTGAGTTGTAGGCATGTAGTTAGTTTGAATTTGCATTATTATGTTTTTGCTTGAAGATAAGCAAAGTCTTGAGTTTAGGGGTATTTGATGAGTGGGTTTTATATGTAATAACATGATATTTTTCTATATAATTAAATCAGAAATTTTACGTATAAATTTATTTATTTATTTATTTATTTATTATTATTTTTAAAGATTTGGATTTTTACAAGATAAGGAGTATGTATTTATGTGATAAATAAAAATATATTTATTGCATGAATAATTTTAAATCATTTTATTTTAGAATTATTGATTATTATAAATCATATTCTTATAATAATTAATTTTATAGTAGAAATATTTTTATTAATTATTTTCCATGAAAATATAATTATATATTATTTAAACAATATATGCAAAGATTATTAGAATTATTATTATAATTAATCTATTTTATAATACGAATTTATGCTAGATTATTTAAGTTAATTATTTTAACTTAATTAACAAAGTTAAGTATGAAGAATAAATCAGATATGTAATCCAAACCCTAATTTTGGATTTTGAGCAAGGAATGAGAATAATAATATCATATTGATTATATTTTGATTTTTTAGTGCTATAAATATGTACGGTATGCACGTATTGATAATGGTTGGTCAATTATGGTGTATTATGACCAAACCCTAGTATTAATTTGTTTCACCCCATTGTGAAATTGAAATGGGAAATTCGAGACTGTGTTGTAACTGTGTTATGTGAATTATGTCATGTATTATAGAATTTAAAGTAATTAGGTAAAGCCCTAATTATACTTAGAAAACCTAATTAGTTAAGAACCCTAATTTCTAAATTAGTAAACCTAATTTCTAATTTAGTAACCCTAATTCAAAAGTCGAATGCCAACTTAAGACTGTTATGTAATCATGTTAAGGTAATTAACGACCGGTGTTATAGATATTAACCCTAATTTTCAAAACCTTAATTAATGTTTATAAACCCTAATTTCTATTTTTGAAATCCTAATTATCAACTGGGGAAACCCTAATTGCAAAATAATAATGTTTAATGTTAATTAGTGGACCTAAACCTAATTAGCAAGTTTTTATTAATTGAAAACCTAAACTATTTCAAGAAACCCTAATTACAAGTTTTAGAAACTAAAATTTTATTTTATTTTACAAACCCTAAATTAGAAATCCTACAAAATTATTTGTGCTAAACCTTAGGGTTAAACCCTAAGGGTCAAACCCTAAGGGTTTATCAAGATTACTAGCTTGCCATTAAAAATCCAATGCAATGGACCAAAATACCTTTGTGCATATTTTATTAAGCTAACTTGTCAAAATAGCCAAAAATATTAGTTGTTCAACCACTTTTACCAACCCCATGTGGCATTTAACACCAATTATCAGCTGAATTCAGCTACATACATTGCATACATGTAATAGATATAGATCCAATGAGAGAAAAAGTGTATCATTAAGCTCATTTGGTCACCAATGCTCATCCTTGACCCTCTCTATCTATAAGCTTTGAAATTTTGTAGTATATTAGACCCAAAACACAGGCCTACTAACACACATCACAAATCAGTAGCCAAGAAATCAGATTTGATGCATAAAGGTATAAAACTCTAACCAAAATTTTGACCCTTGATCTTTTGTTAAAAGTTGTGATTATATGTTGTAATATGTTCTATGTAGTGTCTATAAGTGATTTGGGTTGCTAGATGTTAGATCCATAACATCAAGAGGCTCGAATTTGAAGATTTCAAAAATCCAAAAAAATTTATTTTTTTGTATGACAGTCAAATGCCAGACCCTGTAAATCTTTGGTTGTTAATGATTTTGTGTATTTTATGTTTTATATTTGTAGTATGTCATGAGGTCTTTGTTCTGGAGTTTGAATCAAACTAAATAATGCATGGATTAAAAGTTATTCTTGGTCAAAGTCAGTTGACCGACCATGACCAAGTGATTTCTGGGTAACCCAGAAATCCTTTAAACATGTCTGACAAGATTTTTAAAGACCCATAGTTGTTAGGTTTTATGTCTATTGATGATGTTTTTGTATCTATGTTGTAGCCTGGTATATGTACTTTAGATCAGTGTCTTTATATTACTCAAATCAGTGTCTTTTGGAGAATTGAAGCAATTGAGCAAGTAAGAAGGATTTAAAGCAGGAATGGAAAAAAGAAGAAGGATTCCAAACCAGTTTTTATTCTCTTTCCCTATCTTTTACTCTTGTATTCTAAATGCTTAATCACTTGTGGATTATGGATCTTAATTCAATGATGATGAACTAATTTTCTATTTAAGACTGGAATGGATCTTATTGTGTAACTGTGATTGACATGCTTCCTTGTTAACTACTGTTGATTATTATCAGATTGTCTATTGTGATTTGGACTTAATTAATTACCTGGCCAGTAATTACTATGATAATCTATATGAACTCGAGAGATGGATTACAGATTTAGATCTAATCATAATAGCATGTGATTGTGTTTTCTGCATGGCGATGGAATTCATTATTTGTGCTTAGGATAGAGATATACCTACACACCGCATGTAAGCTGATAAAGAACTTGGGATTTAAATCATCCTTAATTGTAATTCACATAGACATATAGTGGATTAGTTAATTAGGGTGTTCATCTTAATTCTACCATCTATGGATTTAAGTTGATTTGTTTATGGTACATTGGGAGATGGTCATAGATATTGATGTATTCTTGAGTAACAATTCAGAATAATTAGTGTGACTTAACAGGAAGTATGTTGATTTAAGTTGTGATTATGTGTTATAATATGTTCTATGTAGTGTCTATAAGTGATCTGGGTTGCTAGATGTTAGATCCATAACATCAAGAGGCTCAAATTTGAAGATTTCAAAAATCTAGAAAATTTTATTTTTGTGTCTGACAGTCAAATGTCAGACCCTGTAAATCTTTGGTTGTTAATGATTTTTTGTGTGTTATGTTTTATATTTGTCGTATGTCATAAGGTCTTTGTTCTGGAGTTTGAATCAAGACCAAATAATGCATGGATTGAAAGTTATTCTTGGTCAAAGTCAGTTGACCGACCATGACCAAGCGATTTCTGGGTAACCCAAAAATCCTTTAAACGTGTCTGTGATAAAGAATTTCGTAGTCGTAATCCTTGATTAATTCCAACCACCTTCTTTGTCGCATATTCAACTCCCTCTGTGTGAAGATATATTTTAGACTCTTGTGATCTGTGTATATCTCACATTTTTTTCCGTACAAATAATGCCTCCAAATCTTTAAAGCAAATACTACCGCTGCTAACTCTGAGTCATGGGTAGGGTATCGCTTTTCAAAATCCTTCAACTGTCGTGACGCATACGCAATGACCTTGCCAAGTTGCATTAGTACACAACCAAGTCCTCTATGCGAAGCATCACTATACACTACAAATCCTCCTATATCATCTGGTAATGATAATACATGCGCTTTACTCAACCTCCTGTTCAATTCTTAAAAGCTCTCCTCGCATTTGTCTGTCCATACGAACTTCACCGTCTTCCTTGTTAGATTGGTCAGTGGGGTTGCTATCTTAGAAAAATCCTGGATAAATCTTCGATAGTACCCAGCTAAACCTAAGAAACTTCTTACTTCTGTTGGCGTCCTTGGTTATTCCCAGTTACTTACCGCCTCCACTTTTGCAGGATCCACGAAAATTCCATTTTGATCTATTACGTTTCCTAAAAACTGAACCTTCTCCATCCAAAATTCACATTTCAAAAATTTAGCGTACATCTTTTCCCGTTGTAAGGCTTCCAATACAATCTCCAGGTGTTCGGCGTGTTCTACCCTAGTTTTTGAATAAATCAAAATGTCGTCAATAAACACTACTATAAACTTATCTAAGTATGGCTTGAAAACATGGTTCATCAAGTCCATGAATGCTGCCGGAGCATTGGTTAACCCAAATGACATCACTAGAAATTCGTAATGTCTGTAACGTGTTCAAAACGCCATCTTTGGTATGTCCTCCTCTCGCACTTTCAACTGATGATAACCCGTTCGTAAGTCTATCTTGGAAAAACACTTCGTTCCAATCAATTGATCGAAAAGGTAGTCTATCCTTGGTAATGGATATCTATTCTTAATCGTCACTCGGTTTAATTCCCGATAGTCGATACAGAGCCTCATCGATCTATCCTTTTTCTTTACAAATAACACCGGTTCTCCCCAAGGAGACACACTTGGCCGAATGTAACCCTTGTCTAGCAATTCTTGCAGTTGTATCATCAATTCCTTCATTTCCACTGGCGCCATACGATATGGGCCTTTTGAAATCGGTGCCGTTCCTGGTGCTAAGTCTATTATAAATTCGATTTCTCTGTCTGGCGAAAGACCAGGCAGATTGTCTGGAAACACGTCTTGAAAATCTTTCACTATCGATATATTCTTCATTTCTACCCCCTTTTTCTGAGTATCTACTATATAGGACAAATAACCTACACATCCTTTCTTTAACAATTCCTTGGCCTGCATCATCGTAAGGAAACACGATTGCTTGAGCGATGAGCTACCATAAAACACTACCTTAGACTAATTTGAAGTCTGAAGGTTCACACTCTTCTCTTAACAATTGATTATCGCAGCGTGGATGGATAACCAATCCATTCCTAATATCACATCAAATTCTCCCAGTCTAATTGGAATTAAATCTACCTTTAGTTCGTGCCCTCTAATGTTCGCACAACAGTTTCAGTAAATAAACTCTACGGGGATAATTTCCTTATTTGCAACCTTTTCAACGAATTTTCTAAGCGTTCATGGGTTATGTTTAGTTGCCTAGCAAATTCTTCAGACACAAAGGAAAAGGTAGCGCCCGAATCAAATAATACATATGCATTTATATTATTGATTGGGAGAATACTTGACACTACATCCCTTACAATCACTGCGTCCTGGACATTCATATTAAAGGTTCGAGCAGTAGGTCGGTTGGATTGCGTTGGTTCGTCGATGATCAGCTTGTTGTCCCCTCCTTGTTGGCCGCTTCCTCCGCTGCTCCCCTTCTTTGGGCAATCCTTGATTTGATGCTCAGTTGAGCCATACACGAAACATCCCTTGGTCTTTTTCAGTTTTGGGCAGTTAGGTGAAATGTGCCCTTCCTGTCCACAGTTGTAACAGATGCTACATCCCTTCCAGCACTCCCCTTGATGGTTCCTCCCACATTTCGAACAAGCTTCAGTTCTTTTCTTAAAACCTCCTTGATAACCCTCTGACTGACTGATGGTTCGATTGTTGGTATTGTTGTTGTTATTGTTGTTGTTGTTACGGTTATCCCATTTCCTCTTTCCCGGATGGCTTCCTCCATTACTACTCCCTCCACGAGTTTCTCCCACTACATTCTTGTTTTTCTTCTTCCTCTTGCACCGCACCTCATCTTCTAGATCATCTACCCTATCATTGGAATCCTCCCACTTCTCCTCGAAGTGAATTCTATCCATCACCTCCATCTCTAACTGAGTACGGAGAGCTTCTTTCTCAGTCTTCTCACTAAGTTCCCTCTGTTTAGACTATTCTATTTTCCCTGCCAGCTCCACATTCCTAGCCACCGACCTATGAAACAAGGTTTCTAACTGGATCCCTACCTCCCTGCGTTGAGCAATTTCCACCTCCATCTCTTGTATAGCTAACTACCTCTGATGGTCCTCGTCCTTTAATATTTGGAACTCAGACTCCCTCTTCTTAACCTCCGTCTCTAGCTCTTCCACTCTACATCCTAACTCTAGAATCTACTCCTCATATTATCCCAACATCCGATCCTCGAAAGTAGTCCCGTCAGAGTCCTCCATAGGCTCATCCCCCATAGGTTCCTCCTCCATAAGCTCCTCCTCCGGATAAGACTACTCGTCGTCATCATCTATAAGGGCCACTGCTGATATGGGCTCTGCTATTAATGGTGACTCAAATACCACGTGTATATCACGCGGCTCCTCTTCTATTACTCGACTAGGTCCTCCCATGTCAGTTATCCTACAATCACCAACATAAGACAAAACAAACAACAACTCTATTAGAATGTCAAATAACATAAGTTCATTGTATATAATGAAGTTATATTCTATAACACACTAAGTTATTCTCTATGAAAACTCTATGTGACTCTCATCCCTCTCTATCTTCCAAGTTCTCCTAAGTTGTAATCTAAGGACTCTCGCTCCTAAGGTTTATAACTATTTCTCTGATACCAGCCTGTGATGCTCCCAAATTAAGACACTCGTATCTCGAATTTGGTTCTCCACGTGCTAATTCTAATATCACACTAAAATCATCAACAACGGAATAATAGAATAATTTACATTGATATAATATAAATATTCGCGTCCTAAGGTTCCGTAACCATTACTACAACAATCCCGTGATTAAACTTAAACGTAATTAATCATCCTTAATACATCATAATACGCATAGAAATAATAATACTAATACTCTTAAAGAACTAATTTACTCGGTAGCCTTGCCCTTCCCCTTGTCCTTTCCCGAGGTACCGCCTTGCTCTGCCTTAACTGTAATATTTTTAGGGAAGCAAGAATGAGCAACAAGTTTGCCCAGCAAGTAATATAGCGAAGAGAATGAACAATTATAGCATTTGAATCTTCAAGGGTATAACAGTAAATGGTAGTTCAAGGATATCAAAAAATATCAAAAGTGTTTGATAAATGTCACTAATGACTGAAGGATATCAATAATATTTCAAGGTTTAATTATTTCGATGTTCAATAAGAATGAACACTGAGCAGTCGTTAAAGACTATGAACTCTTACTAGAATTAACAGTATTATACTGCAATCCAAGATAAACGAGTACAACAGGTGATCAGCCTAAGGTACCCTACGTTATGCATAACATTTAATCATACTTGTGTGCGCACGTCGGTTCCCCGATAATATAAAATTTCCCCTTTTTTAAGAGGGTTGTTCATCTCAGTAGATTTTCAAGAGTCCACACCAAGTCAATTGGTTTGGATAGGTTTCTAATATATGATAACAGTCTAACCGAATCAAAGGTGTAGACAACTTTTATAATGTACTTTAAGAACAATAAGTCTAATGCTCGCAATAATGTCAAAGTAATTGATTTTTGAATAGTAAAAGTCATTTGCTCAATATAAGTATATCAATAATTCGGATTCATACAATATACAATGTAGGAATTTAGATAACTTGTATTCGATATGTGAATCAATGGAAGTTAGAGAGCTCTCACAAAATCCAAAGTTGTGAGAGTTAGGAGACTTGCCTTTAGCGTTGATTACCACTTAAAACGTAATATCACTTTAATGAACTACGTTATCCTATATATGTATGTATATGTATTCATTAGTCATATATACTTGATATGCATTTTCACATACTTCCATCACATATACCTAAATTCATGTAGGCTACACACATTCAAACTCATAGATGCGTAACTCACATTGATTTTACCTTTAAAGTCTTTTGTACCATATGCTCATGTTTTGTATTCGCAAAATATCTCTTACTCTACATATTTTTAAGTTGTTTCACATATTAAAGAACCTTTAAGCTAGTTTTGACCCTTTATTAAAGTTATTCATATATTTCCATCTTTCAAAGTTACAAGAGTTCATTACATAAATCAACTAGCCATAGTATTCATTATACTACATAATATTGTCAAACAACTTCTTTCTACACATGTTTGCATAATTTATCACAGTGTTTAACTAGATGCGTGAACATGTCGTATATCTCAAGAGGCATATGCATCCTATTCTAATTGTTCCCAAGTTCACAATATAATTCATAGAGTTTGTCATCTCAATTGGTTTTCAATCACTAAGATGTCATGACTATAAATCTATACATACAAGGTACATTGAGTCCACACTTCATATGTATTTATCAAACCAATTAAGCTATAAACATATGCTCACAAGGCTAGATTCAAAAAGGCGTAAGGTTTTATAAACATGTTTTTCGTCTTTTAACTTTTATTTAAAAAGGTTATGATTCAATTCCAAACCTACTAAACAACTTGTAAAAAACATTGATATATGTTTAGGGAGTATGTATGTTCTTGAAATTAAGTGGAGTGTAAGACTTCTTGCATCAAATAAGAAAATAAACTTCTTTAGTTGTTACAGCACCCCCCCCCCCCCCGCCGGGGCGGGCATTTGCGCTTTAGGACCCCCCGCCGGGGCGGGCAGGTCCCCTGCTAAAACACAAGCAGGTGTTCCCCTGTTCTCCCTTGTTCGGATTTTTGAGGAATTTTCAACCCAATTTTTATCCAAGCAACAATGTAATCATGTATAATTGTTATAAACTTGCTACATAACCTTCCTAGCATGCTTCTAACATTCCCACACATACAAACAATAAATTTCAAAGATCAATTCAAGGTTTTTTCCATTTTTCCAAAGTTTAACACATATAGCAATTTTCTTCCTTACGAATTCGTTACTAGATCATTTTACTTCGTTTAACTCTCATTGATTTCGTTTTTGACCATATTAATAATATCTAACATTAATTTATAGATTCTAGCATGCTTCAACTATAACCAATTCAACTAAAACAAGTATTTTCATACTCATGCACTTTGGAAAGCTTGAGTGTATGCACATCTAGATGAAAGGTTACCTTTTCTGAAGTTGAATTGCTACTCTAGCTTCAATTTGAAGATTATATAAGCTCACAATATTCACACTCCTACTAGAAATCTCAGAGAAATTAGCAACATGCTTATGAATGAGAAGGGCTCTATTTATAGGCAAGCTTGTGACCAATTTGATTTTGTGCAATGAATCAACCCATTGGAATGGAGAAGAAGCTAATGGTTATGAAGGATTTGGTAGAAGAGTACTAATTAGCCCACTCCCTTCTCCATGATTTGCTAGCTATGGGGTTGGTATTGAGGGACTAGGCCAATGGCCTATATCGTGAAGAAAAGTAGAGTGACTCTCATTTTGGGACACCACCAATTCTCAGCACTTTCTTTGCACACTTAGGGCCATTTCGACCCTTGTTCTCAATAGAGCATACAATTACACCCACTCATATATAACACATAAAATCATATAATCCATGTACATTGATTTATTTCAAGTAATAATTATTCTAGACTAGGATATAATTCAATTGTGTTCCAATGCTACTTATTATTAATTTATTTATTTAATCAAGTTACTTTCTCTCATAGGTTTAAAATACCCATTTAATTATTCCCACACACATCAATATGTAACATAAGACTTTTTATACAACTTGGTCAATTACCTAAGTCAAGCTTACTTTTATCACATAGTGCTATATAATAATTATTTTTCATTACAATGTCATCCCTCACTTTATATTAAATCAAAAACCTTATTATATATGATTTCTCTTCACACACTATTGTGACAACCTGAAAATTTAGACAATTTATGAAAATCTCAAATGATTGATTTAAGGTCGAATATTGGACCTAGACATAAAATAAGTGAATGCGTTTGATGTTATTAGGATAAAATTTTGAGGATTTCAAAATTCTGTGAAGGATATAGGTGAATTATTCAGAATTAAGGATTTATGGAATTATGTTCTGTGTTTATGGTTAATGATGTGTTCAGAATGTAGTTAAGGGTCATTAGTTGATCAGATAAATTACATCTGTGATAAACCCTAAGTTTATATTAAGAACGACAATGTTCAGTTAGAAAAATCTAACGTTTGATAAGAAACCCTAGCAATCGGTTCTGTAAAGCCTAGTTTCAGTTCCGGGAATTCAAAACCCTAATTCCAAATTTGAAACCCTAATGCCATATCTGAAAACCCTAGTTTCAGATTCTGTTAAAGTTAAGCCCTAATCTGGGATTATAACGGAGAATTATAATGCTTATGCGGTATTGATTAAGTACTAATTAGGGTAAAGGTTGATTAATTAACAAACCCTAATTTGTAATTATTGGAACCCTAATTGTTCCGTCAAAAACCCTAATTGTTCAATGGTGGAATTTAATTCCTAAAATTAGCAATGTTAATTAGGAAACCCTAATCCTAATTATTTCAATTTTTGTGTAATTAGAAAACCCTAATCTAATTACGAATATTTAATTTCTAAGTTAAAAAATTAATTTTTCTATTAGAAACCCTAATTCAAGGGTTTTGAACCCTAATGACCATTTTGAACCCTAATTGTTCAATGGTGGATTAAATTGCTATAATTGCAATGTTAATTAGGAAATATAATTCCTAATTGTCAAGTTATTAGAAACCCTAATCTAATTGGGAAATTTAATTTCTAATATTGAAATATTATTTAAACCCTAAAATGTGGTTTTAAAAACCTAATGTACAAAGTTGACCTTAGGTGCTAAATTAGCGATTTTAATTAGGATAAATTAGTCCTAATTAACAAGATTGTTGTGTGATTGGGAAATTACAAAGTAATTAGGAAGTCCTAATTGTAAATTAGAAATCAAAATTTTCTATTTAATTAGAAAATTTTTGAATTCCAAGTTGCTTAATATTTGAGGGTTAAAACCTAAATTTGTTCAAACCCTAAATCTTAGTATGCTCAAACCCTAAACCCTAAGGGTTTTATCAAATTAGCAAAATTCTAGAAAATTAAGGAAATGACATAAATGCCCTTTGAGTATTATTTTAGGAAATTTGCAATCTTGGCATATCTATGGTTGTTCACCAACCCTAACCCTAACCTAGCATAGCTTGAGACTTTTAGCTCTATTGAATCAGCACTCTTGCCAGCAAATTGATTAATTCTAGCCACATTCATTGCAACATTTAATTTATGTAGATTAAGAGAGAGAAATGGGTCATTTTATTTTCATTTCTCCCAAACTCTCCTCTCTCTAGAATTTCGAAATTTGGAGTGAGAGAGAGAGAAAAGATGATCTATAATCAAGAATTAGCAAGCCAGAATCAGATCAAAGGATCAGAAAAGCAAAATCAAGCTCAAAAGGTATAAAATCTCTAATTTTTGAAATCCTTCAATTGGTTGTTAAAAGTTGCAATTGATTGTTGAAAGTAGTGTTAATAGGTGTCAATTGATGTTCTGGGTTGCTAAATCATGAACCCATAACATTAAAGTGCACGAATTTAAAGTTTTAGCAAATCTAAAAATCTGGAAATCTGTGATTTACAGTCAAATGTCGAGGCTTATAGATCCGTGTGTGTTACGTGTTTTTGATATCTAAAACTTGTAACATGTAGCCTGATATGTGATCTTTAAGTTTCAAAAAGAATCAGATCTATATCTATTATAGATTGCAAGATATTCACGGTCAAACGTCGTTGACCGATCTGCTAAAACTACGAACCTAGAAAACGTAAGAACAGGGTCCGTATCCTAGTTTGACCGGCCGTATCTTGTTCATTCTTTGGTGTTTTTGTGTTATTTTGCTTTATAGTTGTAGTACTACATGTTATCGACAACTTGTAATTGATAGATCGCATAAAGGTTGCACGATCACCAAGTTATAAAGCGTCAAAGTAGGTACCTAAGGCTGTTCTTCAAATCTGGAAAACCCAGAATTTGAAGAACAGGCTTGGCCTCATTTTTGAGAGCCCAGAGCTCGCTGATATGGTGTTGTTTGGCCATGAACTTGATTTAGTGTTGTAGTATTACAAAAGTACTACAATCTGGAAGTTTGAACCAACCCAAAAACGCAAGGATCAAAGAATTATGCGCAGTCAAAGTACCCACCCTCGCCCTGCCGGAAAATCTGGGCAGCCATGAAGAACACCTATAGCGACAGAAAGCGTCGCTATAGGCCTTTAGCGACAGTTTTAATATTATTTTTCGGAAAATTAATTAAAAATTAGAAAAAATGGTTTTTAATTATTAAAAATACAAAATAAATTCCAAAAAAATTATTTTAAAGTATGAAAAATAGTTTTTTTAACTATTTTAAGTATATTTCAAAAATAATTAATATTTTTGGAATATAAATGGTATTTATTTATTTAATTACAATATTAAATAAATTAATTAAAAATAGTTTTTAATTCATGAAAAATCATGAAAAATAATATTATGGTATGAGAAAATATTTTAAGTTATTTTTGATAACTTTTGATATTTTGTGATGAATTTCATTAATAATTTATTATTAATGGTAATTAGTTATTTAATGAATATATTAAATATATTATGGAAAAATAGTATTAATGATTTAAAAATCATATAAAAATGATTTAAGTGTGATAAAAATATTTTAAGTTATAAAATATAACTTTTGATATTTTGGCATGGAAATATTAATATTTTAATATTAATAGCAATTATCGGATAATGGATTTTAGTGTTTGAAAATCATATAAAAATGATTTTTAAGGTATTAAAAATACTTTGATATATTATAATTATATTATAATATTATGTAATGATTTTCATTAATATTTTATATTAAATGAATATTAATGATTAAGGTATTATGTGGTATTTAATTCATTTAAATACGATTTCAAGGATTGAAAAATGTTGATAAATGGTAATAATTATCCGAAAATTATTACGAGCCTAGGAAAAATGTTTTGTCTGATTAGAAATTATCTGTGATAATGGTTAAGTGTTAAGTCAGAGTTTAATTGAACTTAAACTCGATTTTTGTCTGACTAAACAGTCGGGATGATAGAATTGTGTCGGTTTTAAGTCAGACTGAAATAGTTTGACTTGATGCTATGTCTTATGTGCTGTATAGACGGATAGGCTTATGTGATAATGTGTTTAGGTTATTCAGTGGATATAAATATAACAGTATTATACTGTGATGATATTATTCTAATATTGGAGATGTATATTATTAATATTAGGTCTTCGGGGTAAAGCGTTATTAAATTACGTGCGGTAATCAACGGTTCAGGCAAGTTTTCTTGTACTTAACTCTAATAAGAGTAGTTTATTCAAGCTTATGGTTAATCATTGCTGATTGCCAGGAAAATTGTATTCTGTACATCTTGCATGTATAAGTCAGGTATGAAAGGCTGATCACCTTCATTACCAGTTGGTTCAGAAATGTTGTTCATGTAAAATACTTGTTCAGTAAAAAAAAATTATTCGTGCTAATTCTCAATTATATTGACGAATTATAGCAAGTCCTTTATTCATACTCTTCAATCATGATATATCGTTAAATTGTTGTATTTAAACTTGCTGGGCAACTTTTATGCTCACCCTTGCTATATCATGATAAAACATTGCAGCTAAGGCGAATGCGTTCGGATACAAGAAACGATTAAAGTTAAGTTCAGCTTGGGATATAAAGTGCAGTTAGTTAGTAATAGAATAGTTTGATAAATATGGTTGTGTAATAGATATTTTATGAAATGTGTAATAAGTTAAGGTTACTCGATTTTGGGTAATAGTGTGTAATGTATTGTATAAACAACTTATGTTTATATCTTCCGCAAATAGTGATAGAAATAGTATACCGGATCCTAGGTGATTTGGGGCCCGGATTCGGGGATGCTACAACTATTATTCATGATAATTAACGAATAACAAATAAATCAACCTTATTATGAAATTATTTACTTATTCGTAATACTAATTAATTCCATCATTAGTTAAATTAGTATTTTCTCAATTCATCATCTTGCCACACTAGGCATAACTCCACAAGTTTAAACTAAGCTTCTCATCGCTTTTGCTTCATTGTTTAATTATCACTTAGCTTAATCAATTAAAATGCTCATCACAACACATGTCGATGCTATATATATATATATATATATATATATATATATATATATATATATATATTCAAATAAATATGCAAACAAATCTTTATTCTTAATATTATAATTTATTAGAATTCGCGGGTATTATAGAAACCCTAATTGCAAAATTAGAATGTTTAATGTTAATTAGTGGACCTAAACCTAATTAGCAAGTTTTTATTAATTGAAAACCTAAACTATTTTAATAAACCCATTTTATAAGTTTTAGAAACTAAAATTTTATTTTTATTTTACAAACCCTAAATTGGAAATCCTACAAAATTAATTGTGTTAAACCTTAGGGTTAAACCCTAAGGGTTGATCAAGATTACTAGTTTGCCATTAAAAATCCAATGAAATGGACCAAAATACCTTTGTGCATGTTTTATTAAGCTAACCTGTCAAAATAGCCAAAACTTTAGTTGCTCAACCACTTTTACCAACCCCATTTGACATTTAACACCAACTATCAGCTGAATTCAGTAACATACATTGTATACATGTAATATATATAGATCTAAGGAGAGAGAAAGTGTATCATTAAGCTCATTTGGTCACTAATGCTCATCCTTGACCCTCTCTATCTAATAGCTTTCGAAATGTTGTAGTATATTAGTCCCAAAACACAGCCCCACTAACACAGATCACAAATCAGTAGCCAAGAAAACAGATTTGATGCATAATAGGTATAAAACCCTAACCAAAATTTTGACCCTTGATCTTCTGTAAAAGTTGTGATTATGTGTTGTAATATGTTCTATGTAGTGTCTATAAGTGATCTGGGTTGCTAGATATTAGATCAATAACATCAAGAGGCTCGGATATGAAGATTTTAAAAATCTGGAAAAAATTAATTTTTTTGTCTGATAGTCAAATGTCAGACCTTGTAAATCTTTGGTTGTTAATGATTTTGTGTGTTTTATGTTTTATATTTGTAGTATGTCATGAGGTCTTTGTTCTGGAGTTTGAATTAGGACCAAATAATGCATGGATTAAAAGTTATTCTTGGTCAAAGTCAGTTGACCGACCATGACCAAGTGATTTATGGGTAACCAAGAAATCCTTTAAACGTGTCTGACAAGATTTTCAAAGACCCATAATTGTCAGGTTTTATGTGTATTGATGATGTTTTTGTATCTATGGTGTAGCCTGGTATCTGTACTTTAGATAAGTCTCATTATATTACTCAAATCATAAAAAGATAAAATATAGTGGATGGTGAAAGTAGCTTGGATGATCACGATAATCGTTTTCTAGAATTTCCAGAAAATCAAGATTACTGACTCTGACAGACTTTGATTTACATGGATCTAGATGTTGTGATGCGTTTAGATCAATTTATATGTTAGATCTGCTCACTTGTATGTTGGCTACACACTGGAACCATTGGACCATCATTTAATCACACATAACTCGATTTAATTAAGGCATAAAGTAGCTATCAAGCACTGCCTGGGTTTCTGGGTAACCCAAAAAACCCAGGAAGGGCCTGACAGCCACTTTGGACCTTAAGATCTTGCTTGTATGTTGTATTTAGACCCTGTTAGTTGATGATTCATGTATCATTACATTAATACTACACGATCATTACAAGACCCCGCCCAGAAACATCTTTAGCACTATGTCACGATCGGCTAAACCTAGCCCCTTAGCAACTGACTGTCAGTGTTCTTGAGCCTCAAGAACACCAACAGTGACAGAAAGAGCCGTTAAAGGGTACAACAACACATTTAATTATTTTAATTTTCTGAATTTCTAAAAAATGATTAAAACTAGAAAATAAATTTTGAAAATTACAAAAAATGGTTTTAAAAATTATTTTAAATTATGAAAAATAACTTTTAATTATTTGGATATTTTTCATTAATATTTATAATTATTTAAATATTAATGATATTTAATTTATTTAATTAGTGTATTAAATAAATTAGAAAAAAATGATTTTTATGTTATAAAAATCATTTTAAATAAAAATAAAGTATTTAAAAATATTTTTTAATTATAAATGTAACTTTTAATATATTGTGATGAATTTCATTAATTAATTAAAATTAATGGTAATTAAAGTTATTTAATAAATGTATTAAATAAATTGTTGAAAATAGAATTAATGATTTAAAAATTATAGAAAATTGATTTAAAGGATTATAAAAATATTTTAAGTTATAAAATATAACTTTTTATATTTTGTCATGAAAAATACTAATATTTTAATATTAATTATACTAGATTTATTAATACTTATATTAAATAAATTAGTTTAAAAATGATTTTAATATTATAAAAATCATTTTAAATGAAAATAAAGAGTTTAATAATATTTTAAGTTATAAAATATAACTTTTAATATTTAAAGGTAATTTTCATTAATTATTTACTATTAATGATATTAGAATTATTTAATAATTATATTAAATAAATTAGTTGAAAAATGATTTTAATATTATAAAAATCATTTAAAATGAAAATAAAGTGTTTAAAGTTATTTTAAGGATAATTTCATTAATAATTTAATATTAATGATTATTAATTTATTATAAATGATATTGGAGTTATTCAATAACAATATTAAATAAATAATTTAAAAATAATTTTATTGATTTAAAAATTATTTAAAAAGGAAATAAATGGATTTAAAATATTTTAAGTTATAATTAAGGACTTTTTATATTTTGATGAATAAGACATTAATAATTAAATATTAATGATAATTATTTAAAAATGATTTTAATTCTTTTAAAAATCATTTAAGGATAATATTAATACTTCAAAATTATTTTGAGTTATTATAAATAACTTTAACATTTAGGCAATGGTTTCATTAATAGTTTAATAATAATTAAATATTAATGATAATGGAATTATTTAATATTTAAATCATTTAATAATGATTCCGGTGTTTGAAAATTCATGATAAATTATAATAATTATTTTAAAATTATTATAAGTCATTTAAAAATAATGTGAGTGATACTTACAGATATTAAATTACAGGATAGAGTCTTAGACTCGATAATTACCCGATAAAGCCGTCGGTACACAGACATGTTTCAGAAATTGATCTAGACTTAGATATTTTGATTGTATTAATGTTTGTTTGTGATTCAATGACTGTTGAATATGTGTGACAATGTGATTAGGTTATGTGTTGACTGTAATAAGCAATATTATGTGTTACGATATGTTATTCTAATCAGTAAAATGATCTTATTATTGATAGGTTGCTATATAAAAGATAAAATCTAAGTTACGTTTTGTAAGCAGCAGACCAGGCAATTATCATACCTTTGCATTTTCTTTATGCAATGGACATGAGTAAGAAGTTTCAGAATTAAATTATTATTGTACTAGATTATTAAATTTATTGTCGTATATATTATATCTGATCATTGTTTATCAACATGATATTATATTATATAACTCATATATATATATATATATATATATATATATATATATATATATATATATATTCTGTCCATTAATTTCTATATATGGTTATACAAGTGTCCCCACTTGGATAATCATTGTATTTAATCACATGTTGATATATATATATATATAAAGCCATCTAAGCTATTTGACCCAGCTAGACACAAATTAAGAAATATCGTTGAATAAGTTAAAACCTTTTTGTATCCAATCAAATTGTTTTGGTTCAGATTCCCGACTAAGTATGAATATCCCGATCAAGGGAAAACTTTTATGCACCCAAGGCAGACAGAGTGAACGATAACATCGTTCTTGTAATGTAGTATTGATCAATACAGGGCACATGGGATGTACACCCTCGCGCCCGTAAGTTATGACGGTTTGCAGATGAAGTTCTGTTAAAACCTTATCGAAAAATTAAAACAATGTTCATAGCATGTCTCCTTAACCCTATTATAGTCAATACGTAGTTTCAAAAATGTGATTTAGAGTTGTTATGTTATTTTTATAGATTTAGTTTACTTCACAACTATTGAATCGTTGTAGAAGTGATGTATAAAGAAAATATTTTATTTTTTTAGCTATTTATATTTATAATTGTTAATATTTGCTGGGCACTCAAATGCTCACCCTTGCTTAATTTAAATATTTTCAGCTAAGTGTGAACAGCTAGAAGGTTCGGCCAAGAATAAGGAAAAAAGAAGGCAAAAAGAATATGTTTAATGATATCTTTTGTAAATAGTTAAATTGTATTAAGACAATGATATGTATTATCTATCATGTAAGGAATTATAGTAAAGGTTGCGTACTTGGGATTAAACTCTGATATATGTAAACTAAGTTTGATTTTTATATTATTATTAGTACTATTACGCACCGAGTTCGGGTTTTAAGTACCCGAATTTAGGGGCGTCACAGCATGGTATCAGAGCTTAGGGTTTGAAACCTTAGGTGGGTTAGACCTTAGGCTATAACCTTAGGACATAGGAAAACGTTGAAAATATAAATAACTTATACAGAGTTTATAAGGAGATGAATTGAATAAATTCATCGTTAAGCAAAATAAAAGATAACTTGTATAAAACTATTATTTGCTGTGTGTATATATTAATAGATAATCATGATAATCTATGTGTGTAGATGTCAAATAGAAAAGAATTAGGATACCCTCAGATTATAAAAAAAGAGTAGATCTCCATGATCGAGCCAATATCAAAGCCAATAGCTGAAATAGAGGCTCACATTGAAAGCTACCTCAATGAGGTGGTTATTTTTGGAAAATGTAGTACCAGACCCAGAAATGATAGTATAACTGATAGGTAGAGTATAGTTACAGAATATAAGGTCGAGCTCGAGTTCTTAAACTCATATGTTTGTGATGCATTCTTAAACTCATGATATGTAGTATGTTTGACGAACTAAGTATAGTTAAGTGTAGATGGATTATTGAGGATTATGGGAATATATAGAATACTAAGTAATTGATCATTAGTGAATGTGTAGAGATAAGTAGTATTCGTATTACTTAAATATGTATGATTCTATGTTGTGTATATGATAAGTATGTTTGTATAAGGTAATATTCACAACTTTCGTATAACTTATGGCAGTGATTCCTGACTTGTGTGTCACAAAGGAATAAGTAAGGTTTAAAGCGGTATGTGTTATGGTATGTCAAGTGCTAGTAATATGAGATTATGTGGGATTAATGAAATAAATTAGCATAAAGATAGTAATTATTTATCTGAACACTGGTTAATACAGTAAACCAAGTTTTAAAAAATCTAATATTTTGAGTACATGACTATTTGTGTAAGACCCCAAATTATTAATAAATAAAATTTAATTTCCTCTATTTATCATTTTGAAATTGTAAGGGTTGATTTGATAAATGTGGTTAGTTATAGATAAAATACGCAAATATTTCAAATAAGTAAGTGGTTATAAAATACTCATTGTTGTCGGAGAATATTCGTTTGGTAGTTGAATATTCTTGCTGTCGGGGAATATTCGTACGACGGCGCAGCCTTGTGTGGGCCCCATAACGAAAAGCAATTGGATGAAGAAAATGACAAGTATAAGTTGTTTATAAATAATGGCGCAGTTGTTATCGTTAATACTGTTGGAATACCCGGTGGTTAAAACACAGTAATACGCGTTGTTGAACAGTAGCACACGGTATTGTACCAATTATTGATTCTTACGTAAGAAGGCACTACTCAATAATTGTTACAGTAATTACTGTTCTGTATTTTATTTTATTGATTCAATAATTGATGTGTTGATTTTTTTATATTACTGTTGTTTCAATAATTATCACTACAGAGTATTTTCCATTATCAGAGCAATAATTCATATTATCTAAATAATATTATTAGATAACATTATTGGCAATATCTAGAAAGTTCTGTCTAAGGAGAGGTTTGGTCACCTAATTGCACGCCAGTAAGCAGAAATCCTTATTGGAAAGTCCTCTCTTTCCTGGGAACGGCCTGGTTGCCAGTACTGTGATTCTGTAATATTATTTTTGAATAATTAATTATTGATTTATATGAAGAGGAAAATATTGATTTTATGTGGATATAGATGGAGAAAAATTTTAAAGTGGCAATTGTTAAAAAATGATATTTTATCTTTTCTAATAAAATAATTTATTATTATATTTTAATAATATAATAATGGTGATATTTTAACAATGAATGTGGGATATATGAGTATATTAGGAGGAAGAGTATTTTTGTTGCAAAAGTTGTTTAAAACATGTTAAACATGTTGGTGGACCCATTTCTTGATTGAAATTTGATTATAGCCTGTAAAATCGCCCGTTTATGGATTTCAGTCAATTTCTATTTGGAATTTGGAAAAACATTCTTCTGCAAAGTTGTAGAGAATTCAATTTCCTATAAAAACTCACGAGATTCGATTTTTCTGATAAAAGGGCTATTTATTATGAATTATTGAAGTTCCGAGATTCTAGAATAATTGATTTTTGGAAGTTTAAAGAAAAACGTTTTTATTGTTTTGTTTGGCCCCCCATGCGTTGCAAATGACTAAAATTAGATTTTCAAAGTAGGCGTAGGAAAATTTTTCTAATTATTAATATTATATTAAATTTTCTGCTTTGGTGTTTTAAGCATTTTTCTATAAATATGGTGCTTAGGTTAGAATTGAAAATCACACCAGAAACTAAAGATTTCTCTCTCTTTCTCTCTCTATAATATCGAGCGTATTTGTGAGTATTTTAGTACTTTAAGTATTGCTATACGGTGCAAATTCTTTCAGCACTATATCCAGTATTCAAGTCAGAAGTACTATTTTTTCTGAGGTAAGGGATGTTATTTTTTTCGAAAATGCTATTATTTCTTCAATATCATTATGCCAAAATATTGGTTGGAAATTTTTATCAAATTTGGAACTTTTTCATGTCGGGGTTACTATTCATGAGTTACTATTCACGAGTTACTATTCATGAGTTACTATTCACGAGTTACTATTCACGAGTACTATTCACGAAGCGTGATGATGTTTTTTTGTGAAATTTCTATCTTTTGAGGTCGGAGTTACTATTCATGTATACGGTACTATTCACGTATATGGCACTATTCACGTATATGGCACTATTCACGAATATGACACTATTCACAGAAAAATTAAATTTTTTTTTCTGTGTCCAAGATTGAATGTTATGATTCATATCTTTGATTGGATCTATGTTTTGATCTTTATTCTTGAATTTTACTCCAATCTGGTTATTTATGAAGTATTTTTGAACTTGAATTATTTAAAGTACGAATCCTTAATACTTGTTCTTTTGTTTCACTGGATTCGTTTTCTTTAAAAGATTTTTCATCGTCCTCAGTCCTTAATGATGATATAACTGAATATCTTTGGCCCGTAGTGCAAAGATGAATGATTTCTTGATGATTATCTTTGGCCCGTAGTGCAAAGATGAACAGGTGTTGAGATGAACATGACCGACTGATTAATATCTTTGGCCCATAGTGCAAAGATGAAAAGGTGTTTAGATGAACATGACTAACTGATGAATATCTTTGGTCTATAGTGCAAAGATAAATATTTGATTCCAGATATATATTGATTGATGTTACATGGATAAAATATCGACGATGAACTTTTAAATTCATATATAGAAGATAGTAGTTTGCATTCTCTACTAAACTCTTCTAATGAATTATTATTTCCGTTGCGAATATTAATTTAAAACTGGTTATCTATTGCATTCTATTAGATATTTCCCTGTTGAGGACTAACGATAATTTGTTCTATATTATCTTAGTCATAATGTTCTTTACTGGGCTAGTTGAGCTCACCCTTTTCCTTGTTGTTCCATTTTTCTTCTCAGGAGGCGAGAATGTTGCGAGTACTAGTCGGGGTGTGGAATGATGGTTCTAGAAGTTGTTCTAGTAGTGCTCACTATTCTGTAAAAGAGTGTATTAATAATTGTAATGAGGACTTATTTGAGTGTGGATATTGTCTAGATGACAATATTTGTATTTAAACTCACAGTTTTTAAGTTGTATTAATAAAGTTGTAGTTGTTTCTGTACCATGTATTTGGCGACTCAGAATGGGTGTTGTAAACCTATTTTGGGGGCGTCACAGTTGGTATCAGAGCTTAGGGATATGGTCTCTGGCGGAGATCGGAGAATAGTACTAGGAGGGGAGAGACGAGTACTCCTTCGCTAGTATGTCATACCTAAGCTTATTTGTTGGTCAGTCAAACTATATGGTTAATATATGATATGTTAATTTGTTTAATTAACCCTTGTTTTATTGCAGTATTTAAGAATGGCAGCTGAGAATATTAACGGTGGAGTTAATGAGACCGTGGAAACACCTTTAATCACTACCCAGGGGAACGTGCAACAGGAAGCCAATATTCCTCCTGTAAACAACACCACTGAGCAGACGGTGAACAACGGGATGTTTAGGAGATTTTTGTAGTTCATGCAAAACCAGACGAGGGAGACTCGTGCACAAAATACGGGTGGAAATGCTAGCAATGCACGGCTTGTCATAGCCAGGCAATTCAAAGAGTTGGGACCACCAGAATTTATGGAAAAGCTGGATCCAATCATAGCGGAAACGTGGGTCAAGAAAATTATCAAGATATTCGATGTCTTGGGATGCACAGGAGGAACAGAAGGTTCCATTCGCCACCTTTATGTTACGTGGCGAGGCAGACTACTGGTGGGAGTCTATGAAACGGACCCAGCCTGCCGCACCCAGCATGTCTTGGGAAACATTTTAAAAACTTTTCAACGAAAAATACTTTCCTGAAAGTATTCGCCATATGAAAGAGGTAGAGTTTATTAGACTAGAACAAAACAACATGACGGTGTCCCAATACGAGGCGAAGTTCGCAGAGTTATCCAGGTTTACACCTCATTTTGTAGAGAATGAGAAACGAATGACGAGGATGTTTCTGAGAGGTTTAAAACCCGAGATTTGCCAATATCTTATCTCTCATAAATTTTCTTTATATCTAGATGTTGTCAACAGGGCTCAATTATTAGAGCGAGATAGCGAGTACGTTCAACCAAGAGACCGCAACCAATATCATACCGGTTACAGCAGTCATCAATACAACGATAACCAGCAGAGAAAGAAAAATACGGACAAGAGCGACAACCACTCTGGTGGTAATCGTGGCCATGAAAATAGAAGAAGCGAGTCGGGGGGGGGGGGAGATTTTAAAAAAAGGAGATTCAACAATGACACTACGAAGACGTTAGCACCGGCAGCAACTGGTTTTAAGGGAGGAGAACGACCACCGGTCGTATGCTATAAATATGGAAAAGAGGGACACATCAGTCCAAACAGTCCATAACAGTTCAAGGTTTACTATAATTATGGAAAGGAAGGACATATCGCTCGAGATTGTACGGTAGCGAAACCAAGCCCAGTGGGGATGGTAACTCAAAAGGCTGTTCCAGAAAAGTCAAAGTCAACGGTTCCTGGAAGAGCGTTTGTCGTGACTGTTTAACATGCAAGGAACCCAAACGAGGTGATCACGGGTAAGCTAATCATAAATTCATGCGAAGTTTATACGTTACTAGATACCGGTGCTACCCATTCTTTTATCTCTTCTACTTGTGCTCAACGTTTAAACTTGATTCCAGAGAAGTTAGACTTTGACTTATCTGTTGAAACTCCGTTATGAGAAACTTTCATTACATCCACTATTTATAAATCTTGTTTGATCCAAGTTGGCACCATCACATTACCCGTTGACCTTATTTCTTTAAAGATACTTGCTTTTAATATGATTTTGGGGATTGATTGATTAACTACTCATCATGTCAAAATTGATTGCTTTCGTAAGGTTGTTAGTTTTCATATTCCTAAGCAACCTATTATTCGAATTCAAGCAACCAAACCATTGAAGTCAAACACTTTCATATCGAGCCATAAAGTCATTCGTTTATTGAAAAATGGATATCAAGTTTTCTTAGCCCATATTATGGACTTGAATAAAAATATGTCGGATTTGAATGATATTTCTATTGTTAGTAAATTTCCTGATGTATTTCCTGAAGAATTTCTTGGCTTACTCCCAAAGTGTGATATTGAATTTTGTATCGACTTTGAACCCGGTACAAAACCCATTTCTAAAATCTCATGGCTCCTATTGAACTTCAGGAGTTAAAAATTCAACTGTAGAAGTTTATACCCGAGCCTTTATCTGGTGACTTCCTTTGTGGAATGCACCGAAGCCAGACTCTCCGTAGGGGATGCCATATTTATGTGATAATAAACTGATAGGTACCATTGTGACGTGCTATCCAAGATTGGGATATGAGTCATAGTTGAGAGCAACCTAAGTCAATATTCGAAATACGTAGCTTTCTAGGCTTAGTTGGTTATTATCGGAGATTCGTGGAAAGATTTTCTCGAATCGCTACTCCATTAACTCAGCTGACTCGTACAGATACAAAATTCGATTGGATCAAGGAATGTGGAAAGAGCTTCAAAGAACTCAAGGGGAGTCTCATTTTGGTATATGTTCTGACCATACCATCCTGGAAAAGCGAACGTGGTAGCTGATGTGTTGAGTAAAAGATCGTATAAAAGTACGAATGCGATATTGTCAAAGACCCATTTCATATAACTTACAAATGATAGATATAGAGTTAAAGACTCTAGGGACTCACGTGATGATATACAAGTAGAACCGACTTTAATCGATAAAGTTAATAACGTTCAAGCTACACACCGGAGCTGATGAATATGAAGAAGGAGGTACAAGAAGGTGTTATTCCAAAAGCGAGAATTGGTGATGTGAGGAAAGCTCAAACCTTCGATTTATTAGTCCATTTGAAATCCTAGATCGAATAGAAACTGTTGCCTATAGACTCGTTTTACCGCCAAGTATGACGTGTGTTCATAACGTTTTTCACGTATCGATGTTACGTAAATATGTGGACGACCCGAACCATATTATTGAGTTAGAACCGGACGAGATAGCCGAAGACTTAACGTATGAAGAGGTACCCGTCAAGATTTTGGATAGGAAGGAGCATGTCCTACGCACGAAGGTCATACCATAAGTTAAAGTTTTGTGGAGAAACCATGCTATTGAGGAAATGACCTGGGACTTGGAAACAAAAATAAAAGCGAGGTATCCTCATCTTTTCGAAACACCAGGTACGTACGTCAATTTCGAGGATGAAATTTAATAAGGAGGGGAGGTTGTAAGACCCCAAATTTTTAATAAATGAAATTTAATTTCATCTATTTATCATTTTGAAATAGTAAGGATTGATTTGATTAATGTGGTTAGTTATGTGTAAAATGCACAAATATTTCAAATAAGTAAGTGGTTATAAAATACTCATTGTTGTCGGAGAATATTCGTTTGGTAGTTGAATATTCTTGTTTTCGGGGAATATTCGTACGACAGCGCAGCCTTGTGTGGGCCCCATAACGGAAGGAAATTGGATAAAGAAAACGACAAGTATAATTTATTTATAAATAACGGCGCAGTTGTTACCATTAATATTGTTGGAATACCCAGTGGTTAAAACACAGTAATACGCGTTGTTGAACAGTAGCACACGGTATTGCACCAATTATTAATTCTTACATAAAAAGACACTACTCAATAATTGTTGCAGTAATTACTGTTCAGTATTTTATTTTATTGATTCAATAATTGCTGCGTTGATTTTTTTATATTACTGTTGTTTCAATAATTATCACTACACAATATTTTCTATTATCGGAGCAATAATTCATATTATCTGAATAATATTATTAGATAAAATTATTGGCAATGTCTACAAAGTTATGTCTAAGGAGAGGTTTGGTCACCTAATTGCGCGCCAGTAAGCAGAAATCCTTATTGGAAAGCCCCCTCTTTCTTGGGAATGACCTGGTTGCCAGTACTGTGATTCTGTAATATTATTTGTGAATAATTATTTATTGATTTATATGATAAAGAAAATATTAATTTTATGTGGATATAGATGGAAAAAAAATTTAAAGTGACAATTGTTAAAAAAATAATATTTTATCTTTTCTGATAAAATAATTTATTATTATATTTTAATAATATAATAATGGTGATATTTTTACAATGAATGTGGGATATATGAGTATATGAGGAGGAAGAGTATTTTTGTTGTAAAAGTTATTTAAAATATGTTAAACATGTTGGTGGACCCATTTCTTGACTGAAATTTGATTATAGCCTGTAAAATCGCCCGTTTATGGATTTCGGTCAATTTCTGTTTAGAATTTGGAAAAACTTTCTTCTACAAAGTTGTAGAGAATTGAATTTCCTATAAAGACTCGCGAGATTCAAATTTTCTGATAAAAGGGCTATTTATTATGAATTATTGAAGTTCCGAGGTTCCAGAATAATTAATTTTTGGAAGTTTAAAGAAAAACATTTTTATTATTTTTGTTGGCCCCCCCCCCCCCCATGTGTTGCAAATGGCTGAAATCAGATTTTCAAAGTAGGCGTAGGAAAAATTTTCTAATTATTAATATTATATTAAATTTTCTGCTTTGGTGTTCTAAGCATTTTCCTATAAATAGGGTTCTTAGGTTAGAATTGAAAATCACACCAGAAAGTAAAGATTTCTCTCTCTTTCTCTCTCTATAATATCGAGCATATTTGTGAGTATTCTAGTACTTTAAGTATTGCTATACGGTGCAAGTTCTTTCAGCACTATATCCAGTATTCAAGTTAGAAGTATTATTTTTTTCTGAGGTAAGGGATGTTATTTTATTCGAAAATGATATTATTTCTTCAATATCTTTATGCCGAAATATTGGTTGGAAATTTTTATCAAATTTGGAACTTTTTCATGTTGGGGTTACTATTCATGAGTTACTATTCACGAGTTACTATTTATGAGTTACTATTCACGAGTTACTATTCATGAGTACTATTCACGAAGCGTGATGATATTTTTTTATGAAATTTCTATCTTTTGAGGCCGGAGTTACTATTCACGTATACGGCACTATTCACGGATACGACACTAATTCACAAAAAAATTAAATATTCTTTTCTATGTCCAAGAGTGTCTGTTATGATTCATATCTTTGATTGAATCTATGTTTTGATCTTCATTCTTGAATTTTACTCCAATCTGGTTATTTATGAATTATTTTTGAACTTGAATTATTTAAAGTACGAATCCTTAATACTTGTTCTTTTATTTCACTGGATTCATTTTCTTTAAAATATTTTTCATCGTCCTTAGTCATAAATGATGATATAACTGAATATCTTTGGCCCGTAGTGCAAAGATGAATGATTTCTTATTGAATATCTTTGGCGCGTAGTGCAAAGATGAACAGGTGTTGAGATTAACATGACTGACTGATTAATATCTTTGGCCACTAGTGCAAAGATGAACAGGTGTTGAGCTCACCCTTTTCCTTGTTGTTCCATTTTTCTTCTCAGGTGGCGAGAATGTAGCGAGTACTAGTCGGGGTGTGGAATGATGGTTCTAGAAGTTGTTCTAGTAGTCCTCACTATTCTGTAAAATAGTGTATTAATAATTATAAAGAGGACTTATTTGAGTGTGGATATTGTCTAGATGACAATATTTGTATTTAAACTAACAGTTTTTAAGTTATATTAATAAAGTTGTAGTTGTTTCTGTACCATGTATTTGGCGACTCAGAATGGGTGTTGTAAACCTATTTTGGGGGCGTCACAATTTGAGTAGACAATTTCGTGTTATATGTTAAACGTATACGATAAGTATTAAGGTAAGAATAATTTATGATGATGTCGCCAAGACAAAAACGAAATACACGGATAGAAGAACCTGTCAACAAAGCTGGAAGACAACCAGACCCGATACAGAATTTTGCGAATATGGGCGATCAAGCTATGCAGAACGGAATACCAGCCGCGAAGAATTAGTCAAATAATTGATTGACAAACTTTGAAGACTTCAAGGCAGACGTACTGCCAAGATTTATTGGATCAACGGAGCATAAGGTAAAGGACTGTCCAAAAAGGAGAATAAAGACACAAAGCGTAAGTACATGGGAAAAGTAGCTGGACGCTGGCGACTACGAGACCAACTTCGACGAACGAACCAACAGAATCAACCACAAGAGTCTTCAACTTGACTGTTCAGGATTCGGTAGCAGCCGGGGATGCAACTCCAGGTATTATTCAAAAAATTTTATTTTATTATACATAATTTTCTTATATATAGTAAATTATTTTATAAAGATATTTTGAAGGAGGAATTTAAGTTATCTTAGAAATCAAATTTCTGCTTAATAAGATAGATAAACTTTTTGCTGAATAGTTAAAGATCGGTTCGATCGATTATGATCGAGATCTACTTGTAATATTTGTGTATGCTATGTACCCTTGTATGTATAGGTTTTAAAATGGTGATTCCGGGGACAGAATCATTATAAGGGGGGTGAATGGAATAACCCGATATTTTTCTATATAATTAAATCAGAATTTTTGCGAATAAATTTTTTTATTTAGTTATTATTATTTTTAAAGATGAGGATTTGTACAAGATAAGGAGTATGTATTTATGTGATAAAAAAATATATTTATTACACGAATAATTTTAAATAATTTTATTTTAGAATTATTGATTATTATAAATTATATTCTTATAGTACTTTATTTTATAGTAGAAATATTTTTATTAATTATTTTCCATGAAAATATAATTATATATTGTAAAACCCCAACTTTTTGAATAAAGACGAATTTTCTATAAATATTATTTTTAAATATTATGGAGTGAAATTGATATAATAGTTGTGGGTAATATTAATAAATTTTGCAAAGTACGCAAGTTGTTATATAATATTCGATTGGTCGGGGAATATTCGTTTTAACAGGGAATATTAGTACAACGGCACAATCATTGGTGGACCCCACAATGGAATTATTGTCGAATTGAGAAAACGAAAAAAATACTTTATGAAAATAACGGCGGAAGTTTTATCGTTAACTGTTGAAACACCCGGTGTTAAAAGTACAGTAATACGCGTGGTTGCATACTAGCACACAGTGTTGATTATTGATGCTTACGTGATAAGTCACTCAGTTTTGTTGGTATTATTAATGTAATAATACATAATTATTTTTTATATAAAACAGATTATTTTTATAAAGTTATTCTATAAATAGAATATATTATATTCTATTATGCATAGTGTTGCATAGTGTCTGCATAACGTTTTGTATAGTAAAATCTTTTTATATAAAATAGAATACTTTTATAAAGCTATCTGTTTTATTAGACAATAATTAGAATATATTATATTTTATTATGCATAGTGTTTGCATAGTGCCTGCATAGTGTTTGCATAGTAAAATCTTTTATAAAGTTATTCGTTTTAGTAGATTATAAACAGAATATATTATATTTTATTTAAAAGATTTTGCTATAAATATGGACCGTCAGATTAAATTTAATCAATATAGACCGTTCATGAGTTAGTTAGTATGCAGTTCATTTTCTATAAATAAAAGCTCATTCCTTCATTATTTTCTTACGAATTCACTGAAACTCTAGAGAGAGAAAATTATAGAGAGAAAGAAGAAAGTATTCTGCTACTTCACTACTTATATATCCAGTACTCTTCTTCTTAAGGTAGGGAATATTATTTGTTGTATTCGTAAGGAGTGTTATTTCTTTTTTTCGTCTTAATGAAGAGAACTTATGTTATTCCATTATTTATTATTCTGTTGGAATAACATGTACACGCAGGCTACCCTATACATGGTGACATTCTTCTAATATTCTGTTCTTTATTATTCTGTCGGAATATCTTGTCTGTGCGTTTACGCCGGACCTGGTTCCATTAATTATTATTCTGTCAGAACATCCTGTCTGTGCGTTTACGCCGGACCTGGTTCCATCCTTTATTATTCTATTGGAATATCATGTATGTGTGTTTTACGCCGGACCTGGTTCCGTTATTTATTATTCTGTTGGAATAACCTGCATGTGCGGTCTAGAGGATAGCATTAGTAGTCCTCACTATTCTATGAAATAGTGTGATAATAATTATAATGAGGACTCCTTTTGAGTTTGTATAATCTCTAGTAGATAATATTTGTATTCAAACTCACAGTTTATGTTTTGTCGTATTGTACACGACAGTTGTATTAGTAAGTTATATTTGAATTCTATACCATGTATTTGGTGACCCAAGATGGGTGATGTATACCTAATTTTGGGGGCGTCACATATATTATTTAAATAATATATGCAAAGATTATTAGAATTATTATAATAATTAATCTATTTCATTATATGAATTTATGCTAGATTATTTAAGTTAATTATTTTAACTTAATTAATAAGTTAAGTATGAAGAATAAATCAGATATGTAATCCAAATCCTAATTTTGGATTTTGAACAAGGAATGAGAATACTAATATCATATTTATTATATTTTGATTTTTTAGTGCTATAAATATGTACGGTATGTACGTATTGATAATGGTTGGTCAATTATGGTGTATTATGTCCAAACCCTAGTATTAATTTATTTCACCCTATTGTGAAATTCAAATGGGAAATTTGAGACTGTGATGTAACTGTGTTATGTGAATTATGTCGTGTATTATAGAATTTAAAGTAATTAGGTAAAGCCCTAATTATACTTAGAAAACCTAAATAGTTAAGAACCCTAATTTCTAAATTAGTAAACCTAATTTCTAATTTAGTAACCATAATTAAAAAGTCAAATACCTAGCTTAAGACTGTTATGTAATCATGTTAAAGTAATTAACGACCGGTGTTGTAGATATTAACACTAATTAGGGAGAACCCTAATTTTTAAAACCTTAATTAATGTTTATAAACCCTAATTTCTAATTTTGGAACCCTAATTTTCAACTGGGGGAAACCCTAATTGCAAAATAATAATGTTTAATGTTAATTAGTGGACCTAAACCTAATTAGCAAGTTTTTATTAATTAAAAACCTAAACTATTTCAAGAAACCCTAATTACAAGTTTTAGAAACTAAAATTTTATTTTATATTACAAACCCTAAATTGGAAATCCTATTAAATTAATTATGCTAAACCTTAGGGTTAAACCCTAAGGATTTGTCAAGATTACTAGATTGCCATTAAAAATCTAATGCAATGGACCAAAATACCCTTGTGCATATTTTATTAAGCTAACTTGTCAAAATAGCCAAAAATTTAGTTACTCAACCACTTTTACCAACCCCATGTGGCATTTAACACCAATTATCAGCTGAATTCAGCTACATACATTGCATACATGTAATATATATAGATCTAAGTAGAGAAAAAGTGTATCATTAAGCTCATTTGGTCATCAATGCTCATCCTTGACCCTCTCTATCTATAAGCTTTGAAATTTTGTAGTATATTAGTCCCAAAAAACAGCCCCACTAACACACATCACAAAGCAGTAGCCAAGAAATCAGATTTGATGCATAAAGGTATAAAACTCTAACCAAAATTTTGACCCTTGATCTTTTGTTAAAAGTTGTGATTATATGTTGTAATATGTTCTATGTAGTGTCTATAAGTGATCTGGGTTGCTAGATGTTAGATCCATAACATCAAGAGGCTCGAATTTGAAGATTTCAAAAATCCAAAAAATTTTATTTTTTTGTATGACAGTCAAATGCCAGACCCTGTAAATCTTTGGTTGTTAATGATTTTGTGTATTTTATGTTTTATATTTGTAGTATGTCATGAGGTCTTTGTTCTGGAGTTTGAATCAAACTAAATAATGCATGGATTAAAAGTTATTCTTGGTCAAAGTCAGTTGACCGACCATGACCAAGTGATTTCTGGGTAACCCAGAAATCCTTTAAACATGTCTGACAAGATTTTTAAAGACCCATAGTTGTTAGGTTTTATGTCTATTGATGATGTTTTTGTATCTATGTTGTAGCCTGGTATATGTACTTTAGATCAGTGTCTTTATATTACTCAAATCAGTGTCTTTTGGAGAATTGAAGCAATTGAGCAAGTAAGAAGGATTTAAAGCAGGAACGGAAAAAAGAAGAAGGATTCCAAACCAGTTTTTATTCTCTTTCCCTATCTTTTACTCTTGTATTCTAAATGCTTAATCACTTGTGGATTATGGATCTTAATTCAATGATGATGAACTAATTTTCTATTTAAGACTGGAATGGATCTTATTGTGTAACTGTGATTGACATGCTTCCTTGTTAACTACTGTTGATTATTATCAGATTGTCTATTGTGATTTAGACTTAATTAATTACCTGGCCAGTAATTACCATGATAATCTATATGAACTCGAGAGATGGATTACAGATTTAGATCTAATCATAATAGCATGTGATTGTGTTTTCTGCATGGCGATGGAATTCATTATTTGTGCTTAGGATAGAGATATACCTACACACCGCATGTAAGCTGATAAAGAACTTGGGATTTAAATCATCCTTAATTGTAATTCACATAGACATATAGTGGATTAGTTAATTAGGGTGTTCATCTTAATTCTACCATCTATGGATTTAAGTTGATTTGTTTATGGTACATTGGGAGATGGTCATAGATATTGATGTATTCTTGAGTAACAATTCAGAATAATTAGTGTGACTTAACAGGAAGTATGTTGATTTAAGTGAAGCAATAAGTGAAATTGTAGTCTTAAGTCTCTAACATCTGATTTTAATCTTACGGCAGTTAGTGTTAATTTAGTTAGTGTTAACATCTGATTTAATTTGTGATTTTCATAAGTTTCACAAACTTCATCATTTGTTTAATAAAATTAAGATACTATAAAATTGGTAGTTGTTAGGATAAAGTACAGTTATTTTCTCTATGGGACGATACTCTTCCAATCATATCTTACTTGTGGACTGCATATAGTTGTGTATTTTTACTGGTATAGATTTAGGCAAACAAGTTTTTGATAAATCTATCTTGCTTAATTGCTTCAATTCTACAAAAGCTTGATTCAAAACTAAGGATTTTGCTTTTCTTCTTTCTTTGTCTCTCCATATGTCTTTAATAACTCTGTCATTCCTTCCCTAAATCTGTGACGCCCCCAAAATAGGTTTACACAACCCATTCTGAGTCGCCAAATACATGGTATAGAATTCAAATACAAACTTAATTATACAACTGTCGTGTAAAATACGACAAAACATAAGCTGAGAGTTTTAACACGAATATTGTCTCGTAGACAATATCCAAACTCAAATGGAGTCCTCATTACAATTATTATCACACTATTTTATAAAATAGTGATGACTACTACAGCTACCATCTCGGACCATCACTCCATTCCCCGACTGGTCCCGGCTATGTTCTCATTTCCTAAAGAAAATAATGAAAGCAAAGGGCAAGCTCAACTATCCTAGTAAAGAATATTATGACTAAGATAATGCAGAATAAATTATTATTAGCCTTCAACAGTGTAAAACTGATAGAATATAATAGACATCAAGTTTAACTACAGCGGAACAAGCCCTAAATCTGTGACGCCCCCAAAATAGGTTTACACAACCCATTCTGAGTCGCCAAATACATGGTATAGAATTCAAATACAAACTTAATTATACAACTGTCGTGTAAAATACGACAAAACATAAGCTGAGAGTTTTAACACGAATATTGTCTCGTAGACAATATCCAAACTCAAATGGAGTCCTCATTACAATTATTATCACACTATTTTATAAAATAGTGATGACTACTACAGCTACCATCTCGGACCATCACTCCATTCCCCGACTGGTCCCGGCTATGTTCTCATTTCCTAAAGAAAATAATGAAAGCATAGGGCAAGCTCAACTATCCTAGTAAAGAATATTATGACTAAGATAATGCAGAATAAATTATTATTAGCCTTCAACAGTGTAAAACTGATAGAATATAATAGACATCAAGTTTAACTACAGCGGAACAAGAAATTCATTAGAAGAGTCAAGTAGAGCATGATATCTACTATCTTCTATGATTTAAAAGTCCATCATCAATATTTTATCACTGTAACACAACTCAATAAATAATCCACATCATCGAATTATTTATGCACTACGGGCCAAAGATATTCGTTAGTATCACATCCACGATTTATTCATGCACTACGGGCCAAGGATATTCGTTATTATCACCGATGGTCATGATTATGCCAATAACTTTCCATCAATGCACTATAGGCCAAAGATAACTTTCACCACATCATTTGTCTGTAACATTACAGGTCGTGATTATACCAATACAAACTTTCCTGGTCATAATCATACCAATCAACAGTCCATCTATGCACTACAGGCCAAAGATGACTTTCATCACAATTTAAGCATGAGGATGATGACAATGATATAAGAATTCAATTAAGTGAGAGCAAGGATAAATTTTAAAGATTTATCATTCAACTTATCCATAGTTCAAGAATGTCCAAATTGTCAACATAATAACTGTTTTATGGAGTAAAATTCAAGAATAATATTCATGTATCAAAAATAATTTGGACAGAAAAGAAATTAATTTTTGTCATGAATAATACCCTGGGTGAATAGTATCCTGAGTGAATAGTACCTCGTGAATAGTACTTCATTAATAGTACCTCGAATAAATAAATATTCATGTATTAAAAATAATTTAGACAGAA
Organism: Panax japonicus; assembly: GCA_020205505.1. Taxonomy (NCBI): domain Eukaryota; kingdom Viridiplantae; phylum Streptophyta; class Magnoliopsida; order Apiales; family Araliaceae; genus Panax; species Panax japonicus. The sequence goes on from CM035094.1 coordinate 62,081,499, forward strand.
AAGAAATCATTTTTGTCTTGAATAGTTCCCTGGATGAAAAGTACCCCATGAATAGTACATCATGAATAGTACCCCGTCATGAAAAGTACCCCGAATCCCTGAATGAATAATACCCGAGTGAATAGTAATCCGTGTGAAAATATTGAAATTTAATAAGAAAGTTCAGACTAATATTCCAATGAAACGATACTAGATGAAGCGTAAAACTCAAGGATAATCCACTAATTTCAGGGATTATAGAAGCATTACTTACCATAGTAAGTTTAGATATAAAAATATGAAAAGAAATAATACCACTTACCTTAGTAGAAGACTGGATACTGTAATAGTAAAGTAGCAGAATACTCTTCTTCTTTCTCTCTATAGTCTCTCTCTCTCTCTACTGTTTCTCTTGTGAGTCTTAGCGAATTAATGAGAATGAAAGAAGAAATTAATGAGCTTCTATCTATAGGAAAACATAATTTCGATAATTGCACGTTAGGGGCTCGACTTATTATAGTTTAGTACCTCAATAATTGCACCTTACTCCAAGAGACATCATCATAATAATGGCATTGCTTACAACATGATGATGTCATGCTTACATCATCTTTGTGTTTCTTTAAGAATGATGGCATGCCTACATCATGCTTGCATCATCTCTTCTTTGATTGGTTGATTCAAGTTCACATGGATTGGTTACACTTTGGTACCCCTAAAGTTTTCCAAAATTATTCCCCTTTAACTTTTGTAATTCACTTAACTTCAATGAACACGTTTTCAATATTTCAACAATTATTCATTATTAATATTATAACTCACAATATTAACAACGAGATCATTCCTAGAAAAGAGTGGGCTTTTCGATAAGGACTTCTCCTTAATGGCGCACAATTAGGTGACCAAACCTTTTTCTTCGACAGAACTTTCTAGACATTGTCAATAATGAAAATAATAATATGAATAACTTTGTCATCTCAATTATTGATTTAATAATATAAAATATGGTGCAGATGATATTGTGACAATAATTGAATCAATAATATGGGATACTATGCAACAATTACTATGGCAATAATAGAATAAAATTGAGCGACTTCTCACGTAAGCATCAATAATCAGAGATACTGTGTAATATTGTGTGTTACTGTGCAACCACGCGTATTACTGTATTTTTATCACTAGATATTTCAGCAGTTTAATGGTAAAAGGTTTTGCCGGTATTTTTACAAAAAGGTTATTTCTGTCGCTTTTTATATCCGGCAGTTATTCTGTTGTGGGGTCCACCAATGATTATGTCTTCGTACGAATAGTCCCCAATAAAAAGAATATTCCCTAACCAAAAGAATAGTTTATATCAACTTGCTTACTTTGTAAAATTTTCACATAATACTCTTAACTTTAACCTTTTATCAATTTAACCATTTACTAAACAGAATAATAATTATAAGAAAATTGAACTGTCATTTCATAAAATTCGGGGTATTACAATCTCCCCTCCTTATGAAATTTCATCCTCGAAATTGATGTACGTACCTGGTAGGTCGAAGAGGTAAGGATACCTTGTTTTCATTTCAGATTCTAACTCCCATGTCATTTTCCTCATAATCGTGGTTTCTCCACAAAACTTTGACTTGAGGTATAACATTTGAGCATAGAATATGTTCCTTCTTGTAAGACCCCAACTTTTATGAATAAAGATTAATTTTTCTCGAAATATATTTGTGAATATTATGGTGTGGATTTGATATAATGTTATAGTTGTGGGTAATATTTATAAATTTTGCAAAGTAAACAAGTGGTTATATAATATTTGATTGGTCAAGGAATATTCGTTTTAACAGAGAATATTCGTACGATGGCACAATCATTGGACCCCACAACGGAAGTATTATCGTATTTAGAAAACGACAGAATTATCTTTTTATAAAATTAACGGCGAAAGTTTTGCCGTTAAACTGTTGAACTACCCGGTGGTAAAAGAACAGTAATACGCATGGTTGCATAGTAGCACACGGTATTGATTATTGATGCTTACATGAGAAATCACACAGTTATATTCAATTATTGCTATAGTAATTGCTGCATAATATCTCTCAAATTTTGATTCAATTATTGTCACATTATCATCTTCATAATATTTATTATTATTAAATTAATAATTGAGAGGACAAAGTTATTCATATTATTATTTACAATATTGACAATATCTAGAAAGATCTGTCGAGGAGAGGTTTGGTCACCTAATTGCACGTCAATATGGAGAAATTCTTATCGGAAAGCCCCCTCTTTTTCTTGGGAATGATCTGGGTTGTTAAATATTATTAGTTATAATATTAATGATGAATAAGTTCGTATTGATTAAAGATTAAATTAATTTTTTCATTGTGATGGGATTATTAGTGTTAATGTTAATAGACATTTATTTCGATAATAATTGATGTTTAGAGGTTATATTGACCAATCGGGTAATTAATCAGATAAATGAGAAATTAATTACTATTAATTCACATGCTTATAACTATTTATTCACATGTGTGTACTATTGATTCACATGTATGTACTATTAGGGGAAGTGGTGCAAGATTGATAATACTTGTATGACTAAATTTAAAATGGAGGTATAGATGAAGGTACTATACTGTAATTATTATTTTTCACATGTATAGAACTATTGATTCACATGAGTGTACTATTGATTCACATGATGTACTATTAGGGGAGGTGGTGCAAGTTTGATAATACTTGTAGGACTAAATTAAAAATAAAGGAAGAGATTAAGGTATTATACTGTAATATTTCGAGCCCCAAAATGTGCAATTATCGAAACTATATTTTCTTATAAATAGAAGCTCATTCTTCTTTCATTCTCACAAATTCACTAAGACTCACAAGAGCAATTATAAAGAGAGAAGCTATAGAGAAAAAGAAGAAGAGAAGTCTGCTACCTCACTATTCCAGTATCCAGTCTTCTTCTGAGGTAGGGGATGTTATTTTTTTCAGTATTCATAAGGAATAATATTTTCTTCCATACTCTGTAGTATGTGAGAAATATTATTTCATCTCGTATTCCTGATTATACCCTTATTTTGTTAAAGTATTGCTTCCGTACTCCGTGAAATTAGTAAAATATCCTTGAAATTTGCGCTTCATCTAGTATTGTTTCACAAGGATATTTTCTACACATTCTTGTTAAATTATAAACTTTTCATGCCGGAGTACTGTCCATGGGTACTATTCATTTATACGGTACTATTCACAAAGTACTATTCATGGGATACTATTCACAAAGTACTATTCACTGGTACTATTCAAGGGGCACTATTCCTGAAGTACTATTCACGGGGTACTATTCACCCGTGGAATTATTCATGACAAAAATTGATTTTTTTGCTGTCCAAATCATTTTTGATAAAATATTATTCTTGAATTTTATTCCACAAAGCAGTATCATATTGATAATTTGGACATTATTGAATTCTGGATAAATTAAAATATAAATCTTTAAAAATTTATCATTTGCTTTCTTTTAATTGAATTCTTATATCATTGTCATCATCCTCATGTTTATTTTGTGATGAAAGTCATCTTTGGCTTACGTGCATAGATGGAATGTTGATTGGTATGATTATGACCAGGGATCATTCGGTATAATCATGACCCGTAATGTTACAAATGATGTGGCAAAAGTCATCATTGGCATGTAGTGCATTGATGGACAGTTGTTGGTATGATTATAACCAGGGATTATTCAGTATAATCATAACCATTGATGATTACATGAATATCCTTGGCCCGTAGTCCAGGGATAATTCGATAATGCGGTTTATTTAATAAGCTGAGTCTCAGTGATGAAGTTGATAAAAAACTTTTTAAATCATAGAAGATAGTAGATATCATGCTCTACTTGACTCTTCTAATGGATTGCTTGTTCCGCTGCAGCTAAACTTGATTTTTATTGTATTTTATTAGTTTAACATTGTTGAAGGCTAACGATAATTTATTCTGCATTATCTTAGTCATAATATTTCTTACTGGGCTAGTTGACCTCACCCTTTTGCTTTCATTGTTCTCTTCAGGAAATGAGAATGTAGCCGGGAATAGTCGGGGAACAAAGTGACGGTCCGAGATGGTGGCTATAGTAGTCCTCACTATTTTATGAAATAGTGTCATAATAAATGTAATGAGGACTTCATTTGAGTTTGAATACTGTCTATGAGACAATATTCATGTAAAAACTCTAAGATACGCTGTTGTCGTATTGTATAAAAGAAGTTTGTATTTGATTTATGTACCATATATTTGGCGACTCAGAATGGGTGATGTATACCTATTTTGGGGACGTCACACTTCGTATCAAAGATTTTAACACGTACCTCCTCATAAGTTAAATCTTCCATTATCTCGTCTGGTTCTAATTTAATAATATGATTCGGGTTTTCAACATATTTACGTATTATAGATGTAACGCCCCCAAAATCGGAACTATTTTCCTTCCCAATCTTGTGCGTTAATATTATCTTGTTCTAGCTTTTAAACATTATTTAATGTTAAAATAGCTAAAAATACGGAATAATTTTTTTTTCCATTCATTCATTTTTCTGAATCGCAACCTTTACAATTCTTCTTTATACTAGAATCATTTTATATGATTTATTTAGTCTGAGTAGATATGAGTATAAATATACAATTCATTCTTTCAAGCATATTCCCTTTTTAGAACAAATAATCTTCATCTATCGAATAATTCAACAATTTACACATCTGTGATTTACACATGAAAATACCATCAAATGATTCAACACAATCTCAACTAAATCACTAGCCTTCTTTTCATGCGCTCTTAATCACGATAGATCGCATCCTAGCTTTAACCTGCAAATTAAGCAAGATTGAGCACGACGGCCTAGCAAGTCTAACAGTCTGTCATACATCACGTAGCACATAAGTTTCACATTCAGTTCATGCATTTATATTCTTGGTGTTCAAGCATATTACAAGTACATTATCACATTTATGTCCTGTTGGTAGCAAGATACATACCATAGCATGCTACACATGTCATGTACTTGCCATTCATTGCACATATATATTGAGTTCCCCGACTCAATTCAATAATCAGTCATAATTTGACATTCATTATTCACAAAGCAAATAATGCAGTTCATAAGTATCATCATGCTAACAGTTATCTATAGCAATTATAAGTCCACATAAATAAATAGAGAAACTTGCCTGTACCGGGGTTTTACCATTACACCAACTTCTGCGATCCTTACACAACCTACATTGTATGTAGGATTGATAACAAAACACGTAATTTCAGTTATCATGGTGGTAGTTTAGATTTCTATATCTGAGATATTGTATACATTTTTCAAATACCTCATCCATGTTTTCTCATTAGTCATTTTTCACTTTGATGGGGTTTGACATGCTTATATTATGCAATATGAATGACTTTAAGGTTATCATTTACATCTTATTCAAGATTTAGAACATAAAGGGTTCATGTGTTCTTGAGTTCACTAGTCTTGGTCAATTCTTGCCAAATTAATTTCTAGCCACTTTATTTCATTCCAACACTTGAATTATATCTATTTAAGACTATTTCTAGCATTCCTTTAGATTTACCAAGCATAGATTGGGTTTTGACCCTTTAAACCTAGCTTTTTCACGCTTTTACACACTAACTTCTCAAGTTCTTGTATACATTAGCATTCCAACACTTGGAATAGCCTAGCATAACTCTAACTCACTTGTCTAAGGTGTTCAAATTGAGTTCTAGGCTAAATGGAAAAATCTAAAATTTTACACTTGGAAAAATTTTCAAAACTGCAGTTAGGATGATTTTCCATACTAGTTTGGTGATTTGTTTAGACTCCTTGGTTAAGGCAAGAGCTAAACCAATTGGACCTACTTCTAGAACATACTACAAGGTATTTTAATCAAGGTTTAGGTTTCTTATTCATGCCCATTAAGATTCTCAAAATAGGGCTCAAACTTAGCCATTTTCTTACTTTTTCTACAAAACTGTTTTTGAATTTTTTCCAAATTTTTCTAGTTCTGGCCACTAGGATAGTCTAGACATATATATTTAAGTTACTTAAGGTTACTTTTAGCATCACCACACTTTATTTAATCATCTAGCTCATTTTGACTTATTAAAGCTCACTTTAGGCTTGAAAAAGATATTTTAAATTGGTTTTCTTGCTAGCTTTGGTCATGACCATGTTTGGAAATCATTACTAGCATGTATGAGATACTTTGTATCTACTCATAACAGTCTTTTAAGGTCAGGTACTATGAATTGTCCAAAACAGTCCATTTTTGGCTTTAAAATGTGATTTTTAACAAGTCTCATGCTAAAAATGGCTTAAGATTGATTCCTTTAGTTTGTGTAGCTTTCTTATATCCTATTATGACTATTGAAACTTGTGTATGGGGTCCAGGCATGGTGGTTCACTATTTTAGTGTTCATTGTTCTTTAAAAGCTTATTTTCATTGATTTTTAAGCAAGAATTTGCACAACACACCATGTAGACCTTAACTAACTTAGGGAACCATTTTTACATGTTATTTATAGGCAATGTATGTACTCCTCACTGTCTAACAACACCAGTTACACAAGTTAGCCATAACAGTCCCTTATAGGCACAGTTTTGGCTACCAAATCTCCAACAGTCCACAATCTTCTAGCTTCTTATTCCCCCCAACTTAGCTTGCTTGCTTAAACAAATTTCAACCCATTTCCTATAGTTAAGCTTCTAATCCATATGTTTATTTATTTAGGAGTTAGAATTTAAGCTTTATGGTAAACTAGCAAACTGAACCATGATATCTACTAGCATGCCCAAATAGTCAGTACCGTTGGCCTTGGGTGACTGCCAAGTACTCTACTTAAAAAAAATATAGAATCATCTATTAGAATAACTTATAAACTGTAGCTAATGCATACACTGCACAATCCAACACCTTAGCCAAAGCAAGCCAACACAGCCTCGGTTATGGAGAAATGGAGACTGCCGCTGACAATGGCAGAATCTCTCCTCTTTTTCAAGTACTGTCTTGTCAACTTGCAAATTTCTTTATATATATAATGTTACTTAATCTTACAAATTGCAGTCCATGACAATTTTAATGGTTCAAGACTGTTAGGCCGGCTCTGCAGCACGGCACAATCCAGTGCTAAGCACTAGCTGCTGCTGCCTGCAGCAGCCTTAACAACTCTAGCCTCAAATATTTAACTCCCCATTTTTGCCATTTTACAACTTTTTAACTTCTAGCTCATATGTCGGATTAAAATCAATTTTAAATATGTTATATATAGCATATTAGACTATTTTTAAAAAATATCAAACTCCCATTTCGGATTTGTTAGGCAGCCCAAACAGAGCGCCAAAAGTGTACATTCATAACAGTTTTCACCTTCGTTTCAGCTTTACCCTCTCTCGCTAAAATAGTCATAACTTCTTCGTTTCAAAACATTTTTAAGCGTTTCTTGAGCCCACGCGAAGCTAACTTATGGGGCTACAATTTTTATTTTTTTGACCATTTTCAAATTCCTAACACAAAATTCCAGAAAATTCGTGGAAGGGACAGGTTCGAATCTGACTTCCAAATTTTGGACAGATTCAACGCACCCACTTTGGCATGTCATAACTCGACCGTCCGAACTCGAAACGAGTCCGTTCCAGTGGCTATGGATAGCTGGGATTGCAAACCACAAGACCCCAGAAAATTATATCTTTCCAGCAAGTCTAACTAGCCAAAACAATTGGCCCAAATCAGCCTGACATACAAATTTTAAAATTTTTCGTTTTGGCTTAAAATTACTTCCTCTTCTATTTAATCCGCTCAAAACCCTTAACTAATCATATTAAAGGTTTATACATGTAATCTTAGCTTCGGTTTCAATAAATTCTTGATTTTTAACTATAAAAGTTCATAGAGGACTTATATCAAACATCTTATATGTGCTGTTTTCCAAGGCCATTTTTATAGCTATTGATTTGTTTTACAATCCCCTTTTTAGCCTCCTTATTCCTCCACACAACCAACCTATCTCCTTACTCTAACTTAGCCATTAGCAGTCATGCACATAATCGAAGTTGAACAAAATCAAACAATTAGAAAATAACTAGTTTATCCATTTTTGTTCGAATTCAATTCTTTTGAAATCCCCATCCTTTGATCATGAAATAATTCAGATAATTAATCATAACCAAAGTCAGCCCATATACTCACTGTTATTATTCCAAAACTAATCCAACTCATTTTGCTAAACATTTACATTCATAGCCAATACAAAAGTAGCCTAACATGGTCACAAAGCCATCCGGCCAAGACTGTCCTATCTGTTATTAACCAGAGCATGGAAAAGGATTGGAAAAGGCCAGAATTACCTTATCTTGCTGCTCCGAAGATTACCAATGAGTTGAGCTTCTCTATCTCTCCTACTTCTCAATCGGCTCTCTTTCTTTTTCTTTCTATCAATGTGGGCTACAGTTTTTGAAGCTCAGTTTGTAGCATAACAACTGAGTTGGAGATACCTTATATGGCTACAAGTAATCTGATAAGGAAGGCCTAGCCATCATTACCTACAACCAGTTCCATCATAATATCTATTTGGCTGCTACTTTGGCCCCTACATTGCCCCCTAACTTGGCCTCTAAAAGTTCTCCTGTTGCAGTCTACTTCTAGCAGCTAGTTGGCTTTGCAGTGATCTAGCCTCCTAACAGATAACTTAGGCACTCTTAGGGGTCAACTAACTTGTTAACTAACTAACTGACTGCTCTCTTTTGGAACCAGTTTCTACTATCAGCTAACTAACCAGACTTGTAGTTTATTTCTACCAACATGGCTGCTGGAATGTACAATGACAGGGCTGGATTTAAATTAGTATTTGGGCTCAAAGTATGCAATCAACTCCTTATTTTTCCAACGTGGGCTACTGAATTTGGACATTAAGAGAGAGTGGATATAGCTTTATTTTGGGCTTAGTACAACTACCCTCATCACTTAAGAAATTAAAATGCTTGCACACAAGCATGAAAAATTTAAGTTGACCCAATATTTACATGTGGACACTTGCACATATCAATATATGTAAATTTATCTACCACGCTTATTTAGGCTAGCTAAATTGTAATTAGCACAAACATTACTAAAATAATGGTTCCATGTAATTTAATTAGCCTATTTGAGTACTCATCATTTTCCTTCTTTACTACCAAATAATACTTTTTGAATGAAATAAATTATAATATAATTATTCCATTAACCACATAGGTAGTTTCATGTCAAGAATATTTCATAACTAAGCCATGTTGGCTTTCCTTTTCATTCTTGATGTTTATATAACATTATATTAATGTATATTATTCTTCTCTTCCTTTCTATAATTTGCCTTCACAATTTATTTACATATAATAAATATATAATACTAATATATTTATTAAGCATAAACATTACATATTGCATAGTTTTTTACCCACTTATGCAATATAATATCATTCTTAATCGGGTTAGGTCTTATTCTTTCTCGTAACCTTATCGTTGAATCATTTCAACGTACAATTTCCTTAGATTTTTCTTAAAAATTTAAAATAAATCATCTATTTTCACTCTAGGTTTTAAACTTTAACATTTAATTTAATCATTCAAGATCTTCTAAATTTGCGGGTTGTCACAATAGATATGTGAAAAATATTATGAACACGAGACATACTTAGCGGTAAAGCGAGTCTATAGGACACAGTTCCTACTCGGTCGAGTATTTCAAATGGGTCAATGAATCGAGGTTTGAGCTTTCGTCTCTTAAAAAATCTCGTAACTCCTTTCCATGGAGCAACACGTAATAATACATGGTCTCCAACATAGAATTCCACTTCCCTTCGATGAAGATCAACATAACTCTTTTGTCAAACTTGTGAGGTTTGTATACGTTACCGAATTAATTGAATCTTTTCCGTAGTCATACGTACAATTTCTGGTCCCAACAACGTTGCTTCACCCACCTCATCCCAACATACTGGAGAACGACACGTTCGTCCATACAACGCCTCGAATGGAGTCATGCCTATACTTGCTTGATAATTGTTGTTGTAGGAAAATTCCACCAATGGCAAGAACTTGTCCCAACTTCCTTTGAAGTCTAAGACACAGAGACTTAATAGATCTTCAAGAGTTTGAATAGTCCTCTTCGACACCACTGGAAAGAACTTGTCCCAACTTCCTTTGAAGTCTACGACACAGAGGCTTAATAAATCTTCAAGAGTTTGAATTGTCTTTTTCGACTGGTTGTCCGTCTGAGGATGATATGCAGAACTGAATTGTAAATCCCTGCCCATAGCTTTCTATAAACTGACCCAAAATTATGAAGGGAATCTTGCATCTCGATCAGAAACTATGGATACTGGCATCCAGTGCAGTCTTACAATCTCATTTATGTATATACAAGCAAGACATTCAAGTGAATAAATTTCTCGTATAGGTAAAAAATGAGTAGACTTGATTAATCTATCGACAATTACCCAAATTGCATCTATATCTTGAGAAACCTTGGGAAGACCAGTAACGAAATCCATGGTAATGTGCTCCCACTTCCATTCTGGAATTTCAAGTGGTTGCAATAGACCTTTTGGCACTTGATGCTCCGCCTTGACACATTGATAAGTTAGACACCTTGAGATAAACTCTGTTATCTCTTTTTTCATATTGCTCCACCAAAATTAAAGTCGAATGTAAAACCCCAACTTTTTGAATAAAAATGAATTTTTTATAAATATTATTTTTGAATATTATGGAGTGAAATTGATATAATAGTTGTGGGTAATATTTATAAATTTTACAAAGTACGCAAGTTGTTATATAATATTCGATAGGTCGGAGAATATTCGTACAGTGGCACAATCATTGGTGGACCCCACAACAGAATTATTGTCAGATTGAGAAAACGACAAAAATAATTTATTAAAATAACGGCAGAAGTTTTACCGTTAACGGTAGAAACACCCGATGTTAAAAGTACAGTAATATGTGTGGTTGCATAGTAGCACACGGTATTGATTATTGATGCTTACTTGATAAGTCAATAAGTTTTGTTGGTATTATTAATGTAATAATACAGAAAATCTTTTTATATAAAACAAAATACTTTTATAAAGTTATTCTATAAATAGAATATATTATATTCTATTATGCATAGTGTTGCATAGTGTTTGCATAGTGTTTTGCATAGTAAAATCTTTTTATACCAAAAAGAATACTTTTATCAAGTTATCTGTTTTATTAGACAATAATTAGAATATATTATATTTTATTATGCATAGTGTTTGCATAGTGCCTTCATAGTGTTTGTATAGGAAAATCTTTTATAAAGTTATTCGTTTTATTATATTATAAATAGAATATATTATATTTTATTTAAAAGATTTTGCTTTAAATATGGACCGTCAGATTAAAGTAAATCAATCTCGACCGTTCATGAGTTAGTTACTATGCATTCTATTTTTCTATAAATAGAAGCTCATTCATTCATTATTTTCTTACGAATTCACTGAAACTCTAGAGAGATAAACTATAGAGAGAAAGAAGAAAGTATTCTGCTACTTCACTACTTATATATCTAGTACTCTTCTTCTTAAGGTAGGGAATATTGTTTGTTGTACTCGTAAGGGGTGTTATTCTTTCTTATTCATGAAGAGAACTGTTGTTATTCCATTTCTTATTATTCTGTTGGAACATCCTGTCTGTGTGTTTTACACCGGACCTGGTTCCGTCTTATTATTATTCTGTTGGAACATCATGTCTGTATGTTTTACACCGGACCTAGTTCCGTCTTATTATTATTCTGTTGGAACATCCTGTCTATGTGTTTTACATTAGACCTGGTTCCGTCTTTATTATTCTGTTGGAACATCCTGTCGGTGCAAATTTTGCCTGACCTGGTTCCGCTATTATTATTCTGTTGGAATAACCTGTCTATGCGAAGTACCGCATGCATGGTGATTTCTTTCGTTATTCCATTCTTTATTATACTCAGTTGGTTAAAGTTTTGTCATCTATACTCCATGAAATTAGTAGAATATCCTTGATATTTGCGCTTCATCTAGTATCTTTTCATGAAAATATTCTTCTGATCATTCTTGAATTTTACTCTACAAAACAGTATCATGTTGACAATTTGGACGTTAATAATTCATAGATAAAATAATTCTTGAACTTGTTTTATTGAATTCTTATATCATTGTCATCATCCTTAAGTTTATATTTTGTTGAAAGTCATCAGTGGCCTGTAGTGCATAGATGGACTTGGTGTGATTGTGACCAGGGATTATTCGATGTAATCATGACCGTAATGTTATAAATGATGTGGTAAAAGTTCTCATTGGCCCATAGTGCATTGATGGACAGTTGTTGGCATGATCATAACCATTAATGAATACACAAATATTCTTGGCCCGTAGTGCATGGATAATTATGGTCGTGTTACTAAAGAATATCCTTGGTCGTAGTGCAGGGGTGATTCTGAAAGTATTATGCATACAAGCCAATCATGTATGATGAAAAAGCATATACTGTGTAATCAATCTTATTTATTTATTAATAAAAGAATTATTTATTAAAGGCATTTATTATCTACATGGTGCTGTTTTAATAATATGTGGTAAACCCATAGTTTTAAGCAATGCTTTTAGAATCATGATGAGATCATGCTAATGAGATCTAAATTCTTAGATAGCTTAAAACTAAAATGTTCCCAATCAATGGATTACTAAAAAGGGGATTAGTGAATCCGGATAGATTGGTACGTACGTTGCTTGCTCATTGGATGAGGATGATTGATCTCATGATCATTTGTGTGGAGACACTAAAGCAAGTACGTAGGTGCTTATTAGAGAATAAGTTCACTGAACGTGACTCGCTAAGGAATACCTAAAGGAGTTTTACTTGCCTGTCAATAGGAATTCCTGTAGTGATAGTAGTACAAATGATCCTTAGACTGGAGATCGTCATAGTATCTTATATATAATTAATTACACTTTGACTTATTCCTTAAGACTCTTAGAGTATATCAAAGGGTATGCTTGGGTGTAATAAGTTATATATGAAGATAATGAATGATCAATAAAGAATCTACCACTTCTAGTAAAAGAAGAGAAATGTCCTATGTGATTCGATAAATGACAACCCAGGAATCCTTGGCCAATGTGGAATGAAATTAGAAAGCAGTTTCTAATTTGCATTCATTAGGAGTTGTGCATTTAGAAATCGAAATACATATAATTAAATAATATAAGACTTGACAGTAATTCCATGTCTTATATTTAATTGGGACATTGTATGGTGGAAGGATTGAATTGTATGGTAACTATTTACTCAAAGGTTCTTTTATGATTAATGTTGAAATCTATATTATCTGGAAAGTCGTTGATCGCTAGGGAGGCTTATCCCTATTGTAGAATAAATATTATTTATTTAAATAAATTATTCGTTTAATTTATTTATTTAAATGAGATTAGAATTGTTCTAATTGATTTATTCACAACCGGTTTAATATGGAGAACCTAAAGGGTCACACCATAAAAGGAAGAATAATTATTTAAGAAGTTAATGGCATAATCGTAATAATATATTAAGTATATTTAATTTAATCTATGGTGATAGAATAAATTAAATAGCTTAATATTTATTATTTAATATTTTAGAAATATTAAATATAAATTAATAAGAGGAGTCTTATTAATATTATTACAATTATTATTATTTTAATTTCTAAAAGGGTTTAGGAATTAATTTAATATAAGTACTCTTATTTATTCCTAATTGGATTAGGAGGGAAAATTAGTTAAAGGAGTTTAATTAATTATCCCTAATAGGATTAGGGAGCCCATTTAATTAAAAGAGTTTAATTAAATAAATAATACCTTGTTTTAATTAAAATAGGGTTACATGATATCTTTATAAGAGGAGTCTTATATCAGATATCAAATATACGTAATTCCAAGAGTTGGAGAGTACGCCTCCTTTTCTATACTGATAGGAAAAACTAGGGTTTGAACCAATACCCTTTCTTCTTGAAAATTCTTCTTCCTTGGTGGATCACCTCTAGAGGCCACACACATGGGTGGCTTACATTGATCAAAGGAAGGAATCTACTCAGAGATTCAAGGAGATCGCGGAGAAGTAGGAGGTGAACTCGTACATGAGGAAGCTCGTTTCTACAAGGGTATGATTTCATAATTTCTTATTCTTCGCTTAATTAATAATATGCATAAAGAATGATCCGGGTAAATGGTTTGTGAAAAAATTTTAAAATCTGATTTTATTACGCTTCCGCTATTTTGCAATTTGATTGCTACTTTGATTTTCACAAATCCAACAGTGGTATCATGAGCCAAACTTTATGCGAATTATTAATTATTTTGATTCCATATGTGTATGGGTATGAATTTAGAATAATTTATTGGGCATAATTTGTTGTATAAAATTATTATTTTATGAAAAAAAAAATTTAATTTTGCCGAAAACTGTTTTCAGAATTTTTTTTTTTAATCCGTGGGTGATGGAACGCTGGACGGTTTATATATATATAATATTTTATTTTGCAGCGGAATCGTGTGGCTCTTCCTGTAATATGATTACATGAGAATCATCATTCAATTAGTACTTATAAATATATATATCATATGTTAGATATTATATATATATTCTGGTAATCCTGTAGCCTACGGCTTAGCTCATCATATTTTCGTTGCAGGTATATATTATTTATATATATATATATATATATATATATATATATATATATATATAACCGTTCGATAATATATTATATATATTATTTTAATAATTTTATAATTAATATAAAGAGTTTATTTTAATCTTGAAATTGGATTTCATGCAACATAAAATTACCCATTAAATGATACTCATATATATATGGAATGATTTTATTTATTGATACATATGATGATATGTATGATAATAAATGGGATTGATTATGGACTAATGACCAATGCGATTGGATTTATTTTAGTTGGATGTTTGAATGAATGGGTTTTATTAAATGGGGTCTGCGTACCTCGTCTTTTCTGGTTTTCTTCTTGATGTAAATTCTATTTCTCTCCTATGTACTTCCCCTTGACTGCTGATCAATGTTTCTATTTAAATTAAATAGTTTAATGTAATAGGATTAGTTAGAATTTTTCGAAGAACCTGAGATCAAGGATCAAGGAGCGTTATGAAGACCCGTTTATAATGGAGCCCGGGTTTAAATGTAATAGTTATATTTAAATGTTTATTCTTGCACCCTAGGGTTTGACCTTTTGGTTCACTTGGTGGCTCTAGTGAACCAAACTGGAATAAAGTCCATAATCAATCCGGGTAGAATATAGTATTCTATATGTGCATGCTTGTATTATATATATTATATATTATGCAAACATGCTTCGCATGTTTAATAATATGACGCGTATTTTATATATATATTTGCATGCGCGCTAAACAAGATGAGACAAATAATAACAAACCCCTCAACAAAATTATATTAAGTTGTAACGTTCAAAGATATTTGGAATATCGAACGTCGCCTTCTAGCATGATAAAAACAATAGAGCATTGAATATTTAATATGAGTTTGTTGTGCACACACAAGGCGAGTATTAAATATTTGAGATGCTGTTTTTATTACATTTGATGTTTATAAGGAATTGAACATTACCGCTTTGTTGTGCACACACAAGGGTTGTAGTTTTCTCTTCACTTATATGGAAATGCTGGGTATAACTTAACTTAAATCATTTTAGTTCGGATGTGCACACACTTGACCATTATGATTTAAGAGGCAAAATATAAGGAGTTAAATGATGATGTAATTGACAATAGTTGTCTACCTATTTATTTATATATAGTTTGTTGTGCACACACAAGGCTATATACATTTGAAATGGGATCCTTATTCTCACTAGCAAATCTTTAATTAGATATTGCCGAACTATATTCATGAGGGTAATATAGTTTGAAGAAAATAGTGGGAGATACCAATATAAAATAAGACCTAATTTATTTTGGTAATTAATTAAATAAATGTTTGCTAAAATATTATCTTTTTACATGCAGAATTTTGAAAATGTCACATTCACTAATTTCACTGCGTAGCATACTTGATGCTAACAAACTGACCGGACCGAACTTCACGGACTGGTTAAGTAATCTGAGAATTGTTCTCACTGCTGAAAAGATTCTTATGTCCTAAATTCGCCCGTACCTGCAAAAGTTGCAGAGACAGCCTCTGAGGAAGAGATTGCTACTTTTAAACAGTGGCAAGATGATGCATCTGTGGCTCAATGCATCATGCTCGCATCCATGAGTAACGAGCTTCAGCGTCAGCATGAAAACATGGATGCTCCTACTATACTGCTGCACCTGCAAGAGCTGTATGGTGAGCAAAGTAGGACTGCTAGATATCAGATATCTAAGGAGCTCTTCCGATCTCGGATGATCGAGGGTACTACTTTTGAGACTCATGTCCTAAAGATGATCAATCTGATTGAACGTCTTGGACAGCTTGGGTTCGTCATGGATGGGGAGTTGAGTCAAGATTTGATCTTGCAGTCACTCCCTGACACCTTCTCACAATTTGTTGTGAATTTTCACATGAATAAGTTGGACGTCAGCTTGCCTGAGTTACTTAACATGTTGAAAACTGCTGAAGGTCACTTCCCATCCAAGAAGAACCATGTCTTACTGGTGGATGATTCTTCCAAGAAAAGGAAGAGGCCCAAGGTATCTTCTGAAAAGAAGAAATCCAAGAAGGCTAAGGGAAAGGCGAAAGTGAAGGATCAAAAGAAACCTGATCTAGCTAGCAAAGGAATTTGCTTCCATTGCAACAAGCCGGGTCACTGGAAGAGGAACTGCAAGGATTATCTTGCAGAACAAAAGCAGAAGAAGCTTGGAGAAGCTTCGAATCCTAATCAAGGTTTGTTTATGATTGAAATTAATTTTTTTGAAAGTCAATCTTCTACTTGGGTATTGGATACCGGCTGTGGTTCTCACATATGTAATAATATGCAGGGACTGGTCAGAAGTAGAAAGCTGAGCAAGGATGAGGTCGTCCTACGAGTGGGAAATGGAGCAAAGGTTGCTGCATTAGCTGTAGGGACTTATTATTTAGCACTGCCTACGGGCAAGTCCATTAGTTTAAATAATTGTTATTTTGTTCCGTCACTTATTAGAAACATTATTTCAATATCTGTATTGGATATGGATGGTTTTGACATTATAATAAAGAACAATAGTTGTTCTATTTATAATAATAATGTTTTATATGGTGTTGGTAATTTACGAAATGGACTTTACATTCTTGACTTGCATGAAAATATACTTCAAATTGAACAAACTAAGAAAAGGAAAAGAGATGATGTTAATTATACCTATATGTGGCACTGTAGACTTGGTCATATTAATGAAACAAGATTATCTAAGTTGTATAAAGATGGGCTCCTAGAGCTATCGGATTATGAATCATATCCAACTTGTGAATCTTGTCTCATGGGAAAAATGACTAAATCTCCTTTTAGTGGAAAAGGAGAAAGAGTTACAGAGTTGTTAGCGTTGGTACACACAAATGTATGTGGACCTATGACGATGAATGCACGAGGAGGGTATTCTTATTTTATTACATTCACTATTGATCACTCAAGATTTGGATATGTGTATTTAATGAAATACAAATCTGAATCATTTGAAAAGTTCAAAGAGTTCAGAAGTGAAGTAGAGAAACAAACGGGAAAAAGTATTAAGATTCTTCGATCAGATCGAGGTGGTGAATACTTAAGCAGTGAGTTTCTCGATTGTCTCAAAGAAAATGGTATAATTTCACAATGGACTCCACCAGGGACGCCACAGCTGAATGGTGTGTCTGAAAGGAGAAATCGAACACTGTTGGACATGGTTCGTTCCATGATGAGTTTTACCGATCTTCCGGTGTCATTCTGGGGATATGCTCTAGAAGCTGCCATATATCTACTAAATAAGGTTCCCTCAAAATCCATCCCTAAGACCCCATATGAAATGTGGACAGGGAATAAACCTAGTCTTAAGCATGTTAAAATTTGGGGATGTCCAGCTTATGTGAAAAAGTTTCAGAACGATAAGCTTGGGGCAAGATCTGATAAGTGTACTTTTGTGGGATATCCTAAAGAAAGTTTAGGATATTATTTTTTCAATCCTACTGAACAAAAGGTGTTTGTTGCCAAACATGCTGCCTTCTTGGAAAAGGAGTTTATCCTTGAAGGGGTTAGTGGGAGGAAAATTGATCTTGAAGAAATTCAAGAACCACAAACCACTACAGATCAAAGTGAGGTACCTAACCAAGTAGAGATTCCTTCTGTACCACACCCTATTCGTAAATCTGGAAGAGTACCAAAGATACCAGAGAGGTATGGACTTGTCATAGAAGATGACAATGAGGTATGCATCATAGATGATGATGATCCATTGAATTACGAACAGGCTATGAGTAGTAAAGACTCAGAGAAGTGGCAAGAAGCCATGAAATCCGAGATGGACTCTATGTATGAGAACCAAGTATGGACTTTGGTTTCACCACCTGAAGGCATTAAGCCTATTGGGTGTAAATGGGTCTTTAAAAGAAAGACTGGAGCAGACGGCAAGGTAGAGACCTATAAGGCCCGACTGGTCGCAAAAGGTTTCAAACAAAGACAAGGAGTTGACTATGACGAAACCTTCTCACCAGTAGCAATGCTCAAGTCCATTCGGATTTTGCTTGCAATTGCAGCTTACCATGACTACGAAATCTGGCAGATGGACGTGAAAACGGCCTTCCTCAATGGGAAACTTGAGGAGGATGTGTATATGACACAGCCAGAGGGATTTATTTCAAAGGTTGGAACAAATCAAGTATGTAAGCTACAACGATCCATTTATGGATTGAAGCAAGCTTCTCGTAGGTGGAACATCCGTTTTGATGAGACAATCAAAAAGTTTGATTTTATCAAAAATGAGGATGAACCATGTGTGTACAAGAAGGTAAGTGGGAGCGCTATTTCATTCCTTGTATTATATGTTGATGATATATTACTGATAGGGAATGATATTCCTATGCTACAATCAATTAAAATCTGGTTATCTAAACACTTCTCCATGAAGGACTTGGGAGAAGCATCCTATATTTTGGGGATAAAGATCTATAGAGATAGATCTAAAAGGATGCTTGGCTTGTCCCAAGGAACGTACATTGACTCGATGCTAAAAAAGTTTAGCATGGAAGATTCCAAAAGAGGTCTCATGCCGATGAGTCATGGAATACATCTCTCCAAGAAACAGGCCCCAAAGACACCTGAGGAGAGAGACCGTATGAGTAAGATTCCTTATGCTTCAGCAATAGGATCTATCATGTACGGTATGATATGTACTAGACCAGATGTTGCTTATGCACTTAGTGTAACAAGCAGATATCAGTCGAATCCAGGAGAAGAACACTGGAAGGCAGTGAAAAATATCCTAAAGTACTTAAGAAGAACGAAGGATGTATTTCTTGTCTACGGTGGGTCTGAATTGAAACTAGAGGGCTTCATAGACTCAAGTTTTCAAACAGACCAAGATGACAGTAAATCCGTTTCGGGGTATGTGTTTACCTTAAACGGTGGCGCAGTAAGTTGGAAGAGTTCTAAACAGCAAACGGTTGCAGATTCAGTGACAGAGGCAGAGTACATAGCTGCAAGTGAAGCTGCAAAGGAAGCTGTTTGGATGAAGAAGTTTATTACTGAACTTGGTGTGGTTCCTAGCATTACAGGACCAGTGCCTTTATTCTGTGACAACACTGGAGCTGTTGCGCAGGCTAAGGAACCCAGGTCTCATCAGAAATCCAAACGTGTGTTGCGGCGATTTCATTTGATCAGAGAGATCATTGAAAGAGGAGACGTCACCCTGGAGCGCGTGGACTCTCAAGACAATATTGCAGATCCATTTACTAAAGCGTTAACACAACAGCAGTTTGATCGCCACTTAGAGAAGATGGGTATGAGATACCACGGCGATTGGCTTTAGTGCAAGTGGGAGATTGAAAGTATTATGCATACAAGCCAATCATGTATGATGATAAAGCATATACTGTGTAATCAATCTTATTTATTTATTAATAAAAGAATTATTTATTAAAGGCATTTATTATCTACATGGTGCTGTTTTAATAATATGTGGTAAACCCATAGTTTTAAGCAATGCTTTTAGAATCATGATGAGATCATGCTAATGAGATCTAAATTCTTAGATAGCTTAAAACTAAAATGTTCCCAATCAATGGATTACTAAAAAGGGGATTAGTGAATCCGGATAGATTGGTACGTACGTTGCTTGCTCATTGGATGAGGATGATTGATCTCATGATCATTTGTGTGGAGACACTAAAGCAAGTATGTAGGTGCTTATTAGAGAATAAGTTCACTGAACGTGACTCGCTAAGGAATACCTAATGGAGTTTTACTTGCCTGTCAATAGGAATTCCTGTAGTGATAGTAGTACAAATGATCCTCAGACTTGAGATCGTCATAGTATCTTATATATAATTAATTACACTTTGACTTATTCCTTAAGACTCTTAGAGTATATCAAAGGGTATGCTTGGGTGTAATAAGTTATATATGAAGATAATGAATGATCAATAAAGAATCTACCACTTCTAGTAAAAGAAGAGAAATGTCCTATGTGATTCGATAAATGACAACCCAGGAATCCTTGGCCAAGGTGGAATGAAATTAGAAAGCAGTTTCTAATTTGCATTCATTAGGAGTTGTGCATTTAGAAATCGAAATACATATAATTAAATAATATAAGACTTGACAGTAATTCTATGTCTTATATTTAATTGGGACATTGTATGGTGGAAGGATTGAATTGTATGGTAACTATTTACTCAAAGGTTCTTTTATGATTAATGTTGAAATCTATATTATCTGGAAAGTCGTTGATCGCTAGGGAGGCTTATCCCTATTGTAGAATAAATATTATTTATTTAAATAAATTATTCGTTTAATTTATTTATTTAAATGAGATTAGAATTGTTCTAATTGATTTATTCACAACCGGTTTAATATGGAGAACCTAAAGGGTCACACCATAAAAGGAAGAATAATTATTTAAGAAGTTAATGGCATAATCGTAATAATATATTAAGTATATTTAATTTAATCTATGGTGATAGAATAAATTAAATAGCTTAATATTTATTATTTAATATTTTAGAAATATTAAATATAAATTAATAAGAGGAGTCTTATTAATATTATTACAATTATTATTATTTTAATTTCTAAAAGGGTTTAGGAATTAATTTAATATAAGTACTCTCATTTATTCCTAATTGGATTAGGAGGGAAAATTAGTTAAAGGAGTTTAATTAATTATCCCTAATAGGATTAGGGAGCCCATTTAATTAAAAGAGTTTAATTAAATAAATAATACCTTATTTTAATTAAAATAGGGTTACATGATATCTCTATAAGAGGAGTCTTATATCAGATATCAAATATACGTAATTCCAAGAGTTGGAGAGTACGCATCCTTTTCTATACTGATAGGAAAAACTAGGGTTTGAACCAATACCCCTTCTTCTTGAAAATTCTTCTTCCTTGGTGGATCACCTCTAGAGGTCACACACTTGGGTGGCTTACATTGATCAAAGGAAGGAATCTACCCGGAGATTCAAGGAGATCGCGGAGAAGTAGGAGGTGAACTCGTACCTGAGGAAGCTCGTTTCTACAAGGGTATGATTTCATAATTTCTTATTCTTCGCTTAATTAATAATATGCATAAAAAATGATCCGGGTAAATGATTTGTGAAAAAATTTTAAAATCTGATTTTATTACGCTTCCGCTATTTTGCAATTTGATTGCTACTTTGATTTTCACATATCCAACAGATTCGATGATGTAAAATATTTATTAAGCTGAGTCTCAGCGATAACAGTGATGAAAAACCTTTTTAATCAGAAAAGATAGTAGATTTTATTTTCTACTTGACTCTTTTAATGGATTGCTTGTTCCGCTGCAGTTAAACTTGATGTCTATTATATTTTATCAGTTTAACATTGTTGGAGACTAATGATAATTTATTCTGCATTATCTTAGTCATAATATTTCTTACTGGGCTAGTTGAGCTCACCCTTCCTTTCACTGTTCTCTTCAGAAAATGAGAATATAGCTGGGACGAGTCGAGGAACGGAGTGATGGTCAAGAGGATAGCATTAGTAGTCCTCACTATTCTGTGAAATAGTGTGATAATAATTATAATGAGGACTCCTTTTGAGTTTGAATAATCTCTAGTAGATAATATTTGTATTCAAACTCACAGTTTATGTTTTGTCGTATAGTACACGATAGTTGTATTAGTAAGTTGTATTTGAATTCTATACCATGTATCTGGCGACCCAAGATGGGTGATGTATACCTAATTTTGGGGGCGTCACAGTTGGTATCAAAGCTTAGGGATATGATCCCTGGCTAAGATGTGAGACTAGAACTAGGAGGGGAGAGACGGGGAATTCCTTCGCTAGTATGACCTACTTAAATTTATTTTTTCTTTAAATTGGTTAGTTAGAGTTTAGAGGTATTATGTTACATGCCAATTAACCTTTGTTTTGTGGCAGTATCTGAAAATGACATTCAAAAATGTTGAGAATAGCAATGGAGCACAAGAGACCGTTGAGTCTCCACATATCAATAATCAGGAGAATGTGCATCAGGAAGGCAACAATCATCATGCAAACAACAACACTGACCAAATGATGAATGATTGATTGTTCAGAGGCTTTATGCAATTCATGCAACAGCAGCCGAGAGTGGCTCCTGTCCAAAATGTAGGTGGAAACACTGGAAACTTTCGGGCGGTCACCGCTAAACAGTTCAAGTAGCTGGGACCACCAGAGTTTAAGGGAGAGCCAAAACCACTTATGGCGGAAGCATGGATAAAGCAGATCACCAAGATATTTAATGTCTTGGGATGCTCCGAGGAGCATAAGGTTCCCTTTGCCGCCTTTATGTTGCGCGGAGAGGCAGATTACTGGTGGAAATCGGTAAAAACGTACTCAACCTGCCGTATTGAAGATGTCTTGGGAGAATTTCCAAGAGCTTTTCAACGACAAATACTTTGAAGGAGGTGGAGTTTATCAAATTGGAGAAAAATAATATGACCGTGTCGCAATACGAGGCAAAATTTGCGGAAGTTATCCCGGTTTGTGTCCCACTTTGTGGATAATGAAGAGAGAATGGCGCGAATGTTTTTAAGAGGTTTGAAGCCGGAGATACGTCAACATCTTATTTCTCATAAACTGTGTTTGTATTCAGATGTTGTAAATAGGGATCATGATGGAGGCCAACAACACCATTTGCAATCCATCTTGGGAGTACCAAAATGTATCATGATCTTCGACATACATTTTGGTGGGGCAATACGAAGAGGGAGAGAGAGAGAGCGTTGTTTATCTCAAGGTGTCTAACATGTCAACGAGTTAAGGCAGAGCATCAAGTACAAAAAGGTCCATTGCAACCACTTGAAATTCCAGAATGGAAGTGGGAGCACATTACCATGGATTTCGTTACTGGTCTTCCAAAGTTTCTCAAGGCATAGATGTTATTTCGGTCATTGTTGATAGATTGACCAAGTATGCTCATTTCTTACCGATACTAGAAACTTATACACTTGAACGTCTTGCTCGTATGTACATAAACGAGGGTGTAAGATTGCATGGTATGCCAGTATCCATAGTTTCTGATCGAGACCCAAGATTCACTTCGCGATTTTGGTTTAGTTTGCGAAAAGCTATGGGCACAGATTTACGATTTAGCTTGGCATATCATCCTCAGACGGACAGACAGTCGGAGAGGACTATTCAAACTCTTGAAGATCTATTAAGATTCTGTGTCCTTAATTTCAAGGGAATTTGGGACAAGTTCTTACCATTGGTGGAGTTTTCCTACAACAACAGTTATCAAGCAAGTATTGGCATGGCTCCATTCGAAGCGTTGTATGGAAGAAAGTGTCGTTCTCCAGTATGCTGGGATGAGGTGGGTGAAGAAACGTTGTTGGGACCAGAGTTGGTACGTATGACTACGGAAAAGATTCAAATGATCCAGCAACATATAAAAACCTCACAAGATCGACAAAAGAGTTATGCTGATCTTCGTCGAAAAGACGTGGAATTCGATATAGGAGATCATGTGTTGTTACGTGTTGCTCCATGGAAAGTAGTTACGAGATTTGGAAAGAGAGGAAAGCTCAATCCTCGATTTATCGACCCATTTTTAATCCTTCATCGAGTAGGAACTGTGGACTATAGACTTTCTTTAACGCCAAGTATGTCTCGTGTTCATAACGTTTTTCACATATACATGTTACGTAAATATGTGGAAGACCCGAACCACACTATTGAGTTAGAACCGGACGAAATAGCAGAAGATTTGACATATGAAGAGGTTTCTGTTCAAATCTTGGATAAGAAGGAACATATTCTATGCACCAAGGTTATACCTCAAGTCAAAGTTTTGTGGAGAAACCACGATGTTGAGGAAATGACTTGGGAGTTAGAATTTGAAATGAAATCAAGGTATCCTTACAACTTCGACATACCAGGTACGTACCCTAATTTCGAAGGCGAAATTTCATAAGAAGGGCAGATTGTAAACCCCAACTTTTTGAATAAAGATGAATTTTCTATAAATATTATTTTTGAATATTATGGAGTGAAATTGATATAATAGTTGTGGATAATATTTATAAATTTTGCAAAGTACGCAAGTTGTTATATAATATTCGATTGGTCGGGGAATATTCGTTTTAATAGGAAATATTCATACAACGGCACAATCATTGGTGGACCCCACAACGGAATTATTGTCGGATTGAGAAAACGACAAAAATACTTTATGAAAATAACGGCGAAGGTTTTACCGTTCACTGTTGAAACACCCGGTGTTAAAAGTATAGTAATACGCGTGGTTGCATAGTAGCACATGGTATTGATTATTGATGCTTACGTGATAAGTCACTCAGTTTTGTTGATATTATTAATGTAATAATACAAAAAAATCTTTTTATATAAAATATAATACTTTTATAAAGTTATTCTATAAATAGAATATATTATATTCTATTATGCATAGTGTTACATAGTGTCTGCATAGGGTTTTCTATAGTAAAATATTTTTATATAAAACAGAATACTTTTATAAAGTTATCTGTTTTATTAGACAATAATTAGAATATTTTATATTTTATTATGCATAGTGTTTACATAGTGCCTGCATAGTGTTTGCATAGTAAAATCTTTTATAAAGTTATTCGTTTTATTAGATTATAAATAGAATATATTATATTTTATTTAAAAGATTTTCCTTTAAATATGGACCGTCAGATTAAAGTAAATCAATCTCGACCGTTCATGAGTTAGTTACTATGCATTCTATTTTTCTATAAATAGAAGCTCATTCATTCATTATTTTCTTACGAATTCACTGAAACTCTAGAGAGATAAACTATAGAGAGAAGGAAGAAAGTATTCTGCTACTTCACTACTTATATATCTAGTACTCTTCTTCTTAAGGTAGGGAATATTATTTGTTGTACTCGTAAGGGGTGTTATTCTTTCTTATTCATGAAGAGAACTGTTGTTATTCTATTTCTTATTATTCTGTTGGAATAACCTGTATACGCGTTCTACCCTATACTTGGTGACATTCTTCTATTATTCTGTTGGAACATCCTGTCTGTGTGTTTTACACCGGACCTGGTTCCATCTTTATTATTATTCCGTTGGAACATCCTGTCTGTGTGTTTTACACCGGACCTGGTTCCGTCTTATTATTATTCTGTTGGAACATCCTCTCGGTGCAAATTTTGCCTGACCTTGTTTCGTTATTATTATTCTGTTGGAATAACCTGTCTATGCGAAGTACCACATGTATGGTGATTTTTTTTGTTATTCCATTCTTTATTATACTTAGTTGGTTAAAGTTTTGACTTCTATACTCCATGAAATTAGTAGAATATCCTTGATATTTACGGTTCATCCAGTATCTTTTCATGGAAATATTCTTCTGATCATTCTTGAATTTTACTCTACAAAATAGTATCATGTTGACAATTTGGACGTTAATAATTCCTGGATAAAATAATTCTTGAACTTGTTTTATTGAATTCTTATATCATTGCCATCATCCTCATGTTTATATTTTGTTGAAAGTCATTTGTGGCCTGTAGTGCATAGATGGACTTGGTGTGATTATGACCAGGGATTATTTGGTGTAATCATGACCGTAATGTTACAAAAGATGTGGTAAAAGTTCTCATTGGCCCATAGTGCATTGATGGACAGTTGTTGGCATGATCATGACCATTAATAAATACACAAATATTCTTGGCCTGTAGTGCATGGATAATTGTGGTCGTAATACTAAAGAATATCCTTGGCCGTAGTGCAGGGGTGATTCAATGATGTGGAATATTTGTTAAGCCGAGTCTCAGTGATAACTGTGATGAAAAACCTTTTTAATCATAAAAGATAGTAGATTTTATTTTCTACTTGACTCTTTTAATGGATTGCTTGTTCCGCTGCAGTTAAACTTGATGTCTATTATATTTTATCAGTTTAACATTGTTAGAGACTAATGATAATTTATTCTGCATTATCTTAGTCATAATATTTCTTACTGGGCTAGTTGAGCTCACCCTTCCTTTCACTGTTCTCTTCAGGAAATGAGAATATAGTTGGGACGAGTCGAGGAACGGAGTGATGGTCCAAAGGATAGCATTAGTAGTCCTCACTATTCTATGAAATAGTGTGATAATAATTGTAATGAGGACTCCTTTTGAGTTTGTATAATCTCTAGTAGATAATATTTGTATTCAAACTCACAGTTTATGTTTTGTCGTATTGTACACGACAGTTGTATTAGTAAGTTGTATTTGAATTCTGTACCATGTATCTGACGACCCAAAATAGGTGATGTATACCTACTTCTGGGGGCGTCACAGTTACCGCTAAACAGTTCAAGGAGTTGGGACCACTAGAGTTTAAGGGAGTGCTAAAACCACTTATGGCGAAAGCATGGATAAAGCAGATCACCAAGATATTTGATGTCTTGGGATGCTCTGAGGAGCAAAAGGTTCCCTTTGCCGCCTTTATGTTGCGTGGAGAGGTAGATTATTGGTGGGAATCGGTATAACGTACTCAACCTGTCGTACTGAAGATGTCTTGGGAGAATTTCCAAGAGCTATTACACGACAAATACTGTGACAACCCGATATTTTCAATATAAATAAATCTTAAATTTTGCGTATAAATTTTTATTATTATTATTATTTTAAGGATGAGGATTTGTACAAGATTAGGTGTATATGTATTTATGTGGTAAATAAAAATATATTTATTACAGGAATATTTACAAGTAAATTTATTTAGAATTATTGATTATTATAAATTATATTCTTATAATGATTAATTTCAAGATAGAAATGTTTTTATTAATTATTTTCCATGAATATATAATCATATATTATAATATATGAAGTGATTTTTAGAATAAATATAATAATTATTTTATTACATGAATTTTTGTATAGATTATTAAGTTAAATATTTTACCTTGATTATCAAGGTTAAATATGAAAGAATAATCAGATATAGAATCCAAATTCTAATTTTGGATTATTGTCAAGGTATGAGAATAATAATATAATATTACTTATATTTTTATTTTTCAGTGCTATGAATATGTACGGTATTACCGTATTGATAATGGTTGGTCAATTACGGTGTATTTTTGACCCAAACCCTAGTAATGATGTTAAACCCTAACTTGAGATCCAAATTAGAGTATAAGGTTATTTTATAAGTGTATAATATTAATTATGTCATGTATTTAATGTATTAATTAGGTAAACCCTAATTAAAATTTTGGAAACCCTAATTGCTATAATTAGTATCCCTAATTTAAAATTAGAGTTTGAGATTGTTGGGTATTGTATTAATGTGATCAATTAACAAGTATGGTGTTTATAATAATTAAATTTAGAAACCCTAAATTGTTAAACCTTAATTACTAAACTAAAACCCTAATTTAGTAATTACAAACCCTAATAGTAATTTGGTAACCCTAATTACCAAAAGAATAAACCCTAATTGCTTTATTAGCAAAGTTAATTATGATTAAGGGTTTTAAACCCTAATGTCCATGTGTTAGATAATTACAAACTTATTTTAATTAACAAAGTTAATTTTTCAAAATATTAGAAACTAAAATTTAGTTATTATTTTTGTGCAAACCCTAATTGCTAAATCCTAATTGCTAAATCTTTAAGGGTTAAATGTTAAAACCTAAACCCTAGATTGTCTAAAACCTAAACCCTAAAGCAATTTTTTCTAGAAATCTAAGGAATTGACAAAAAAGTCCCTCTAGCATTATTAAAGCTGCAACCTTAGGTTTTGACAATAGGTTAAGTGGTTGGCCAACTCCCAACAACCCCATGTGATCAAATTGACAGTCACAAGCAACAAATCTCAGCATTCATGCATCCATGTGGTCTATATAAGGATTAAGAGAGAGAAAAATTCATTTTTGAAGCTTTATTTTTGCACAAAACTCAACCATTCTCTCTCAACCCCAAACCTCCAAAATTTACTTCATATATCAGTCAAGAAACAAGCCCCACGAACATCAACAACAAAACAGCAACAAGAAATCAGAAATTGATCAAGAAGGTATAAAACCCTAATTTAAATTCTGTCCAAAATTTGTTGTTAGATGTTGATTTTTGTTGTTGTAATATGTTGAATCTAGTGTATAATCATGATCTGGGTTGTTAGAAACTAGACCCATAACATCTAAAGGATCCGATTCACGTTTTTCCAAAAATCTGAAAATTTTTCTGGTGATTTTCAGTCAAATGTCAGGCCCTATAACTCTCGGTTTGTTTATGATTTATGTTGTTTTTAAGCTGTAGTATGTAGTCTGTAAGGTTATCTGTAATATTCAAAAAGAATCAAGCTCATATATGTTATATATTGCAAGTTATTCACGGTCAAATGTCGTTGACCGAACTGCAAAAACTGCGAACCCAGAAAACGTTAGAACAGGGTCCGTGCCCTACTTTGACCGGACAGATCTTGCTCATTATGTGATGTTTTTGTGTTATGTTGCTTTATAGTTGTAGTAATACATGTTATCTACAACTTATAATTTATAGATCGCATAAAAGTTACACGATCACCAAGTTATAAAATGTCAAAGGAGGTACCCTGACTGTTCTTCATTTTCTGGGTAACCCAGAAAATGAAGAACACGTCTGACAGGTACTTTGGAAGCTTAGATCTTTCTATTCTGTTGTTGTTTGGCCATGAACTTGGTTTCATGTTGTAGTACTGCAAAAGTACTACAATCTAAGAGTCTTAGCAAGCCAGAAAAACGCAAGAATCAATGAAATAATCGCGGTCAAAACACCCACCTCGCACTGCCGGAAAAATCTAGAAAACCCTCAAGAACACCTATAGCGACAGAAAGCGTCGCTATAGGCCTTTAGCGACAGATTTAATTAATAATTCCGGAAATTAATTAAAAAATAGAAAAAATAGTTTTTAATTATTAAAAATACAAAATAAATTATAAAAAATTATTTTAAATTCTGAAAATTAGTTTTTAATTATTTTAAATATATTTCATAAATATTTAATATTTTTGGAATATTAAAAGTAATTAATTTATTTAATTATATTTAAAAATGATTTTAATATTTGAAAAATCATTTAAAATTATATTATGGTATAAGAAAATAATTTAAGTTATTTTTGATAACTTTTAATATTATGTGATAATTTTCATTAATAAATAATATTAATGATAATTAAGTTATTTATTAAATGAATTAAATAAATGAATTAAAAATGATTTTATTATATTAAAAAAATCATTTTAAATAATAATAAGGTATTTAAAAATATTTTAAGTTATAAAATATAACTTTTAATATTTAAAGGTAAATTTCATTAATTAATTATTATTAATGATATTAAAATTATTTGATAATTATATTAAATAATTTAGTTTAAAAATGATTTTAATAATCATTTTAAATGGAAATAAAGTGTTTAATAATATTTTAAGTTATAAAATATAACTTTTAATATTTAAAGGATATTTCATTAATAATTTAATATTAATGATATTTAATGATTAATGATATTAAATTTATTTAATAATTATATTAAATAAATAGTTTAAAAATGGTTTTATTTATTTAAAAATCATTTAAAAAGAATATTAAAGATTTAAAAATATTTTAAGTTATAATTAATGACTTTTAATATTTGGATAAATAGTTCATTAATATTTAAATATTAATGGTAATTATTTAATAGTGATTTTAAATGTTTAAGAATCAATTAAAGGTAATATTAATACTTTAAAAATATTTTGAGTTATTATACATAACTTTAATATTTTGGCAATGGTTTCATTAATAGTTTAATATTAATTAAATATTAATGATAATAGAATTGTTTATTATTTAAATCATTTAATAATGATTCTGATATTTCAAAATTATGATAAATGATAATAATTATTTAATAATTATTATAAGGCCATGAAAAATAGCGCGACTAAGGTTTAAGTTATCCAAAGGATATTGAACTACGGATTAGAGTCTTAGACTCGATATTTAACCGATAAAGCTGTCGGTAGACCGACATAGATCAGAAATTGATCTGGACTTAGATAAATTGGTTAGTTAACTGTT
Organism: Panax japonicus; assembly: GCA_020205505.1. Taxonomy (NCBI): domain Eukaryota; kingdom Viridiplantae; phylum Streptophyta; class Magnoliopsida; order Apiales; family Araliaceae; genus Panax; species Panax japonicus. The sequence continues at coordinate 62,112,292 of CM035094.1, forward strand.
TATTTGTGATTCAATGGTTATTAAGGTTGTATGACAATGTGATTAGGAAGGTGTTAATATTTGATTATGAGTCAACGATTGTTGAACATGTGTGCTAATGTGAATAGGAATGTGCTGACTGCAATAAGCAATATTATATGATACGATATGTTATACTAATCAGTAAAATGATCTGATTAATGATAGGTTGTGATAGAAAAGGGTAGAACTAAGTTGAGAATTATAAGCAGCGCATCAGGCAAGTATCCTAACTTTGCATTTTCTTTATGCAATGGACAGAAGTGAGAAGTTCAGAATTATTATTATTAATGTACAGATTGTTGAAAATATATTATATACACCCATTGATTATCAACATGTTAGTATATGATAATTCAGTTATATATTCTGTTCGTTAATTTCTATAAATGATTATACAAGTGTCCCCACTTGCATAATCATTGTATTTAATCACATGTTGATACACTTTTGTGATACGTATATGTTGAATTATAGATTATTGTTGGATAAAATAAAACCTTTTGTCTGGAACCCTGACAAATATGAACATCCCGTTCACGGAAAAACTTTTATGCGCCCAAGGCGGATCAAGTAAATGATAACATCATTCTTGTAATGTAGTATTGATCAATACAGGGCACAACGAGCTGATCACCCCCGTGTCCGTAAGTTATGACAGTTTGCAGATGAAGTTCTGCTAAACCTTTTCGAAAATAAAAACAATGTTCATAAAATGTCACTTAAACTTTATTTATAGTCAATACGTAGTTTCAAAAATATGAAAGAGAGTTGTTATGTTATTAATATTGGTTCAGAATACTTCATAGCTATTGAATTGTTTCAGATATTATAAAGAAAACATTTAAATTCTTTCAACTTATATACATATAATACTTGCTGGGCACTCAAATGCTCATCCTTGCTTAATTTAAATGTTTTCAGATAAGTGTGAACAATCGGAAGGATGGGTCAAGAACAAGTGAAAAGGAAAGCAAACAGATTAGGTTTACGGTGTCATATAAGTAAAGGTTGCGTACTTGGGATTAAACTCTGATAAAGGTAAGATAAGTTTATAATTTATTCTAGTGTTATTGTTATTAGTAATATTTCCGCTCATAGAAATGGTATCGTGAAGTACCGAGTTCGGGTTTCAAGTATCCGGGTTCGGGGACTTTACAGGATGGTATCAAAGCTATAGAGTTAGAAACCTTAGGTGAGTTAGACCTTAGGCTATAACCTTAGAACAGAGGGAAACGTTGAAAATATAAATAACTCATATAGAGTTAGTGGGTTGGTATGATTCAAAGATGAATCTCGGCGAGTTGTTAAGCCACAGAGTTTCCTAACTCTGATAATAAAGTTAAACAATAATGGTGAATAGATCGAGTCTAAAAGACTGGAAGTGCAGGGAAAGGAGATCGTAAAACAAAAACAATTAAGACATAGAATTAAATCATAATATATACGATGAGATCACCCCGTGATCTGATAAAATTATAACAGTCAGAAAGAATCAATCTTATGATTGGAAAGTTTAAAGCAAGATTGTTGTGTGAATGGTACAGATTCAAGAATGGGTTATGATTATGGATTAAATGAAATTTGAATGGAAAAAGGGGATTAGGATTAGATGGGGATTTCAATGAGGACTCATGGCGGCAGCTGAGTTGTATATTTCCTTGTATGGGAGGGGAATTGTACTTGGTGTAAAAACTACTTAGTATCTGACACTGATAATCATTGAAATGTTTGTGTCGCGCTATTTGCTATATGCATGTTAAGAGGGTGATTCCTTTCTCATGTGTATAAAAAAATAGATAGGTCATAGGTAGAGAACATAGGGTTAAGTACGAGTTCTTAAAACTCATACTTATGTGACATTCTTGACTCATAGTTATATGAAATGTTTATGAATCCCTCAGCGAATGGACGCCAAAGGTCTGACTAAGATAAATTCGTAAACTCATATAACTGTGACAAGTTTATGGACTCATAAGTGTGGTTTGACGAACAGGGTATAGTTAATCTTTAGTGAAGGCAAAAGAAATAGGTAGTATTGATATTAGCTAAATATGTATGTTTCTGTGTGGTATATGTGATAACTATGTTTGTGTAATAAAATATTTTTTTTAACTTTTGTGTTGGATAAAGTTATAAATCCCGACTTTTGAAGTCACAAAGGGATAGTGAATGTTTAAAATAGAATGTACTATGGTATATCAAGTGATATGAATATGAGTCTATGTTGGATTAATGAAATAAGTTGGTATAAAGATAGTAGATATTTATTTGGTCACTGGTTATTACAGTAGACCGAGTCTTTAAAAATCTAATATTTTGAATACATTATTATTTGAGTAAAAAATATATATATATATATATATATATATATATATATATAAATAAAAAATTTTGTGTGATATGTTAAGTGGTTACAATAAGGCCTAGTATGTAAGAATAATTTATGAAAATATCGTCAAGATGAAAACGAAACCAAAGGATAGAAGAACCTGTCAACAAAGTTGGAGGGCAACCAGATAATCGAACGTCGAACGTTAAAGACTTCAAGGCGGTCCTATCGCCAGAATTCAAAGGTACAAATGACCCTGTAGAAGCCAAACTTGGATTAAGGAATTTAAAAAGGTGTTCGTGATAGTTAGGGTAGTTGAGGGGTAAAAGATCTCTTTTGCCACCTAAATGATGAAGGGTGAGGCAAAATTTTTGGTGGAAAATAAATTAGGCGAGGGCAGGAGCAGGTGTGGTAGCATGGGATAGGTTTAAGACTTTATTTTTCGAAATTTATTTTTCTGCTAGTATGTAGACTAGAATGGAGGTGAAATTTCTAGAATTGAAGCCAGGGGATGTTTAAGTAGCGAAATATGTCAGTGAAATTTAAAGAGTTGACTAGATTGGCTCCGCATCAAGTTGATACGGAGGCTAGAAAGGCACGAAGGTTGAGCTGGGATTACAACCCTAGCTCTACAACAAGGAGGAAGTGTTGCAGATTCCTACATTTGCAGCACTCCTGCAGAAAGCGATTATTGTTAAGAAGGGAAGCGAGGCCATGAACCTCTACAACAAGGAGAAGAAGAACAAGGCCAAGGTCGAGGGAGTTGAGAAGATGAGGACAAATAGTGGGAGCAGAAGTGTTGACGGAAAAAGGAAGGGGAACTATTCTGGCAATGTCCAGGTTAAACAAGAAGATGTTAAGAAGACAGGGGTGCAGTGTGGAAGATGTGGAAAGAACCACTCCGGGAAGTGTTTAAAAGGGAAATTTATGTGTTATAAGTGTGGGCAGGAGGGCCATATCTCTCCCCACTGCCCTAATCCCAGAATGAATAGTGGTTATTTTATTTGCGGATCAATGGAGCATAGGGTGAAGGATTGTCCAAATAGGAGGGTAGAGGCAGGTAGTGTGAATACTGATAAGGGTAGTGGAACATTAGCAATCGCAGGACCGACATCATCAAACAAACCAACAAAGTCAACATCAAGAGTTTTCAACATGACGGTCCAAGACACGGTGGCAGCTGGCAATGCAGTTCCAGGTAATATTCGAATAACTTTTATTTGCGTATTTATAATTATTCTATGTATAGTAAATTATTTTAAAAAGAAATTTTGAGGGAGGAATTTGAGTTCTTTTAGAAATCAAATTTCCGTTTAATCAGAAAGACAAGCTTAATGTGATTAATTAAAGATCAGTTCGATCAAATTTGATCGAGATCTACTTGCTAAAAATATGTATGCTATGTACCCGGTTATGTGTAGGTTTTTTTTTAAGTGGTGATTCCGGGGACGGAATCCTTATAAGGTAGGGTGAATGTGACAACCCGATATTTTCAATATAAATACATCTTAAATTTTGCGTATAAATTTTTTTTATTATTATTATTTTAAGGATGAGGATTTGTGCAAGATTAGGTGTATATGTATTTATGTGGTAAATAAAAATATATTTATTACAGGAATATTTACAAGTAAATTTATTTAGAATTATTGATTATTATAAAGTATATTCTTATAATGATTAATTTCAAGATAGAAATATTTTTATTAATTATTTTCCATGAATATATAATCATATATTATAATATATGAAGTGATTTTTAGAATAAATATAATAATTATTTTATTACATGAATTTTTGTATAGATTATTAAGTTAAATATTTTACCTTGATTATCAAGGTTAAATATGATAGAATAATCAGATATGGAATCCAAATTCTAATTTTGGATTATTGTCAAGGTATGAGAATAATAATATAATATTACTTATATTTTGATTTTTCAGTGCTATGAATATGTACGGTATTACCGTATTGATAATGGTTGGTCAATTACGGTGTATTTTTGACCCAAACCCTAGTAATGATGTTAAACCCTAACTTGAGATCCAAATTAGAGTATAAGGTTATTTTATAAGTGTATAATATTAATTATGTCATGTATTTAATGTATTAATTAGGTAAACCCTAATTAAAATTTTGGAAACCCTAATTGCTATAATTAGTAACCCTAATTTAAAATTAGAGTTTGAGATTGTTGGGTATTGTATTAATGTGATCAATTAACAAGTATGGTGTTTATAATAATTAAATTTAGAAACCCTAAATTCTTAAACCTTAATTACTAAACTAAAACCCTAATTTAGTAATTACAAACCCTAATAGTAATTTGGTAACCCTAATTACTAAAAGAATAAACCCTAATTGCTTTATTAGCAAAGTTAATTATGATTAAGGGTTTTAAACCCTAATGTCCATGTGTTAGATAATTACAAACTTATTTTAATTAACAAAGTTAATTTTTCAAAATATTAGAAACTAAAATTTAGTTATTATTTTTGTGCAAACCCTAATTGCTAAATCTTTAAGGGTTAAATGTTAAAACCTAAACCCTAGATTGTCTAAAACCTAAACCCTAAAGCAATTTTTTCTAGAAATCTAAGGAATTGACAAAAAAGTCCCTCTAGCATTATTAAAGCTACAACCTTAGGTTTTGACAATAGGTTAAGTGGTTGGCCAACTCCCAACAACCCCATGTGATCAAATTGACAGCCACAAGCAACAAATCTCAGCATTCATGCATCCATGTGGTCTATATAAGGATTAAGAGAGAGAAAAATTCATTTTTGAAGCTTTATTTTTGCACAAAACTCAACCATTCTCTCTCAACCCCAAACCTCCAAAATTTACTTCATATATCAGTCAAGAAACAAGCCCCACAAACATCAACAACAAAACAGCAACAAGAAATCAGAAATTGATCAAGAAGGTATAAAACCCTAATTTAAATTCTGTCCAAAATTTGTTGTTAGATGTTGATTTTTGTTGTTGTAATATGATTGAATCTAGTGTATAATCATGATCTGGGTTGTTAGAAACTAGACCCATAACATCTAAAGGATCCGATTCACGTTTTTCCAAAAATCTGGAAAATTTTTCTGGTGATTTTCAGTCAAATGTCAGGCCCTATAACTCTCTGTTTGTTTATGATTTATGTTGTTTTTAAGCTGTAGTATGTAGTCTGTAAGGTTATATGTAATATTCAAAAAGCATCAAGCTCATATCTGTTATAGATTGCAAGTTATTCACGGTCAAAAGTCGTTGACCGAACTGCAAAAACTGCGCACCCAGAAAACGTTAGAACAGGGTCCGTGCCCTACTTTGACCGGACAGATCTTGCTCATTATGTGATTTTTTTGTGTTATGTTGCTTTATAGTTGTAGTAATACATGTTATCTACAACTTGTAATTTATAGATCGCATAAAAGTTACACGATCACCAAGTTATAAAATGTCAAAGGAGGTACCCTGACTGTTCTTCATTTTCTTGGTAACCCAGAAAATGAAGAACACGTCTGACAGGTACTTTGGAAGCTTAGATCTTTCTATTCTGTTGTTGTTTGGCCATGAACTTGGTTTCATGTTGTAGTACTGCCAAAGTACTACAATCTAAGAGTCTTAGCAAGCCAGAAAAACGCAAGAATCAATGAAATAATCGCGGTCAAAACACCCACCTCGCACTGCCGGAAAAATCTGGAAAACCCTCAAGAACACCTATAGCGACAGAAAGCTGTCGCTATAGGCCTTTAGCGACAGATTTAATTAATAATTCCGGAAATTAATTAAAATAGAAAAAAATAGTTTTTAATTATTAAAAATACAAAATAAATTATAAAAAATTATTTTAAATTCTGAAAATTAGTTTTTAATTATTTTAAATATATTTCATAAATATTTAATATTTTTGGAATATTAAAAGTAATTAATTTATTTAATTATATTTAAAAATGATTTTAATATTTGAAAAATCATTTAAAATTATATTATGGTATAAGAAAATAATTTAAGTTATTTTTGATAACTTTTAATATTATGTGATAATTTTCATTAATAAATTAATATTAATGATAATTAAGTTATTTATTAAATGAATTAAATAAATGAATTAAAAATGATTTTATTATATTAAAAAAATCATTTTAAATAATTATAAGGTATTTAAAAATATTTTAAGTTATAAAATATAACTTTTAATATTTCAAGGTAAATTTCATTAATTAATTATTATTAATGATATTAAAATTATTTGATAATTATATTAAATAATTTAGTTTAAAAATGATTTTAATAATCATTTTAAATGGAAATAAAGTGTTTAATAATATTTTAAGTTATAAAATATAACTTTTAATATTTAAAGGATGTTTCATTAATAATTTAATATTAATGATATTTAATGATTAATGATATTAAATTTATTTAATAATTATATTAAATAAATAGTTTAAAAATGGTTTTATTTATTTAAAAATCATTTAAAAAGGATATTAATGATTTAAAAATATTTTAAGTTATAATTAATGACTTTTAATATTTGGATAAATAGTTCATTAATATTTAAATATTAATGGTAATTATTTAATAGTGATTTTAAATGTTTAAGAATCAATTAAAGGTAATATTAATACTTTAAAAATATTTTGAGTTATATACATAACTTTAATATTTTGGCAATGGTTTCATTAATAGTTTAATATTAATTAAATATTAATGATAATAGAATTGTTTATTATTTAAACAATTTAATAATGATTCTAATATTTCAAAATTATGATAAATGATAATAATTATTTAATAATTATTATAAGGCCATGAAAAATAGCGCGACTAAGGTTTAAGTTATCCAAAGGATATTGAACTACGGATTAGAGTCTTAGACTCGATATTTAACCGATAAAGCTGTCGGTAGACCGACATAGATCAGAAATTGATCTGGACTTAGATAAATTGGTTAGTTAACTGTTTATTTGTGATTCAATGGTTATTAAGGTTGTATGACAATATGATTAGAAAGGTGTTAATATTTGATTATGAGTCAACGATTGTTGAACATGTGTGCTAATGTGAATAGGAATGTGCTGACTGCAATAAGCAGTATTATATGATACGATATGTTATACTAATCAGTAAAATGATCTGATTAATGATAGGTTGTGATAGAAAAGGGTAGAACTAAGTTGAGAATTATAAGCAACGCATCAGGCAAGTATCCTAACTTTGCATTTTCTTTATGCAATGGACAGAAGTGAGAAATTCAGAATTATTATTATTAATGTACAGATTGTTAAAAATATATTATATACACCCATTGATTATCAACATGTTAGTATATGATAATTCAGTTATATATTCTGTTCGTTAATTTCTATAAATGATTATACAAGTGTCCCCACTTACATAATCATTGTATTTAATCACATGTTGATACACTTTTGTTATACGTATATGTTGAATTATAGATTATTGTTGGATAAAATAAAACCTTTTGTCTGGAACCCTGACAAATATGAACATCCCGTTCACGGGAAAACTTTTATGCGCCCAAGGCGGATCAAGTAAATGATAACATCGTTCTTGTAATGTAGTATTGATCAATACAGGGCACAACGGGCTGATCACCCCCGTGTCCGTAAGTTATGACGGTTTGCAGATGAAGTTCTACTAAACCTTTTCGAAAATAAAAACAATGTTCATAAAATGTCACTTAAACTTTATTTATAGTCAATACGTAGTTTCAAAAATATGAAAGAGAGTTGTTATGTTATTAATATCGGTTCAGAATACTTCATAGCTATTGAATTGTTTCAGATATTATAAAGAAAACATTTAAATTCTTTCAACTTATATACATATAATACTTGCTGGGCACTCAAATGCTCATCCTTGCTTAATTTAAATGTTTTCAGATAAGTGTGAACAATCGGAAGGATGGGTCAAGAACAAGTGAAAAGGAAAGCAAACAGATTAGGTTTACGGTGTCATATAAGTAAAGGTTGCGTACTTGGGATTAAACTCTGATAAAGGTAAGATAAGTTTATAATTTATTCTAGTGTTATTGTTATTAGTAATATTTCCACTCATAGAAATGGTATAGTGAAGTACCGAGTTCGGGTTTCAAGTATCCGGGTTCGGGAACTTTACAAATACTTTCCCGAAAGTATTCGTCACATGAAGCAGGTGGATTTTATCAAATTGGAGCAAAACAATATGACCGTGTCACAATACGAGGCAAAATTTGCGGAGTTATCCCGATTTGCGTCCCACTTGGTGGATAATCAAGAGAGAATGGCGCAAATGTTTTTAAGAGGTTTGAAGCCAGAGATACGTAAACATCTTATTTTTCATAAACTGTGTTTGTATTCAGATGTTGTAAATAGGGCTCAGTTGGTGGAGCGCGATAACGAGTCAACGCAACCAAAAGAGAGCAGCCGGCAAAATGATAATACCAGTGAGAGCAGTCATCGAAGCGGTGACAACAAGCGTGGAGGGAATCAACAGGCCAGAAATGGTAACCACTTCGGTAGTAATCAGGGCCAAAACAATAAGAATGGACATTTCAAGAAGAGGAGATTCAACAATGATGGAAAGACGTCAGCACCAGCACCCGTTGTTAAGAAAGGAGAAAGGCCACCTATCATATGCTTCAAATACGGAGTGGAGGGACACATCAGTCCAAATTGCGCGATGCCGTCCAAAGAATGTTATAATTGTGGAAGAGAAGGTCACTTAGCCCGATTTTGTCGTTCGCCGAAGACAAATTCAGCTAGGATGGAGGCACCAAAGGCTGTCCCAGAAAAGTCAAAGCCGGTAGTGCAAGGGAGAGCATTTGTTGTGACCTCGCAGAAAGTAAGAACCCGAATGAGGTCATCATGGGTAAGCTTATCATAAACTCTAGCAAAGTCTACACTTTATTTGATACCAGTTATACCCATTCTTTTATTTCTCCTACTTGCGCTCAACGATTAAATTTGACTCTGGAGAAATTAGACTTTGACTTATCTATGGAAACTCCGTTGGGAGAAACCTTCATTACATCCACGGTTTATAAGTCTTGTTTGGTTCAAGTTGGTACCTACACATTACCTGTCGATCTTATTGCATTAAAAATACTTGCATTTGATGTAATTCTAGGGATTGATTGGTTAACTACTCAACATGCAAAAATTGATTTTTTTCGTAAGGTTGTTAGCTTTCATATTCCTAACGACCTATTATGCGAATTCAAGTAACCAAACCATTTAAATCAATCACTGTCATCTCACGCCATAAAGTTATTCGTTTATTGAAAAACGGATGTCAAGCTTTCATAACACTCGTACTCGCATATAATCTTCTACTCAATGCGTCAGCTACAACGTTGGCTTTTCCAAGATTGTATTGAATGGTATGATCGTAATCTTTCAACAGCTCGAGCCAACGTCGTTGCCAGATGGTATGATGTCATTGTTTAAATCATGATGATGTCATGCTTACATCATCTTTGTGTTTCTTTAAGGATGATGTCATGATTACATCATGCTTGCATCATTTCTTCTCTGGTTGGTTGATTCAAGTTCACATGGATTGGTTAAACTTTGGTACCCCTAAAGTTTTTCAAAATTATTCCCCTTTAACTTTTGTAATTCACTTATCTTCAATGAACACATTTTAAATATTTCAACAATTATTCATTATTAATATTATAACTCACAAAATTAACAACCAGATCATTCCCAGGAAGGAGGAGACTTTCCGATAAGGACTTCTCCTTATTAGCGCACAATTAGGAGACTAAACCCCTTTCCTCGACAGAATTTTCTAGACATTGTCAATAATGCAAATAATAATATGAATAACTTTGTCGTTTCAATTATTGATTTAATAATATAAAATATGGTGTACATGATACTGTGACAATAATTGAATCAATAATATGAGATACTATGCACCAATTACTATGGCAATAATAGAATAAAACTAAGTGACTTCTCACATATGCATTAATAATCAGAGATACAGTAAAATAATGTGTGCCACTGTGCAACCACACGTATTACTATACTTTTATCACCAGATATTTCAGCAGTTTAATGGTAAAAAGTTTTAGTCGTTGGAGGAATTTTCCTACAACAACAGTTATCAAGCAAGTATAGGCATGACTCCATTCGAGGTGTGGTATGAACGAAAGTGACGTTCTCTAGTATGTTAGGATGAGGTGGGTGAGGCAACATTGTTGGGACCAGAAATGGTATGTATGACTACGAAAAAGATTCAATTGATCTGGCAACGTATACAAACCTCACAAGATCGACAAAAGAGTTATGTTGATCTTCATCGAAGGGAAGTGGAATTCAATGTAGGAGACCATGTATAAACAGTGGATGTAATGAAGGTTTCTTTAAATGGAGTTTCAACAGATAAATCAAAGTCTAATTTCTCTGGAGTTAAATTTAAACATTAAGCGTAAGTAGTTGAAATAACAGAATGGGTAGAAACGTTATCAAATATGGTATAGATTTCGTTAGAGTTTATGATTAGCTTACCCATGATCACCTCGTTCGGATTCCTCGCTTTTTGGGACTTTACGACAAAAGTTCTCCCTTGAACTACCGGTTTTTTCACGGCCTTTGATGCTTCCATCCCATCTGGACTTAACTTCGGTGCACGACAAAATAAGGTTAGGTGACCTTCTCTTCCACAATTGTAACATGCCTTGGACTGTTGCGTACAATTTGGAGTGATGCGTCCCTCCCCTTCGCATTTGTAACATACGACTGACAGTCATTCTCCTTCCTTAACAACAGGTATTGGTGTTGACGTCTTTCCATCATTATTAAATTTCCACTTCTATTATCTTGGCCATGATTACCACCGAAGTGGTTACCATTTCTGGCATGTTGATTCCCTTCACGTTTGTTATCGTCGTTTCGATGACTACTACCACTGGTATTATCGATTTGTCGGATGCTCTCTCTTGGGTGGGTTCAATCATTATCGCGCTCCAATAACTGAGCCATATTTACAACATCTGAATACAAACATAGTTTATGAGAAATTAGGTATTGACGTATCTCAGGTTTCAAACCTCTTAGAAACATCCTTGTCATTTTCTCTTCATTATCAACCAAGTGGGACGTAAACCGGGACAACTCGGCAAAATTGTGACACGGTCATATTCTTTTGCTCCAGTTTGATAAACTCTACCTCCTTCATGTGATGAATACTTTCGGTAAAGTACTTGTCATTGAACAGTTCTTGGAACTTCTCCCAAGACATCTTCAGTGCAGCAGGTTGAGTACGCTTTACAGATTTTCACAAGTAATCTGCCTCTCCTCGCAATATGAAGGTGGCAAAGGGAACCTTTTGTTCCTCGGAGCATCCCAAGATATTAAATATCTTGGTGATCTGCTTTATCCAAGTCTCTGCCTTAAGTGGTTTTGACTCTCCAATAAACTCCGATGGTCCCAGCTCCTTGAACTATTTAGTAGTGACCGTCCGAGAGTTGCTAGTGTTTCCACCTGCATTTTGAACTAGGAGCCGCTCTCGCCTGATGTTGCATGAATTGCATAAAGCCTTTGAACATCCCATCGTTCATCATTTGATCGGTGTTATTGTTTACTTGAGGATTATTGCCTTCATGTTGAACATTCATCCTGGGTATTGATCATTGGTTACTCAACGGTCTCATGTGCTTCATTGTTGATCTCAACATTTTCATATGTCATTTTCAAACACTACCACAAAACAAGGGTTAACTGATATGTCACATATTATCCCAATTCTCTGACCGGCCTATTAAATACCAAATAAACTTAGGTAGGTCATACTAGCGAAGGAATTCCCAGTCTATCCCCTCCTAGTTCTTGTCTCCCATCTCAGCTAGGGATCATATCCCTAAGCTTTGATACCAACTGTGACGTTCCCAAAATAGGTATACATCACCCATTCTGAGTCACCAAATATATGGTACATAAATTAAATACAAACTTCTTTTATACAATACGAAAACAGTGTAGCTTAGAGTTTTTATACGAATATTGTCTCATAGATACTATTCAAACTCAAATGATGTCCACATTACATTTATTATCATACTATTTCATAAAATAGTGAGGACTACTATAGCCACCATTTCAGACCATCACTCTGTTTCCTGACTAGTCCCTGCTACGTTCTCATTTCCTGTAGAGAATAATGAAAGCAAAAGGGTGAGCTCAACTAGCCCAGTAATAAATATTATAACTAAGATAATGCATAATAAATTATCGTTAGCCTTCAACAGTGTTAAACTGATAAAATACAATAAACATCAAGTTTAACTGTAGCTGAACATGCAATCCATTAGAAGAATCAAGTAGAGTATGATATCTACTATCTTCTATGATTTAAAAAAAATTCATCAACTTTATCATTGAGACTCAGCTTATTAAATAAACCACATCATCGAATCATCCCTACACTACGGGCCAAGGATATTCATGTAATAATCAATTGTCATGATTATACCGAATAATATCTTGTTATAATCATACCAACAACTGTCCATCAATGCACTACAAGCCAATGAAGACTTTTACCACATCATTTGTAACATTACGGGTCATGATTATACCGAATGATCTCTGGTCATAATCATACTAATCAACAGTTCGTATATGCACGTAAGCCAAAGATGACTTTCATCACAAAATAAGCATGAGGATTATGACAATGATATAAGAATTCAATTAAAAGAAAGTAAAGGATAAATTTTTAAAGATTTATAATTTAATTTATCCAGAATTCAATAATGTCCAAATTGTGAACATGATACTGCTTTGTGGAGTAAAATTCAAGAATAATATTGTATCAAAAATGATTTTGACAGCAAAGAAATCAATTTTTCTCATGAATAAGTCCTCGGGTGAATAGTATCCGAGTGCATAGTACCCCGTGAATAGTACTTTGTGGATAGTACTTTATGAATAGTACTCGTGAATAGTACTTTATGAATAGTACCCTGTGAATAGTACTTTAGTGAATAGTACCTTATAAATGATTAGTACTCATAGATAGTACTCCGACATGAAAAGCTTAAAATTTAACAAGAATGTGTAGAAAATATCCTTGTGAAACGATACTAGATAAAGCGTAAATTTCAAAGATATTCAACTAATTTCACAGAGTATAGAAGCAATAGTTTAACAAAATGAGGGTATAATCAGGAATACGAGACGAAATAATATTACTCACATACCACAGAGTATGGAAGAAAATATTATTCCTTATGAATACATAAAAAAATCCCTTACCTCAGAAGAAGACTGGATACTTGAATAGTGAGGTAGCAGAGTTCTCTTCTTCTTTCTCTATATAGCTTCTCTCTCTATAATTGCTCTTGTGAGTCTTAGTAAATTGGTGAGAATGAAAGAAAAATGAGCTTCTATTTATAGGAAAATATAGTTTCGATAATTGCATGTTTTGGGGCTCAAATTATTACAGTATAATACATTCATCTTTTCCTTCATTTTTAATTTAGACCTGCAAGTATTATCAAACTTGCACCACCTCCCCTAATAGTACATCATGTGAATCAATAATACACTTATGTGAATCAATAGTTCTATACATGTAAAAAAGAATAATTATAGTATAGTACCTTCATCTATACCTATATTTTAAATTTAGTCATGCAAGTATTATCAATCTTGCACCACCTCCCCTAATAATACATGCATGTGAATCAATAGTACGCATATGTGAACAAATAGTTATAAGCATGTGAATTAATAGCAATTAATTGCTCATTTATCCGATTAATTACCCGATTGGTTAATATAACCTCTAGACATCAATTATTATCAAAATAGAAGTCGATTTCCATTAACACTAATAATCCCAACACAATGAAAATATCAATTTCATTTTTAATCAATACGAACTTATTCATCATTAATATTATAACTCACAATATTTAACAACCAGATCATTCCCAGGAAAGAGGGGCTTTCCGATAAGGATTTCTCACTATTGGCGCGCAATTGTATGACCAAACCTCTCCTCGACATATCTTTCTAGATATTGTCAATATTGCAAATAATAATATGAATAATTTTTTCGTCTCAATTATTGATTTAATAATAATAAATATTATGCAGATGATACTATGACAATAATTAAATCATAATATGAGAGATATTATGCAACAATTACTATAGCAATAATTTAGTATAACTGAGTGACTTCTCACGTAAGCATCAATAATCAATACTGTGTGCTACAATGTAACCGCGCGTATTATTGTTCTTTTACCACTGGGTAGTTCAACAGTTTAACGGTAAAACTTTCGCCGTTATTTTTATAAAAAGATAATTCTGTCGTTTTCTAAATACGACAATACTGCCGTTGTAGGGTCCACCAATGATTGTGTCGTCGTACGAATATTCCCTGTTAAAACGAATATTCTCCGACCAATCGAATATTATATAACCACTTGCTTACTTTACAAAATTTGTAAATATTACCTACAACTATAATATTATATCAAATCCACATCATAATATTCAAAAATATTTTTGAGAAAAATTAATCTTTATTCCTAAAAGTTGGGGTCTTACACATAACGTTTTTCATATTTTGATGCTACGACTGTAGCATTCCAAAATTTTAAATGTAATATTAAATATTTATTGATTTATATAAATTTTAATGGATGTGATTATCGTTGAATAAATATTTGTTCAATTGATTTAATTTTGTTTAGTTAATTATTTATTAAATAAATAATTGATGAGTTAAGGAAATGATTATTTGTATTGTGTTATGTGATTAAAGGATTTATTTAATTAATTGTGAATTTAATTAATAAAAATAAATATGAAAGCTTGATTAAATTTAGTGTGAAAAATAACTATATTATAAGGAGTTATTAAAATACATTAAACTGGTTTAATTTAGTTTTTTCCAAAAAAAAGGCTTAATATATTAATTCTTTAATATTTAAAGGGTTTTTGTCAAACAAGCCTTATGGCTTTTGGGATTCTAATTTCTGAATTTAAATAAAATAAATTAAAATAATAAATCTACTATATTTATAATTTATACGTTGGTTTTGTTGTAACTGACATTTTATTAAGTTGGCATATTAAGGTTGTCAGTTTAGTTTTACGTATAATGTATATTGTCTAAGCCTAAGCCTAAGAAAAGCTACAGAGAAAAATTACAGAGAATTGTAGAAAGAATTGAGAGAGAGTTTGAGAGTGAAACCTGAGAAATTGTCTGCAATTGCAAGATTATGCAAACTAACTTGAAGGTATGTTCACAACTTTGATATTATATATGCATATATGGGTTTCACGGCAAAAATTGCATGTTCTGTGAATTTTATCTCTTCGAATTATTGCTATATAGTTGGTAATTGTGATTATACATGTTTATGATGCTAGAGAGTATGTTCAGTCAAGGAAATCGCATGCTAAATTAGTTTGACAATAGAAATTTTGACAGTATATGGAATTTTCATATGTTCATGAAAAAATATCAATTCTAGTGGCTAATTAGTATGTGAAATTGTAAATTGAAGCTTGTATATGTTAATTTATTGAGATACGAACATAACGTAATTTGAATGAGATGATTTGGCCAACTAATGAATTCACAATGATGATTTTTAGAATGAATATCAAAAATTGAGTTTTTTGTATGAAAACATGGAAATTGAGGAATTAAAATAGTTCTAGTTGTTGATAAATTATGTTAATTGGTTGTAAATATTAGGAAACATGTTTATGATACTATTATATTTATCTTAAGTGTTATTATCACTGTTTGGTTGGTAAAATTTGTTTTAGTTGGCTTAAGAAAAGTGTCGAAGCTCTGTCTACAAAACAGAGTTATGTACGTCGTGCGGCCGCGCAACCCTTAGGCGCGAGCGTGCAGCTGTCGCGCAGGCGCGCCGCATCCCAATATAAAACTGGCGTGGCCGCGCCAGTTACCATTTCCAGACACTGAAGTCTGCTAATTCTGCAGACTTTGGTCGTTCTTTGTAGCTTAACTAAAGGTTATGGTAATGTGTCCAACATGTAACAACAAGGCTAATACAGAGTTGTGTTATATGTATTACGAATTCAAAGTTGTAAAAGTGATTAGTAGGTTACGGATGCATTGTTTGATAACTTAGTTTATACAGTGAATGTTAGATAGGTGTTGTGATGATTAACACTTGGGAATTCTAAAATGTAAAGGGTAGCATAAGACTTGTGCTAAAATAACAAGTTTAGCTAGTAATGCGTTTTATATTGAAAAGTGAATATTAGTATGTCTAATAGATGATTTGGTTTTGATACTGTGTATAGGTGAACGTGAGTTTTAATATTTTTGCTTACGCTCGAGGCAAGTTTTCTAACTCTACACTTTTGTTGAGTTAATTCTATTATTATATTGTGTAACTTCATTCTTTTGATTGAGCAAGCTTTTTATCTTAACTTTTATTAAATAAATCAATTGTTCCTAAAATTCATTCGAACAAACTTTAACTCTAATGTTATTGAAAATTCTTATTGATTGATTCATTCTAACTTGTTTATAGTTAAGCAAGTTTCTTAAGTTCTAATATTGTATAATGAACGTAGTTTTTGAACTCTTGTCTCTTTTATTGAATTATTTTAATTCTTTGCATGAGTTAATACATTGTTGGGCAAGTTTTTAGTTTCTAGCTTGCTATCAATTAAATGTACGTTCAGGAATTTCTTTTCTAATGTTATAAGACTCGAACCTTAGCTTATTTTACTGTTCAAGCAAAGGTTAACCATTTTATTCAATTTATTGAATGCTTATGCTCTATAGTTATTTCAAGCATGAGTTTGATATGTATAATTAGTTCATTTATGATTCTCAAATGTTCTAAGTTATGTTGTTATTAAACAACTATTGTGTTATCAAGCATTGTTGATTCAACTAGTTCCCTAGTTGATGATTATTAAACTTCAATTACCCTTGAAAGCTTATCCAAACTAAACTTTCTTTGGTGCGAACTTATACTCTAAATACTGAGATGAACAACCCTATGTTTAGGGGTTCACGCTTAGCGTAGAAATGGTTGTGCATAATACATTGTACGAAGGATTGATCCTCCTAAGTACGTGGAGTCCTTATAGTCATATGACTGTTAAAGTTAAAGTTGAAAGATTACTTATAACTGTGGATATGGTTCGTGGTTATTTGACCCTCAGTAGTATATTTAAGATTGTTAATAGAACATATCATTCAGTTCTATTGAGCCTATTATTTGGTAAATGTTGAAAAAGTTATTTATTCTTATTTCAAGTGAGCTTTGTTTGCTCACTCTTGCATATTTATACACTTATTGCAGCTATGGTTGAGAAGGTAGATAAACCTACAACTAGCAAAGGAAAGAGGAAAATGTACAAGTGATGAAGACTTGTAATTTTTCTTTATCGTTATGATGATAGACTTTTATAAGATTATGTAATGTAATAAATTTTAAATTCTGCATTTGATTGATTGTAATTAAAGGTTAGAGAACCTGGGAGATAATGTTTTTATTAAAGTAATCCTGTATGGGCATGTTTTTATTATTCAATTATATTATGATTGGTTAGTTAGATATGAATGTTTTGATTACGTGAACAACAAATCTTGAGGTAATGAAGTACCGGGATTTTGGGATGTCACAAGTTGGTATCAAAGCTTTAGGTTATGAATCTTAGGTGGGGAAAAGCCTTAGAAAGTAACCTCTGAAAAGATAGTGGTGATTAACTCTTATCGAGTTTTAAGGAAGAAATAATAAAACACTTATGTGCTTATGTGTTTATAACTTATGTGCTCGTGAGTGTCGAGTAGTAATGACTAATAATTAAAACTTAAAACTTTTTTGTCAGGATGACTAATGTTGGAAAATCCAGTCAGGCTAGGGAGGGACAACCTAAGATGCCTATAAAGGAGGAGTCTCGTGACATTCAGGTTATTTGGGAACAACTACTTCCACGTGAGTCAGTCCCGTTGGTCACAGTGGTTGAAGATGAGGATGATGATGTGGAGACGGATGACGAGGATCCCGTTGAGTTGCATTAGGAGGATGAGACTCCACTAACCTCGATAGTTGCTCGTATGTACGATGAAGTCTACGACCGTAAGGAACTTCAGGATACAGTCGAGGAATTGCAAGAGATAGTACCTGAACAACAGACTGCAATGACACAGAAAGACGACAAAATCCAGGATCCTGAGGAACGACTGACTAATGTCGAGGAGAAGCTAGAACAAACTAAAGGAGAGAAAGAACAATTGACCGAGGAGGTCACTAAATTGAAGAATAAGCTGAGGGAAGAAGCTACGAAGAGGGAAAGAGCCTAAGACGCATATGAGGAGATGTTTCAACGAGCCGGGATAGCAGTGAAAGACGCACAGGCAAGGAGAATGAAGATGGAAGAGATGAATAGAGTATTCAACACCGTGGTTAATCGAGCTTAAGATCGGGTCATGAGTTATCCGATTCAGTACGAGACGCTGCCATCGTACGTATTAGATCGCAGAACAATGTTTCGGATCATGGAGGAAGAACGTAGTAAGGCTAAGCAGTATCTTAGTAGAACATCGTAGTTGTTATGCAATTAATAAATGTTAAATTAATACCTATGGGATATGACGGTGATATTGTCCTAAACTTTTGTAGTTCAGGAAAGTAATGTAAATAGCAGTGATGCTATTGTTTTATATTTTCAAAGAGGTTATGAATAAATAAAAGTTGTTATTTTATTCAAAGTGTTACGTGATTATGTGGTTATTTCTTTTGTGGAGGCAAATTAAGTAGAAATTACTTAAAGGAGTTGAATAATAATCTAATGAGTGTATTTTTAACAGAAAATGCATCCCAGACGTCAACCACCACTGACAAAGAACCACCGAAGGAACCAACAATAACGACAATGTCGATGCTAACTTCGTTCAACAATTAGTGACATTACTGAAAGGAGCATTGCAGAATCAACCACAGAACCAAGGAACAACGTTTAAGGAGTTCAAGGCGGTTGGACCACCTGAATTTCGTGGGTCCGTGAATCTAGTCGAGGAACAGACTTAAATTATGGAGATAGAAAAGGTGTTTGATGTTGATAGGGTAGGGGACGACCAGAAGACTGCTTTTGCAACATTTATGTTGAAAGCAGAGGCTAGTTATTGGTGGTAGACCAATAAAACTCGAGAAGGACCAGGGATGATGACCTGGGATAGGTTTAAGGAGATATTCTATGAGTCCTATTTTCCCTGAGATTTAGAAGGGTAAGCTGGAAGTGCAATTTCCGGAACTGAAGCAGAGAACGATGACGGTATCCGAGTATGCCGCTAAATTCAATGAGTTGGCAAGGTTTGCGCCTTATCAAGTCTGTACGGACAAACGCAAGGCGAAGATGTTTGAACAGAGACTGAAGCCCTAGTTGTACAGCAAGGTTTCCCTATTCCAATTGAAGACTTTCGCAGCAGTGATGGAGAAGGCAATACTCACTAAAGGTGAGGGCGAGGCAGTGACAAAGTTTAATCAGGAACAAAATAAGAAGAAGAACGAGGTTGAGATTAAGAATGGAGGTGGTAGTGGTGGAAACAACAGCAACAAAAACAACTTGAAGAGGAAATGGAGTGGGAACGTGGGTGCTGGAAACCAGCAGGGTAGTCAGCAAAACAAGAAGTTTAAAGCATGTGCTACATGCAGGAAGATTCACAAGGGTGCGTGCTTGATGGGGAAACGAGTTTGCTTCAATTGTGGCCAGGAGGGTCACATCGCCCCAAATTGCACTCAACCTAAAAAGAACGTTTGCTTCACGTGTGGATCCAAGGATTACTTTGTTCGTGAATGCCCTAAGAAGAAGGATGGAGTGACAACCAGAAGCAATGGAGGTAACAGTGGAGGTACAGCATCAAACAAACCCACAGCTAGAACCTTCAACATGACTGTGCAAGATATTGTGCAATCAAAAGATGTTGTGTCAGGTATTATCCCAATCAATGATATTGATGCTTATGTATTATTTTATTCGGGTGCTACTTGCTCGTTTATCTCTGATGAATTTGCTAAGAGGTTAGAATTTCCTAGAGAAGAACTGAATTTCCCTTTAAACATAGAAATTGCAAAAAAAGAGATAATCCCTGTTAGATTTGTATACAAGAACTGTAAGGTGAACATTAAGGAGAATATCTTGGTGGTAGATTTGATTCCGATTAGACATGGAGAGTTTGATGTTATTTTGGGAATGAATTGGCTGTTCAAATATGGAGTGGTAATTGATTTCCAAAAGAAGTGTGTAAACCTTATGACCCCATCAAAGGTAGTGCTCTTTGGTAGCAAGTCGCCTAGACAACTGAAATTTCTGACGATTATACAAGCCAAGAAATTGTTGAGTCAAGGCTGTGTGGGCTATTTATCTTACATAGTCGATACTCAGAAAAAGAATGTGAAACTAGAAGAGATACCAATGGTGAGTGAATTTGAAGATGTGTTTCCAGAGGATTTGCCAGGACTTTCTCCTGATAGAGAAATTGAGTTCGTGATCGACTTAGTGCCGGGAACAGCACCGATATCAAAGGCCCCATACATAATGGCCCCAGTAGAAATGAAGGAACTGATGGTACAGTTACAAGAGTTGCTAGACAAGAAGTATATTCAACCAAGCGTATCACCGTGGGGAACGCCAGTGTTATTCGTGAAGAAGAATAATGGGTCAATGCGTCTTTGCATTGATTATAGAGAATTAAACAAAGTCACTATTAAAAATAAATATCCATTACCAAGAATAGATGACTTGTTTGATCAGTTGAAGGGTGCTAAATACTTCTCGAAAATAGATTTAAGAAGTGGGTATCACCAGTTGAAGGTGAGGAAGGAGGATATACCTCGAACGGCATTCAGAACTCGGTATGGACATTACGAGTTTCTGGTGATGTCTTTTGGGTTAACAAATGCGCCTGTTGCATTCATGGATTTGATGAATAGGGTGTTTAAACCATTCTTAGACATGTTTGTAGTGCTATTCATCAACGACATTCTGTTGTATTCCAAAATTCAAGAAGAACACGTGGAAAACTTACATTTTACATTGGAAACATTAAGAAAGGAAAAATTGTACGTGAAATTTTCTAAGTGCGAATTTTGGCTAGATCGTGTACAATTTCTTGGGCACCTAATTGACAAAGATGGGATTTCAGTTGATCCATCAAAAGTGGAAGCTGTAATCAATTGGGAACAATCAAGAACACCGTCGAAAGTGAGGAGTTTCTTGGGACTAGCCGGTTATTACAGACAATTTATTCAAGATTTTTCTAACATAGCCACTCCATTAAAAAATTTGACAAGGAAAACTTTGAAATTTGTTTGGACGGAGAAATGTGAAGAAAGTTTCCAGGATTTGCAGAAGAAATTAAGCATGGCACCTGTGTTGTCATTACCAGATAGTACAGATAACTTTGTGGTGTATAGTGATGCCTCACATAAAGGGTTGGGTTGTGTTCTTATACAGAATGGCAAAGTAATTGCGTATGCATCAAGACAACTGAAGAATTATGAGAAAGGTTACCCGACTCATGATTTGGAATTAGCTGCAGTAGTATTTACTCTAAAGATATGGAGACACTATCTCTATGGAGAGATATGTGAAATCTACACAGGCCATAAAAGTCTAAAGTATATTTTCACACAGAAGGACCTGAATATGCGACAAAGAAGATGGATGGATTTGATAAAGGATTACGATTATGAGATCTTTTATCACCCGGGCAAAGCGAATGTGATTGCAGATGCTTTGAGTAGGAAAGGTCGAGAGAAGTTGATGCTGGTAACTACTCAGGAGGAGCTTATTTCAGCAATGACAAAGCTAGAGTTGGAAATCAAATTTCTAAAGGAATCCGATGAACGACTATTCTAGATAGATGTTAGTCCAACTTTGGTGGACAAAGTGAAGACTGCTCAACTACAAGATAAAGAATGTGAAGCGATCAAAGAGAAAGTGGTTGAAGGTAGTGATGTAAAATACAAGAGCTATACTGAAGGACTACTATGGTTCGAGGAAAGAATTTGGGTTCTAGCAGTACCAGAGCTTAAAGATGAAATCTTGACCGAAGCACACAACACGAGATATTCGATTCATCCAAGAAGTACGAAGATATATCAAGATTTGCGGTGATATTTTTTGTTGCCGAATATGAAAAGAGATGTTGCCGAATGTGTGGAAAAATATTTGACATGTCAAAGGGCCAAGGTCGAACATCAAAGACCAAGCGGATTACTTCAACCATTCGAAATACCGGAATGGAAATAGGAGCATATCACAATGGATTTTGTGGTAGGTCTTCCAATGACGCAGAAAGGATGCGATGCAATATGGTTAATAGTAGACAGATTGACAAAATCTGCACACTTTTTACCAATAAAGATTAGATTTAATCTTGAGCAGCTAGCTTAACTGTACATTAAAGAGATCGTGTCAAGACATGGAGTTCCAGTGTCAATTATGTCAGATAGAGATCCAAGGTTCACATCAAACTTCTGGAAGAGACTACAAGAATGTATGGGAACACAGTAGCGAATGAGTACAACATACCATCCGTAAACTGACGGGAAAAGTGAACGAATAATCCAAACGTTGGAAGATATACTGAGAGAATGCATCATGAATTTCAAAGGAAGCTGGGACAAACATTTACCGTTGGTAGAATTTGCCTACAAAAACAGTTACCATGCGAGCATAGGCATGCCACCTTACGAGGCATTGTATGGCAGAAAGTGCAGAACTCCACTGTGCTGGGATGAAATCGATGAACGCCAACTGTTAGGACCAGAACTGGTACAATAAACTGCTGAAGTTGTCAAACTCATCAAGATAAGATTGGTAGCAGCCCAAGACAGACAGAAAAAGTATGTCGATCAACATAGGCAGAATCGCGAATTTTAAGTAGGAAATTTCGTTTTCCTAAAATTTCTCCTTGGAAGGGGAAAATTCGTTTTGGCAAGAAAGGAAAGCTCAGCCCAAGATTTATTGGACCATTTGAAATACTACGAAGAGTGGGGGAAGTGGCTTATGAGGTAGCTCTACCTCCAGAGTTGGAAAGCATTCATAATGTTTTTTACATTTCGGTGTTACGACCGTATAAACCTGATTACAAACACATGATCGAGTACGAACCATTGCAATTCGATAAAGATTTATCTTATGAAGAGACTCCTATCCAGATAGTCGACAGGAAAGAACAAGTGCTCAGAAATAAAGTGATACCTTCTGTGAAGGTGATATGGAGAAACCACAATGTCGAAGAGGCAACGTGGGAACTCAAAGCTGAAATGCTGAAAAGTTACCCTTAGTTATTTGTTTAATCTATATCTTCGATTCTGAGGACAGAATCTCTGTAACTAGGGAAGAATGTGACGATTTGATTGTTTGAATTGTGATTCTGAGGACAGAATCCTTTTAAAGAAGGAATGATGTACCATTTCAAAATTTTAAATATAATATTAAATATTTATTGATTTATATAAATATTTAATGGATGTGATTATCATTGAATAAATATTTGTTCAATTGATTTAATTTTGTTTAGTTAATTATTTATTAAATAAATAATTGATGAGTTAAGGAAATGATTATTTGTATTATGTTATGTGATTAAAGGATTTATTTAATTAATTGTGATTTGAATTAATTAAAAATATGAAAGCTTGATTAAATATAGTGTGGCAAATAACTATATTATAAGGAGTTATTAAAATAAATTAAAGTGGTTTAATTTAGTTTTGACCAAAAAAAGGCTTAATATATTAATTCTTTAATATTTAAAGGGTTTTTGCCAAACAAGCCTTATGGCTTTTCAAATTCTAATTTCTGAATTTAAATAAAATAAATTAAAATAATAAATCTAGTATATTTATAATTTATACGTTTGTTTAATTGTAACTGTCATTTTATTAAGTTGGCATATCAAGGTTATCAGTTTAGTTTTACGTATAATGTATATTGTCTAAGCCTGAGCCTAAGAAAAACTACAGAGAAAAATTACAGAGAATTGTAGAGAGAATTGAGAGAGAGTTTGAGAGTGAAACCTAAGAAATTGTCTGCAATTGCAAGATTGTGCAAACTAACTTGAAGGTATGTTCACAACTTTGATATTATATATGCATATATGGCTTTCACGACAAAAATTACATGTTCTGTGAATTTCATCTCTTCAAATTATTGCTATATAGTTAGTAATTGTGATTACACATGTTTATGATGCTAGAGAGTATGTCTAATCAAGGAAATCGCATGCTAAATTCGTTTGACAATAGAAATTTTGACAGTGTATGGAATTTTCGTATGTTATTGAAAAATATCAATTCTAGTGGCTAATTAGTATGTGAAATTGTAAATTGAAGCTTGTATATGTTAGTTCATTGAGATACGAACATAACGTAATTTGAATGAGGTGATTTGGCCAACTAATGAATTCACAATGATGATTTTTAGAATGAATATCAAAAATTGAGTTTTTTGTATGAAAACATGAAAATTGAGGAATTAAAATAGTTCTAGTTGTAGATAAATTGTGCTAATTGGTTGTAATTGCTAGGAAACATGTTTATGATACTTTTATATTTATCTTACGTGCTATTACCACTGTTTCGTGGGTAAAATTCGTGTTAGTTGGCTTAAGAAAAGTGTCGAAGCTCTGCCTGCAAAACTAAGTTCTATACGTCGCGCAGCCGCGCAACCCTTAGGCTCGCATAAGGGCTCGCAGTTGCCGCGTAGGCGCGCCGCATCCCAGTATAAAACTGGCGCGGCCGCGCCAGTGCCCATTTCCAGACACTGAAGTCTGCTAATTCTGCAGACTATGTCGTTCTTTGTAGCATAACTAAAGGTTATGGTAATGTGTCCAACATGTAACAACAAGGCTAATACAGAGTTGTGTTATATGTATTTTGAATTCAAAGTTGTAAAAGTGATTAGTAGGTTACGGACGCATTGTGTGATAACTTAGTTTATACAGTGAATGTTAGATAGGTGTTGTGATGATTAACACTTGGAAATTCTAAAATGTAAAGGGTAGTATAAGACTTGTGCTAAAATAACAAGTTTAGCTAGTAATGCATTTTATATTGAAAAGTGAATATTAGTATGTCTAATAGATGATGTGGTTTTAATACTGTGTATAGGTGAATGTGAGTTTTAATATTTTATCTTACGCTCGAGGCAAGTTTTCTAACTCTACACTTTCGTTGAGTTAATTCTATTATTATATTGTATAACTTCATTCTTTTGATTGAGCAAGATTTTTATCTTAACTTTTATTGAATAAATCAATTGTTCCTAAAATTCATTCGAGCAAACTTTAACTCTAATGTTATTAGAAATTCTTATTGATTGATTCATTCTAACTTGTTTACAGTTAAGCAAGTTTCTTAAGTTCTATTATTATATAATGAACATAGTTTTTGAACTCTTGTCTCTATTACTGAATTATTTTAATTCTTTGCATGAGTTAATACATTGTTGGGAAAGTTTTTAGTTTCTAGCTTGCTATCAATTAAATGTACGTTCAGGAATTTCTTTTCTAATGTTATAAGACTCGAACCTTAGCTTATTTTACTGTTCAAGCAAAGGTTAACCATTTTATTCAATTTATTGAATGCTTATGCTCTATAATTATTTCAAGCATGAGTTTGATATGTATAATCAGTTCATTTATGATTATCAAATGTTCTAAGTTATGTTGTTATTAAACAACTATTGCGTTATCAAGTGGTGTTGATTCAACTAGTTCCCTAGTTGATGATTATTAAACTTCAATTACCCTTCAAAGCTTATCCAAACTAAACTTTCTTTGGTGCGGTCTTGTACTCTAAATACTGAGATGAACAACCCTATGTTTAGGGGTTTACGCTTAGTATTGAAATGGTTGTGCACAATACATTGTACGAAGGATTGATCCCCCTAAGTACGTGGAGTCCTTATAGTCATATGACTGTTAAAGTTAAAGTTAAAAGATTACTTATGACTGTGGACATGGTTCGTGGTCATTTGACCCTCAGTAATATATTTAAGAATATTAATAGAACATATCATTCAATTCTATTGAGCCTATGAGTTGGCAAATGTTTTAATGTTAATAGAACATATCATTCAGTTCTATTGAGCCTATTATTCGGCAAATGTTGAAAAAGTTATTTATTCTTATTTCAAGTGAGCTTTGTTTGCTCACTCTTGCATATTTATACACTTATTGCAGCTATGGTTGAGAAGGTAGATAAACCTACAACTAGTAAAGAAATGGAAAAATCTACAAGTAATGAAGACTTGTAATTTTTCTTTGTCGTTATAATGACAGACTTTTATTAGATTATGTGATGTGATAAATTTTAAATTTCGCATTTGATTGATTGTAATTAAAGGTTAGAGAACCTGGGAGATAATGTTTTTATTAAAGTAATCATGTATGGGCAGGTTTTTGTTATTCAATTATATTATGATTGGGTAGTTAGATATGAATGTTTTGATTATGTGAACACCAAATCTTGATGTAATGAAGTACCGGGATTTGGGGGTGTCACAAAGACCATATAAACCCAATTATAAGCACGTTATAGAATATGGACCCCTGTAATTTGAAAACGATTTAACTTATGAATAAGTTCATGTTCAGATAGTCGATAGGAAAGAACAAATACACAAAAATAAATTAATACCTTCGGTTAAAGTAATCTGGAGGAACCACAATGCTAAAGAAGCTATATGGGAACTCGAAGAACAAATGATGAAATATTATCCTCATTTATTTGCTTAATCTGTGTGTAGCGATTCTAGGACAAAAACTTTCTAAGGGGGGAGAATGTAACGGGATGAATTAATTGAATCGTGATTCTAGGGACAGAATCCATTTAAGGAAGGAACGATGTGACGAACGAGATTCTTGTAATTTATTTTAAATATTTATTGAATTAAATAAATATTTTTATGATTTATTTATGGAGTTAAATAATTATTCGATGAAATTGTTGTAGATTAATTTAGTTAAATGTGTTACGTTAATTAAATTAATGAGGAATAATTTTATAGTTCGAAGTTATAATTTAATCAGGATATTTAAATTAATCGAGTTATTAATAATTATAATATTATTCTAATTAATTACTTTAAGTGATTAATTAGGGATTTACTGATTTGTTATAATTAATAAATAAGAATTTTTGTTATGTGATAATTTGATTTAGTGAGTAATATTGGCTTTAATTTAATTGAATTTAAATTTTTAAATTTTATTAATTAAAGTATGACAAATAAACTATATAATAAATTAATTAATTAAAATAAATAAAAAAGGAGCCTTTATAAGTTAGTCAAACATGGCCTTGAGAATGTGGGAGCAGTTAAGGCCATACCGCGCTTAACTGCTACCCATATACGTATCCGTTATATTATATACGTATAGTTATATCATATATTTGTTTAGTTTGGAAAGTAAATACAAAGAGAAAAAGAGAGAGTTTTTGTGACGAACGAGATTTTGGTAAATTAATTTTAATATTTATTGAATTAAATAAATATTTTTTGATGATTTAATTATTGGATTAAATAATTATTTGATGCAATTGTGGTAGATTAATTTAATTATATGTGTTACATTTATTAAATTAATGTAGAGAATAATTATTATTCAAATACGTAATTATGTGAGCTTATTGAAATAAATGAAATATTTAATTAAGCATGATGTTATTTTAATTAATTTAATTATTAATTAGAGAGTTAATAATTTAACATTATTAATTAATGAGAAAATTAAATATATGACTATGTGAATTTATGAGAAGTTATTATATTTTATTTATATTAAATAAGATATTTGATTTATTATGCAAGTGGGTGTGACATGATTTAAACTATATAATAAAGATTAATAAAATTAAATGGTTTTGTAGTCTTTTATACTAACCAAACATGGCCTTAGTAGGAGTTATGGGCAGTTACCCATTACTGGATTAACTGACCATAATGCGCCAGTTCTTATATCGACGTCTTCTTCATTCTTTATTATTTCTAAGTCTGGAGAAATTATTCACATAGAGAAAATTTAAGAAGTTTGAGAGAAAATTGTGAGTGTGTAATCAACAGGTAATTATGAAAGGATCATCTGGAATCACCTCTTCTTAAATTATACTCTGGTAAATTCTCCAAACCCAATTTCTATTTTATGTTGTTTGAGTTTTAAATAAATGGCTTTCACAGTTTTCTGTAAAGTCTCTATGATGGAAAATTGCAAGGCTTATGTGCATATATAGGTTAAGATGTTGTCAAATCATATTTAATTATATATATTTTTTAAACCATAATATCAGCTTCATGAAAATACGTAGTATATGATTTCTACAAAATTACAGAGTATGGTTTTTGGCCTTATGGCCTTATACGTGATATGTCATGGGTTGATCATATATTATACCTAAATTTTATACTCGTATGTTGTTATGCATGTTGATACGAAGAGACCAAAGTTTAAATAAACGGATTCGGTGTTATAATGAATCCGTAGTGACAATTTTCATGTTTTATTTTCAAAACCTTCAAGAACATCAAAGTCAGTGAAATTCACATATTTTAGTTCTGTGATTATGTGTTTTAATGGGTTAAAATCATTCTATAAATATTGGGTCATCTTTATGCATGAATTATAACTTGTGGGTATGATTAATTTCGTGTAGTAGTAATTTAATTGAAGTTTTTGGGTTGTGTTCTGCAATTTTCGCGAATTACAGAACAGTTTCTGGTTCACCGCCCCGCGGCACTAGACTCACTAGACTCGTACCTTATTTACAGCGCCACGGTACCGCAGAGCCAAAGCACCGTAGCGTGAATACCAAGTATAACAGTGGCGCCGTAGCGCCACTCTCCAGAAAGTTCAAAAATGGATTTTTTTAAAAAAATGATTAAGTCTAACAATGTGTTAGTAACTTAATGTAATGAACATGGACATATTTTAGAAGTATAATGAGATGTAAAATAGTTGTTTAACATGTAAATAACATAATTGCATGTGAATTGAATTATTGAATACATAATTAACTTGTTATTCATGAAGTGTTATTTTGGGACAACGAATGTAGTAATTTGACTAAGTATAGTCATAACCGAAGTTAGACAAAGAGAATGAGTTTTTGATGATTAGTTAAGTTATAATTAACTGGTATTGTGAATGTGAATGGTATGTAGGATTAAATTCAAAGAACGTGCTTAATTAAAGTGTAATCTACGCACGAGGCAAGTTTCCTAATCCTACTGGTCATTATTGTTCAAGTTTATTAGTTACCTCGAGTAAATTATCATTACTATTATTCAAGTTCAAATGTTATATTAAAGATTGATTATCTTTTCAAAGCATGATTCAGTTATACAATAATTGTCCTATTGTATACTTCTTGAGATTATTATTCAAATCGAATATCATTATTGTTGAACCTTATTAGACTAGTGAACTTTATTGTTTCAATTAGTCCTTAGTTGATGAACATTCTAAATTTCAGAACCCTTATTGAATTATCCAAACCAAACTTCCTTTGGTGCGGACTCGAATGTCAAACTGAGATGAACAACCCTGCAAAGGGATTTACTTATGCATAAGTATTAAGATATTGTGCACAGTATGGTACTAAGGGCTGATCCCCCTAAGTACGAGAAGAAAGGTCCATAGTCTTATGACTGTTAAAGGTTTCAAGTATAACCCTTGATAACCTAGGACATAGTTCAAGGTCTTATGACCCTCATAATTCTTTTGATTCTTGTTATTCATTCTTGATTCAAAAGTTGAGCTTTTACTCAGATGTCTTTGATTCACTCGCATGTTATTATACTATTATTTCATTGTTATACTTGTGGGCAATAGTGCTCAATCTTGCTTAATAATAACATTGCAGTTAAGAACGAAAGAACTGATGAACCTTCCACTAGTAAAAGCAAGGGCAAAGTTAGCAAGTGATAAAGACTTGTTGTTTTTATGATGTTGTATTTTGTTTAAGACTTGATTTAATGATGTTGTTAAGACTTATTTGTTTATGATTCCGCACAGATGTTTAAGGTTAGTTTAACTTGGGATTGTATTATTATTATTATTCGGATGTTGTAACCCTTAAGGGAAAGATTTTTATTCTATCTATTGCATGGCTTGCATTTTTTATGGGTAGATAGATAGATGATATTTGTACAGTGAACACCAAATCCCGTGGAATTGAAGTACCCAGATTTGGGGGTGTCACTGTTTTGAGAGAAATTGAGATTGAGGAAGAAGAACTGAGGAATCAAGAGGAGCATTCTACCAACTTTGTGTAATCTAAACAAGAAAGTAAGGGTAAGCACTTAAATTCAAGCTTTAATTTACGTTCTTGAGTTTCTCCATGAAAAGCTATTTTAAGTTCTCTGTAATTAAATTTTCAGGATTAAATTATTGAAAAGTTATTTATAATTACTAATATGCATGTATAATCTACTATGTGATGTTTATAAATGATTTTTGGGTAAATTAATACACGAAATTTTGATTAGAAAGGGAGTTTTGAGTTTACAGTGAAAAATATATGAATATGTGTTATATGTACAAAACTTTATGCTTAATTTGTATATTAATCTATAAATTGGTGAGTGAGTATGTTTATACATTAAGAAACGAAAAGAAGGAAATTCATATGGACTGATTTGGTTGAAAAATGAGTTCATCGTAGTTGATTTCATTAAGGATGTCTAAAATGGAGTATATACAAAAATATTGAATTTATGGGTTTAAATTTAGTTGTTTATGTGCTTTATGTTGTTAAAATTATGTTATGATTGTTGTAAAATATTTCTGTAAAGTTCAGAACTTATGGGTAGGATTATTTTGTTGCTTAAGCGATGTTTTTGGCCTATTTTTGCTTTGCATTGCGTTCATTTGTGAACTGCAGCAACTCTGTCTGTGCAGTGGCGCTACCGCGCCGCTCCAAGGTATAGTCGGAGCGATGTCGCACAGTTGAAGGTTTATTCTAGAGTTGTCACGCTATGTGGCGATGTCGCGCCGTGAGCAAGGCTAAAACGAGCGCTGCCGCGCTGGTAGGCAGTTTGGTCTAGTTTTTAGATTTTGTTTTTTCAGTCAAAGAAGATGCAATCATAACATCATCTAATGAACATAGAGGGGTATTAATCATATTATATGTTTTTAAGACAGATTGTAATCACATGGTAATATCAAGTTTGGTAATCTTAAGATTTGTGATTTAACTAGTTATTAACAATTGGAACTTGATGTTCATAGGGGTTGAGACGTGATTTGAATGTTAAACCTCATGTTATATGTTAGAGAATTTAGTAATTTTATAGCTTACACTCGCGGAAAGTTCTCTAACTCTAAACTTACTTTGAGCAAGTTTTTTTACCCTGACTTGATTACGATTACACAAATTTTCTATCCTTAACTTGATATTGTTGAGCAAGTTCTTATAATCTATTCTGTTATGAGATTGTAAGCTCCTAAACTATTATTGAGCCATTATTTTAGCCTTAGCTTATTATTGTTCAATCAAGGTTCTTATATTGTCTAATAACTTTCAATTCTTTCGAAACCAATACTCCGATGCATGAGGTTTATTCAGTTGTAGAAATTGTATGTTATTATTATTGAAATCGTATCTTGTAATGGTTAATTTATTGGCAATTTTTTATTGATTCAACTAATCCTTAGTTGATGAATGTTAAACTCTAAATTACCCTTGAAGTTAATCCAAACCAAACTTCATTTGGTGCGGACTCTAATCCCAAAGCAGAGATGAACAACCCTAACATAGGGATTGTATTAAGAGAAAGCGCTAAAATGTTTGTGCACTATACATTGTATAAAGAGTTGATCCCCCTGAGTAAGAGAAGAAAGGTCCATACAGTATTATGACTGATAAAGGTTTAAGTAGATATACTAAATAACTTAGGACATAGTTCATGGTCTTGTGACCCTCGGATGTACTTTTGTTTCCTTTTCTAATCTTAATTCAGAAGTCGTGTTTTCTTTTGTTTAGTATCCATTGTATACTCATATGTTATTATTATTACTACTATTGTTAAACTTGTGGGTAATTGTTGCTCACTCTTGCATAATAACGTTACAGTTAAGGTTGAAAGAGTTGATGAGTCATCTACTAGTAAGGGCAAAGGCAAGGAAAACAAGTGATGTAGACTTGTTTATTTATTAAATGATGTTTAAGTATAAGACTTATATTGATTATGTTAAGTTTTTCATTTGATGTATATAATTTAGATAACCTGGGAGTGTTTATTATTTAAGATGTTGTAACCCTTATAGGAAGATTTCTATCTTTATTTATGAGTTTCATTTATTTATGGGTAGTTAGATGTGTTATTCTAGAGAGTGAACTTCAAATCTGTGGGAAATTTAAGTATCAGGATTTGGGGGTGTCACATATATGCTAAGTCCTAAAATCCATGGCAAGATTATACGATATAGCTATAACACTAGTATTATCACAGGATATAGAGATAGATATAAAATCAAACCTTAGTCAGCTAGTTAATTCTTCATTTATAGAATTTGAGCACAGTAACAACCAGTAGCAATGTACTCAACTTCTGCATTTAAATTTAACACTGAATTCTACTTCTTGGTGAACCATATGACAAGCCCATTCCCTAATAATTGGCATGTATCACTGGTGTTTTTCTTATCTATCTTGCATCATGTACAATTTGCATCTGAATACTCTATTAAATCAAATGGATGACACATTGGGATACCACAGTCCCAAATAAGAAGTGACATTAAGACACTTGAAAATCCTTTTTATAGCTATTAAATGATATTCCTTAGGGTTAGCCTGAAACCTAGCACAAATCTGGGTAAAAACATAATATATTGCCTACTTGTAGTTAATACAAGAGAGAGCCTATTATACCTTTATATTGAGTTATATCAGTACATTTAGCTTTCTCATATTTGTTAAACGTGGTTGCATAGGTCATAGGGATCTTCATGGGAGTGGCTGATTCTATTCCATACTTCTTGTAATGACCCCAAAATTCATACAATTTAATTCTCGACTTCGGTCGTTAATAATACATTCAACCTCTAATTTTATATCATTAAACGATAATACAACCATTGAAATTTGCGAAATAATTAAAATTTTCTATTACAAACTATCCTCGTTCCCAAAACCTTCAACCTTTACATCTAAATATCTCAGAATCATTTTAATACTACAATAGTTTACATTTGCAAAATAATATTACAATTCAACATTAATACATTATTCGAAACCTTAAACATGGTTCAAATAATAATAACACAACTAAAGTATATAAATCTTCAAGTATCACATCTGATTCATGTTTTTCAAGTAACACATAACTTTACCTTGAATCTTGAACCTGCAAAAGTGGTTATTTACAAGGTTGAGCTCGACAGCCCAACAAATTTAATAGTCTATCATGTTTCACATAGCAAACAATTCATGCATTATATATTTCTAATTTATCGAGTTACATTATACAACATGCATGTGTTATCACATATCACATATAAATTGAGTTCCATAACCCAATTAACTTGGTCATATTTTGACTTTAACAATTCATAAAGCATGGTATGTAACTCACCACATAATCACATTTAATCCACAAACATAATAGAACTAAAAAACTTGCCTTGGATGTTGTTTAATGTTTATAACTTATCTGCGTTGTGATGATCATACACAAATAGAGGATACATACATGTACATATTAGTTTCACATACACAATTCACGTACTCAATGTAAACTAATTTTATTTAACTATAATATTGTGTTCTTGTCTTAAAACCATTCCATGTTTCTTTAGAAACTTTTGTCCGTTATAACCTTTTTACGCCCAAAAAGGTTCTATCATGAATTTAGTATGTAAATACTTTACGTATCAAAACATAAACCATTTATATCCCCTTCATTTTACATTACTAGGTTCAATATAATTTCAAACGGATTTGCACATTTCATTATGTTACATAAACGTTTTACATGTCATTTTCCGAATTACGCTTGCATAGTTATGAAAACTTACATTTACATTACATTTCTATCATTTTCTTTACATTTAAAGTGAGTTTTCGCGATATATAAGCATTATATAATATCTATACATCTCTCTCGATATTTTGTTACATGTTAAACAGCCACAAAACCACCCAAAAGTGTTACGAAAAAATCGCACGTTGAACAGCCAATGGCTGCTGCCACAAGGCAGCAGCCCCTCACCTTTGACACCCACTCCGCGGCTTAATATCTTGCAATCTACTTATCCAATCGTAAGGCACTTTTTTAGTATTTTTTTCATGGCATACAAGACTATTTTTAAGAAATACTAACCTCTCATTTTGGGTTTGTTAAGTAGTCTAAAAAGCGTGCCAAAACCTGACGTTCATAGCAGTCTTCAATTTTTTTTCTAAGCTTTACCCTCTCTTGCTAAAACAGTCATAACGATTTCGTTTAAAAACATTTTTGAGCAATTCTAGAGCCCACGCGAAGCTAACTTCTGAGGCTACAACTTTTATTCTTTGACCATTTCCAAATTCAAAACACAGAATTCCGGAAAATTCGTTCAAGGTGACTGCCCCGAGTTGGTTAGACAGTTTTGACGCGACTACATTGAATGTCATAACTCTTTGCTCCGATGTCGAGAATTAGTCCATTTCAGAGTCTATAGAAAGTTAATTCAGTGTACTATAACATACCAAAAGTCCAGAAATTTTTGGAAACATTAACTGATCAAAACAGTGTCCCGAATAGCACGTCTCGTTGCTGACCTTCAGTTTGACAAATTCGACACATTTCTTTCCAATCACCGTAACTCCCTCATCTGAGGTCGGAATGAGATCATTCCAAAGCCTATGGCTTCGTTACTCAGTGCACTACAACTACCCAGAAACTCAGAATTTTTCAGGCAACATAGCTATTCTAGAATTTGACACTATAGTCACTATTAATTCATTTTTCATTTCTAGACATGGTTTACTAAAATCTTCACCACAGATTCATTTTAACTCCGTTATGGTTCATTCAAGTTAGGAATTCTCCAGAACTTGGAGGGATATAGCATACAATCATCAAATTAATCTTTTAGACATAAATCAAAAGCACAAAAGGTCCTCAAGTTCAGTCCCAAAAACTGCCCAACAAGGTCCTTTGTAAATCTTTTATTTTGTGAGTTTTGGTTACACTTGGATGATGTTAAGGCTTCATATCTCTAATTACAATCATTAGAACTCATTTACATAATCAATTACAAGTAAAAATAAACATAGTAAACTAACTAATTTACTAACAAAATTAACTAAACTTCCAAAATACAAACTTTAACTAACAAACTAAATACAATATTTAAAATAATAACATTACCAAAAATTAAATAAGAAACATACCCAAAAATACGAATTTCACAAACTAAATACGTACTCGACCAAAATTTAACTAAGAAGATCTTTATAAAAAGTCCTCCCATAACAAAGCCTTTCTCAAAATTGGAGGCTTTATTATTGGTGAATGAAACAAAGGATCAAGTCATTCTATTTATAGGTTTAACAAAGGGTAAAGTTCTCAATTTAGTTGATGTGGGACTTGGTTTATACTAATTCTAATTTGTTTATACTAATTTTTTCCTATTTTCAATATGTTGAGTGTATTCATTCATCACGAATTAGTTTCTTAACCAACCGTTCAAGTTGTGTTGTTTTCGTTTTATAGAGGAGAACAACAATCATCCATCAATTTAAAGTTTCCATCACGAATTCATTATCAACTTTAGTCCCAAAGTACACCAAAACACACATTACAATCAAAACCCAAATTCCTCTTCTTTAGTATAACTACATGAATTTGATTTCTGAAAATTTGTTTCTAGATGACTACTATCAAATTATATATATCTAATAACATATATAACATCGTAACTCACAAATTCATTAACCAAAACTCTAATTTTAAAAGAAACTCAAAAACACATAAACTAGAAATATAAACTAGATTATGTACCTTTAATTCCTTAAGAAATAAAATTAACCTTATCAGTAAAATTATAATTTATATCCAACCATTATAATCATAACATTATTTAACAAATTCTCACTCCTCTAATTTAATTAAATTAGAATATCACAATTATACTCGCGTAATAAAATACGTATAAATCGCATCTATTTTATCACACTTAAATAAACTATCTCATAACAATTTTCATCAAATATTTATTTAATATCATAAATATTCATTTTATTCCATAAAGTTTCCAACTAAAATATTTAATGTACTTAATAAATATTTTACTCGCATTATACTAATATTTACATTTTCAAGCAACATATTACCTTCTGATTTTATTAAATAAATTATACTTGTATTAATTCACTATTTTAATTAAGTGAATTATTCACACTATTTATGAAACTTAATTCATAATAAATTCCATTACCCACAAGGCATAATAATTAAAATTATATTATCTCATAACATAATTTCAACTTAATTAAATTAACGAATATTATTTAATTTCTTTAATAGTTTAATTAACTATTAAATCATATAATTCAAAATATAATAAACCTCATAATAAGAATTTTAATTATTAAATTCTTATTTTAATAACTTATGAAAATTCGGGTTGTTACATCATTCCCTCCTTATAAGGATTCCGTACTCGGAATCAAAGAAACCTCCCTTACTCGATTTTCACCAAATCTCTTTTCAAAATTTACTCGGAATATTACATTCACCATTTCTTCTAAGAATTTCTTCCTCGAAATTTTATCTATTAATATTTATTCTTTCAATCTATCAAAATAGATTTTACGTTAATACTTTATTCAGTCATTGGGTTCTATAACCACTTTCTTTCCACAAAGATCTTTCTACAATTATTAACTTTTATATTAAAGTTTTACATTATTCTTTGATAACTCATCTCCTTCTCATTTCAAAACTTATTTTCTCACTTATTCAACATATTCATCATTTAGTGTCGCATTTTACGACTTACTTCTTTCTAAGGAATATCATCCTTACCACATTCGCCTTTTAGAATAGAAAGAATCTTTCATAATTGCTCAATAACTGGGAAGCAGTATGAATAACTCAGGAATTAAAAAGATTCCAAATCATGCTGAGGGTCATAAGACTTTGAACTACGTCCACGGTTATAAGTACTATTTCAACTTAAACCTTAACAGTCATTAGACTATAGGGACTCCTGTACTTAGGGTGTTAAGCCCTTCGTACGATGTATTGTGCACAAACATTTAAACGCTATGCGTATGTCATAAGTTTAAGTAATCTTTCAACTTAAACATTAATAGTCATAAGACTATAGGGACTCCTCGTACTTAGGGGGGTCAGCCCTTCGTACAATGTATTGTGCACAAACATCTAAATGCCTCCGCGTAATCCCCTATAAAAGGGTTGTTCATCTCAGCTTTTCAACATCTGAATCCGCACCAAAATAATTTGGTTTTGCTTAGATTGACAAAGAATGCTTGAATTCCATGAACATCATTCAATATTCGTTTAGCTGAATCAAATAGCATAGACTTCAACAACAATTCGGACGTCAATCGAAATATACATATACATATATATATATATATATATATATATATATATATATATATATATATTCTCATAACTTAAAGAAATCTCAAAATCTTTTTATGACGTCATGATACAGCACTGTATTTACAATCCGTTTGAGGATTCCGTCATTTGGTGATTTTATCATATTATATCATACCATAGTGGACTGACGATCCTTAGATCACATCCAGCACTAAGTAATACTGCATTGATGACTCCATCGTTTTTATCATCCCTGCACCAGGTTCCATGATGCATTGATGATATAAAAAATACATGTTGATATATTTTAAATCATTTTTGTCTAGCCAAAACAATTAGTATAGACATACGAATAACGGTATTAATTTTAAATCTCATTGGTTTCATCATTTGATCCAATATTTTTTAAGAAAATAGAAGTGCAAACATCAGCACGAAGTCAATAAATTTCGAAAGTCTAGCATAGCTAGTAGATTTAGAATATCCAAGTATCCCTCAACTTCAATCTTTACTTCATTACTTTGTTACTTAACCATTCTATCAATCTTCAAATTCATCAATGCTCTCTATACTATAACCATTTTCTACCCAAAATAGTTCATCAAACTTACCACACTTTGGAAATCCAGGAACTTGCCACAATAATATGAGTTTAAGAACTTGTCCTAGTCAGACCATAGGCATCCATTCGCTAAGGGGTTTAAAACATACCATATTATTATGAGTCAAGAACTTACCATATGTATTAGTTTTAAGAACCGCACCTAATCCTAATAATATCTGACTAATCTTAATAGTTTCTAACTATCAAATATACACATGAGAAAAGAATCACCTTTTCGCCACATACACATTGATAGCACGACACCAACATTCCAATGATTATCAATGTGATAAACTAAGCACAAGCACAAAACCCTCACCCATACAAAGGTTTGTACAACTCAGCCATCACATGAGTCCTTAATTGAAATCCCACCTAACTTTATCGTACTCTTAACTTGCTCTTTGCTCGATACAAATTTTTTGTACCTCATCATATATAATTCCTCGTGAGTTATCTCGTACTATATCATAGTACATTAACTTCATAGCATCAAGCTATAATTATTTAAACATTGCAGATCATCTTTCTTTTATAACTTAAACAGATCACATCGTGATCTTATTCTATAACCATCTCGCTTAAAATTCTTTTCATAACCCGTGATCGTTTTGTTTTACGATCCTCTTTCTTTCATTTTTCATCATTTATGATTTGATTTATGCTTTTAATCTAACAGACTTTGTCTATTCATCATTATTCATTATCTTGGCTATTGGAGTTAGGCAACTCCCATTTTTATCTTTATATCTCTTCAAGATTCTTCTTTGAATTTTATTGTTTATATAACAATTCTTCCTTTAATAATTTCCAACTTCATTTATATTATTCCACATTTCATTCGAGTTCCACATTTTCATCATACGTATCCATTTTCTACACATCGAGTCTCTAATAGTTTCAATATAGTACGCTGAGTGGTTTCCCACAAACAACCAAACTCTACTTGAGCTTATTCTTTCATTATATTCACCTTCCTTCTCTAAGGTTATAGCCTACGGTACTCCTACCAAAGGTTTATAACATACGGCTTTGATAC
Source organism: Panax japonicus (assembly GCA_020205505.1). NCBI lineage: Eukaryota > Viridiplantae > Streptophyta > Magnoliopsida > Apiales > Araliaceae > Panax > Panax japonicus. Next base: position 62,151,882 of record CM035094.1, read on the forward strand.
CAACTGTAACGACCCTAAAATTCATATAATTTAATTCTCGACTTCTGTCGTTAATAATACATTCAACATCTAATATTATATCATTAAACGATAATACAACCATTGAAATTTGCGAAATAATTAAAATTTTCTATTACAAACTATCCTCGTTACTAAAACCTTCAACCTTTACATCTAAATATCTCAGAATCATTTTAATATTACAATAGTTTACATTTGTAAAATAATATTACAATTCAACATTAATACATTATTCGAAACCTTAAACATGGTTCAAATAATAATAACACAACCAAAGTATATAAATCTTCAAGTATCACATCTGATTCATGTCTTTCAAGTAACACATAACTTTACCTTGAATCTTGAACCTGCAAAAGTGGTTATTTACAAGGTTGAGCTCGATAGCCCAGCAAATTTAACAGTCTATCATGTTTCACATAGCACACAATTCATGCATTATATATTTCTAATTTAACGAGTTACATTATACAACATGCATGTGTTATCACATATCACATATAAATTGAGTTCCATAAACCAATTAACTTGGTCATATTTTGACTTTAACAATTCATAAAGCATGGTATATAACTCACCACATAATCAGATTTAATCCACAAACATAATAGAACTAAAAAACTTGCCTTGGATGTTGTTTAATGTTTATAACTTTTCTGCGTTGTGATGATCATACACAAATTGAGGATACATACATGTATATTTTAGTTTCATATACAAAATTCACGTACTCAATATAAACTAATTTTATTTAACTATAATATTGTGTTCTTGTCTTAAAGCCATTCTATGTTTCTTTAGAAACTTTTGTCCGTTATAACCTTTTTACGCCCAAAAAGGTTCTCTCATGAATTTAGTATGTAACTACTTTACGTATCAAAACATAAACCATTTATATCCCCTTCATTTTACATTACTAGGTTCAATATAATTTCAAACGGATTTACTCATTTCATTATGTTACATGTACGTTTTACCTATCATTTTCTGAATTACACTAGCATAGTTATGAAAACTTACATTTACATTATATTTCTATCATTTTCTTTACATTTAAAGTGAGTTTTCACGATATATAAGCATTATATAATATCTATACATCTCTCTTGGTGTTTTGTTACATGTTAAACAGCCACAAAACCACCCAAAAGCATTACAGAAAAATCGCACGCTGAACAGCCCATGGCTACTGCCACAAGGCAGCAGCCCCTCACCTTTGACACCCACTCCGCGGCTTAATAGATTGCAATCTACTTATCCAATCATAAGGCACTTTTTAGTATGTTTTTCATGGCATACAAGACTATTTTTAAGAAATACTAACCTCCCATTTCGGGTTTGTTAAGTAGTCTAAAAAGTGTGCCAAAAATTGACGTTCATAGCAGTCTTCAAGTTTTTTCCCAACTTTACCCTCTCTCGCTAAACACGGTCATAACTAATTCGTTTCAAAATATTTATGAGTTATTCTTGAGCCCAAGCGAAGCTAACTTCTGAGGCTACAACTTTCATTCTTTGACCATTTCCAAATTCAAAACACAGAATTCCGAAAAATTCGTTCAAGGTGACTGCCCCGAGTTGGTTAGAAAGTTTTGACGCAACAACTTTGAATAGTCATAACTCTTTGCTCTGAAGTCGGAATTAGTCCGTTTCAGAGTCTATGGAAATCTAATTCAGTGTACTATAACATACCAAAAGCCCATAAGTTTTTGGAAATATTAACTAATCAAAACAGTGTCCTGAATAGCACGTCCCGCTGCTGACCTTCAGTTTGACAAATTCGACACATTTCTTTCCAATCACCGTAACTCCCTCATCTGAGGTCGGAATGAGATCATTCCAAAGCCTATGGCTTCCTAACTCAGTGCACTACAACTACCCAGAAACTCAGAATTTTTTAGGCAACATAGCTATTCCAGAATTTGACACTATAGTCACTGTTAATTCATTTTTCATTTCTAGACATGGTTTACTAAAATCTTCACCACGGATTCATTTTAACTCCGTTTTTGTTCATTCAAGTTAGGAAATCTTCAGAACTTAGAGGGATATAACATACAATCATCAAATTAAGCTTTTAGACATAAATCAAAAGCACAAAAGGTCCTCAAGCTCAGTCCCAAAAACTGCCCAACAAGGTTCTTTGTAAATCTTTTATTTTGTGAGTTTTGGTTACACTTGGATGATGCTAAGGCTTCATATCTCTAATTACAATCATTAGAACTCATATACATAATCAATTACAAGTCAAAATAAATATAGTATACTAACTAGTTTACTAACAAAACTAACTAAACTTCCAAAATACAAACTTTAACTAACAAACTAAATACAATATTTAAAATAATAACATTACCAAAAATTAAATAAGAAACATACCCAAAAATACGAATTCCACAAACTAAATACGTACTCGACCAAAATTTAACTGAGAAGATCTTTATAAAAAGTCCTCCCACAACAAAGCCTTTCTCAAAATTGGAGGCCTTATTATTGGTGAATGAAACAAAGGATCAAGCCCTTCAATTTATAGGTTTAACAAAGTGTAAAGTTCACAATTTAGTTGATGTGGGACTTGGTTTATACTAATTCTAATTTGTTCATACTAATGTTTTCCTATTTTGAACATGCTGAGTGTATTCATTCATCACGAATTCGTTTCTTAACCAATTCGATCCGTTCAAGTTGTGTTGTTTTCGTTTTATAGAGGAGAACAACAATCATCCATCAATTTAAAGTTTCCATCAAGAATTCATCATCAACTTTAGTCCCAAAGTACACCAAAACATACATTACAATCAAAACCCAAATTCCTCTTCTTTAGTATAAATACATGAATTTGATTTCTAAAAATTTGTTTCTATATGACCACTATCAAATTATATATATCTAATAACATATATAACATCGTAACCCACAAATTCATAAACCAAAACTCTTATTTTAAAAGAAACTCAAGAACACATAAACTAGAAATATTATCTAGATTATGTACCTTTAATTCCTTAAGAAATAAAATTAACCTTATCAGTAAAATTATAATTTCTATTCAACCATTATAATCATAACATTATTTAACAAATTCTCACTCCTCTAATTTAATTAAATTAGAATATCACAATTATACTTGCGTAATAAAGTACGTATAAATTACATCTATTTTATCACACTTAAATAAATTATCTCATAACAATTTTCATCAAATATTTATTTAATATCATAAATATTCATTTTATTCCATAAAGTTTCCAACTAAAATATTTAATGTACTTAATAAATATTTTACTCGCATTATACTAATATTTACATTTTCATGCAACATATTACCTTCTCACTTTATTAAATCAATTATACTTGTATTAATTCACTATTTTAATTAAGTGAATTATTCACACTATTTATGAAACTTAACTCATAATAAATTCCATTGCCCACAAGGCATAATAATTAAAATTATATTATCTCATAACATAATTTTAACTTAATTAAATTAACGAATATTATTTAATTTCTTTAATAGTTTAATTAACTATTAAATCTCACATTCTCCAACATATGAATATATAATTCTCTTCACACCAAATCATATAATTCAAAATATATAAACCTCATAATAAGAATTTTAATTATTAAATTCTTATTTTAATAACTTATGAAAATTTGGGTTGTCACATCTGAAACAACCCGGGTCAAATCCCGAGTCCGGAACAAATCTCGGGTCAAATCCCAATTCCGAATCGAATCAAATCCATCCAAATAAGGCCTCAAACTACTGGCACAATAGTATCTTCTTGGGTCATCTAGCCCACCACAGGCTCCCAAAAGGTCATGACTTGAAGGTACTATTGGTAGTTACTTAATTCCTTATATGCAGACAAATTTTCCCCCTATCTTTCGATGTGGGACTGGGGTGTTACAAACTCCCCCACTTAAATTTCTGACGTCCCTGTCAGAATCCGATCACACACACGGCCCAATGATCTTTGCCTCTCTAGCCATTGTGGGATAATACCGGCTGGCTTCGTGTCCCCACCTCCGGACCTTCATCTCTCCGTTGTGGGATAATACCACCAGCCTTCGTGTCCCCACCTCCGGCAACCCGATCGGATAACCCGACCCGAGCTTTCGAGAGTCGGCTCTGATACCATATGAAACAACCCGGGTCAAATCCCGAGTCCGGAACAAATCTTGGGTCAAATCCCAAGTCCGAATCGAATCAAATCCATCCAAATAAGGCCTCAAACCACTGCCCCAATAGTATCTTCTTGGGTCATCTAGCCCACCACAGGCTCCCAAAAGGTCATGACTTGAAGGTACTAGTGGTAGTTACTTAATTCCTTATATGCAGACAAATTTTCCCCCTATCTTTCGATGTGGGACTGGGGTGTTACAACATCATTCCATACTTATAAGGATTTCGTCCTCGGAATCAAAGAAATCTCTCTTACTCGATTTTCACCAAATCTCTTTTCAAAATTTACTCGGAATATTACATTCACCCTTTCTTCTAAGAATTTCGTCCTCGAAATTATATCTATTAATCTTTATTCATTCATTCTATCAAAATAGATTTTACGTAATACTTTATTCAGTCATCGGGTTCTATAACCACTTTCTTTCCACAAAGATCTTTCTACAATTATTAACTTTTCTATTAAAAGTTTTACATTATTCTTTGATAACTCATCTCCTTCTCATTTCAAAACTTATTTTCTCACTTATTCAACATATCCATCATTCAGTGTCGCATTTTACGACTTACTTCTTTCTAAGGAATATCATCCTTACCACATTCGCCTTTTAGAATAAAAAAATCTTCCATAATTGCCTAATAACTGGGAAGCAGTATGAATAACTCGGGAATTGAAAAGATTCCAAATCATGCTGAGGGTCATAAGACTTTGAACTACGTCCACGGTTATAAGTATTATTTCAACTTAAACCTTAACAGTCATTAGACTATAGGGACTCCTGTACTTAGGGTGTTAAGCCCTTCGTACAATGTATTGTGCACAAACATTTAAACGTTATGCGTATGTCCATAGTTATAAGTAATCTTTCAACTTAAACTTTAATAGTCATAAGACTATAGGGACTCCTCGTACTTAGGGGGATCAGCCCTTCGTACAATGTATTGTGTACAAACATCTAAATGTCTCCACTTAATCCCCTATAAAAGGGTTGTTCATCTTAGCTTTTCAAAATCTGAATTCGCACCAAAACAATTTGGTTTGACATAATTTGACAAAGAACGCTTCAATTCCATGAACATCTTTCAATATTCGTTTAGCCGAATCAAATAGCATAGACTTCTACAACAATTCGGACATCAATCGAAATATGCATATACATATATATATATATATATATATATATATATATATATATTCTCATATCTTAAAGAAATCTCAAAAATCTTTTTATGACGTCATGATACCGCACTGTATTTACAGTCCGTTTGAGGATTCCTTCATTTGGTGATTTTATCATACTACATCATACCATAATGGGCTTACGATCCTTAGATCACATACAACACTAAGTAATACATCATTGATGACTCCATCGTTTTTATCATCTCTACACCAGGTTTCATGATGCATTGATGATATAAAAAATAAATTTTGATATATTTTAAATCATTTTTGTCTACCCGAAACGATTAGTATAGACATACGAATAACGGTATTAATTTTAAATCTCATTGGTTTCATCATTTGATCCAATATTTTTTAAGAAAATAGAAGTGCAAACATCAGCACGAAGTCAATAAATTTCGAAAGTCTAGCATATCTAGTATATTTAGAATATCCAGGTATCCATCAACTTCAATCTTTACTTCATTACTTTGTTACTTAACCATTCTTTTAATCTTCAAATTCATCAATGTTCTCTATACTATAACCGTTTTCTACCCAAAATAGTTCATCAAACTTACCACACTTTGGAAATCCAGGAACTTGCCACAATAATATGAGTTTAAGAACTTGTCTTAGTCAGACCATAGGCGTCCATTCGCTGAGAGGTTTAAAACATACCATATTATTATGAGTCACGAACTTACCATATGTATTAGTTTTAAGAACCGCACCTAATCTTAATAATATCTGACTAATCTTAATAGTTTCTAATTATCAAATATACACATGAGAAAAAAATTACCTTTTCACCACATTCACATTGATAGTGCGACACCAATATTCCAATGATTATCAATCTGATAAACTAAGCACAAGCACAAAACCCTCGCCCATACAAAGGTTTGTACAACTCAGCCATCACATGAATCCTCAATTGAAATCCCACCTAACTCTATCTTACTCTTAACTTGTTCTTTGCTCAATACAAATTTTTTGTACCTCATCATCTATAACTCCTCGTGAGTTATCTCGTACTATATCATAGTACATTAACTTCATAGCATCAAGCTATAATTATTCAAACATTGCAGATCATCTTTCTTTTATAAATTAAACAGATCACATCGTGATCTTATTCTATAACCATCTCGCTTAAAATTCTTTTCATAACCCGTGATCGTTTTGTTTTGCGATCCTCTTTCTTTCATTTTTCATCATTTATGATTTGATTTATGCTTTTAATCTAACAGACTTTGTCTATTCATCATTATTCGTTACCTTGGCTATTGGAGTTAGGCAACTCCCATTTTTATCTTTATATCTCTTCAAGATTCTTCTTTGAATTTTCTTGTTTATATAACAATTCTTCCTTTAAGAACTTCCAACTTCATTTATATTGTTCCACATTTCATTTGAGTTCCACATTTTCATCATATGTATCCATTTTCTACACTTGGTACCCATCATTCGCATCTCGAATTTGCCCTGCATTAGCTTAGCAAATCTCTCACATAATTTTTTCGCCAGTAGAACAAAAAATAATGTCATCTACAAAGATTTGTACTAATAAAGTTTTATCTTTTTGCTTCCTATGGAATAATATAGTGTCTACCCTACCTCTAATGAATTATTTTTCCATAAAAAATTTAATTAGTATTTTATACCATGCCCTAAGTGCTTGTTTTAAACCATAAAGTGTTTTATCTAGTCTATAAACATAATCATAAAGGGTTGGATTGAAAAAAACTGGTGGTTGTTCTACATATAGCTCTTCTTGAATTTCTCCATTTAGATATGAACTCTTGACGTCCATTTAAAAGACTTTGAATTTCATGAAAGCAGCATAGGCTAGGAACATTCTGATAACTTCCAATATTGCAATATGAGCAAAGATCTCATCAAAGTCAATCTCTTCTTCCTGTGAATATACTTTAACTACCAATCATGCCTTGTTCCTTGTGATCACACCATCTTCATTCGTCCTTGTTTCAAAATACACATTTGGTGTCGACGACTAAATGATCCTTTGGTCTTGGGACTAGCCCCCAAACTTTACTTCTTTCAAACAAGTTCAGCTCCTCTTGCATGGCTTAAATCCAACTTGAATCTTCCAAAATTTCTTTGATCTTTTTGGGCTCCATTTGAGAGATAATGTTTAGGAAGAAACATTCAGTTATGAGTAGTCGACCTTGTCTTGATCCTTGCACTATGATCACTAATGATCAAGTTTTGGGTGTGATCTATTGTCATTTATTTTTAGGTGGAACATCTGTCCTCGTGTCTTCCTGCTTGAGATCTTCATGCTCTGGCTCACGATCATCTAAGTCATTAATTTGTAGAGTTTTCATATCTGGCATTATGTGATAAAATCATGATTGGGTTCGTTCTAAACAACAATGATTCAACTCAGGTTCTGGGGATTCAACAAATGATCTTTAGTGATTGGGCTAAAATATGTTCAAGGATGCTTATGATGGAGATCAAGTCAAGTCAGCGGACTCTTGTTCATTTGTAAGGAGTCATCATCGATAAGGTTATATTCTTGTTCATGGGAAAATTACATGTTTACGTCCAAAGTTTTGCATACCCAAGCATGGATAGGAGTTTACAAGTTATCAGGCGACAACACGGGATTGGTATGCATGCAACAAGTGAATTAGGTTCATGTTACTTGTCCATTAAGCTGACTTCTAAGTTCGTGACCTTAATGAAAGTGATGGACCAAGACAAGGATTCTCATTACAAGATATGCACCAAGCCAGGAAAGTCACGAAATTAAAATTTGAAGATTTGGAAAATCAAGGACTTTGCCGCGGCGAGCTCACTAAGGCCATTGAGCTCGCCTTTGTCAAGAAGTGTGACTTTGCCAACTTAAACCGCTTCAGTGCCTTGCTCTCTGTATCTTTCTGCCCCAGCAAATTCCCAAGGATTTTTAGTTTCGCCCTGGCGGAGTCGTACAAGCTTATTGAATTCACCCCGACGAACTAGTCAATTTTTAATTAGATTTTTGCGCGTTTTTGGCAAATTTGGTTACAAATATTATTTCCTAAATTGCTTATTTTCAGTATGTTTTTTATTTCTATTTTGATTAGGATGCGTATAGCTTAGAGATTTGTTTCCAAAATACTGTAATTTCTTATTGGGATTTTAGGGTTTCAAATTGCTATTATTTAAGGATTATTTGATGTAATTGACATAACTATTCAATAATATTCAGTTTATCAACTCTTGTGAGAATTATTCTCCACTTTTGGCTCTTTGAAGAATTCCTAAGCTAATTTCTTAGTTGTTCTTTGAGATTCAATTTGACTTATCATATAACAATATATAGTTGTTTGTGGAGTCTTCTACCACATCAATCGTCGATTATGTCGAGGTTTCTATTTCAATATAAACAAGAGGTTTAGGCGTTGTTGGTGTTCCATTCAACACAAACTTCATTGCTTGATCGATTGTACCAAGGTTCTCGTCTCAATATAGAAGTTGGGTTGAGGTGTCGAGTGAGTTCCACTCTATCAACGTTGCTAAAAACGATCCGGACGACGACCACCTCACGCAAGTGTGCCATGGAGTTTATCGTTTAGTATCAAAGCTAAGTCTTCTAGTGAGTTACTTATCTTTAATTTTCTATTGAATATATATTGAAAAAAATAAGGAAGAAAATTATTGAGAAAAAAATGGAGAGTATAGAAAAAATTTCATATTCTAATTCCATTGTGCTAACCAAACTTATAGCACGCCATCAAATCATTAAATTTCAACGGAGAGTTCATCTCGTTCCATTCATCATCAATTCTGACTAAGCGACACCATAAATTCTCGAAGAAAGCATACAAGCGGAATTTTAAGGGATTAGAAGGATAGTACAAGGCGATCACCCATAAGTTTTTGTTGTATCTCGATATTCACACCTTCTATGTTTATCTTGATAAGTTAATTCTGAATTGCATTGTAAAATTGTGAATTTGTTTAGTGAATTCAAAAAGAACATATAAGAGATAATATTAGAGGTAAAAGGCGAGAGTGTGAGTTTATTAAAGGGTAGAATCCAAATTGAGCGTATACAAGAGTGATTTATCATTGTCTGATCGAAACACGTAAGAGAGTGTGTGAGGAATTTTTTTTTCTACTAACCCTTGTTTTGCATCAAATATGTATGAATACAATTCTATGGATTCTTATAAAAATTGGAGGAATTATTTCTAAGGTAGAATTGATCCTGATGCATATCTGAGATGGGAGAGAAAAATGGAGCGAAAGTTTGACTATCATGATTACTCCGATCAAAGAAACATGGGAGGAATTAAAAATCGTGATGAGAGGGAAGTTTCTTCCAAGACAGCTGAATCGATAATTTGAGTATGCTTTTCTAAGACATGTAGAATAATCTCCAAGGCGTGTGGAGCAAATCCCAAGGTGACCAACATTATATGATGATAAGGTTCATATGCGTGAAGATTCGCATTGGGGACAACCACAAGACACTTCTAAGGCATCCAAGAACATAAAAGAAGACATCAAGGAGTTTATTAAGGGGATGGAAGTAAAAGATATAATCAAATATGTAGTCCAATGAGAGCTGTTGGGTTCTAGTGTTCACGATGAAATTCATGATCAAATGCAATATGGTGAACATCTGAAAGAAAGTGATCAAGAAGATAAGTTTGTAGAAGAAAATACATGTGTAAATGAAAGTAAACGACAAAAAGAAATTGATCAAAGGAAAGTGAAAAGAAAAAAATTGAAAAGAGTGAGGAAGAAAAGAAAAGAGAGATTGAGAAAAATAAGAATGAAAAAAATAGAGAAATTAAAAAGAATGAGAGAGAAAACAAACGAGAGATTAAGGAAAAAGAAAAGAGAGAAATAAGTGAGTATGAACAAAAGAGTGAGTTAAAAAGTGAATTATATTTTGAAAAGCCAATAACTATACATTCGTACAAGACAATGCTTTTGAATACTAACAAGGTTAACTGTTCTTTATCTAGTTTGTTTTGTCTCTTATACAGGTGAGAGATCACATACCCGGAGCTATCATTCCGTACCAATCAGCTTATAGTATTCTCGAGGAAAGGACGGCGTTACCAAGGCAGGTTGGAGAAGTGATGGAGAAAGGTATCATGTGAGAGAGCATGAGTTCATGTGTCGTTCAAGAGAGCATAGTACTTAAGGAGGAAAGGATATCGAGCTTGTACGTTGATTTGCAATTGATAAACAAGTATAGTTATTTTCTTTGCTTAGATAATATGCTTGATAAATTGCATAAATCTTATGTTTTATCTAAATTTGATAATTATCATTTGATGAAAATACCGAATCAAATTAGCATGAGTGAATGTGATAAATGGAAAATTATTTTAACATGTGACTTGTATAGGTGGGTAGTTATTTATATTAGATTAACTAATGCATTTAGTGTTTTCATGAGTTATCTAAAACATGTTTTGCATGTTTCTATTGGGAAATTTGTGTTTAGCTATTATGATGGTAGAATCATCTTTATCATAAACTATGGAGGATATTTGATATTTGTTGAGTTAGTTTATGATCATGACATTTTTTCTCGTTCTCAATGTTTTTACTTACATTAAATTCATTCTAGGTTTTCTTATCCATATGTTGAGATAGGTTTTCATGCTATTCAATCTTTAGACGACCTGTCGTTAGTTGACAATGGTAGTGATCATGTTCGTCTGTTTGAACAATTTTCATTGCATGCTTTACTATCATATGATATTAATTTCAAAAGTGTTTATCATCAAGATGGATTGAGATATGGTGTATTTGCATGTTTAGTTAGATCACTTGGATTAGCTGAGGCATTGCATACTTCCATGAGATTGTTGAATCATATTTTGCATTCTTTCATGGGAAATTGTGTTCATATTTGTTTTGATGATATTTCGATTTGTGTCAACAATTTGGAAAATTCTTTAGCATGTGCTGAGTTTGTTCATGATCATGATATGCTATTGAGTTTCATCTTGTGATTATAACCTTTCTATTACATCAATGATATTATGTGAACTTGACTATGTTAATGTCAATGGGAAGAGAAAGGTTAATTTTGATTTGCAGGTTCGAGATGGGTTCATACTCATCGAGGAAAAAAACATGGTTAGTTGTGCGAATCAATTTGAGAATTGCATTGATAGTCTATAGGGGACTATTTTGAATTTTTTTTAGTAGACTATGCATTTGAATTTAGGTTCCTCGAGTTTTCCTTGATTATACCAAAGATATACGTTGATTTATTTTATTTTATATTTAATCCAAGGATTCAAGTGTATGGACTTATGCATTGTGATGAGTTTTAAAGGTTAATATTTGACCCAGGGTAATTAAAATGGGTATATTTGCGAATGGACGAGATCAATAGAATGACTTTTGATCCGAAAATTTATAACTGGGTGTACATGCGGTGTGAAGGGATCTATGTGTTGATATTTATTCTAAGAGGAGATAGAACTTTTCATATTCTTACTTGTGTTATAAATATTTCCTATATATGTCACTTGCAAGTTCAGTTTTAGCATTATAATTTGTTTGATTCTATTAACTTAATTTGTTTTTATGTAGGAACAAGTTTGTGGATAAATTCTTGTCAAAAGGAGGGGATGACAAATTTGAGGACAGATCCTTTTCAAAAAGAGTGGAATGATACAATCCTGACTGGGTTCATTCCGAAAAACAATGATTTAACTCAAGTTCTAGGGATTCAACAAATGATCTTCAGTGATTGGGCTAAAATTTGTTCAAGGATGTTTATGATGGAGATCAAGTCAAGCCAGCGAACTCTTGTTCATTTATGTGGCTTCGTCATCGATAAGGTTATATTCTAGTTTATGGGAAGATTACAAGCTTACGTCCAACATTTTGCATACCCAAGCATGGATGGAAGTTTAAAAGTTATCAGGTGACAACACTGGACTGGTATGCATGTTATAATTGAATTAGGTTCATGTTACTTGGCCATTAACGTAACTTCTAAGTGTGTGACCTTAATGAGAGTCATGGACCAAGACAAGGATTCTCATTGCAAGCCATGCACAAAGCCAGGAAAGTCAGGAAATCAAAATTTGAAGATTTGGAAATTCAGGGACTTCGCCCTGGTGAGCTCACCAAGTCCATTGAGCTCGCCCCGATGAGCTCGCCTCTATGCAGACATGTGACTTCGCCGAATGAAACCACCCCAACACCTTGCTCTCTATAATTTTCCGCCCAGGTGAATTCCAAAGGCTTTTTGGTTTCACCCTGGCGCCCAATCCGCCCCTATGGAGTTGTACAGGCTAAATGTGTTCGCCCCAACAAACTGGTCGATTTTTAGTTAGATTTTTACGCATTTGTGGCAGATTTGGTTACGAATATTCTTTCCTAAATTGCTTATTTTCAGTATGTTTTTAATTTTTATTGTGATTAGGATGCTTCTATCTTAGAGAATTGTTTCCAAAACACTTGTAATTTCTTATGGAGATTCTAGGGTTTCAAATTACTATTATTTAAGGATTATTTGACGTAATTGACTTAACAATTCAATAATATTGAGTTTATCAATTCTTATAAGGATTATTCTCTACTTTTGGTTCTTTGAAGAATTACTAAGCTAGTTTCTTAGTTGTTCTTTGAGAATGTGACAACCCGAGAATTTGGACAATTTATTAAAATCTTAATTGATTGATTTAAGGTTCAATATTAGGACCTAGACAGGAAATAAGTGTATGGAATTGGCAGTTATGTAATGAAATTTTAAGAATTTCAAAAATTTTGAACAAAACTTGAATTATGTGATAGACGGTAAGTGATAGTCTAGTAATGGGGTATAAGATTATGGTAGATTTAAAATTCTTTTGAAGAATTATCAGGGATAAGTATTGAAGTGAATACTAGTTGGTATATTTGATTATATATGTGAACCGTAATGATTTAAGATCAAGGATTGATCAGATAAGTTATAACTTTAGCAAACCCGAAAGTTATGTTAATCATATGTGTATTAAGTTAGAAAAAAATCTAACGAATTGTTAGAAACCCTAACGATACGCTCAGAAACTTTAATTTTAGTTTCGAGAATCCAAAACCCTAACGTCTGATGAGAAACCCTAGAAATCGGTTCTGGAAACTCTAGTTTCAGTTTCGAGAATTTGAAACCCTAATTTGGGAATTTAAAAGCTAAGTGTTAAAAGCTTAAGTGTAAATATGTGGGAGAATGATAGTATTTAATTATATACTAATTCTAAGAGATTTATTTTATACATCTCGGTTAATTAATTTTATAACCTAATTATAGCAAGTCTAATTGGGTTAAGGAAATAAATGGGCATGTGAGCAAGGATTGGTGTTTTAATGGAAGAGTGAAAACCCTAATTAAATGATTTGGGTTGGATAAGAATTTAAGGTATTAGACTATGTATATGTTATAGCTCAAGTATTGGTGAATGAAATTGGGTAGAGGACCAAGCCATACATTAAAAGAATGGCTCAATTTTTAGCCCAAGTGGGAGAAGAATTTTTGGACATTTGTTAACTCAAATAAGAGATAAAATAGAAAGCAAACTTGGAGCAATTTTTAGGCCACATGGCCGGCCAAAGAGAAGCAATAACAAGGGGGGATGAATGTTGTATTAATTGGTTAACTTTAGTTGGTGACCAACTACTAACAACTCCCCCTATGTGTCATTTGTTATTTTGTCCAACACTTAAGATCAAGCTTGGAAGTAACTAACAAGAAATCAAAGGGAGAAGGAGAGAGTTTGTGGGAATCATGAAGCAAGGGCTTGGCCGGCCATTGCTAGAAAAAAAAAGAGAAGGAGCTTGGGATATATCAAGTCTCTAAAGTAAAGTTATCTTATTTTCTTTTCTTCTTTCACTTTCATTTGTCTTTCCAAGTTACTAAGAAAGAGAGAGAGAGGGAGAGAGAGAGAGTGAGAGAGCTGCCATTCGGCAGCCATGGTGGAGAGAAAGGAGAGTTTTTGATGAGGCATCCAAGATCCATGATCAAGCTATGAAGAAGAAGAAGAAGGAGAGCAAGTAAGCAAAGGTATAACACCTTTTTGTTTAGTTAAATTTTTGATGGTTGTAACTCAAAACATGGAGTTATGTTCTTGATCTTTAAAACTCTAGATCTACATGATTTAGAGTGTTTTATGTGTGGATCTATCCATTTTAAGTTTCAAAAGATAGATCAAAAGCAAGAAAAGTGAAGCTAGGTTTTTAAAGGGTAGAAAATCTTATTTTTCTTACTCTTGATTGTGTTTAATCTTGTATTTGATTTTTGGTTATTTTGAACCATGAAGTTTATGATCTCGAACATGAGAACTATAGATCTACTTGTTAAATGGTGTGTTATGCTTAGATCTAACTATTTTGTGTGTTAAAAGTTTAATTAAACAAGAAAAGCAAATCAGTTTGTTTTGAATTAGTGGACTGCTGCCCTAAACAGAAAATTCAGGACTTGTTAGGGTGCTCTAAAAATTCTGGACTGGTGATATGTTGTAGTACACTTAATAAGCTTTCCATTAGACTCCGAAACGGACTGAATCCGACATCGGAGGAGAGAGTTATGGGAATTCTCCCAAACTACACAAAGTTAAGAAAAACTGTTAAAAGGACATATTTGAACAGTCACTTCCGGGCTAATTTCCGGGAGCTTAACATGTCCAAATATGGATTGTGATATATGAAAACTATAGTTCGGAAAGATAGGAATCCAACAAAAGTGACGGATCGTTAATCGGAGTTACAGATTTCGTTTTATTTAAGTTTTGGTGAAGGACTCCAAAACTGCCAAAGTGCAAAAAGTTTCTGGCCAAAATTTTCCAAGGGCTGTTTTGGACATTTAGTTAATGAGAAAATTTCCAGGCTTCTGGGAAATGAAAATACTATGGTAATATGTAGCTCGTGTCCAAAAATGAGCTGATTCCGAGTTAAAACGACCAAGTTATGACCATTACAATTTTTGTGATTTTCCGACGGAAATCGCTATAAACGGAGTTCTACAACTCCGATTGCCACAAAATTTAAAATGGAGCATCACGTTAACATATATAAGGTTATGCCAAAAGATGGGCATTACTGGAGTTAAGCACGAGGTAGCTAATTTCTTAAGCTACGCACTAGAAATTAATTTTTGAAAATATCTAAGGAAGTTAAATAAATTATGGAATAAAATAGTATTAATGATTTAAAATCATATAAAATGATTTAAGTAGTATAAAAATATTTTAAGTTATAAAATATAACTTTTGATATTTTGACATGAAAATATTAATATTTTAATATTAATATAATTATCGGATAATGGATTTAAGTGTTGGAAAATCATATAAAAATAATTTTTAAGATATTAAAAATACTTTGATATATTATAATTATATTATAATATTTATGTAATGATTTTTATTAATATTTTATATTAAATGAATATTAATGATTAAGGAATTATGTTGTATTTAATTCATTTAAATACGGTTTTAAAATGGCTATAAATCATAAGGGATAGGATATCGTGATTGAATAATTATCAAAGGATGATAACAAAATTGATGTGTTAAGCTGTTATCTAATATTTGATTAAGTATTAGATAGTATTATGAATAAAGCATGTTATACTGATTAAAAGATCAATCTTGTAACTGATAGGTCTTTCGTGAGAGATTAAATTAAATTGCGTTGCGGTAATCAACGGTTCAGGCAAGTTTTTCAGTTCTATTATGTTTGTGGATGGAATGTGGTTATGTGTTAAATTACATATCATGCTCTATGAATTGTTAAAAGTCAAAATATGACTAAGTTAATTGGGTTAAGGAACTCAATCAATATGTGATTACATGTTGTATGATGTAACTCGATAAATTAGAAATGTATAATGTATGAATTAATGTTTTGTAAAAAAATTATTGATGCATGTAGGATATGTTTAGTAAAGAATATATGTTGCATGCAGATATGCATATTAAAGGAAATGTAGTGCATATAGAATTGTGTGTTATGTGAAACATGATAGATTGTTAAATTTGCTGGGCTGTCGAGTTCAATCTTGCAAACATAAACTTTTTGCAGGTTAATGATGTTAGACAATATTATTTGCTATACGGGTGATGAAGATTGAACTATTCATAAAATGAATACATTTTCTTGATTTAGAAATGGTATAGATCTATGATTGATAGTTTTATCAAATGTAATTTTCAGCTATGTACAGTTTGAAATGTTGTATAGATAAAGAAGATTTATTTTGAAATGAGAATAGATATGATTCTTAAACAAATGAATTATTTATAGGAACGATAATGCCAAGTTCAGCTTGGGACATAAAGTGCGGCTAGTATGTAATAGAATAGTTTAATAAATGTGTTATGAGTTAGATAACTTATGAATTGTGTTATAAGTTAAGGTTACTCGACCTTGGGGATAAATGTGTAAAGTTTAATGTATAAACAAATTTATGTTTATATCTTCCGCAAATAGTGAAAGAATTAGTGTACCGAGTCCGCGGAGATTCGGGGCCCGGATTCGGGGCTACTACAGATTCAATTTGACTTATCATACAACAGTACATAGTTGTGTGTGGCGTCTTCTACCGCATCAATCGTTGATTGTGTCAAGGTTCCTATTTTAAAATAAACATGGGGTTTAGGCATCGTTGGTGTTACATTCAACGTAAATTTCATCGCTTTATCGATTGTACCAAGGTTATCTTCTCAATATAAACGTTGGGTTGAGGTTTCGAGAGAGTTCTACTTTATCAATTGTGCTAGAAATGATTCAGACGACTACCACCTCACGCAAACGTGTCGGAGTCCATCACTATGGGCTCTTCGATCTTCTTCTCCACCACTACGATCGTCGGGTCTGGCTCTACAACTTCAGCATCATTGACCGTAGGATTTTCCTACTCTATGACCATTGGGTCATGCTCTACGATCTCATCGAATGATACATCTTTCCTTAGTACTCCTAATTTAGATTCGTCAAAGGTGACATGGATAGAGACTTTAAAACTTAACGTTTTCTTATTGAACACTCTATATGTTCTTCTATATGTTGAGTATCCAAGAAAAATCATTTCGTTTAACTTGGATTGGAACTTGGTCTGATATTTCTTTTTATTATTGAGGATGTATCACACACAACCAAAGACATGAAAGTAACTGAGTTTTAGGTTTCCTTCCTCTCTATAACTTATAGGTAATTTTCTTAAACGTGGAGTGAATTAACGATCTGTTCTGAGTGTAGCAAGCAATGTTGACAGCTTCAGCCCATAAATATTCATGGAATTGAGCAGTTGCTAGAAGTGTCCTTTCTGCCTTAATAAGAGTTATGTTCTTCCACTCAGCTACTCTATTATTTTGTGGAGATCTTGATGTTAATAATTTATGATGAATGTCATTGTCCTAACATAACTTATCTACCTTAGAGAAATCAAATTCCCTTCCATGATTAATCCTTATGACTTTAATCTTTTCGTCCTTCTCATTCTCGACCAACTTGAAGAATCAGATTAGCTGCAAGCTAGTTTCATCCTTAGAGCTTAGGAAGAATACACATGTGAATCTGGTGTAGTTGTCTACTATCACTAGTGAGTACCTTTTTCCTCCAAGGCTGGCAGTTGGGATAAGCTCAAAGAGATCCATATGATACAGCTGCAGGTGCCTATTGTGACGTCACCAAAACAGGTATACATCATCCATCTTGGGTCGCCAGATACAAGGTACTGAATACAAATACAACTTAATTATACAACAATCGTGTAAAATACGACAGAACATAGGTTGTGAGTTTTAATACAAATATTGTCATTTAGACAATATCCACACTCAATGGAGTCCTCGTTACATTTGTTATCACACTATTTCACAGAATAGTGAGGACTACTAATGCACCATCTAGGACCATCACTCTGTTCCACGACTAGTCCCAGCTATGTTCACATTTCCTGAAGAGAACAGTGAAAGAAAGGGTGAGCTCAACTAGCCCAGTAAGAAATATTATTTCTAAGATAATGCAGAATAAATTATCATTAGCCTTAAATAATGTTAAACTGATAGAATATAATAGACAACAAGTTTAACTGCAGCGGATCAAGCAATCCATTAGAAGAGTCAAGTAAGGTATAAAATCTACTATCTTTTATGATTTAAAAAGTTTTTCATCAACATTATCGCTGAGACTCAGCTTAATAAATAAAATCGAATCATCCCTGCTCCACGGGAAAGGATATTCATGTAATCATCAATGGTCATGACTATACCGAATAATCTCTGGTCATAATCATACCAACAACTATCCACCAATGAACTACAGGCCAATGAGGACTTTTACCACATCATTCGTCACATTATGGTCATGATTACACCGAATAATCCATGGTCATAATCATACCAAGTCCATCTATGCACGTAAGCCAAAGATGACTTTCAACATAGTATAAGCATGAGGATGATGACAATTCAATAAAAAAAAGTTCAAGAATAAATTTTAAAGATTTATAAGTTAATTTATCCTGAACTCGATAACGTCCAAATTGTCAACTTGATACTGCTTTGTGAAGTAAAATTTAAGAATGCTCAGAAGAATATTTCCATGAAAAGATAATGGATGAAGCGCAAATATCAAGGATATTCCACTAATTTCATGGAGTATAGAAGCCAAAGCTTTAACCAACTGAGTATCATAGAATATATGAAATTGTAAATGGATTTTCGTCCACCATGCGGTAATACATGTAAACAGATCATTTCCACAATTTAATAAGGAATGAATACGAAGGATCATTCACCATGCATGTGGTAATCCACACATACAAGTTATTCCAACTGAATAATAAAGAATAGAATAACAGGAGGATTCACCATGCGTGCGATAGACTGCACAAACAGGTTATTCCCAACAGAATAATAAATAATGGAACCAGGTCCTGCGTAAACGCACGGAAAGGATATTCCGACAGAATAATAAAGAACGGAATATTAGAAGAATTTCACCATGTATGCGGTACTTCGCATAAACAGGTTATTCCAACAGAATAATAAGAATGGAATAACAGAAGAATTTCACCAAGTATAGGGTATCCCGCGTATATAGGTTATTCCAACAGAATAATAAAGAATGGAATAACAAAAGTTCTCTTCACGAATAAGAAAGAAAGAATACCCCATACGAGTACAACAAATAATATCCCCTACCTTAGAAAAACTGAATACTGAAGTAGTTAAGTAGCAGAATACTTTTCTTCTTTCTCTCTATAGTTTCTCTCTCTAGAGTTTCAGTGAATTCGTAAGAAATAATGAAGGAATGAGCTTCTATTTATAAGACAATGGACTAAATAGTAACTAATTTATGAACGGTCTGGATTGATTTACTTTTAAACGAATGATCCATATTGATTTACTATTAAAACTTAAAGCAGCGGTCCATACTGATTTACTATTTAAACTTTAAACCAGCGATCCATATTGATTTACTATTATAACTTTCCACCAGCGGTCCATATTGATTTACTATTATATCTTCAACTAACGGTCTGAAAAATTAGCACATCTCCTCATGGAATAATATTGTACCCAAAAATGATTTGGACCGAAAAGAAATATATCTTACAGGTGAATAGTACCTCACGAATAGTAACTCGTGAATAATAACCCGTGAATAGTAACTCGTGAATAGTAACTCATGAATAGTAATTCGTGAATAGTACTTCGACACGAAAAGTGCTCCGAATACTTGATTTGAACAATATAACCTCCAGACATCAATTATTATCGAAACAAATGTTGATTTTCACTAACACTAATAATCCCAACACAATAGGAACTATAAAATTCATCTCTAATCAACACAAACTTATTCATCATTAATATTATAACTCATAATATTTAACAACCAGGTCACTCCCAGAAAAGAGGGGGCTTTCCGATAAGGATTTCTCCTTATTGGCGCGCAATTAGGTGACCAAACCTCTCCTTGACAGAACTTTTAGACATTGTCAATATTGCAAATAATAATATGAATAACTTTGCCGTCTCAATTATTGATTTAATAATATAACATATTATGCAGATGATTCTATAACAATAATTGAATCAATAAATGAAAGATATAATGCAGCAATTACTGTAGCAATAATTGAGTATAACTGAGTGACTTCTCACGTAAGCATCAATAATCAATACCGTGTGCTACTATGAAACCACGCGTATTACAGTACTTTTACTACCGGGTAGTTCAACAGTTTTAACGGTAACACCTCAGCCGTTATTTTTATAGAAAGCTAATTTTGTCATTTTCTAACTACGACAATACTTCCTTTGTGGGGTACACCAATGATTGTGTCGTTGTACAATATTCCCTGTTAAAACGAATATTCCCCGACCAATCGAATATTATATAACCACTTGCTTACTTTGCAAAGTTTATAAATACTATCCATAACTATAACATTATATCAAATCCACACCATAATATTAAAAAAAATTATTTCGAGAAAATTAAATATTTATTCATAAAATCTGGGGTCTCACACCTATCATTGGAATTAAATGTTTACCTTTAGAATGAGTTTTTTGCCTGTTTTCCTAGTTGACATGCTTTGCAGGGTATTTTTTGACAAATTTGACCTTTATTAACCCTAAGATTAGGTCTTTGGAGGTAAGTTTTGACATATTTTTGAAGTTTAAGTGGGATAATCTTCGATGCAACAACCAGCTTACATCTTCTGATGCTTAAACAAAGAAGTAGACTGTTTTGATTGAACTTAGCTTAGCAAGATTAAGCACCTACACGTTGCCTTCCTTAGTTCCAATCAAATTTAATGAGTTTGATTCCAGGTCTTTGGCTTGACACTGGTTGTTGAGGAATATGACTTGATGCCATTTGACCCATAGTTGGTTGATGCTTAACAGATTATGTTTTACCCTTCAACATACGCTACTTTGTTAAACAATAATGCACCATTCCTAATTTAACTATATCCTTGAGTTTTCCCAAAATTATTTACAGGACCATCTTTTTTTTGAAGTTCGACAGGAGAACCTTGTTGTCGGTCATATGTTTTGAGCATACATTATCGAGATACCAGATAGAACTAGTAGAGCTATATACCTATAATAGAAATTAACTTTTATTTTGGTACCCAAAACTTACTTGGGTAATGCTTGTTTTTTCCCTTGGAGACCCAAATCTACTTGATTTTGGGTTGATAAAAAGCAGGATGATAATCACTGAAATAACATAAAGCAAAAATATGACCATACTAATAATATATATAACATCTAATATGATGCATGTAGTGAATGTGTGTGTGGATTCCATCTCATCAAGGACACATCTTGATGATAGCCATTACCAGTCTCTCTTATTGGCTAAAACTCCCTCTACTTCCACACTACTCCACGGTTATACGGTTTCGTAGGGTGGAAGTTAACTCTACGTTTTAGGCCTGGTTGGTTCGTAGAGTGAGTCTTTCCTAAATCTACGACCATTCAAGACTTGAAGGTAGATTTTGGCTTACCCTACAATTTCACGAATCCTAGAGCAGTATATGAACTATTATTTTTAAAGACAATAATTTGACCTACAAATATTGGATAACTTAGAATAATATGTTCAATGACCTCTGTGGATTTTACGAACACAATGCCTCTATAGGGGTGTAAAAGCACTCCTATTATTAATTTTTAGCAACTTATCCACACTTGGAACTGAGGAAGAATCCCCAAATCCTAAACCTAATCGGCCGGAGATAGATCTCTGACTAATGATCAGGGATTCCATAGACGAAGAAGACCTATTCCACGTAGAAATTATCGTTTCCAGTTCTTTTATCTTAGAAACTAGAATTGACTTGACTCTCTTTATACATTATGTTAAGATATATGTCTCAAATTCTCATTATCTGCCTCAAGGTCGGAGAGAGAGAGGAATCACTTCGTAGAGCTAATTCTAACTCTACTTGAATTTTCTCTTTTTCCTCTTTAAGAAGAGAATGGTCCTTCGATAGAAACCTAAACCATTTCATATATTGATGCAAATCTAATGTAATATCATGCAATACAATTCTTAAATCATTAATATCTACATCAGGGGAGTTAAGTCAAATACCTCATTGATGTTAATTTCTTGACGATGAGTGGTGTTACTGACATTTACTTCCATGGCCATCAATTATAGGTTGGCTACATGAGGTCCTTCATCTTCACTTGACTCAAAGCTTGAGTCATTCTCTAAGTCACTCAATGATCCTTCATCTACAAGACCTTTATCTTTCTTCTGAAACTTCTTTTAGCCTTTGAACTCTTTCTTTGGAGCTGACTTATTATTATCCTTCTTCAACTCTTCTTATAGGGGCTTGGTGCACTCTGTAATATAATGACCTGACTTCTTACAGTTATAGCACATATCTTTGATATTTTATCGACTGATGTTACTGTTATTATTGGAGTATCTTCTTAACATATTGCTTCTACCTTTCGGCATCAACTTTCTCAATCTTCAGGCCAACAGTGTAATGTCTTCATCATCGTCCTCATCATCATCATTTGATTCTACTTTGACTAGGGCTTTGGAGGTTGTTTCTGATACCTTGAGAACAACCCCTCTCTTTTTTCTTTCCTTTTGAAGTTGTTTTTGCTCATTGGTGTAACTATAGCTTGTAGGTAAGGAGATTGCCATAGATCTTGTGCACGGTTATATCGTGAAGATTCTTAATTCGACTATTAGAAAATAGTGGTTTTGGCATCCCACTTGTTACGCAAGGCCCTCATAAACTTGATGTTGAGTTCCTTGTTTTGGTAGACCTTCCCATACACTCTTAGAGAATTGAGAAACATACTAAATCTATCATATATAGTGATTATGTTCTCTCCAGACACGTGAGAGAACATATGATACTACTAGGTTAACAAGGGCTGCTTATTCTCCCTAACTTCTTATGTGCCTTCGTTCATAACTAGCAAAGGCTTCCCAGACTTCCTTAGTTGTTATGCAGCTGGCGACGTTGTTGAATAGCTCATCTTCTAGAGTCATGAACAAGATGTTCTTTGCCTTCTTTTCTAGTTGCACTAACTTTTTTCCATGCCTGTCAACTATGCTCTATGATTTACTACCACTTTGTTCGAATCATCTATTGTTGGAGAAATCTTTGCTTGGACGTAAGGACCACTGATAACTGCATCGAACAAATCTTCGTCAACAACATCCATATTATATTCCAAAGAAATGGTTTGTTTCCACCACTAAGGTCAGAACTAATTTTATTTTGTGTCATTGATATACTCAATGGATTTAAGCTTAGATTCTGAGAACCTACTCAAATACCACTTATTTTTTTCGAAAAGCTCTTGGAGATATAGAAGAGGGGTTGAATATATCCATTAAAAAATTTCTTTTTAAGGAAAATATTATAATATTAAATTTTTAAAGTTAATTTAATTTTTCACATCATAATATTAGTTTGAAAAACCCCTTCAAAGATTTAATGAAATCTTAGCACTGAATTTAGTTCACTTGGAATGAAGTCATAAACAGATAAAAAAAATGTAGAAATATAAGTGCATGAAAGTAAAAGACTTAAGGAATTTTTTAAGTGGTTCGGAGAACAAAAAATTCACAGTTTACTCTTCTACTCCACGAGTAGGAAATCCACTATAGATGCAAAGCAATCACTAAGATTAGATCACTAAGATCTAGTACAATGATGAATCACTAATTTCCTTCAAATCACTAAGACTTGATAGATGTCACCAAGACAAAGGTCACTAAGACCAGCTCACTAAAAACTCTTCAAGTCACTTAGTGTGAAGCCCCCAAAATAGGTATACATCACCCATTCTGAGTCGTCAAATATATGGTACATAATACAAATACAAACTTAAATAAACAACATGAGGTATGAGTTTTAATACAAATATTATCTTCTAGACAGTATTCAAACTCAAAATAAGACCTCAATACATTTATTATAACACTATTTCACATAATAGTGAGGACTACTAATGCAAACATCTAGACCGTCACTCCTTTCCCCGACTAGTCCCAGCTATATTCTCATTTCCTGAAAAGAACAATGAAAGCAAAGGGTGAGCTCAACTAGCCCAGTAAGAAATATTATGACTAAGATAATGCAAAATAAATTATCGTTAGCCTTCAACAGTGTTAAACTGATAAAATACAATAGACGTCAAGTTTAATTGCAGCGGAATAAGCAATCCATTAGAAGAGTTAAGTAGAACATGAAATCTACTATCTTCTATGATTTAAAAAGTTTATCAACAGTTTTATCGTTGAGACTCAGCTTTATAAATAATCCACATCATTGAATCATCCTTGCACTACGGCCAAGGATATTCATTAGTATTACGATCACAAATTATCCATGCACTACGGGCCAAGGATATTCGTGCTTTCATCAATGGTCATAATCATGTCAACAACTGTCCATCAATTCAATACGGGCCAATGAGGACTTTTACCACATCATTTGTAACATTACGGTCATGATTATACCAAATAACCCCTGGTCATAATCATACCAAGTCCATCTATGCACTACGGGCCACAGATGACTTTCCTTATAATATAAGCACGAGGATGGTGACAATGGTAAAAGAATTCAATTAAAAAAAATCAAAGGATAAATTTTTAAAGATTTATAATTTAATTTATCCAGAATTTAATAATGTCCAAATTGTCAACATGATACTGCTTTGTGAAGTAAAATTCAAGAATAATATTGTATCAAAAATGATTTGGACCGAAAAGAAATTAATTTTTGTCATGAATAGTACCCCGAGTGAATAGTATCCCGTGAATAGTACCCTGGCATAAAAAAGTTAAAACTTATTAAGAATGCTCAGAATAATATTTTCATGAAAAGATATTGGATGAAGCGCAAATATCAAGGATATTCTACTAATTTCATGGAGTATAGAATCCAAAACTTTAACAAAATGAGTATAAAATTCAAAATCTGAAATAAAATAATATTACATACATACTACAGAGTATGGAAGAAAATATTATTTCATATGAATACTGAACAAAAATAATATACCTTACCTTGAAAAGAAGAGTATTTCAACTGGTATAGCGGGGATATTCTTGAAGAAAACTTGCACTGTTTTTTACGCTCAAAACTTTCTAAAACTCAAAAGAAATACGTTCAATATTATAGAAGAAGAATTCTCTGATTCTGGTGTGATTTTCAATTCTAACTAAGCATCATATTTATAGGAGAATGAAAAAGATACTAATTGAATAAAATCACAAATGAACAGTATTTAGAATCACAGACGCAAACTTTCGCCGGCTGAAATTTTTTGAAAATCACATGATTTACTATGCATACATTATGCATAATAAAATATAATATATTCTATTTTTCATAAAAAAAACAAAACTAATATAATAATAATAATAATAATAATAAAACTCCCTCCATTCTACGTAATTCCCACCCCCCCTCTTTCCCCTGACATAAATATATATATATATATATAAAACAAAACTGAGATAACTTCTACCGATAATTTTGAAAAATGGGTAAATGGGGGGTCCTTAAAATAAGCAAAATTTACATCAAATACTTCATAAAAATCCCCTCAATATGTTTAACAACATTTTTTTCATCAGTATTATTACTCGTAATATTTAACAAACAGATCATTCCCAGGAAAGAGGGGGCTTTTCAATAAGGATTTCTCCCTATTAGCGCGCAATTGGGTGACCAAACCTCTCCTCGACAGAACTTTCTAGACACCGTCAATATTGTAAATAATAATATGAATAATTGTATCGTCTCAATTATTGATTTAACAATATATAAAATATCGCTAATAATTGAATCAAATATGAGAGATATGATGCAGCAATTGTTGTAAAAATAATCGAGTATAACTGAGAGACTTCTCACGTGAGCATCAATAATTAATATAGTGTGCTACTATGCAACCACGCGTATTACTGTACTTTTCTCACCGATTATTTTATGTCAACTTGCTTACTTTGAAATTTTTTTACATATCACCCTTAAGTTTAACCTTTTATCAATTTAATCATTTACTAAATAGAATAATAATTAAAGTAAAATTGAATACGTTTATTTCATAAAATTCAGGATCTCACAATCTCCCCTCCTTATGAAATTCCACCCTCGTAATTTACGTACCTGGTATGTTGAAGAGATAAGAATACTTTGCTTTCTTTTCAGATTGTACCTTCCCGGTTATTTCCTATGTATCATGATTTTCCCATTGCTCATCTCCTGTATTTCAGATATCATTCTAGAATATATCTTCAAAACAAAGGTTAATTGACATATCACAATTTGTCAACTTATCAAGTAAACAATTTTAGCTTAGGTAAGTCACACACTAGCGAAGTATATTACTCGTCTCTCCCCTCCTAGTTCTAGACTCATATCTCCGCCAGCGACCATATCCCTAAGCTCTGATACTAAATGTGATGCCCCCAAAATATGTATACATCACCCATCTTGGATCGCAAGAAAATACACTACTGACAACTCCATTTATACAACTGTCGTGCAAAATACGACCACAATTAAACTATGAGTTTTAATACAAATATATGTAACTCTCATGGTGCCTCGACCACAACACCTTACAATGGTACCTTATATAAAGGTACATTCAATAACTGTTTTAGAAATTAAAATCTTTAGAAAATGCTCAAGGAAACCTTCATATATGGGAGACCATACGTCTAAGTTATAATAGATATCATATGTCCATAGAATTATCCTTGGTTGACCCAATAGTCCCCAAAGAAAAATGAGAAGATTGTTATCATGTTTTTTCCAATGGTGAGTCTTCTCTTGACATATAATTATCTCCAATTAAGAATTATATTTCAACCAACTCCAAGATTATATAGGTAGTGCTCGTAGATATACTCAGCAAATGGATGTACACAACCTTGTCTTAAGATAACACAAAGTCGTATGTCATTAGACATCTTGTATGATGGTGGCAAAACACCCTTCCAAAGTTGGGTTCGCCTCACCATATTTTATTCACCAAATATAACTATTAAATGATGTATAAAATACAACACACTTATCTAAAGTTCTCAATAAAATTAGTTCCATAATATTTAGGGAGAACCTCAACAGCTATAGACCACCATTCTAATCCCTTGTTACCCCCGCTCGACCTAGCTACACTCTTATTATCTGAAAGGAATTGTGAAGCAAAAGGGTGAGCACAACTAGACCAGTAAAGAATATTATGACTAAAGATAATTAAATTATCAATAGCCTTCGTCTTAAATCAGAGATTTAGAACATATGGTAGATTATAAAACGTTTCAACCATAGTTGCAGCGGAACGATCAATCCATTAGAAGAGTCAAATAGACCATAACGTCTATTATCTTCTCCATGTTAAAAGTCCACCAACAATATTTTATCCCTGTAACAACAATCAATAATTCATGTCCACAATCATGTGAATAACTCATAATCATAATTGTGGTTCTAAATTCCTCTTCGCACCCAGGACGAAGATAATTTTCATCACATGTCTTTTCCTGAAACATCAAAGATCATGGTTATACCAAATCATAGTTCATGTTCATAATCATACTAATAAATTCATCTTTGCACTACGGGCCAAAGATATTAATTAACAGTTCATCCTTGCACTACAGGCCAAAGACATGCAACTGTATTTTAGAAGAGTCAAGTAGAGCATGATATCTACTATCTTCTGCGAATTAAAAGTTTATTATCAATATTTTATCGCTGAGACTCAGCTCAATAAATAATCCACATCACCAAATTATCCATGTATTACGGCCAAGGATATTAGTGTTTTTATCAACGGTCATGATCACGCAATAAAATAATTCATCTTTGCACCCTTGGCCGAAGAGAACCCATGGTTATGATCATACCAACATATGTTCATCAATGCACTACGGGCCAATGAGGACTTTTACCACATTATTTATAACATTACGGTCATGATTATACCGAATAATCTCTAGTAATAATCATATCAAGTCCATCTATACACGTAAGCCACAGATGACTTTCATTACAATATAAGCATAAGGATGATGACAATGATATAAGCATTAATCAAACGAAATCAACGATAAATATTAAAGATTTTAAATTTATCCAGAGTTTAAAATATCCAAATTGTCAACATGATACTGCTTTGTAGAGTAAACTTCAAGAATAATATTCATATATCAAAAATAATTTAGACAAAAAATAAATATATTTTTGGGGGAATAGTACCATGTGAATAATACTTCGGGAATAGTACATCGTGAATAGTACCTCGGCATGAAAAGTGCCCCAAATACCCAAATGAAGAATATTTGAGTGAATAATAACCGGGTGAATAGTAACCTGTGAATAGTACTCCAGCACGAAAAGTGCCCCGAATACCCGAGTGAATAATATTCGAGTGAATAGTAATCGGGTGAATAGTAACTACTAAACAGTAACTCGTGAATAGTACTCATAAAATGAAAATACAAAAGAAAAAGATATTCCCTGACGAGTACAAAAGAAATGATATCTCATACGAGTATAATAGAATATACGAAACTGCAAATGGATTTTTACCCGCCATGCGGTAATCCACGTAGACAGATCATTTCCACAATTTAATAAAGAATGAATACGAAGGTTCATTCACCATGCATGTGGTAGTCCGCGTAGACAGGTTATTCCAATATAATAATAAAGAATGGAATAACAGAAGAATTTCACTATGCATGTGGTAGTCTGCGTAGACAGGTTATTCCAACATAATAATAAAGAATGGAATAACAGAAGAATTTCACCATACATGCGGTAGTCCGCGTAGACAGGTTATTCCAACAAAATAATAAAGAATGGAATAACAACCCTTACGAGTATTGAAAGAAAATAACTCTCTTCATGAATACGAAAGAAATAATACCCCTTACGAATATTGAACGAAAATAATATTCATACGAATACGAAAAATAATATCTCTTCAGAATATGAAATAAATAATACTCATTACGAATACAACAAATAATATCTCTTACGATTACAACAAATAATATCCTTTACGAATACAACAAATAATATCCCTTACCTTAGAAGAAGACTGGGTACTGGAATAGTGAAGTAGCAGACTTCTCTTCTTCTTTCTCTCTATAGCTTATCTCTCTATAATTGCTCTTGTGAGTCTTAGTGAATTTATGAGAATGAAGGAAGAATGAGATTCTATTTATAAGAAAATATAGTTTTGATAATTGCACGCTTTGGGGCTCGAAATATTACAGTATAATACCTTCATATTTTCCTTCATTTTTAATTTAGTCCTGCAAGTATTATCAAACTTGCACCACCTCCCCTAATAGTACATCATGTTAATCAATAGTACAATCATGTGAATCAATAGTTCTATACATGTGAAAAAAATAATTACAGTATAGTACCTTCATCTATACCTCTATTTTTAATTTAGTCATGCAAGTATTATCAATCTTGCACCACCTCCCCTAATAGTACATGCATGTAAATCAATAGTACACACATGTGAACAAACAGTTATAAGCATGTGAATTAATAGCAATTAATTGCTTATTTATCCGATTAATTACCCGATTGGTCAATATAACCTCCAGACATCAATTATTATCAAAATAGATGTTGATTTCCATTAACACTAATAATCCCAACACAATGAAAATATGAATTTCATCTTTAATCAACACGAACTTATTCATCATTAATATTATAACTCACAATATTTAACAACCAGATCATTCCGAGGAAAGAGGGGGCTTTCCGATAAAGATTTCTCCCTATTGGCGCGCAATTAAATAATCTAACCCCTTTCCTCGACAGAACTTTCTAGACATCGTCAATAATGCAAATAATAATATGAATAACTTGTCATCTCAATTATTGATTTAATAATATAAATTATTATGCAGATGATACTGTGACAATAATTGAATCAATAATATGAGAGATATGATGCAGCAATTAATGTAACAATAATTGAGTATAACTGAGTGACTTCTCACGTAAGTATCAATAATCAATACCGTGTACTACTATGCAACCACGTGTATTACTATACTTTTATCACCGATTATTTTATGACAACTTGCTTACTTTGAAAAAATTTCACATATCACCCTTAACTTTAACATTTTATCAATTTAACCATTTACTAAATAAAATAATAATTATAGGAAAATTGAATACTTTTATTTTATAAAATTCGAGATCTCGCATAATCTATCTCTCCTCACAACATGAAGGTAGCAAAGAGAACCTTTTACTCCTCAGAGCATCCCAAGACATCAAATATCTTGGTGATCTGATTTATCAACGTCTCCGCCTTAAGTGGTTTTGGCTCTCCAATAAACTCTGGTGGTCCCAGCTCCTTGAACTGCTTAGCGGTGACCGTCCGAGAGTTGCCAGTGTTTTCACCTGCATTTTGGACAGGAGCCGCTCTCGCCTAATGTTGCATGAATTGCATAAAGCCTCTAAACATCCCATCGTTCATCATGTGATCGGTGTTATTGTTTACATGAGGATTATTGTCTTCCTGTTGCACATTATCCTGGGTAATGATCTGTGGTGACTCAACGGTCTCTTGTGTTGTAACAATTTAAGATTTTATTTAAAATTTAAAATATTTATTAAATTAAATAAGTATTTTATTGATGAAGTTGTTGTTTTGTAATTTCAAATATTTCTTAAATTAAATGAATATGTGATTTTTGTTAGTAAATAATTATAAATTATATTTATTAGATAATATTCTAAATTAATTTAATTTATAGTTATTATGTTGTAAGATAACATGAGATGTTATATTGTTGTTGTGATATGATAAATTAAGATGGTATATTAAATTATTAAATAAAATTATAATGAGATTATAATTTTATGAGAATTGTTTAAGTGGAGTATTTATTTAAAATATAGTATGTATAATTATTTTATTTGATTAATGTTGGATATGGAAATCCAAATAAGTCATATGTGGTTATAAATTATAAACTAAATGGTTTATTAAAATAAAATTAAAGTAGTTTAATTTAGTTTTGACCAAACAAGGCTTAAATATATTAAGTCTTTATTTTAAAGACTTTTTGCCAAACAAAGCCTTATGGCTTTTGGATTTTTTTATATTTGAATTATATATAAAACAAATAAATTAAATTAAATCAAATCAAATAATATACAATATATTTATAACTGATAACGTATTATTGTTTTTGTTACAACGTCGGTTATAGATGTTTAATTTTGTGCGTTAGGCTTAGTGTGTTTTACGTAAAAGAAAATTGTCTTAAGCCTAAGAAGAGAAGAAGGAAGAAAATACAGAGAAACTAAGAGAAACTAGGGAGAGAATTGAGAGAAAGTCTGTGATTCACAGCAATTTCAGTGATTACTAAGCTAATAGAAGGTATTACTCATAACCCTAATTTATATATATTTATATATATATATATATGAATGGTACGACATATAACTTCAAGTTCTGTGAATTCATCTTTTTGAATTATTGATATACAACTGATTACTTGTTATTGTATATGTTTGTGATGATTAGAACTAGTGTTTAGATAAGAATTTTTATGCTAATTACGTTTAAAAGAAAGAAAATAATTACAGTGTTTATATTTTTCCATATGGCTTGTGAAAAGTACCAATTTCGGTGGTTAATTTGTATGTGAAACTGTGAATTGAAGCTTGATTATGCTAGTTCATTAAGAAACGAGCATAACGTAATTTGAACGAAGCTATTTGGCCAAGTATAGAGATCAAAGTGTTACTTTTTGTGAAGAATATCAAAATTTGAGTTTTTATATAAAAATGAGGAATTTGAGAAATTAAACTAGTTTTAGTTTGTGTTAAATTGTTCTAATTTGTTGTAAATGTTAGCAAACATGTTTATGATAGTTGTATACTTATTTTACGTGTTAATTTCACTGTTTGGTGGGTGAAATTTGTGTTTGTTGGGCTAAAGTCGGCTACTGTTCATAGCCTTTTCGGTTCTGTCTGTGCACTGGCACAGCTGCGTCGGTGCTGAGGCCAGAAACGGCGCAACTGCGCCGGTCCCAGGCTTGTGTATGGCTCAGCTGCGCCATACCCTGTCCTGAGACAGTGAGGTCTGCTGCTGCTGCAGACTTTGTAACACCACTATAACTTGGTCTAAGGTTATGTTAATGTGTCAAATGTGTAACGACAAGGTGAAAACAACATAGTGTTATGTGGTTAGTGATTCTAAAGTTATAAGAAGTTAGTAAACCATGAAAATGACATGTTGTGAGTTATTGAGAATGATGATTAGTAAATAAGTATTATGAAGGTTAACACTTGAAATTCCTGATATTTTTATAGTAGCATAAGACTTGTGCTAAAATGATAAGTTTAGCAAGAAATGTACATGTTATGGTATGTTAGCATATCTAATAGGTATTGTGGTTCTAAACCTATGTGTAGGTTATTGGAGTACGTAAGTTGTAATTGTATAACTTATGCAAGAGGCAAGTTCCCTAACATTTGCTACTTTATTATTCAGCAAGGTTACTTTTCACTATTACGTTAAACTTATGCAAATTCTCTAACTCTAACCTCTTGTTTGATGATTTATTGTCATGCGAATTCTCTAACTCTCATTTAATTGCTGAACAAGTTAGTTAATCTTTATTTCTTTATTTCAAATGAGATTACCTTGTTTATTCAAAGGCAGTAATGTTGTTTATTCAGTTACTAACAACTGTTGTTTGATCTTCGTTCTCCAATATCATTGTACTATCTTATATTATTGTACTGAACTCTAAGTTGTCTAGCGATTCTTTACCAATTCAACTAATCCTTAGTTGATGAATGTTCTAAACTCTAAATTTCCCTTGAATTCAACCCAAACCAAACTTCCTTTGGTTTGCAAATATACTCACACAAATTTTTCAAGCATGTTGTCGATGATAACATTTTTTCAATTTAGAAATTTTTAATACTCTAGCTCTTATTGATTCATCGATAAACCTTGTTCATGAAGATATTATAATCAACCTCTTGAATAGTTATTTATTTCTATCTGATTCAACCAGTACTTGGTTGATGAGCATTCTAAAGATCTAGAATTTCTTGGAAGTTAATTCCCAACCAAACTTCATTTGGTTCGGAACTTGATAATCTAAGCTGAGATGAACAACTCTATTATTAGGAGATTATTTTAGAAATACGCAATAGCGTTAAAATGTTTGTGCAATACATAGTACAAAGAGCTGATCACCTGGAGTACGGAATGATGGTCCATATAGTTGTTTAGACTGTTAAAGGTTACAGTAGAAACACCTGTTAACCTAGGACGAAGATGATGATTATAGTCTTTTAGACTGTTAAAGGTTAAAGTAGAAATACTTGAAACCTAGAGTATAGTTCGTGGTCTTGTGACCCTCAGTGTATTCTTTGATGTTGATATCTATTGTTAATTTAATGTTCATTATTCCTTTGAACTCATAGTTGTTGATCTAAATTTTATTGTTCCGGTAAGAATACTTTACCATTGAAAACTCAGTGAATTATCATTCATAAACCGTTATTGTATATTATCCTTCTTGTGGGCAATTGTTTGCTCACTCTTGCACAAAACAATGCAGATGAAGTTAAGAAGTTTGAAGAGCTTTCTACAAGCAAGGGCAAGGACAAAGTACTTAATTAGACGACAACGTTTAAGTTATCTTTTATTTATGAAGCTTATGTACTAGATTCAATTATGATCGTGTTTTAATTCCCGCTGATGATTGTATTAAAGGTTAGGTGACCTAGGATTTATCTTGAGATTTTGTAACCCTTGATGGGAGATTTATTATGTAAGCTTTTGAGTTTAATTATATCTTTTGTTTATAGGGTAGTTAGTTATAATTTATTTGGACAGTGAACAGCAAATATGTGGAATTGAAGTACCCGGATTTGGGGGTGTCACATGTGTTCCATTGCTATTCTCAACATTCTCGGATGTCATTTTCAAATACTACCACAAAACAATGGTTAATTGACACACCACATAATATCCCTATATTCAGACCTACCAATTAAATAACAAATTAACTTAGGTAGGTTATACTAGCGAAGGAATTACCCGTCTATCCCCTCCTATTTCTAGTCTCATATCTCAGCCAGGGATCATATCCCTAAGCTTTGCTACCAACTGTGACGCCCCCAAAATAGGTATACATCACCCATTCTAAGTCACCAAATACATGGTACAGAATACAAATACAAACTTAAATATACAACATGAGCTATGAGTTTCAATACAAATATTATCTTCTAGACAGTATTCAAACTCAAAATAAGTCCTCAATACATTTATTATCACACTATTTCACAGAATAGTGAGAACTACTAATGCAAACATCTGGACCGTCACTCTGTTCCCCGGCTAGTCCCAGCTATATTATCATTTCCTGAATAGAAAAATGAAAGCAAAGGGTAAGCTCAACTAGCCCAGTAAGAAATTTTATGACTAAGATAATGCAAAATATATTATCGTTAGCCTTCAACAATGTTAAACTGATAAAATACAATAGACATCAAGTTTAACTGCAGCGGAACAAGCAATCCATTAGAAGAGTCAAGTAGAACATGAAATCTACTATCTTCTATGATTTAAAAAATTTATCAATAGGTTTATCGCTGAGACTCAGCTTAATAAATAATCCACATCATTGAATCATCCATGCACTGCGGCCAAGGATATTCATTAGTATTACGACCACAAATTATTCATGCACTAAGGGCCAAGGATATTCGTGTTTTCACCAATGGTCATGATCATGCCAACAACTGTCCATCAATGCACTACGGGCCAATGATGACGTTTACCACATCATTTGTAACATTACGGTCATGATTATACCAAATAATCCCTGGTCATAATCATACCAAGTCCATTTATGAACTACGAGCCACGGATGACTTTTATTATAATATAAGCATGAGGA
Organism: Panax japonicus; assembly: GCA_020205505.1. Taxonomy (NCBI): domain Eukaryota; kingdom Viridiplantae; phylum Streptophyta; class Magnoliopsida; order Apiales; family Araliaceae; genus Panax; species Panax japonicus. The sequence goes on from CM035094.1 coordinate 62,187,239, forward strand.
TGATAACAATGATATAAGAATTCAATTAAAAGAAATCAAATGATAAATTTTTAAAGATTTATAATTTAATTTATCCAGAATTCAATAATGTCCAAATTGTCAACATGATACTGCTTTGTGGTGTAAAATTCAAGAATAATATTGTATCAAAAATGCTTTGGACCGAAAATAAATCATTTTTTATCATGAATAGTACCCCGAGTGAATAGTATCTCGTGAATAGTAACTTCAAGAATAGTAACCCCGTGAATAGTACCCTGACATGAAAAAGTTAAAACTTATCAAGAATGCTCAGGATAATATTTACATGAAAAGATACTGGATGAAGCGCAAATATCAAGGATATTCTACTAATTTCATGGAGTATATAATCCAAAACTTTAACAAAATGAGTATAGAATTCGAAATCTGAAATGAAATAATATTACATACATACTACAGAATATGAAAGAAAATATTATTTCATACGAATACTGAACAAAAATAATATCTCTTACCTTGAAAAGAAGAGTATTCCAACTGGTATAGCGGGTATATTCTTGAAGAAAACTTGCACTGTTTTCTACGCTCAAAGCTTTATAAAACTTGAAAGAAATATGCTCAATATTATAGAAGAAGAATTCTCTGATTCTGGTGTGATTTTCAATTCTAACTAAGCATCGTATTTATAGGATAATGAAAAGGATACTATTTGAATAAAATCACGGATGAACGGTATTTAGAATCACAGACGCAAACTTTCGCCGGCTGAAATTTTCTAAAAATTACATGATTTACTATGCATACACTATACGGACACTATGCAAATACTATGCATAATAAAATATTATATATTTTATTTTAATTTTTAAAAACTAATATAATAAAAAAAACTCTCACCATTCTACGAAATTCCCACCCACCCCCACCTTTTCCCCTGACATAAATATATATATATATATATATATATATATATATATATATATATATATATATATAATACTTATATATATATATATATAACAAAACTGAGATAACTTCTACCGATAGTTTTGAAAAATTGGTAAATGGGAGTCCATAAAATAAGCAAAATTTATATCAAATACTTCATAAAAATCCCCTCAATATTTTTGACAACATTTATTCATCATTATTATTACTCGCAATATTTAGCAACCAAATTGTTCCCAGGAAAGAGGGTGTGACGCCTCCAAAATAGGTATACAACACCCATTCTGAGTCGCCAAATACATGGTACAGAAACAACTACAACTTTATTAATACAATTATTGTGCAAAATATGACAACACATAAACTGTGAGTTTAAATATAAATATTGTTATCTAGACAATATTCACACTCAAATAAGTCCTCATTACAATTATTGATACATTATTTTACAAAATAGTGAGGACTACTAAAATAACTTCTAGAACCATCATTCCACACCCCGACTAGTACTCGCTACATTCTCGTCTCCTGAGAAGAAAAATGGTACAAAAACGAAAAGGGAGAGCTCAACTAGCCCAGTAAAGAACATTATGACTAAGATAATATAGAACAAATTATTGTTAGTTCTCAACAAGGAAAAATCTAATAGAATACAATAGACAACCAGTTTTAAATCAATATTCGCAGCGGAAACAATAATTCATTAGAAGAGTTAAGTAGAGAATAAAATCTACTATCTTCTATATATGAATTTAAAAGTCTATCGTCAATATTTTATCCCTGTAACATCAATCAATATACATCTTGAATTAAATATTTATCTTTGCACTACAGGCCAAAGATATTCATCAGTTGGTCATGTTCATCTAAACACATGTTCATCTTTGCACTACGGCCAAAGATATTCATCAGAAAATCATTCATCTTTGCAATACATGCCAAAGATATTCAGTTATATCATCATTTAGGACTGAGGATGATGAAAAATATTTTAAAGAAAACGAATCCAGTGAAACAAAATAACAAATATTAAAAATTTGTATTATAGTTTATCCAAGATCAATAATACTCCATAATAACCAATTTTGAAGCAGGATTCAAAAATAAAGATCAAAACATGGATACAATCAAAGATAGTAACCATAATAGACATCTTGGATAAAAAGAAAAAATTTTATCTTTCGGTGAATAGTGTTGTATTCGTGAATAGTGCCGTATATGTGAATAGTGCTGTATACGTGAATAGTAACCCTGACAAAAAAAGTTCCAAATTTGATAAAAAAGTTCAGACCAATATTTTGGCATAATGATATCGAAAGAAATAATATCATTTACGAAGAAAATAACAACTCTTACCTCAAAAGAATAGTACTTCTGACTTAATATAGGATATAACGTTGAAAGAAACTTGCACCATATAGCAACACTCAAATTATCAAAATACTCACAAGAATACGCTCGATAATATAGAGAGAGAAGATTTCAGTTTCTGGTGTGATTTTCAATTCTAACCTAAGCACCCTATTAATAGAAAAATACTTAGAACACCAAAGCAAAAAATTTAATAAAATAATATATATATATATATATATATATATATATATATATATATATATATATATATATATAACTTTCACGCCCACCTTAGACAACTAATCTCAGCTTATTTTGCACATGTTAGTGTAGCCCACAAAAAGAAAAAAAAACGTTTTTCTTATTAAACATAATTGAAACTTCCAGAAATCAATTATTTTGGAACTTCAGAACTTCAATAATTCATAATAAATAGCCCTTTTGTCAGAAAAATTCGAACCTTATGTCTTTTTTGTAGGAAAATTCATTATCTATAACTTTGTAAGTTTAAGTTTTTCCATATTCCAAACAGAAATTGACCGAAATCCACATACGGACGCTTTTACAAGCTATAATCAAATTTCAGTCAAGAAATGGGGTCCACAAACATGAAAAATATGTTTTAAATATTTTTAGTAACAAAAATATTCCTCCTCCTCATTTACTCATATATCACATATTCATTATAAAAATATCACCGTTATTATATTATTATTATTATAATATAATAATGAATTATTTTATCAGAAAAGATAAAATATCAATTTTTAACAATTGTCACTTTTCTAAAAATTCCTCCATTTATATCCACATAAATAAATATTTTTCTTATCATATAAACAATAATTAATTATTTACAAATAATATTACTGAATCACAATAATGACAACCAGACCGTTCCCAGGAAAGAGGGGGCTTTCCAATAAGAATTTATCCTTACTGGTGCGCAATTAGGTGACCAAACCTCTCCTTAGACAGAACTTTCTAGACATTGGCAATAATGTTATCTAGTAATATTATTAAAATAATATGAATCATTGATCTGATAATAGAAAATACTGTGTAGTGACAATTATTAAAACAACAATAATATAAAATATCAACGTAGCAATTATTGAATCAATAAATAAAATATTAAACAGTAATTACTGTAACAATTATTGAGTAGTGCCTTCTTACGTAAGAATCAATAATTGGTGCAATACCGTGTGCTACTGTGCAACAACGTGTATTATTGTGTTTTAACCACCGGATATTCCAAAAGTGTTAACGGTAACAACTACGTCGTTATTTATAAAAACTCATACTTGTCATTTTTCTTCATCCAATCGTTTTTCATTATGGGGCCCACAAAAGGCTATGCCATCGTATGAATATTCCCCGACATGAAGAATATTCTACGACCAAACGAATATTCCTTAACAATAATGAATATTTTATAACCACTTTGTTATTTGAAATATTTACGCATTTTACCCATAACTAAACACATTAATCAATTCAACCCTTACAATTTCAAAATAATAAATAGAGAAATTCAATTTCATTTATAATAAGTTGGGGTCTTACAGAGGAGGCTTTCCAATAAGGATTTCTCCCTATTGGCGCGCAATTAGGTGACCAAACCTCTCTTCGACAGAACTTTCTAGACATCGTCAATATTGCAAATAATAATATGAATAACTGTATCGTCTCAATTATTGATTTAACGATATATAAAATATCGACAATAATTGAATCAAATAACGTGCGATACTATGCAGCAATTATTGTAGCAATAATCGAGTATAACTGAGTGACTTCTCACGTAAGCATCAATAATCAATAATGTGTGTTACTATGCAACCACGCGTATTACTGTACTTTTAATCACTGAGTAATTCGACCGTTAAGGGTAAAACTTTTGCCATTATTTTTATAAAAAGATATTTATGTCGTTTTCTCATTTCGTCAATAATTCTGTTGTGGGGTCCTCCAATTATTGTACCGTCGTACAAATATTCCCTATTAAAATGAATATTCCCTGACCAATCGAATATTATATAACAACTTGCTTACTTTGCAAAATTTATAAATATTACCCACAACTATAACATTATATCAAATTCACTCTATAATATTCAAAAATGATATTTATAGAAAAATTTATCTTTATTCATAAAAGTTGGGGTCTTACACTTAGGCTTAGAATTGCTGGTCACTTATACCAATGAATAACAAGAGATGAAATAATTTTCTGAGGTGTTACTGAATGGTGTTAAGCTCGGCTTTTAAAAGACTTAGTAGCAAAATAAGTTGTTCTATTTTATAGAATGGAGTTCTTGAGACTTGGGTAGAGATTTAGCTTGTGATTCGTGATTCATAATTTTGAATTGAATCTCCTTACCCTTTTATAGATGACCTCGAGATGTTCCCATTGGAAAGTTGTCGTTGCTTCATTAAATGTTCCTATCTTAGAAGATCTTTGATATTAACTTTCAGTGTGAATGTGTCAGCTTACTTTTGGCTCTGATACGTCACATCAGATTGCTAAAGCAACAACCACGTGGATGTTGTCACAACGCCAAACTATCTTTTAGAAGTAACTCGTTCTGATCTTCATTTTAAACTTAGGATGATCAACAACCATCTCACGATCTTCACTCTACAAGTCTTCCCAATGTCAGTCCAACATGTAATACCTGACATGCTCTACGATTTGTCTGATCGTAGACTTCCATGGTGATTGTAGAGTGTCTGGATAAATTGACTTTACAATTCTTTAAGCTCTACGATCTTCTCTACAATTTTTTTTATACTCTACGATTTTTGATATGCTCTACTATCTTTGTCTTGCCTTACAATTTTCAATAAACTTTAGGATCATTTGGCAGACTCTACGATTCTTATACAGACTCTGCGATCTTCAAGAAATTTATAATTGCTTAGAGCAGCTTTATGATGGTTCAATCAACTATACGACCGTTTCATTTCCTATCATCTATATATTCAATTCTTTCAATAAATCAACCTGTTAACGCCAAGATCTTTCCCCACGTCCCAATCACCAAGACGCGTCCGATATCCTGCATAGTTCAACAAGTCAACACCAAAAGCTTGATGGCTTGACCGTCGGGGGATAGCTACGGTGTGCGAGTCAATATCGGCGATCACAAGTTTAACAATGGAGGAAAATAATGTCTAGTGCTTGAGATAGAAGAATAATATGATTGAGTGTCGTAATATTTTGTTACTTACCTTTCTTGTGTGATCCTTACCCCATACGTACCCCAGACCCGGTTTACCGTGCCACCCACTATCTCCTGACACCTTCCCCCACTCCCGATCATCTTAGCCGAAAGCCTGTGGCTCACCTCCCTACCTGCTACTACTATTTGCTACCGCCGGTCGCCTGAGTCCCATCCTCATTAATGCCATGCAGGAAGGTGGCAGACTTAACAATCAACTATTATTTGGTGTAATGATTATCGGTCAAAGCTGGGTTAAGTGGCAATTTGTATAATGGGCCAATTCAATGACTAAGCCCAAATAACGAAAATGACCCATGCGACCGGATCCAACCTGAAAAGACCCAATGGAATAATCAAAGTAACTGGGCCCAAATCATTCTGACCAACAGGACAAAAGTAACATAATCCAAGGGAGGAGCCCATTAAGTCTGGCCCAATAATGAAAAGGATCGTGGCCCAACATTGCCCCCCTAGTCTTTTATTAAACAGGGTGTTTAATTGAAGATTGTAAACAATATAGTCCCATGATATAATGAATTATGATAAGTCACAAGGGGTCCAAAGTGAAACTCACCAAGGCCTAACTAAGTCGGTCCAAATTGATATTAGAGACAGAAATGGGAGGCCCAATAGACATAGGTCCACTCCGGTTAAGATATTTAGACCCAAAACCGGACGCTACCTCTTCCAATTCACCATCATTACTGTGAATTAAATGTGCCGCCCTCGATTACTGTGTAACCATCAATATAAAAGGTAAACTTTACCAATTTTGATAATTTTACCTGCCAATTTGAATTTCGGACCATCGAGCTTTCTTTCTACCTCTCGAGCTCTCTTTCCCTTCTCTGTAAATCGTTAACAATGGCTTCTCAAGATTCTGAGCAAGTTCGTCCCCTGCTAGTGACACCGATCAGCGTCGTTCCTCCAAGCCCAAACCCTAACAAAGATGCTTCAAGCTCTGATCCGACCGTTGCAACTACTAAGAAGAAACCTATAATGAAATCCCCTCCCAATCCTTTTGCATTCTATAGGAGTAAGGAACAGTATTTCCATGCCAACACTCCCTCGAAAGTTATAGAGGTTGATATGAAGAGGCTTCGAACTCGTTGCCACATTCCAGATACCCATTTGGTGAGAGCTCCCAGGTTTGAAGAACGGATGTATCAATGCCCCGAAGGATGGATGGCTATTATGATGAGCATCTTGGAGAAAGGGGTTCGATTCCCTCTTCATGCTTTCATAGTAACTCTCTTAGGGTTTCTGGGTGTTGGGTTCGCCCAATTAATGACGAACTCTTATATTCACATTCTAGCATTCATAGCTTTTTGCCACAAACTTGGTGTCGAACCTACACTCGACTTCTTCTTTACTGTATACAAGGTCGGCCAGTCCAGAGAGAAAGGATTTAAGACCATAAGCAAGCATTCTTCGAAAACAGGAGAAAAGTTCGAGAGACGTTCATTGGTGAATACTCCTTCAAGTAACAGAGGATGGCATGATAAGTGGTTTTTCGTCAAAGGACCCGAAATCATCTCTTTACCGAACTAGGCCACTGATGAGAAGACTTCTATTGACTTCGGAGACATCTCTGAAGAACGTGAGGCCGAGATGATAGAGCTTTTGGACAATTTCCCGAGGGAGGAATGGAACTATAGACTTCTTTCCAATCAATCGTGGTTATATGACCACAAACGTAAGTACAGATTCATTTTATGAATATTTGAAAATTTTATGTGATATGGATTCTGATGTAGAACTGTTAATCTTCTGTTGTAACTTTGATTAAACCGTCATCTTCGGAGGTGAAAGACTTAGAAGATTTGTTAACTGGAAAATCGGTAGAAGCCACCGCAGATTCCTCATAACATGAAGTCCCATCCGAAGATAATGCAGTCGGAAAATCTGCAGATGTCGATGCTGAACCTTCACAACCTGAAGCCTCCTCCAAATTCAACCCACCTACTGAAACACCAATTGTTGAACCTCAAACCCATTCACCCGAAGATGATGAACCCCTTCTCTCGGAAGGAGTCCTCCAACTTCGTCGAAAGAAAAGAGCCACCCGAAGGCCTCGACTAATTTCTATCCCGTCAGACTCCAAAGCCCTTTCTGAATCTTAACCAACTGTCAATCCAATACCCCCAACTATTGATCCAACGCCACCAACCATTGATCCAAGACCACCGATTGTCGACCCAATACCGCCAATTGTTGATTCAACACCACCAGTCGCCAATCCAACATTAGCTCGAACAAGTTTATTAGATCTACCTGTAAATGATCGAAGGCAACTTCTTCGAATCAAAAACTTGAGAACTAAAGTTATTCCCTTAACCCCCGATGAGCTTTGAGTATCTTCTTAAAATGTTCATCCCCCAATAGCCCCCGTGGAGACTCTAACTGTAAATGAAGAAGAACAAACTGAACCTACTGCAGCACCATCTCGAAAGAGAAAACAACCATCCGACAGCCACCCAAGTTTAACACCTGTATTTCTACCAGTTCGAGACCCTACTCCAGCTCAATCTTCTTCCACCAAAAATATCTACATGGATCCTTCTCCCATTCGTGACCAACCAATGCCTTCCCCCCCCCCAAGGCCTTAATCACAAAAATTCTATGATGAGGCCACTGGAGCGCCAACCTTATGGCCTCGGTATAACGTCAACTTTCCCTTCCAGCTCTTTGATGCCTTCGTTCGGGAAAATGATGATCACCGATTTGATAATCATACGAACGGGAATTTTCTTGATGAAGGCATGAGTTTTTTGGCAAAGGTAGATGAGGGTTTTCTTAGTTAAACATTTCTTTACTTGTCTAAATATTTGAAATTGACTAGATACTATCGAATATGTGCAGACAAATGCAGTCTTCGGGTATTTACGTCCCAGACATATAAATGCCGAGTCCGATGAGGAGACTCAGAGGAGGGAGAACAACTTGTTGAAGGCTACATTGTCTCGAGAGAGAGAGAGGAACATGAATCTATTTTCCATGTCAATGAAAGTCTTCAGAGGGAATTGGCCCAAACAAAGGAGGATATGAAGGAAACATATGACGTGCTGAGCTCGGTCAGAGAAGAACTAAAGACGACAAAAGCCAACGAACAAAAATTGGCTAACATTAATGTCCGTTTCGTTGTAGAGACCGAAGCTTTGAAGACTACCAATGAGGGGCTTGCTGCAGCCAATCAAAACTTGTCAATACAACTCAGCGAAGTTCAGACGAAGGCTCGGGCTGATAGGAAAGTCCATAGGGCCAAGCGTCATAAACTTTGTGGCAAGATAAAGGTACTTCAGGAATAATACCCTCCTCTGACTGAAGAATTGCTCAAGCGGATACAGGCGGATTATCGTACATCTAACGAGCTTAGCGCAGAAATTCTGAAAGTATACTATGAAGGATACGAAGATTGTCGAGGTCGGGGCAAGGAAAAGCTAACTGCAGCTCAATTGGACCCAGCCCTTCTTGATTCCGAGAATGAAGGTGTAGCCTGAGTCTGATGTTATTTCGTTTCAGTTTATAGGGTGTCTTGTAAAAAGAAGCTTTAATTTTGTTGTTATTGGATAAAAATTTTATTTGTAAAGAAATTTAAGTGAACTTATTTAAATGTTGATGAAATTTCAATATTCTTTACCATGACTTCTATTTTTTGTCAATAATTCAGCATTAACGATCTTGAAAAATGTACAAGTTCTTTGTGAACTTAACTTAAACTGTTAATCAACAACTAGACACGTCGTATAACAGATAAGATGAAGTTAAAGAATGATGCATTCCGAACTCAACACTTAGAACAAAATATAGGTAATAAAGTAAAGAAATACTTATTCGTTACCGAAGTGTGAGACAGATCTGCTTCGTTCGAAATTTGTTTACCACGAAGGGTCTAACAACTTGTATAATATGACATTTGCCTACCACGAAGGGCCTGACAAAGTCTAAAAGAATGACACTTGCCTACCACGAAGGGCCTGATAAGGTCTGAAGGATGGCATTTGCCTACCACGAAGGGTTTGACAAGGTCTGAAGGATGGAATTTGCCTACCACGAAGGGCCTGACAAACCCATGGGATGACATTTGCCTACCATGAAGGGCCTGACAAGGTCCAAAGGTCGATAATTGCCTACCACGCAGGGCCTGACAACGTCTTAAGGATGGCATTTTCCTACCACGTAGGGCCTGACAAATCCATAAGGTCCACCTGCCATTAAGGCTACCATCGAATGGTCAGCGAGTCCCCCCGAACCTCCTTACACCACTGAACTGATCAGCAATAAAAACAAGATTTGTTTGAGAAAAAAGGGAAATTTTATTGATGATGACGTGAATATTTACAGACTTCCGATGTACTGACATTATTTTTACTGAAAGTACTTCCTAAGCCTGCCGGCGTGCCAAGTATTTTTCATTGCTGACCCGTCCAATGCCTTCAACCGATAAGTCCCCGGCTTTGGCACTTCAGTGACTTCATACGGTCCTTCCCAGTTTGACATCAGCTTTCTCAGATTCTGAGGTGTAGATGCTTCGACTTCTCTGAGGAAAAAGTCCCCTACTTCAAATCTGCGAAGCTTTTCCCCCTTATTATAATGCTTAGCCACTCTTCGCTGATAGGCTGCCAATTTGATTAAGGCTGTTTCTCTGACTTCGTCAAGCAAATCGAGATTGGTTTTTAGTCCTTCTTCATTGTAGATCTCTTTGAATTGACTAACTCAAAGACTTGGAGATCCAATTTCAACTGGGACTAAGGCATCAGTACCATAGGCCAGTCTGAAAGGTGAATCCCCTGTTGTAGTCCTCGGAGTAGTCCGATAAGCTCATAATACGCTAAGCAGCTCTTTTGGCCATATTCCCCTAGCTTCGTCCAATCTGCGCTTGATCCCATTCAGTAGGGTTCTATTGGTCACTTCGACTTGTCTGTTTGACTGAGGATGAGCCACTGAAATCTTTCTGTGCTGGACCCCTAGTTCTTTTAAAAATGCTTCAAATTTCGATCCCACAAATTGACGTCCATTGTCCGATATTACCACCTTAGGAATTCCAAAACAAAACACTACTGATTCTTTCAAAAATTTAAAGCATTCCTATTCCGTTATTAACCTAAGTGGCTTTGCTTCTACCCATTTGGTCATGTAGTAGATGGCAACTATAACAAAACTGACCTGACCTTTTACTTTCAGTAATGGACCCAGTATATCAACCCCCCAGACAGCAAAGGGTATAGGAGATAAGATCGAGTATAGCTCTTCTAGTGGCTGATGTGGTATCGGACTGTTGAGCTGACACTTCTCGCACTTCTTGACGTACTCAATCGCTTCCTTGAACATGGTAGGCCAGTAGTACCCCTGACGAAGTACTTTGTAGGCTAATGACTTAGCAGCCATATGGTCGCCACAGATGCCTTCATGTACCTTTCGGAGAGCATATTCAGCTTCAGATGGAGTCAAACATTTCAGTAGTGGAGATGAGAAAGCCCTTCGGAACAGATCCCCATCAATCAGAACAAAATTAGCACTCTTGTACTTGATTTTCTTGGCTTGCATCCGATCCGAAGGTAAGACGCCATATGTCAGATACTCCAGATATGAAGTCAACCAGCAGTTGGTTCGGTCAATGCACATTACCGATTCATAATGAACACTAGGATGTTGCAAAATTTCTAAGTAAACGGATCCATCAAAAAATTTAACATCCGTAGTGGCTAATTTGGAGAGTGCATCGGCAACGGAATTGTCATTACGCTCGACCCCCTGAAACTCGTAGGACTAGAAATACTGAAGCCATTCTTTTAATTTTGCCAAATACTTGATCATTCTTGGGCCTCGAGCTTTGTACTCTCCAGAGAATTTCTTAACGACTAACTGAAAATCACTGAAGATGACTATTCTCTGCACTTCAAGACTCTTCACTAATCATAACCCTGTGAGTACCGCCTCATACTTAGCTTTATTGTTCATTGCTTTGAACTGAAATTTGATGGCTTATTGCACTTTGAATCCCTCAGGACTCGTCAGAATAATCCCTGTCCTACTGACGTCCGTAGTAAAAGACTCATCCGCATACAGCGTCCATAAACTGTGCTCCTGCTGAAGAACTGTAACTGCTCTGTCAGATCCTTCAGCTTCTGCCACAACTTCATCGGCTTCAGAAAATGAACATTCGACTACAAAATCAGCCAAGGCCTGCCCCTTGATGGCGGTTCGGGGATGATATTAAATGAAAAATTAGGACAACTCCATTGTCCATGCAGTTAATCTCCCCGATACCTTAGGTTTGCCCATAATCTTATTTAAAGGCTGATCCGTATATATTATTACCAACCTACCCTAGAAGTATTGCCTAAGCTTTCAGCTAGACGTTATTAAAGCAAAGGCAAACTTTTCAATATTTGGGTACCTTGTTTCAGCATCCCGAAGGACATGGCTTACATAATAAATCGGGTGCTGCTTACCCCCAACTTCACGCACCAAAACTGCTCCTATTGCCAACGAACTAGCTGCTAGGTACAAATACAGAGGCTCAGCAGGAGCGGGCTTCACCAACAAAGGTGCCGAAGATAAGTAGGACTTGATGCTCTGAAAGGAATCTTCACACTCCGAAGTCCATTCGAACGTCTTTTCATTCTTCGGCCCTTTCAACGTATCAAAAAACTGGCAAGCACCTTTCTGCCGACTTGGACATGAACCTCCGCAAAGCTACAATCCTTCCAGTCAGACGTTGAACATCCTTAAATGACTGAGGAGTCTTCATGTTCAGGATCGCTTAAATTTTTTCTAGATTGGCTTCAATTCCTCTCTGGCTGACAAGATAACGCAGAAACTTGCCAGCCCCTAATCCGAAGGTGCACTTAGCAGGATTCAGTCTCAATTTGTGGTGACGAACTGTCTGAAAGCATTCTTCTAAATCGTCCAAATATTTTTGTACCAGCATGCTCTTGACAATCATGTCGTCCACGTACACCTCCATGTTCTTACCCAACTAATATCTGAAGATATAATTCAACATCCTCTAATATGTGGCTCCGGCATTGATGAGGCCGAAGGTCATTTTCTTGTAGGCATATACCGAATAATACGTAATGAACGTCGTCTTCGATATATCCTCTTTACACATGGAAATTTGATGATATCCAGAGAATGCATCCATGAAACTTAACAAAGCATACCCTGAAGTGACATCCATGAGCTGGTCGATGTGGGGCAACGGGTAGAAATCCTTTGGACAAGCTTTATCCAGATCGGTATAATCGATACAGACTCGCCATTTCCCGTTCTGCTTCTGGACCAGCACCATATTTGCCATCCATTATGGGTAGTCGATCTCAAAGATGAAGTCAGCATCTAACAGCTTCGAAATCTCTTCATCGATGATCTGTTGGCGTTCAGGCACAAAGATCTTCCTCTTCTGTCGAACTGGCTTCTTTGACTGGTCCACTTCCAACCGATGCTCAGCAATATCCCTGTTCACTCCCGGCATATCTTGAGGTTCCCATGTGAAAATGTCAACATAGCATCGCAGGAGTTTCAAGAGGTTCGTCCGGAGAGTTTCCGGCAGACCCGAACCTATTTTCACTATCTTGTTCGCCTTACCCGGGATGAGCTCTATCTCTTCTGTTTCTTCATCTGGCATGACCAACGGTTCTGAACTGCTCTCGGTGAAGGGTTCGATCTCTATCGCCATGGACTTCTTTTGCTTTGATACCCCCACTCCCGAAGTGATCACAGCATTTCTATAACATCTTCTGGCCAGATCCAAATCTCCTTTCACCTCACCAACCCCATGAGCCGTAGGAAATTTGATTTTGAAATGGGGGATTGAGGTCACAGCTTGTAAAGCAGTTAAAGTGGGCCTCCCCAAAATAGCATTATAAGCAGAATCTACATGTACAACATAAAATTTGCAAATAATTTCTACCTGCTGGGGGGGCATTCCGAAGATGACCGGCAGCTCGATTATTCCATCCACCTTGACTGGATCATTGCTGAAGCCGTATAAAGGAGCCTCCTGCCCGATCTCCATCTTCTGCCCATCAAGATTCATCCTCTGATAAGCATGGGCATATAGGATATCCACGGACGACCCATTATTGATCATCATTCGCTTTATGTCTACCGATCCAACTTGTGCAATCACCACTAATGACCCTTCATGTGGTTCGATGGTCTCCAAAGGGTAATCCTCATCGGTGAAGGAGATTACCGTTCCTGGATAAAGTATGTCAGGCTTTGGGAGGGTACCCGCCACTGACATGACTGAATCCAAATGACTTCGGCTCTTCTTCCCAATAAGTTTACCGGAAGTGCCCCCAGTGATGACATCTATAACTTGCCTTGCTGGCTGGCCAGGAGCTGGCAACACCTGCTGAACTAGCTGAGCTGCCTGAACAGGTCCTCTATCCTGTTGTTGATTCGTTCTGGCAGCCACGAACTAAACTAAAGCTCCACCTTGTACCTTTCTTTCAATGAAATCTTTCAAACTGGCACAGTCGTTGGTATCGTGACCTGAGGCTTGATGGTAATCAAAATACTTATGAGAATTCCCTTTTTCGGGCTTAATATTATCTCGAGGTGGCTCGAAAATAGGTTGATTCTTAATCTGATCCAAGATAATAGCCCTATCAGTGTTAAGTGCAGTGTTCATCCTATTCACTCTCTGGGCTGGAGCGGACGAACGTCCTCCACCCTGTCTCCAATTGTTATATTTCTTTGATTTGCCTTCATAGCGGTCTTTATTTCCTTCATTCTTCTTCTGGTCCCCATCCATTCTGTCCCGATCTGTCTCCTTAACCGGTCTAAAGAAGGATGTTTGAGGCTGTTCATGGCTTCCTCCACCACGATATAGCCTTCGGCTTTGTCGAAGGCTTTAGCAAGACTCTTCGGGTGGTGAAACATCAATTTCTTCACCAACTTTTCTGATTTGACCAAATCTAACCCATTCTGAAACATTCCCACAGCTTGTAGATCGTTCAGGTCTGTCATTCGGCCGACTGCTTCACGGAACCGCTTCACATATTGGCCCAAAGACTCATTCGAATACTGTCGAACCTGAGCCAACGAGCCAGTTGGTTTTCCCCTCCTTTTTTTGCTCCCGAAGCGAGCATAAAACACACTGCACATGTCTATCCAAGATGAAATTGAATCCGAAGGCAAAGTCCCCATCCATTGCCTGGCATCCTTTCTGAGCGTCGTGACAAAAGTATGACACTTAACGCAATCGCTAAAGTCATAGTAATCCATCAGTCGGTCTAACGTCTGACTGTGGTCATAGGGATCCCCCGATCCATCATAACTTTCAATGTGGGGCAACTTCTTGGTGGGGTCAGATTTCTCTCTTAGAATCTCTGCAAAAAAAGGGGATGCCTTCTTTCCCGAAGTATCTTTCGTTTTCTACACCTCGGCAAGCTTCTTCCGAAGTTCCTTTAATTCTTTAACCAGATATTCCACACCTTCTGGTTGGGATGATGCTTCTTTTTCCAGTGACTCCTTCCTCTTCTGAGTAGATCGGTCTCTTACAATAGAACCTCCAACTTTAGAGGGACTTTTCTGATGACGAACATCTACAGGGTGGTGTACCCTCAGTAGACTCTCAGGAGTACGACCTCTGGATCTATTTCATTTTTGAACTCGGACGCTATGGTGAGACTGTGCAATAACGAGCGCCTTCTTTGTATTCTCAGGAATACGATCTCTGGATCGACCTCTTCGTTCGCTTTGACCCTGCTCCTTAGAATCGACAGGGTGATGTGCCCTCTTCGATCTTTTAGGAGTAGGGCTTCGGGATCATCTTCTTTCTCGAGGTTGGCCCCGAGACTCACGTCCTGAATGAGCAGGTTCCTTCCCACTCCGATACCTTCGCTATTCGAACTGAACATAACTGAACTCTTCTTCCCTCTACTCTGCCATTCGAGCCATCTGCTCAGCTATATTCATAAGTACCTCCATGGCCCTATCTGCTTCTTCTGCCATCTTAGCCAGTCGTGAGGCCTTTTTGTCTTGGTCATCTCGGTATCGAGTTCTAAGCGAGGTACCTTCTACTCGTTTTCGATCATGGCCAGACCCTTTCTCCGTCGTGAAAACTAATTTTCTCTTAACATTACCCATAGCCCTCGACCGAGAATCTTCATGTGATCGTTTGGACGTTGTACTGGCATGAACACTTATTGCAGGTCCCAAACGGTCCTTGACAGACATTAGTGGTGTTGATTCACTGACAGCCATAGGCTGCCCTTCGGGTGTAGGTGTTCTACTCTTCACCATGAATACTGACGTAGAACAAACACAGTTTGTGATTGAAAAATACTCAGGATACTAGAACCCTAGCCCTCCTTCTAGCGCCAATGTTAACGCCAAGATCTTTCCCCACGTCCCAATCACCGAGACGCGTCTGATATCCTGCACAGTTCAACAAGTCAACACCAAAAGCTTGACGGCTTGAACGTCGGGGGATAGCTCCGGCGTGAGAGTCAGTATCGGCGATCACAAGGTTAACAATGGAGGAAAATAATGTCTAGTGCTTGAGAGAGAAGAATAATATGATTGAGTGTCGTAATGTTTTGTTACTTACCTTTCTTGTGTGATCCTTGCCCCATACGTACTCCAGACCCGATTTACCGTGCCACCCACTATCTCCTGACACCTTCCCCCACTCCCGGTCATCTCAGCCGAAAGCCTGTGGCTCACCTCCCTACCTGCTACTACTGTTTGCTACCGCCGGTTGCCCGAGTCCCATCCTCATTAATGTCATGCAGGAAGGTGGCAGACATAACAGTCAACTATTATTTGGTGTAATGATTACCGGTCAAAGCTGGGTTAAGTAGGTAATTTGTATAATGGGCCAATTCAATGACTAAGCCCAAATAACGGAAATGACCCATGCGACCGGATCCAACCGAAAGGACCCAATGGAATAATTAAGTAACTGGGCCCAAATCATTCGGACCAATAGGACAAAAGTAATATAATCCAAGGGAGGAGCCCATTAAGTCTGGCCCAATAATGAAAAGGATCATGGCCCAACACAACCTAACAAGCTTGATATTTTACTCTAATTCCTTTTACATCAATTATACTCTTAAGGACTTCTTACAAAAGCTACTAATTAAAAATATACATTATCTCATCATCATCAAAAACGTGCAATTGCTCTAACACGTGTTTTTCTCTATACTACTTATACATATTCACTACAAAAAATACATATAATTAATATTACTTATCAACAAACTCACACAAAAATGTTATATATATATATATATATATATATATATATATATATATATATATATATATATATATATATATATACAGTCCGCTTCTCCAGTGAATTGGAGGGAGCGAACTAAGAACGAACCGGCTATAGTGACTGGTTTTTTCGCTATAGCATAGAAAGCCGGTTTTCTATGCTATAGCGACGAAAAAAATCGTCGTTATAGCCGGTTCGTTCTTAGTTCGCTCCATCCGGTTCGCTGGAGGCTTTATATGTTATAGCGACGGGAAACAAACGTCGCTATAGTCGGGTCGCTTTTAGTTCGCTCCCTCCAGTTCGTTGGAGAAAACTGAGCTATATATATGTGTGTGTGACATCCCGAATTTTTAAGAATTAATAAATGAGAATTTAATAAATAAAATTCTTATTTTAAGATGTTTAAGTACGAGTATGTGTATATGTGTTATATATTATGAATTGGTGTAAAGAGAATTTAAATGTTAATTTAATATTTATTGAAGTAAATAAATATTTTAATTGAATTATTTATTGAGATTATGTGATTAATATGGAGTAATGTAATTAAGTGTATTATATTAATTAAAAGATTATTTAATATTTAATTATTATGTAATGATTTTATGTTATAGTTCTAATTTAATTGAGATAATGTAGTGATGTGGTAATTGTTACATGAAGTTATAATTAGCGAGTAATTATAATGTGACAATTTTATGTGATTAATTGATGTTAAACTTTTAAAGATTTAATTAATTAAAGGATAACATTAAGAATATATGTTAAAGGATCTATTAAAAGAGTTTTTAAAACATTTTCTCAAACAAGGCCTTACTTTTGTTTTAAACCTGTTTTACCCAAACAAGACCTTAACTATTAAAACCTGAATTTTAAAATAATATGGTTTTGCCAAACAAGCCTTAGGGCTTTTAAAATTCTAATTTTTGTAACTTATATATTAAATTGATAATTAGTATATGTAATTATATTGGGAGTTACATATTATATAATTATATGTGTTATATGTATATTGTATATACACTAAGTTATGTTAGTTTTCTAAACCTATGTCTAAACTAAGAACAATAGAGAGAGAAAGGGGGCTGCAGATTTCTGTAGTTATAGGGAGTCTAGGAGGGGTCTTGGATCTTCATACAACTTAAAATCATAAGCTACTTTGAAGGATCAAGAAGGCTTGCAAGAAGAAAAGGGTAAGAAGTTGAAAATTTTCAATTTTTGTGCTCTTTTTTGTTAGATCTTTATGAACCAAGCAAATTTTGTTTTGGATCATTAAAAACTCATGATTTACATGAGTATTGGTATTTTATATGTGTATCAAAGTATTTTTGAAATCAAAAGTTAGATCCAAAGTGAGAAAATCAAGTTTTGTACCAAAATGTTTAAGAAAAAGCTTTCATTTGTATGCTATATATATTTTTATGTTAGATTATTTGGGTTCATGTGCTTAATGGTTTAAACATGTTAGATGCTAGATACATGAGTTAAGGGCAAAACCCCTTTGGAATCACTCAAATATGTTAAGAAATGAGCAAGTTATGAATTAAATCTCAAACTACCTTAACTGTTGAACACAAGCTACTGATCAGTCACTTCTGTCCATTTTTCCGGGACCAAAACAGAACCAAAATAGATGTTTCATACATGGAAACTGTAGTTCGGGAAAGTACGAATCCAACGATACCTATTGGACCTAAATTCGATTTGTAGATTTCGTTTTATAAGTGTTTCCGTTAAGGACCCCAAATCTAAAAAATGAACCAACTGTTGATGAAAACCTTGCTGACCAGTCACTTTGGGCCTGATTTCCGGGACCTAGACAGATTGGAATTTGGTGTTTGATAACTGAAAACTGTAGTTCAAGAAGTTACGGATCCAACGAGTCTGATTGGGCCTAAATCGGAGTTGTGGATCTCGTAATACAAGCGTTTCTGTAAACGACTCCAAAACTGAAAATGTTTACAAGGCATGTAATGATCAGTCGGTAGTGGCCTGTTTTCAGGGAGCTATACTATGCCAAATGAACCGTTTCTTGAGCCTAAAACGTAGCTCGGGAAGACACGGTTCTAACGATACCAAGTGGGCCCAAATCGAACTTGTAGATTACCGTCTACAAGTGTTTCTGTGGAGGACCCCAACTTTAAACGAAAATTATAGAATAAATAAAAAATAAATATTAGAAATTCATAATAAATTTGTAAAAATTATTTTAAAGCCTAAAAATGGGTTTTTAATAATTTGGAATATATTTCATTGATATTTTAATATTTTTAAATATTAATTATAGTTAATTTATTTAATTATTATATTAAATAAATTACTTAAAATGATTTTAATACTTTAAAAATCATTTGAAATTATATTAAAGTGTAAGGAAATATTTAAAGTTATTTTTAATGACTTTTAATATTTTGTGATGAATTTCATTAATAAATTAATATTAATGATAATGATAATGGATTTATTTAATAAATATATTAAATAAATTATGGAAAATTAGAATTAATATTTTAAAAATCATATAAAAATGATTTAAGGGTTAAAAAAATATTTGAAGATTGTAAAATATAACTTTTGATATTTTGTTATAAAAACACTAATATTTTAATATTAATGGCAATTATCGGATAATGGATTTAATTGTTTAAAAATCATATAAATATGATTTTATGGTATTAAAAATACTTTGAAATATTATAAATATATTATAATATTATGACATGTATTTCATTAATATTTGATATGAAATAAATATTAATGATAATGGAATTAAGTAGTATTTAATTCATATTAATATGATATTAATGATTGAAAAATCATGATAAATGATAATAATTATCTGAAAATTATTATAAGTCATTGAAAAATATTTTGATTGAAAATGAAATTATCTAAGGTAAATGTAAAGCATTTAAGCAAAGTTTTATGGAAATTAGACTCATGAATTATCCGACTAAACCGTCGGAATGTCAGAAATTGTACCGAATTCAACTCTGACTAAAATAGTTTGATTTGATACCGAATTTTAGGTATTTTATAGACTGATAGGATTATGTGGTAATTTATTAGGTTATATTATAACTGTATTTAACAGTACTATATCGTGATGATATTATTCTAATATTTGGATATCGGTATTATCTATATTAGGTCTTCAGAAAAAGTGATATAGGTTGCGTAACGGTAATCAATGGTACAAGCAAGTTCTCTAACTCGATCTCGAGTTGATATTTTTGAAATATGTTTGGGGTTAATCATTACTGATTATACCATGTCTATGAATTATTGATTTGCACTCTGTGCACATTGCATGTATTCATCAGGTATGAAAGGCTGATCACCTTCATTACCATTTTGGTCTAGTTGATTTATTTATGTTCATTATTCGTTCAACTATGAAAATTTATTCACGCTCTTTCACAGTGTGTATATATTGTAGAAAGTTAGCCAGCTTATTATTCAATTCTTTCAATTATGATATATCCTTAATTGAACTTATACTTGCTGGGCAAAATTATTGCTCACCCTTGCTATATCATGATAAACATTGCAGATTATGTCGAATACGTCGGTTACATGAAAAGTTAAAGACTAGTCAACTTTGGATTATATGTGCAGCTAAATTTGTAACAGTAATGTATGATAATAGCTTTGTATGTCTGATAGGATATTGATTTAGGTATTATGTGAAGGTTCTCGACCTTGGGGATAGTGTGTAATGTTTAATGTATAAATAATTTATGTTTATATCTTTCGTAATAGACATAGAAATAGTATACCAGATCCTTGGTGATTAGAACCGAAATCTGGGGATGTTACAATATGTATAATGAATAAAAGATGTAAGTACTCATTCATTTTTCTTAATTCCTTTCTTTGGGTAAAACTAATTTTCTATTGCAATGTAACTTAGCACCATCATTTTGTATGTGTAAGATGAAATTCTACAAAAATAATCTCTATAAATTCTTCACTTTTTTTATTTTTTTTTAATACGAGTTTTATTTCTTCAATTTTTGAGAAATATAGTTAATATATAACTTATAAGATTAATAAAAATATCTCTAAAATTTTTACATTTAATAGAGATTTAATATAATATAGTACAAATAAAAAAAATTATAACTATTTTATAAACTAACTCGTACCTCGCACGAGTCGTAACCTTATTTTAAAAATTCATCATCCACTCTTCTTCTCATATTACTATGTATTATAATCATTTAATTTTTATTTACAACCACTTTATAATTGAATAAAAGTTAAATTAAGAACAATACATAAGATAAAACGGCAAATAGCACATACTCTCTATGTTCCAAAATTAAAGATACAATTTAATTTTTAAAATTAAACGACAGTATATTAAACTTTAAATTTGGTATAACTTATAAAAATTTAAAATGAAATAAAATTTCTAATTAATAGTTTGTGTTATAGATTATATAATTATATCAATTTAAATTAAATAAATTTATATTAATTTAAAAAATAATATATTATCGTTTAAGTTCAAAATTCAAATAATATATTTAATTTTGGACATGAGCGAGTATAAAGATAAGACATCATATTTAAATTTGGAAATACCATCATCCACTCTCATGCAACTATTTCTATGACTGTATTCAGTATTCCTGCTTTGTTTGATGAGAAAGTGATCAAGGGGATTCGGTTAAAATGAAATGAATTTTATGGTAAGTTAAATTTATATTTACTACAGTATTGATAAACAGACAAAAATTAATCTTACCGTCTACATGTTAGTACTGTATTAATCATAAAATGAACTTGTCATGAAATTCATTTTATCCCACCACTCCGGTGATTAAGAAGGAAAAAACATAAAAGGCTGCAACATTATTTGGCATTGAAATGGAAATCAGGGTCAGGCTCTGACCCTCTCTCTCCCGTTTTTCTCTCGTCTTGTCAAAATCTTAACTTTCTCTCTCACACACTTGTACACACAGTGAGGACTGAGTGAAGAGTGACATAAAGATGACAGAAGAATCTTGAGTAATTAGAAAACGGTTACTCCACTAAATTACATGCCAATTTATAATTTGTACGACACGAACGGGACGGGAGAGGGGGGCAGGACAGGGCATTTACCCTGCGCTCACTTAGTGCTGAGTAACGTAGGGTAGGGTGTTCTTGTTTTGGTGAGAAAGTATTGGACCTTAATAACTCAGATTTTTGTTAATAATTAATTTATTTATAAACATATAATTAAATTAGAAAAGATAAGTTATTAGTTTTTTTTTCTTTCTTATTTCGTTTAAAAAATTAAATTCTTTTAGTAGATAATTTAATAATTAATTTCATTAAAATTAAAGAAATAAATATATTTAAATAGAATAAATATAAGCATAATCTTATCATGCTTATTTGAATTGTTGAAAACCGCAACTTATCATGATTTCCGTCATTATAATTTTAAAAATTCGTAATTCATTCATATTAATTCCAAATCAAGTGATTCTTGAGTTTATTTCGAGAGTTATAATTTTTGTGAAGATATAAAAAAATTTTGAAAACTCTAAAAAATTGTCTTAGGTATCTCTATGTATGTGTATCATAAAATTAGCTAGGGTGACACCATTCTTAATTTTTATTTATCTAATATGTACTTATAATTTAGTAATACAAAAAAATTGTATATCATAAAAGAAATGGAACATACAGGCTACAGAATATTCAATATAGTATGATATCCAGTTCGAGATACGAGTTATTTTATATCATTATTTTTATAAATATTTTTAATTATATATTTATTATTTTTTATTGACATAATACATATAATGTCATATATTATGTTGAAAATAATTTGAATGTATAATTGTTACTTCCTCCGTCTTAGAATAAAAGTCATAGTTGACTTTTTGCGCATATAAGAAAGATGATAAAATGACAAAATTATCCATATTTAAATTCTCATTTAATTGCATAGTTTTCTGCACATTATTAGTGATACTCCATAAATATGTATAGATAATAAAAATATAACAATTAATAATAAGGGTATTATAGGTAAATTATTGTAAAAAATAGATCATTTAAGGTAAGTAAACATTTAACTCGGGATTATCTGAAATAGTAATAAAGACTTTTATCTTGGAACGGAGGGAGTAATTTTTAAGAAAAAACTTTATATATTCTTCCTCCATAATTTAAGAAAAATAATTGCAATTATTAGTTACCGTATTAAATGTAATATTTACTATGCGAATTAACTTATTCTAATTGATGAGTTAACTTGGATGATCACGAGGTATGATTATTGTTGGTCATGCTTTTATATATAAAATGTAAAAGTAACCCTTGTAATATAAAGGTATTTGGATATTGCACCCCTTTTTTTAAGTCACTGAAAAGTGAACTTTTTATTATCTGAAAATTTGGATTGTGATCTTATTGTATCATGTAGCGTTGACTAGTACACATGACACATTGACATGTCAATTTAATACATTTGAGCTAAAAATATTCATACTCTCAAAACTAACAAAACATTTGATTACCAACTAAACTAAAAATATTAACATTATCTCTTACAAAATTATTACTAATAGTAATAGTATTAATACAACTTATTAGTTATTAGTAATATTATTAATAAGATGTTAGTAATTATTTAATAGTAATTCTCTTTAACATTATTTTTCTTCTAAGCTAAATACAAAATATATTATCTTAATAATATTACTTATTAGATATTAAGATATATTAATGTTATTAATAATATCAATATACTTACAATATTATTGTAATTAATATATATTAATGTTAAAGAAAAATAAGATAAATTTGACAATATGAAGAGAGAAATCCAATTTTTCTTTCTCACTATCTAGTTTTCTCCTGTAGAAACTGAGGTGAAGAGTCAAGACCGTGAATAAGAGTCATCTTAGTTTTTCTATTATTTGTTATTCTATTAATTCTACTTCTCCAACTTCACTAGAGTAACTTTGCATATTGCAAAACATAAAATCTAAAAAATCATATAGATGTATTGAATAAATATATAAAGTACTTATTATTTTTACAAAATTTGTGGTCAACAAGATTAAATTATTTATTTGTTATAACTATTGTATTATTGTTATTATCATAAATTATTCTTATTAGCATACATTACTTTAATTATTATTTTTGTTAAAAATAAATAATAAATTAAAATAAAATAAGATTCGTTTTTTAAACATTAATATAGACTATAACAATAATGGTATTAGAATATTAATCTTACTAATACCATTAATATATACTAATATCTAACATGTAATGTTATTAAGATATTATATTATGAGTATTTATCCAAGTAAGTTAGAGAATTATTAATAAGTAATTACCAACAACTTATTAACAAATTACTAATAACTAATACAATTGTATTAATTACTATTAGTCATGTTAGTAATAATTTTTAAAAAGATAACATTAATTCTTATCTTAGTTGGTAATTTTTGTTAGTGTTAAAAGTATGAGCTGTTAAGTTTAAATTTTAGGAGTGACACCAATGTGGGACTTGGTTATAAAGGTTTCACTTGGAAGTTTTTTTATAAGGAAAACTTCTTTAGTCATTTATAAGTGAACAAATGTGGGACTTGGCTATTAAGGTTTTAGACTTTTATAAGTTAACCAATGGGGAACTAGCTATTAAAGTTTCACTTGGAAGTCTTTTTATAAGGAAAACTTCTTTAAGACTTTTATAAGTTAACCAATGTGGGACTTGGAGACCACCAAGTATTAACACATTAACTTGTTAGTCTTTTTATAAGAAAAACTTTCTTAAATGCTTATTAATCAATGTGGGAGTTACAAACAACTATATTCTATCCAATTATTTAATTCTCTTGGCCATACTTAGTTTAAGGTTATCTAATTACTTGTAAACCACTTGGTACTCATTTTAAGGTCACACTTGGTAGTCTTTTTATAAAAAAATCTTATTTTTTTTATTAATATTGTTATCTAATTTTCTTAATTTTTACCAATTTAATTAATATGAAACTTATAAACCACCAACTACTAAGGCTTCTCTTGGTACTCATTTTATAAGAAAACTTCCTTAGATTTTTACCAATTAATCAATGTGGGACTTGACCTTCACTTGGTTCTCTTGTCTTACCAACAACCCACATTATCTAATTTGTGTTCTATTGTCTTACCGCTATTTTATAAATAGGGGAGATCACCAATTGAAATTTTAAGCCAATTCTACAAGGCTATGTAAAGAAATTTATAAATAGAGTAAACTTTAAGCCAATTCTACAAGGTCAAGTAAAAAAATTATTTAAAAAGAATTTGGATCTGTACAACCGGTTCAATCCGATATGTACCGGACCAATGAAATAGGTAATCGAAACTAGTGTCGAAAACCGGTTTGTACCGGTCCGGTTCACCTTAAAAATCAAAATTATCGAATTCGGTGAACACTCCTACAAGTCACCGCCACATGGCATAATAAGGTTCACAATCCAAATTTTCAAATAGTATAAAGTTCGTTTTGACCAGAAAAAGAGATGCAATATCCAAATATCTGTATAGTAAAGGCGAAACTTTTGCATTTTACTCTGTAAAATATAGGTTATCAAAATGTTAGGAGTTGGTGTTTATTTAGTAATGAGGTGGGTTAAAAGAACTTTCAACTCAAAATAGAATATATTTGAGTGTTTAGTAGCTTGTAAAATTATTGAAAAAGCATTATAGGCTTTGAATGTAACATAATTTTGATAAAAGCTAAAGTTTAGTGATTATGAAAGTTGTCATATGTATTAAAACTTATAATTAAATCTATAAAAATATTTTAATAAAGTATTATCAAAAATTATTTATCAAACAAAATCTGCGTTATATATAAAATATATTTTCTCAAATGATTTCAGTAATAAATTAGCTAAAGTATCACTCTATGAAAAGAAAACATAATAGAGTGAATGAGTGAGAGCTATAAAAAATTTATAGTTTGGTAAGACCTCCTAACTAAATACAATTACATTAAAATTATTTATGAAATATTTTATAAAATTATTTAAACATATTATATAATTTATTGTATTTAAAAATGAAAATTAAAAAAATAACATTAAAAAATGTAAACTATTTTGATTTAGGGAAAAATGTATATACGCAGCCATGTAGCACACAGTTGCCTATGGTGACAGTTTTTTTGGGCTATAGATATTCTGGTCTATGACGACGGGTGATCTATCGTTATAGTCCAAAAAAACATTCGCCATAAGCACACAGTTATGTATATACATATAACCCATTAATTTATATAATATATATATATATATATATATATATATATATATAGTTCGGTTCCAGTCCGGATGCCCAGATTTTATCCCGTGCGGACTTTTTTTTTTGCTTTTTTTTAAAACAACTAAAAAAAATATTTAATATTTTATGGAATTGAATTTTTTTCATAATACAGTGTTTTGGGCGTGATTTGGGTACGTATAACAAAACATGTATGTACAGTCTGTGCAGACTGTATCACCATTTTTTGGTATAGGTATTCAAATCACCCCCAAAACATTGTATTATGGAAAAATTTCAGTTCCATAAAATATTAATTATTTTTTTTAGTTGTTTTAAAAAAAAGTAAAAAAAAAAAAAAAAATTGGTCCGTCTTTTACTCCAGTCCGGACGTCCGGACTGGATCGGTTGCGTGTATATATATATATATATAACCAACATTCTAGATTTGGGGAAGACTCTTTCTTTTTAAAAAGACCCTTTCCTAGATTTTTCTTTTTCTTTTACCAGAATTTTCTCATCTTTTCATATGGGAGTTCACTTTCCTTTTTGTGTGGGATGTTATTTTCTCGATGAGATGATTGATTTGTTATTTTTGTTTGAGAATTCACTATGAAAAATTTTATGCGGACATAAAAATTAAACATGAAAATTGGACATGAATGTTTTACAATTTCATATGTCTGCATAGAAGAGTTATTTAACTATTATAAGATATTTTTTTTCTTGGTTGGTATATTATTATAAAAACATTTATTTAATATAAATAACAATAAAACTAATTCTTAATTTTATGCTCACAATATTACATGCTCTATTATATGGGGAAAAAAATTAGAAATTATAAGAATGAAATGAAATATTAGTCCCTCTTTAGTCTTAACCAACCGACAATTTGTAAGGAGGTGCCATGCCTTGGGAAAAATAGGGAAACGTCTCGGCACCTAATAATCTTCTACATTTGTCGGGAGATGAAGGCACGTATGTAGTTGCTGCCACAATATCGCCGACAGTTTTTTCCTTCTACCCGATTTATTTTCTGAGTGTTGGTATGTTTCGTGAAATTTACCTTCTTCATGTAGGGCCTTTGTATTTCTATTCAGGGGTATACTTAATCATGTAATATTACACATCAAAAGAAGAGATTAATGTTGTCAAAGTAAATATATGTAACGTCCATCATGTGGGATATTTGAATGTGTGTACTTCTATCATTTATATATTCTGTCATTATTTTTTGGATGAATTTGTGATGGATTAAGATGACTTAAATATATTATTGAGAGAAGCGCATTGGGTCATATTATGCTATGATTTGATTCAAACTTGTACATGGTATCAAAGCCAATCGAAAGTTTGAGTCTGGTCATCCAATCGGGTTGTCAGAGGTGGTGGACACATGAAAGCGAGTCTGACCAAAGAAAATACTCCCTCCATCCCAAGATAAAAGTCTTGGTGGACTTTTTACGCATAATAAGAAGAGAAATGAAATGACAAAATTGCCCATAATAATATTTCATTAATCATTTCCAATGTAGGTGAGAGAGTGACTTATTATATTTATTAAATATGGAGAGAGAATTAGAATAAGGAAAATATAAGATATTTAATACTAAGGGTATAATAGAAAAAATTATGTAAAAGTTGGTTATTAAAAGAAAGTGAACATTTAATATGGACTATCCAAAATAGTAATAAGAACTTTTATCCTAGAACGGAGGGAGTATTATTTAGACGATCAGTGTAGGTCTATTATGTTATGACTTGATTTGGACTCACTTTCAAATGGCGAGAAATATTATCACAACAAAAATAATGTTGTCAAACCAATAAGTATCGCTTAAAGTGTTTAATGTTGTTAGTATAATTATATAAATATAATTATATTATATATATTTGATAGAATATAAATTTATTTCAGTTAATTTTCAAAATTATATTTTAGATTGATTGACCATATCTTTTGTATTCATCAGCTAGATGTCAAGAACGCATTTTTGCATGGGAACTTGAATGAGACTGTTTACATGCACCAGCCTATGGGGTTTAAAGACCCTACTCGTCCTGATCATGTTTGTCTGTTACGTAAATCTCTTTATGGTCTTAAGCAAGCTCCCCGTGCCTGGTATCAACGGTTTGCTGATTTTGTTGCCACTATTGGTTTTACTCACAACAAATCAGATCACTCCCTTTTCATATATTGTCGTGGAACTGATATTGCATATATTTTATTGTATGTTGATGACATTATACTCGCTGCTTCTTCAGATGCTCTTCGACGTTCCATTATCTCTCTTCTCAGTGC
This sequence comes from Panax japonicus, assembly GCA_020205505.1. Lineage (NCBI taxonomy): Eukaryota > Viridiplantae > Streptophyta > Magnoliopsida > Apiales > Araliaceae > Panax > Panax japonicus. The sequence goes on from CM035094.1 coordinate 62,215,572, forward strand.
AGAATTTGCTATGAAAGATCTGGGTCTGTTGAGTTACTTTCTGGGTATTGCTGTCACTCGTACCAAAAATGGCCTTTTTCTCTCTCAACAAAAATATGCCGAAGAGATATTAGAGAGGGCAGGAATGACTGCTTGCAAACCTTGCCCCACACCCGTCAACACTAAGGGGAAGCTCAGTGCACAATCGGGTGACCCTTATGATGATCCGACAAAATATCGTCGATTGGCTGGTGCTCTGCAATATCTTACTTTCACCAGGCCAGATATTTCTTATGCAGTCCAACAAGTCTGCCTCTTTATGCATGCTCCGAAAATTGAACAATAAATTTTGAAAATATAATTTTGAAAATTAACTAAAATAAATTTATATTCTATCAATATTTTTGACAACACTAAAAATATCAAGGACTTAAAGTTATATTCAAAAAATATTATTTTAGAATTATCTATATGAAGCAGTAATGGACCAGTATCATCTTATTAGAGTATATTTGTGATCTCTTAAAATACGTAATTAGTGATTTTGGTTTTTTTTTAATAATTAGTTTTAAGAAAATAGTTTGTCCTTGTTAAAGAGAAAATACTTAAACTGGTAAAAAAAATAGTTGTTATAAAAAATTGATTATCTAGCTTATTGCAAATATAAATTACTAAAAAAGAAGGGTTGTGAAGATGTAAAGATATGTAAGGGGTGAAATTACTAAAATAAATAAAGATATATTAATAATATATTTGATCAAACTTGATTATTAGATTTAACAAATAATCAGAAACTCAAAATTGGAGCTTCTAATAAATTCCATAAAAAGTAATTATAAACAGTTTTAAAATTAAGTTACCAAATACTTTCTACTTCTAATGATAAATAAGTTTCACTTATTATAAGCTATTCCAAACATCCTCTAAATTTAACGAGATTAAAAAAAGTATATTTTAAAATTTGAAATTAATTGAGTAATAAAAACCAAACTTTTCTCCAAGATCCAAACAGCCCCATATTTGATTGTGTTTCGAAATTGTATCCTGGAAAAGGAAAAGTAGAAATGTTGCCAAACACCACCGGTACTTTGGGGCTACGTCATAACATTGACCAAACACGCTACATTATTTCCGCTCCCATGCTTGCTGAAAAGTAATTTCAGTGTCCTTCAACTTTTACCCTCCTCAGCAAATATTCTGAATCACAAATTTATTTAAAGCCAAATGGAATAGGAAATACTACTGTATACCCCAACAGTGGATGCTTCAACCCTAGGGAACATACTTTACCGGCTATACCCGGTATTTGCACCAGTATTATCGGATCAAAAATAATGTTATCAATACAAATATATATTTAACGATATTTTTTAATATTATTTTGACAGTACATACTATGATATTTAATTATTCTGACAATATATTTTTTAGTTCTGTAATATCAATCGTCCAAAAACATGGCATTTGATATATAAATAGTTTTAGAAAATATTTTATAATTTAAGATAATTTATAAAGTTTCCGAATTTAAATGTTTTACACTCAAAATTATAAAAACACTTTGATTTTTTTTTTCAGTAATAAATTAAAATTTCCATTTAGCTAAAAAAGATAAAGTAGAAAAATGATGGTCTAAATTTAGGGAACAAATATAACTGGCAACAATCGGTAAATATGTATTCCAGAAATAACCTGAACCAAAGTGTCTGATAAATTTAGGAAAAGAAAAAAAATAGAAACATTTTAATTTTTAATCTATTATTTTTGTCCAGTGCAAGAGGGTAATTGATGTCCACACCCTCTCCTTCCTCTCTTATCTTCTCTTCTCTTTCTTCTCTTCTGAACAAAACCCATTATTCCTTACCTTGTCAAAATAATTTTTTTTTTGTTTTTAACTTATATATACAAACACCAACTATTTAGTACATATATAAATAGATATATACGTATATATGGGGGTGTATATATATGTATAGTATAGTTAGCTGACGGTGGTGGTGGATCTGCTTAATTACTAGTAGATCTTTATTTCTACCTCTTCTAATTTGTTTCAACAAAAATTAGGGGAGAGAAAAAAATTTCAGAAATGGAATTTAATGAGCATGAAGATCAAGATGAGGGAATTGGGATGCAGCTGCCGCCAAATTACGACTCCATGGGCCGACTAAAAGTCGGCAGCGGCGCTGGAGGAGAAGGGGTTTCCACCCCGACCGCTAGGAAAGTTGGCGGTGGGTCCTACAGGTACAAAGAGTGCTTAAAAAACCACGCGGTCGGTATAGGCGGCAGCGCCGTGGACGGCTGTGGTGAATTCATGGCCGCCGGAGAGGAAGGAACCTTGGACGCTTTAAAATGCGCTGCCTGCAATTGCCACCGGAACTTCCACCGAAAGGAGTTGGAAGGGGAAATATTCCACCACCAGCAACAACAGCAGCACCACCCGTTAACGCCGTACTACCACCACCACCGCGCGACGACCCACCCGGCGGGGTACCTGCACGTGACGCCGATGACCCACCAGCGGCCGCTGGCGCTGCCTTCGAATTCGAGGGAGGATATGGAGGACATGTCAAACCCTAGCAGCAGCGGCGGAGGCGGCGGCGGTGGATCGTCGTCGAGGAAGCGGTTTAGGACCAAGTTTACGCAGGAACAAAAGGCTAAGATGTTGGAGCTGGCGGAGAGGTTGGAGTGGCGGATTCAGAAGCAGGACGAGGTGGCGGTGCAGCAGTTCTGTGGAGAAACGGGAGTAAAGCGCCATGTGCTCAAGGTTTGGATGCATAATAACAAGCACACTATTGGTAAAAAACCCTAAAGTAAATTAAATTAGAATTAGAATTAGTAGTTCTATTAATTGTTCCAAACTTCCAATATTTCTAGTAGTGCTGGAAAAATCTTTACCATTTTGGGTAAAGGAATTAATTAAATGGGGATGGGAGAGATGGAGGTGTTGGAGTAGTGGTGTGTGAGAAATTAATTTAACCTTGAGATTTTAATTAGAGAGATTAATCTAGCTTTAGGGTTCTTTCATTCTAGGCTTTATTTTATGTTGGATTTGATTTTTAAGTTGTATCTTGTATCTTGCTTTGAATTAATTTGTAGTAGTGGTAGTTTGTTAGTGATCATGAATTCTGAGTTCAAGACGACGATATATGAGACTATTAGTACAATTACTATTGAAACTCCCAAGTAGCATGCATATATATATATATATATATATATATATATATATATATATATATATATATATATATATTATATTTGAGATGAGCTAGCTAGCTAGCTTAAATATTCCTTGTGGCTAGTACTAGGCTACTAGCTAGCATATAGACATTAATTAAATTTTGTGTCATTTTGGAATGGAGGAGGAGGAGGTAGGTGCATGGTGGATTTGGCATTTGCACAAACTGTGGGTAATCTAATCTAGTGCAAGATGATGATGATCAGGTAACACTTGGAATTAGCTAAAGGTCTGAAAATGCAACTGAACTGATCGATGACACAAAGAGACAATGAATGAGTACGTATTAGGTTTGAATTAATTAGCCAAGAGGAATAGAATTTAGACGTGTTTGACATTCAAGAGAGCAGCTGCAATTAAAACTTTTAATTGTTCTCATACCATGCATATGTCATCCATCATCTTCCCTTACTTTCTTTTGCCTTGAATTCATTTACCATTCATCACTACTCACACATTTATTTCACTCTTAAGCTACTACTACTATTAGTACTAGTACTCCTCCTATATGACTAGTTTTTGCATCTGCATTCGTACTTGATTCTGAACCAGTTAATGTGCATAGGTGATCATTTATCAGATTTAAAAAGTGTACAGTACGTACTTATATACTGCCCGCCCTAGCTATTAATCACCGTATTGTCTTCTCTCATATACCTCGTCCTCCATTAATACCATGAAGTTTATTTTTCGGTAAGTTGGTCAATTAACCAATAGAATGCTTACACACATAGAGCATCATCTGCGTGTCAGCACTCTATATATTGACCAACTTACCTAAAAATAAATTTCATGTTAATCACTTCCGTTACTAATACACACGCATCATGACTATATATATGACATATTTCATAACATATGTTAGTTTGGAGCATTATTCCAACAAATAAATTTTATACCGTTAATTCAGAGATTGATCCAATGGTTCAAAAAGAAATTGGTAGCAACTAAACTCTTAGTTGCGTCTATATTTAATGTGTTTATTTGTATAAAAAAATTAACAATGTTAAATTTTATTACTTAAGAAATTATTCTACATATAAATAAATTGAATATAATTAATAATTTTAAATTTTATTTATTAAAAAATATTTATAAAAAATAAATACATTATATATAGTTGACAATATTAATTTGTATAACTTAAGAAATTATTTGAATCTAACTAAGGTGAATGCATTTAAAAATTACTCCTTACCACAAATCCTACCTATGGCTTGCAAAAAAAAAATTAATTCACTGACAACTACTAAGAGTTGCGGCCAACAAAGAATTATTTGAAATGGGGGTATTTTAAACATTTCGTATGGTCAACTCCTACTTATGATCAGAGACAAAATTCTCTAGTCTCTCTTTAGGCCATTGAATCTCTAAATTAATTGTGTAAATTTTGTTTGTTGAAATAATGGTATGGAATATGTACACACACACACACACACACACATATATATATATATGAGATTCCATCCACAGCAACCGGTTGTTGGGAACAACTTATTTTTGGCCAGCCGCTACAGCCTGTACCGGTCCTTATGCAAATTTTTTTTTATAAGCCGCTACAACCTGTAGCGGCTGGCCAAAAATGAGTTGCTCCCAACAACCGGTTGCTGTGGATGGAATCTATATATATATATATATATATATATATATATATTAAGAATAATATTATTACAAAATTATTAACTGAACTCAACCGGCACAAGCTCTCACGGTTGAGTTTTTTTTTCTTCAATGTCATTTTGGTTTTCATTCACATTCAGTTTTTTTTTAATATTTAATTTAAAAGTTTAAGTTAATAATTTTTTAATAATATTATCTTAAAATAAATATTATTACAAAATCATTAACTAAATATTATTACAAAATCATTAATATTATTTATATTAATAATATTAGTATTATAAAATATTAATAATAATAATAATATTATTATTATAAAATATTAATAATAATATTTTGTAATATTATTAATATAATATTTTATAATATTAATATTAATACAATATTTTGCAATATTAGTATTTAATATAATATTAAAAAGTGAAAATTAATGTAAAACTATGTAATACAAAATGGCATGAGAGTTTTACATGGGTGAGTCTGACAAGCCGTGAGAGCTTGTGCCGGCTGGGGTGTTTTTTTTATTAACAGCTGGAAGAGTTTGTAGCGGTCGGGAGTTATTTATGTTTCAATTTTAGCCTTCCAATAAGTTAATCAACGATCCGAAAAGAGGTTGTTAGGACAGTGTCCATGGCAACCGGTTGCCATGGGTGGATATATATATATATATATATATATATATATATATATATATATATATATATATATATTGTGACGCCTCCAAAATTAGGTATACATCACCCATCTTGGGTCGCCAGATACATGGTACAGAATTCAAATACAACTTACTAATACAACTGTCGTGTACAATACGACAAAACATAAACTGTGAGTTTGAATACAAATATTATCTACTAGAGATTATACAAACTCAAAAGGAGTTCTCATTACAATTATTATCACACTATTTCACAGAATAGTGATGACTACTAATGCTATCCTCTGGACCATCACTCCGTTACGTTCTCCTACTCATCCCAGCTATATTCTCATTTCCTGAAGAGAACAGTGAAAGGAAGGGTGAGCTCAACTAGCCCAGTAAGAAATATTATGACTAAGATAATGCAGAATAAACAGTAATAAAATATTATGACTAAGATAATGTAGAATAAATTATCATTAGTCTCCAACAATATTAAACTGATAAAATATAATATACATCAAGTTTAACTGCAGCGGAACAAGCAATCTATTAAAAGAGTCAAGTAGAAAATAAAATCTACTATCTTTTATGATTAAAAAGGTTTTTCATCACTGTTATCGCTGAGACTCAGCTTAATAAATATTCTACATCATCGAATCACCCCTGCACTACGGCCAAGGATATTCTTTAGTATCACGACCATAATTATCCATGCACTACGGGCCAAGAATATTTGTATATTCATTAATGGTCATGATCAGGCCAACAACTGTCCATCAATGCATTACGGGCCAATGAGAATTTTTACCACATCTTTTGTAACATTGCGGTCATGATTACACCGAATAATCCCTGGTCATAATCATACCAAGTCCATCTATGCACTACAGGCCACAGATGACTTTCAACAAAATATAAACATGAGGATGATGACAATGATATAAGAATTAAATAAAACAAGTTCAAGAATTATTTTATCCAGGAATTATTAACGTCCAAATTGTCAACATGATACTGTTTTGTAGAGTAAAATTCAAGAATGATCAGAAGAATATCTCCATGAAAAGATACTGAATGAAGCGCAAATATCAATGATATTCTACTAATTTCATGGAGTATATAAGTCAAAACTTTAACCAACTGAGTATAATAAAGAATGGAATAACAAAAGAAATCACCATGCATGCGGTACTTCGCATAGACAGGTTATTCCAACATAATAATAATAACAGAACCAGGTCAGGCAAAATTTGCACCGACAGGATGTTCCAATAGAATTATAAAGACGGAACCAGGTCCAGTGTAAAACACACAGACAGAATATTCCAACAGAATAATAATAAGACGAAACCAGGTCCGGTGTAAAACACACAGACAGGATGTTCCAATGGAATAATAATAAAGACGGAACCAGGTCCGGTGTAAAACACACAAACAGGATGTTCCAACAGAATAATAGAAGAATGTCACCAAGTATAGGGTAGACTGCGTATACATGTTATTCCAACAGAATAATAAGAAATGGAATAACAACAGTTCTCTTCATGAATAAGAAAGAATAACACCCCTTACGAGTACAACAAATAATATTCCCTACCTTAAAAAGAAGAGTACTGGATATATAAGTAGTGAAGTAGCAGAATACTTTCTTCTTTCTCTCTTTAGTTTATCTCTCTAGAATTTCAGTAAATTCGTAAGAAAATAATGAATGAATGAGCTTTTATTTATAGAAAAATGGAATGCATAGTAACTAACTCATGAACGGTCGAAATTGATTTACTTTAATTTGACGGTCCATATTTAAAGCAAAATCTTTTAAATAAAATATAATATATTCTATTTATAATCTAATAAAACGAATAACTTTATAAAAGATTTTACCATGCAAATACTATGCATGCACTTTGCATAATAAAATATAATATATTCTAATTATTGTCTAATAAAACAGATAACTTTATAAAAGTATTCTGTTTTATATAAAAATATTTTACTATGCAAAACACTATGCAGACACTATGTAATACTATGCATAATAGAATATAATATATTTTATTTATAGAATAACTTTATAAAAGTATTCTGTTTTATATAAAAAGATTTTCTGTATTATTACATTAATAATACCAACAAAACTGAGTGACTTATCACGTAAGCATCAATAATCAATACCGTGTGCTACTATGCAACCACACATAATACTGTACTTTTAACACCGGGTGTTTCAACAGTTAACGGTAAAACTTTCGCCGTTATTTTCATAAAGTATTTTATTATTTTCTCAATCCGACAATAATTTCTTTGTGGTGTCCACCAATGATTGTGCCGTTGTACGAATATTCCCTATTAAAACGAATATTCCTCGACCAATCGAATATAATATAACAACTTGTATACTTTTCAGAATTTATAAATACTACCAACAACTATAACATTATATTAAATTTATTTCATAATATTAAAAAATAATAAATATAGAAAAATTCATCTTTATTCAAAAAGTTGGGGTCTTACAACCTCCCCTTCTTAAGAAATTTCGCCCTCGAAATTAGGGTACGTACCTGATATGTCGAAGAGGTAAGGATACCTTGATTTCATTTCAAATTGTAACTCCCAAGTCATTTCCTCAACATCGTGGTTTCTCCACAAAACTTTGACTTGAGGTATAACCTTGGTGCGTAGAATATGTTCCTTCTTATCCAAGATTTGAACATGAACCTCTTCATACGTCAAATCTTCCGCTATTTCTTCCGGTTCTAACTCAATAATGTGGTTCGGGTCTTCCATATATTTACGTAACATGGATATGTGAAAAATGTTATGAACACGAGACATACTTAGCGGTAAAGCGAGTCTATAGGCCACAGTTCCTACTCGATCAAGGATTAAAAATGGGCCGATGAATCGAGGATTGAGCTTTCCTCTCTTTCCAAATCTCGTAACTCCTTTCCATGGAGCAACACGTAACAACACATGATCTCCTATATCGAATTCCACGTCCTTTCGATGAAGATCATCATAACTCTTTTGTCGATCTTGTGAGGTTTTTATATGTTGCCGAATCATTTGAATCTTTTCCGTAGTCATACCTACCAACTCTGGTCCCAACAACGTTGCTTCACCCACCTCATCCCAGCATACTGGAGAAAGACACTTTCTTCCATACAACGTTTCGAATGGAGCCATGCCAATACTTGCTTGATAACTGTTGTTGTAGGAAAACTCCACCAATGGTAAGAACTTGTCCCAACTTCCCTTGAAATCAAGGACATAGTCTTAATAGATCTTCAAGAGTTTGAATAGTCCTCTCCGACTGTCTGTCCGTCTGAGGATGATATGCCGAGCTAAATCATAAATCCGTGCCCATAGATTTTTGCAAACTAACCCAAAATCGCGAAGTAAATCTTGGGTCTCGATCAAAAACTATGGATACTGGCATACCATGAAATCTTATAACCTCGTTTATGTACATACGAGCAAGACGTTCAAGTGTATAAGTTTCTCATATCGGTAAGAAATGAGCAGACTTGGTCAATCTATCAACAATGACCCAAATCGCATCCATGCCTTGAGAAACTTTGGGAGACCAGTAACAAAATCCATGGTAATGTGCTCCCATTTCCATTCTGGAATTTCAAGTGGTTGCAATGGACCTTTTGGTACTTGATGCTCCGCCTTGACTCGTTGACACGTTAGACACCTTGAGATAAACAGCGCTATCTATCTCTTCATATTGCCCCACCAAAATGTATGTCGAAGATCATGATACATTTTGGTACTCCTAAGATGGATTGCAAACGGTGTGTTGTGCGCCTCCATCATGATTTTATACTTTAAATCAGGGTCGTTAGGAACATAAAGTCTGGATTTGACTCAAAGTATTCCTTCTTCATCGATTCTTGCTTCCGGCATCGCACCTTCTTGCACTTTCTTCCTCATACACATCAGCTCCGGATCTGTAATTTGAGCATCTTTAATTTTATCAATTAAAGTCGGTTCTACTCGTATATTTTCCATCATCACGTGGGTCCCTGGAGTCTTTATCTCTATCTCCATCCTTTGCAAGTTACACAAAATGGGCCTTTGTGTTGACAATATTGCACTCGTACCCGCATATGATCTTCTACTCAATGCGTCAGCTACTACGTTCGCTTTTCCAGGATGGTATTGGATAGTATGATCATAATCTTTCAATAGTTCAAGCCAATGTCGTTGTCGCATGTTGAATTTCTTTTGAGTGAAGAAATATTTGAGGCTTTTATGATCCGTAAAGATCTCCACTTTCTCCTTATACAAGTAATGCCTCCAAATCTTTAGTGCGAAGACAAAAGCTGCCAACTCTAGATCATGAGTAGGATAATTCCTCTCATATTCTTTGAGTTGTCATGAGGCATAGGCTATGACTTTTCCATGTTGCATGAGAACACATCCTAACCCTTTGCCCAAAGCATCACTGTAGATGAAAAATCCCTCCGAATCAGATGGTATTGTCAGAACAGGTGCTGAAATGAGTATTCTCTTGAGTTCTTGAAAACTCTTCTGATATTCCTCGCTCCAACCGAACTTTGTATCTTTTCGATTCAGCTGAGTTAGTGGAGTGGCGATTCGAGAAAACCCTTCTACAAATCTCCGATAATAACCAGCTAAGCCGAGAAAGCTACGTACTTCGCTCACTGATTTAGGTTGCTCCCAGCTTTGAATAGCTTCAATCTTTGCTGGGTCAACAGATATTCCATGACTTGATACCACATGCCCAAGGAATGCTACTTCCTCAAGCCAAAACTCACATTTCTTCAACTTAGCATAAAGCTTATATTCACGATGCTTTTGGAGTATCAGCCTCAAGTGTTGCTCATGATCTTCACGGGTTTTGGAATATATGAGGATGTCATCAATAAAGACGACCACAAAGTGATCCAAATATTCCTTGAATACTCGGTTCATCATATCCATGAAGGCAGCAGGAGCATTAGTCAATCCAAATGACATGACTAGGAATTCATAATGCCCGTACCGAGTTTTGAAATTCGTCTTTGGAATTTCATCGGTTCTAATCTTCAATTGGTGATATCCGGAACGAAGATCAATCTTTGAAAAGAATTTGGCTTTTTGCAACTGGTCAAACAGGTCATCAATACGTGGCAATGGGTACCTATTTTTGATGGTGACATGATTCAACTCCCGATAATCAATACAAAGTCGCATACTCCCATCTTTCTTCTTTACGAATAGAACAGGAGCACCCCAAGGAGAAGTACTAGGACGAATAAAGCCAATGTCTAACAATTCCTGCAGTTGAGTTTTTAACTCCTGAAGTTCAATAGGAGCCATTCGATATGGGGATTTAGAAATGGGTTTTGTACCGGGTTCAAGGTCGATGGAAAAATCAATTTCACGCTCTGGGGGTAGGCCAGGAAGTTCTTCAGGGAATACGTCAGGAAATTCATTAACAATAGAAATATTATTCAAAACTGACGTATTTTTGTTTAGATCTGTGACATGAGCTAAGAAAACTTGACATCCATTTTTCAATAAACGAATAGCTTTATGGCTTGAGATGATAGTGATTGATTTTAATGGTTTGGTTGCTTGAATTAGCATAATAGGTCGATTAGGAATATGAAAGCTAACAACCTTACGAAAACAATCAATTTTTGCATAATGAGTAGTTAACCAATCAATCCCTAGAATTACATCAAATGTAAGTATTTTTAATGCAATAAGATCGACAGGTAATGTGTGGGTACCAACTTGAACCAAACAAGACTTATAAACCGTAGATGTAATGAAGGTTTCTCCCAATGGAGTTTCCACAGATAAGTCAAAGTCTAATTTCTCCGGAGTCAAATTTAATCGTTGAGCGCAAGTAGGAGAAATAAAAGAATGGGTAGAACCGGTATCAAATAAAGTATAGACTTCGCTAGAGTTTATGATAAGCTTACCCGTGATGAGCTCATTCGGGTTCCTTACTTTCTGGGAGTTCACAACAAACGCTCTCCCTTGCACTACTGGCTTTGACTTTTCTGGGACAGCCTTTGGTGCCTCCATCCTAGCTGAATTTATCTTCGGTGAACGACAAAATCAGGCTATGCGACTTTCTCTTCCACAATTATACCATGCTTTGGACTGCATCGCGCAATTTGGACTGATGTGTCCCTCCCCTCCGCATTTGAAGCATATAATAGGTGGTCTTTCTCCTTCCTTAACAACGGGTGCTGGTGCTGACGTCTTTCCATCATTGTTGAATCTCCTCTTCTTGAAATGTCCATTCTTATTATTTTGGCCCTGATTACCACCGAAGTAGTTACCATTTTTGGCCTGTTGATTCCCTCCACGCTTGTTGCCACTGCTTCGATGACTGCTCTCACTGGTATTATCATTTTGCTGGCTGCTCTCTTTTGGTTGCGTTGACTCGTTATCGCGCTCCACCAACTGAGCCCTATTTACAACATCTGAATACAAACACAGTTTATGAGAAATAAGATGTTGACGTATCTCCGGTTTCAAACCTCTTAAAAATATTCGCGTCATTCTCTCTTCATTATCCACCAAGTGGGACGCAAATCGGGATAACTCCGCAAATTTTGCCTTGTATTACGACACGGTCATATTATTTTGCTCCAATTTGATAAACTCCACCTCCTTCATGTGACGAATACTTTTGGGAAAGTATTTGTCGTTGAACAACTCTTGGAACTTCTCCCAAGACATTTTCAGTACAACAGGTTGAGTACGTTTTACCGATTTTCACCAGTATTCTGCCTCTCCGCGCAACATAAAGGCGGCAAAGGGAACCTTTTGCTCCTCGGAGCATCCCAAGACATCAAATATCTTGGTGATCTGCTTTATCCATGCTTCCGCCATAAGTGGTTTCGGCTCTCCCTTAAACTCCGATGGTCCCAGCTCCTTGAACTGTTTAGCTGTGACCGCCCGAGAGTTTCTAGTGTTTTCACCTACATTTTGGATAGTAGCCGCTTTCGTCTACTGTTGCATGAATTGAATAAAGCCTCTGAACAATCCATCATTCATCATTTGGTCAATGTTGTTGTTTGCATGAGGATTGTCGCCTTCTTGATGCACATTCTCCTGATTATTGATATGTGGAGACTCAACGGTCTCTTGTGCTCCATTGCTATTCTCAACATTTTCGGATGTCATTTTCAGATACTGCCACAAAACAAAGGTTAATTGACATGTAACATAATATCTCTAAACTCTGACCAACCAATTTAAATACAAACTAAATTTAAGTAGGTCATACTAGCGAATGAATTCCCCGTCTCTCCCCTCCTAGTTCTAGTCTCATATCTTAGCCAGAGATCATATCCCTAAGCTTTGATACCAACTGTGACGCCCCCAAAATTAGGTATACATCACCCATCTTGGGTCGTCAGATACATGGTACAGAATTCAAATACAACTTACTAATACAACTGTCGTGTACAATACGACAAAACATAAACTGTGAGTTTGAATACAAATATTATCTACTAGAGATTATACAATATCAAAAGGAGTCCTCATTACAATTATTATCACACTATTTCAAAGAATAGTGAGGACTACTAATGCTATCCTCTGGACCATCACTCCGTTCCCCGACTCGTCCCAGCTATATTCTCATTTCCTAAAGAGAACAGTGAAAGGAAGGGTGAGCTTAACTAGCCCAGTAAAAAATATTATGACTAAGATATTGCAGAATAAATTATCATTAGTCTCCAACAATATTAAACTGATAAAATATAATATACATCAAGTTTAACTGCAGTGGAAAAAGCAATCCATTAAAAGAGTCTAGTAGAAAATAAAATCTACTATCTTTTATGATTAAAAAGGTTTTTCATCACTGTTATCGCTGAGACTCAGCTTAATAAATATTCTACATCATCGAATCACCCATGCACTACGGCCAAGGATATTTTTTAGTATCACGACCACAATTATCCATGCACTACGGGCCAAGAATATTTGTGTATTCATTAATGGTCATGATCATGCCAACAACTGTCCATCAATGCACTACGGGCCAATGAGAACTTTTACCACATCATTTGTAACATTACGGTCATGATTACACCGAATAATCTCTGGTCATAATTATACCAAGTCCATCTATGCACTACAGGCCACAAATGACTTTCAACAAAATATAAACATGAGGATGATGACAATGATATAAGAATTCAATAAAGCAAGTTCAAGAATTATTTTATCCAGGAATTATTAACGTCCAAATTGTCAACATGATACTGTTTTGTAGAGTAAAATTCAAGAATGATCAAAAGAATATCTCCATGAAAAGATACTGGATGAAGAGCAAATATTAATGATATTCTACTAATTTCATGGAGTATAGAAGTCAAAACTTTAACCAACTGAGTATAATAAAGAATGGAATAACAAAAGAAATCACCATGCATGCGGTACTTCGCATAGACATGTTATTTCAACAGAATAATAATAACGGAACCAGGTCAGGCAAAATTTGCACCGACAGGATGTTCCAACAGAATTATAAAGACGGAACCAGGTCCAGTGTAAAACACACAGACTGAATATTCCAACAAAAAAATAATAAGACGGAACCAGGTCCGGTGTAAAACACACAGACAGGATGTTCCAATGGAATAATAATAAAGACGGAACCAGGTCCGGTGTAAAACACACAAACAGGATGTTCCAACATAATAATAGAAGAATGTCACCAAGTATAGGGTAGATCGCGTATACAGGTTATTCCAACAGAATAATAAGAAATGGAATAACAACAGTTCTCTTCATGAATAAGAAAGAATAACACCCCTTACGAGTACAACAAATAATATTTCCTACCTTAAAAAGAAGAGTACTGGATATATAAGTAGTGAAGTAGCAGAATACTTTCTTATTTCTCTCTTTAGTTTATCTCTCTAGAATTTCAGTGAATTCGTAAGAAAATAATGAATGAATGAGTTTTATTTATAGAAAAATAGAATGCATAGTAACTAACTCATGAACAGTCGAGATTGATCTACTTTAATTTGACGGTCCATATTTAAAGCAAAATCTTTTAAATAAAATATTATATATTCTATTTATAATCTAATAAAACGAATAACTTTATAAAAGATTTTACTATGCAAATACTATGCAGACACTATGCATAATAAAATATAATATATTCTAATTATTGTCTAATAAAATAGATAACTTTATAAAAGTATTCTATTTTATATAAAAAGATTTTACTATACAAAACACTATGCAGACATTATACAATACTATGCATAATAGAATATAATATATTCTATTTATTGAATAACTTTATAAAAGTATTCTGTTTTATATAAAAATATTTTCTGTATTATTACATTAACAATACCAACAAAACTAAGTGACTTATCACGTGAGCATCAATAATCAATACTGTGTGCTACTATGCAACCACGCATATTACTGTACTTTTAACACCGGGTATTTCAACAGTTAACGGTAAAACTTCCGCCGTTATTTTCATAAAGTATTTTTGTCGTTTTCTCAACCCGAAAATAATTTCGTTGTGGGGTCCACCAATGATTGTGCCGTTGTACGAATATTCACTGTTAAAACGAATATTCCCCGACCAATCGAATATAATATAACAACTTGCATACTTTGCAGAATTTATAAATACTACTCACAACTATAACATTATATTAAATTTATTCCATAATATTCAAAAATGATAAATATAGAAAAATTCATCTTTATTCAAAAAGTTGGGATTTTACTTGCTAGAGGATTTTACCTGGATGTATTACATGCTGTTGGCGTTAATAAAAAAAAGTACTGCACACCTTCAACTATCATGTACATGTTCATCTTCTGTTTATCATGTGGCTTGGGATAATCAAGTGCATTTATATTTCTTTGCACGTATACATGCGTATAAACTCATTCTCATTCTCTTGAAATTGTTTTTCAATAAAGGAAAGATGGTAGCTGACCGTGCGAAGAAATCAAAGGCTGTCGTGGAGGAAAACTTTGAACACATTGACGACGATCTCATTTTCTGCATCGAAAAGCTTCTAGAGCTCCAAGATCAACTTGAAAAGTTCCTTCGCCATCCTGCACTTGGTGATCTCTTGACTTTCGCTCCCATCTCCATTCCCATGCCGACGACGCCCGAAGCAACGCCTTCTCCCAATCGCACTCATCCGATCTCAGTGATATTCCCTACACCGACGACCTCGACTAAAACGACGTCGTTCCTCAATCGCAGTCTCAAACCCCATCTGAAAGCTGGAATCCTAACCTTACTTCATCGTCTGGCTGCTTCGCCGTCGGTACTGGCTGCGGCTTCTGAATTTATAACTACGACCCCTTTCGGGAAATCTTCAGGCGAGACTTTGACTCCAGTGGCGGAATCGGCGTGGTTCAGATTCTTTTCCGGTACAGTATACTTGCTTTGGTTGCTGGTGGCCCCAAGCCCGAATACCCATTGAATAAGGTAATGATTTGGGATGATCACCAGAGCCGGTGCATTGGGGAATTGTCGTTTCGGTCAGAGGTTAAGTCGGTCATGCTCAAGAGCGACCAGATTGTGGTTATTTTAGCACAGAAGTTATTTGGGTATAATTTTACGGACTTTAAACTTCTGCAACAAATCGAGACCATTTCTAATCCAAAGGGGCTTTGCGAGGTATCACATGTTTCGGGTATACAATACTATGGATGGCTCATTGCTTCAGAAAGAAACCTTGGACCAGTTACATGTGCTATACGGAATGCATCATTCCAAATTACCCATGACTTAGAAAGCAACAGTGATACTGTGCAAGAGAATCTCAAGAAACCGTTGTTCGGTCAGTGACATCATCAGGATGGGTTGATCAAAAAATTTCATCATGTCTTCGGTTGTTTTTCAAATATAAAATCTGATTGAAGCCTCCCACAGAGGTCGGGACGAATATTTTGGCAGTATAAGGTTGGATGGCGTAATAAGGTTGGATCCTTTGGGAAGACTTAGTTCTCCCGAAAGGAAGCCTCCCACTGGGGTCGGAACGACTATTTTAGCAGTATAAGGTTGGATGGCGTAATAAGGTTGGATCCTTCGGGAAGGCTTTGATCTCCCGAAAGGATGTACATTCTACGGATATAAAATCCAGCGGATAAAAATCCAGAGTATATAAATCCCGAAAATTGAATCCCGAGGATTAAATTCCTGATGATCGAAATCCCGAGGATAAAATCCCGAAGAGACATTTTGAATACTCTCTTATTTATAAGTTCCTTATAAATAAGAGACTGGGGGGCAATTACAGTTCGTACTTTGGTGGACTTTTGGAGGCTCTCCCGTGACATTTGGGGATAAGGCTGGTATGGCGGTATAAGGTCGGGATCCCATCCCGAGACGGACCGACATCCTCTCTGACGGATCACATCCCGAGACGGACCGACATCATCTCCAACGGATCACATCCCGAGACGGATCGACATGCTCTTCAACGGATCACATCTTCCGAGAAGAACCGACATCCTCTCCAACGGATCACATCCTGAGACGGATCGACATGCTCTCCAACGGATCACATCCTCCGAGACAGACCGAAATACTCTCTAACGGATCACATCCTCCGAGACGGACCGACATCCTCTCTGACGGATCACATCCCGAGACGGACCAACATCCTCTCCAACGGATCACATCCCGAGATGGATCGACATGCTCTCCAACGGATCACATCCTCCGAGACGGACCGATATCCTCTCCAACGGATCACATCCTCCGAGACGGGCCGACATCCTCTCCAACGGATCACATCCTCCGAGACGGACCGACATCCTCTCCAACGGATAACATCCCGAGACGGACTGACATCCTCTCCAATGGATCACATCCTCCGAGACGGACTGACATCCTCTCCAACAGATAACATCCCGAGATGGACTGACATCCTCTTCAACGGATCACATCCTCCGAGACGGTCCGACATCCTCACCAACGGATCATCGTCCTCCCGAATGGATTACTTTCTTCGGGATGGACCATCATCATCTCGATCAGACAATATACTTCGGGACGGACCAACGTCCTCCCGAACGGTCAAAATAAATATTTATACGGTTCTTCGGAACGAATGCGTTTAGTTCCTCGGAGCGAACTTTATAATATATATTGGGTTGTGATAAGGTTGGTTCTTTATATCTTTGGTAGTGATAAGGTTATTTCGGTCGTAATAAGGTTGGTTCGGTTGTGATAAGGTTGGTTCTCTATATATTTGGATGTGTTCGGTGGATTATTTATCTGTCTTCGGTAGTGATAAGGTTGGTTCGATCGTAATAAGGTTGGTTCAGTTGTGATAAGGTTGGTTCTCTATGTATTTGGATGTGTTCAGTGGATTATTTATCTATCTTCGGTAGTGATAAAGTTGGTTCTCTATGTATTTGGATGTGTTCGGTGGATTATTTATCTGTTTTCGGTAGTGATAAGGTTGGTTCGGTTGATATAAGGTTGGTTCTATATATATTTGGTTGTGATAAGGTTGGTTCTTTATATCTTTGGTAATGATAAGGTTGGTTCGGTCGTAATAAGGTTGGTTCGGTTGTGATAAGGTTGGTTCTCTATATATTTGGATGTGTTCGGTGGATTATTTATCTGTCTTCGGTAGTGATAAGGTTGGTTCGGTTGATATAAGGTTGGTTCTATATATATTGAGTTGTGATAGGGTTGGTTCTTTATATCTTCGGTAGTAATAAGGGAAATTGTGTATCTATCTTACGAGTGAACAAGAGGAGTGGGGCAGCGATATTGGGAGTCGACAATTTTAGTTCGGCACATGGAGTTCAGGTGTGATATATTTTGTCTTCAGCAAATATGGTCGTTTTATTGGGATAATTTTATATACTCTTTCATTTATAAGTTCCTTATAAATAAGAGACTGGGGGGCAATGTTGGAGTGTGATTATTTGGGTCTAGCCATGGTGCAGCTCAATCTATTTAATGGTCCAGATCTGGTGATGGCCCATATGTATTTATTATGATAGTGGGAGAGTCCTTATTAAAATAGGATTGTATTCCCTTATTTGGAGGGATAAAGAATCCCTTTCCTAGTTGGATGCAAGTGGATGTTACTTCTATATATATGGCTACAAGCTAGGGTTTTAGGGAGGCAGGATACAAGAACACACAAATACACAACTTACACTCCCTCCATATTATCAACTTGTACTCTCAATATTATTATAGTAGATTACTCTCTCTCTCCGTGGTTTTTCCCCAATTGGGTTTTCACGTAAATTCTTGTGTTCATACTTTATATTTCTTTATTTATGCTTATGTGAGTGTATTTCGTGAGTTTGATTTCACAATAATTACTCCATCAACAGTTGGCGCTATTTTGGCCTGCTGTTTTGCCGATTTCGTCAGGCGTACAAAATCAGGCGTTAACAGTATTAAAAATTAAATAATTTTATATTAATTTTCAATTTTAAGATCAATTTTATAAAATATTAATTATGAAAAGTCGAAATATATCTCGAAAAGTTTTATTAAAGAAAAGTGATCTTATATTTTAGGGGGAGAGAATATTTACTTTTTCTTGCTTTGAATTAATGGCGAAATACATGAGAGACAAAAACTGGGAATAATCACTTATTTTGAGTACATGCATCGTGCATGGCCGGAGTTGTAGTAATTAATTTCAGACTTTGGGATTGTCATCACATGGCGTTTATATGATGCGAATAAGTTAATTAATTAATTAATTAATCAATCAATTAAATAAATAATTAATAAGCTTCCGAAACAAACAAAAAATTTGTTATGTAATTAGGGAAAAATTGTCTAATTTAATTTATATAAATAAAACATTAGTAGTAGTAATAAATTATAGTGTACAACTTGAGAATGTTGTGTGTAGATAAATTAGACCATTTTTATGAGTAACCTAACATGCATTATTTGCAGTGAATTTTCTTCCTAATTTGGCGGAGTCCAAGAATAATATGGAGAGAGATAAGGAGAAGAGTTCTTTTAGGTGGGCATAATTGGAGTAAAGTATATTTTTGAATTTTATTTATTTATATTTTTATTTATTATTGAGGTTAAAATATAATTAAGTGAAATTTAAATATATTCATATTCAATTTTCATGTTCACATAGAGTTTATATTAAGAGAATGAGAGCATAAAATGGATTTGAGGGTGGGAGGGAGACAATTGGGGGTTGGGGGTGAGGGGGAGGAGAGGGGAGGGGAGGGGAGGGGAGGGGAGGGGGGGTGAAGTAGAGATGTTGGGGAAAGGCTGGTAGAGTCGTTAAGCTGTTGGAAGAAACATGATCATATCTATATCTATATCTATATCTATATCTATATCTATATATATACACTACATGTGGGTCTCCAACATCACAACTCATCTCTGTTTCTGGTTGTCTTCCACCTTATTCTTCTTCCTAATCTGATCTCTTATACATCCACATGCATCACTATTCATCATTAACCCTTTAATTTGTTCTTTTCATTTCTTTTCCTTTTCCTTTTTTTAATAATATTAATTTGACCTCCTCCTCGTCTTTTTTTTTTAATAATATTTGACCTCCACCTCATCTTTTTAAAAAACTCCATGCGGACATAATAATTGAATGAGTGATTTACAATTTCACTTATTTATATTTTGACCTTAATAAAATATAAATAGGTGAAATTATAAAATACTTATGTCCAATTTTAATATCTAATTATCATGTCCCGCATAGAAGAGCTCCACCTTTTTTTTTGCATTTGGATCCGCGACTTTTTGAATAATCTTATATATATATATATATATATATATATATATATATATATATATATATATATATATATATAATGACTTCATTCGTCCAGTATTAAATGTTGTAATTTATTTTTTAGGATGTTCCACAATAAATATCATGTTTGTATACTTGTAACTATTTTATCCTATTTTTTCACTTATACCATCATAATCTTTTTACTTAGATTTTGTTAGAAATTGAAAAAAATGAAAAAAGCTGTACATTGGGAACTGATGAACTATTATACCACATTCTTTTTTATATTACCAGTATAACATATTTTATATTTAATGTATCTCTAGACTCTTTTTCTCTATTCATTCTAGCTTTTAGCAGTGGTGAAGCCAAAATTTTTTATCAGTGGGTCGAAATTATTACTAAGTTAAAAAAAAATTGGCGGGGGTTCGGGGGCAGCGACCCCGAGTCAATTTTTTTTAATACTTTATACTTTCGGATATATATATATATATATACTATATTACAATAAAAATTTAATGAGTAATAATATTTGGTATATATACACTATATTGACTCATAATAGATTTTTTTAATGACAACTGTTCATAAGTAAGTAATTCATTATTTATTTTTAAAAATAATATAAATTAGATTATTACTTATTTTAAAATATTATAGAGAGAGATACATATATTGAAAGGATATGAGTCATATGTGGTTAAAATTTGATTGACAAAATTATAAATTTTTAATTTGACCCCGTATAATAGAAAATTTATAAAATTTTAGTGGGATCAATTCAAATATATAATATTTAAAATTTTTAACTTTTACCTTACATTATAAAGTAATTTTTTTTTCAGTGGGGTCGATTGACCCCACAAAATTTTACATGGCTTCGCCATTGGCTTTTAGTACTTATTGAGAATGTATGAATAATAAAAGGAATGATCTAGAAAACTAATTAACATGGGAAGAAGTAATACTTCATAGAAAAGTGGAGAAATACTTTAATTAATAAGTAATTCGTAATTTAGCTAAAAAATATATATTATTAATCAGTGTGCCGAAACTAGTTAGAACATTTATTTCGGGACGGAATGAGTAATATTCTATTCAACTCACTAAATGGGTTTCATTTTGATTTTCTAAAGTTAATTTTCAAATTTTAAAAATTGTGAACTATGCATTAGAATTAATTTAAATAAATATTACTTTCTATATTTCACAAAATGAATCTTCTTTACAAATTTTATGAACTTTAAAGTTGCATTTTTTTGTTACATATTAACTCTTACATTATTGTGTTTAGTTTTATATGATATGAATTGTTCTGGTGAATTTAACGATGTGTTATAATTTTATAGAACCAATAAAAATGTGCGGTTTTTTTAGCAAATTAATAAAATCTATGTATTTCATTTATAATATATGTGTCACAAATAAATTTATTACACATTAACTAATACTTTGTTACATATATGGTTTTCTTTCCAAAAGATAAGTATTAAAAATCAACCCTTATGCATTAATTCAACACTCTATTTAATTAAATTTTTTCTTCATATATATGAGTACTTTTTTTTTGTTTAAAATGTGTCTTATTAAAAGTAAAAACTCTTCTTCCCCTCTTGACCTCTTCCCCATACTCCTCCCTTAAATCAAATAACTTCTTTAATTTCCCTTGAGCAACTATTCTAGCTATTTAAATTACATATATAGACGACATAATAATTAATGCATGGTCGATCATCTTATTTCTCTTCTTCTACTTAGGGGTGTAAACCGAGCCAAGTAGTTCGGTACTCGACTCGAGATCGGTTCGAAAATATGATCCAAAGCTCGAATTCGAAGTTGATCCGAGTCGAATCTGATCCATACTCGTTTATTGTTTAATGATACACGAGTCGAATTTGAGCATATCAGTGTTCGTTCATATTAGGGTTCAAGTATTTCATTTTTTTCTCGAACCATACTCGATACATGTTCAATAGATCTGTAATTTGTAATATATAGAATTATTTAATATATATATATATATATATATATATATATATATATATATATATATATATATATAGGGTCCGGATCCTGTCCGGACTCCCGGACAGGTTTAAAATCCGGAACTTTTTTTTTTTTTTTTGCTTTTTTTTTTGAAACAACTAAAAAAAAAATTTATGGAATTGGAATTTTTACATTATACAGTGTTTTGGGCGTTATTTGGATGCCTATAACAAAACATGTTTGTACAGTCTGGGCAGACTGTACATACATTGGTTGGTGTAGGTATTAAAAACACACCCAAAACACTGTATTATTGAAAAATTTCTGTTCCATAAATTTTTTTTTTTTTAGTTGTTCTACAAAAAAAAAAAAAAAAAATATTTCAGGTCCGGATTTTCTCCCGTCCGGGAGTCCGGACCTGATCCTTATCCTATATATATATATATATATATATATATATATATATATATTTATGATAAAAACAGAACATGTTTTTATATAAATATAACACAGAAAATATTAATTAATAAATTTGAGTCATTTGAATTCACAAAGTCTCCTTAAAGCAAATTTATTCCCCCATAGATGCTAAGGGTTAATTGAATAATTATTTTTCAAGATAAAACGGATTTCAATTCTTAATTAGTAGCATTAAAAATTAAGAATTCGATGAACCAATATTTATGTTATGTACTGAAACTATATGAACATGAATGATTCATGCATGAGAACTTACTTCAAAAATTAATGCAGAAACGGAACGGGAAAAATCCACTACAGAACGGGGACTGTAGAACAGAACGGGATTATGCAGAAGTGAACGGGACAGGACAGGAAAAAGGAACAGAACGGGACGGAAATTTCTTACTGCAGAACGGTAATAATGGAAGGAACGGGACGAGATTTTTTGACAGAACGGGGAACGTGAATTTGTTATATTTTTAATGCTTTCCCACACCGTTTATTTATAGGAAAAATTCGCATGTAACCGTCGTCAAAACAACGTAGTATTGTGATGATAAAAAATATATATCACGAACCCGCCCGTCACGACCACGACCCGACCCGAGTCAATTTTCTCATTCAAATCTCACGACCCGACCCGAGTCAATTTTCTCATTCAAATCCCATTTCCAATAATCCCCCGCATGAATGTAAAATTAGCTTTACAATATGCAAAATATGTTATGAATATGCATATACTAGTTCGAGTACATAAGAAAAGATATTTCATCAGGTTAAGTAGCCTAGTGGCTTTGAACTTGCCCTAGTAAAATCTATCGGATTATTGGGATAATCAGTAGACTTGATGTCTTTGAACTGTCAGCTTTTTGTGTAAACCAAGACAATAGAATTCACAAAATATCTCTTCAGACATAATTGATTCTCACGCTTGTGTTCATTTTGGCTTTGAAACACCTCTTGGTTCCGTAAGTATATTAGAGAATTCAGTCTTCAAAATTCTCACAGAAATGGCCCCCTTCTTACTCACGTAGGTGACTTCTATCAAGAGTATTCTGCAATACCCCACTTGAACGTATTTCAAGATATAAAAGTCATTAAAAGCGTAACTTATCCTGATTCTCGCGGCAGATGTGCACTGTCTCATAATCATAATAGGAATGGTTAGGAGTAATTATCTCCTCAGTGCTTTACTGAGTACTACATAGTTCGGTTTGCCCATTGAACCTAGATCTTGGAATCTCCAGTCAGCTAGGTTGGGTTGCCACTATGACGACTTTTATTTAAACAGTAGGCTTTATACCCATTCCCCTCGATGATTTTTCCACTTGCTCTCTTGTTAAACCTTTCGTAAGCGGATCCGCAATATTATCTTTTGACTTTACATAGTCAATTGAGATAATTCCATTTGAGAGAAATTGTCTAACAGTATTATGTCTTCGTCGTATATGACGTGACTTACCGTTATATAAATGACTCTGTGCTCTTCCAGTCGTTGATTGGCTATCACAGTGTATACATATAGCTGGCACAGGTCTTGACCAATTTGGAATATCCTCTAAGAAATTACGAAGCCACTCAGCTTCTTCTCCAACTTTTTCTAACGCAATGAATTTTGATTCCATTGTAGACCTAGCAATAAACGTTTGTTTTGAGGATTTCCAAGATACCGCTGCACTACCAAGTGTAAATACATATCCACTTGTGGATTTTGAATCTTTAGTATCAGATATCCAATTAGCATCAGTATATCCTTCCAATACTACTGGATATCTTGTATAGTGCAGTCCATACTTTTGAGTATGTTTTAAATATCCCAAAACTCTCAAAATAGCTTTCCAGTGATCTTTACCTGGATTACTCGTATACCTACTTAGCTTACTTACTGAATAAGCTATATCTGGTCTAATACAGTTCATGACATACATTAAACTGCCTATTATACGAGAATATTCTAGTTGAGATATGCTATCACCTTCATTTTTAGCTAGATGAAGATTTATATCAACTGGGGTCTTATTTAAAATTATATTATACTTGTTAAATTTTTCAAGTATTTTCTCAATGTAATAAGATTGAGATAATATAATTCCATCAGAGGTTCTAGAAATCTTGATTTCTAAAATTATATCAGCAACCCCCAAGTCTTTCATGTCAAACCTATTTGACAACATACGTTTAGTAGAGTTGATAACTTCATTGTTGCTACCCATGATTAACATATTATCCACATAAAGACAAACAATGACATATTCCTTTTGAGTGTTTTTGATATAAACACATTTGTCACACTCATTAATTTTAAATCCATTTGATAACATAACTTTATCAAATTTCTCATGCCATTGTTTTGGTGCTTGTTTTAATCCATACAAGAATTTAACAAGTTTGCATACTTTCCTCTCTTGTCCGGGAGCAATAAAACCTTCAGGTTGTTCCATATATATTTCTTCATCTAATTCACCATTTAAGAATGCATTCTTTACATCCATTTGTTGTATTTCAAGTCTATTTAAAGATGTTATTTCAATTACATTCGAATAGATGTAATTCTTGTAACATGTGAATAAGTGTCGAAATAATCCAATCCTTCCTTTTGTCTATAGCCTTTAACAATAAGCCTTGCTTTATATTTATCAATTGAGCCATCAGCTTTCATCTTCTTTTTGAAGATCCATTTATACCCTAAGGGTTTTGAACCAGGTGGAAGATCCACCAGTTCCCATGTATTATTTTAAATAATGGACTCAATTTCGCTATCTATTGCTTCTTTCCACTGAGAAGCATCTGGAGAAGATACTGCTTCCTTGTAGGTTCGAGGATCGTTTTCTAATAAAAATGTTAGAAAATCCGGACCAAAAGACGTTGAAGTCCTTGCCCTTTTGCTACGTCTAGGTTCAACCACTACAGACTCTTTGTCTATATTTTCAGGATTATCACTAGTAGCATCCAAAGGTCTTTTGTTTAAATTTGAATCATTATTTCCATTATATGGAAAAATATTCTCAAAGAATGATGCATCTCTTGAATCAATAAATGTATTAACATGAATATCATTAATATCAGAATTATGAACAAGAAAGCGATAAGTACTGCTGTTATTTGCATAACCAATGAAAACACAGTCAATTGTTTTTGGTCATATCTTAACCTTTTTAGGTTTAGGAACCATTATCTTTGCTAGACACCCCCACACTCTTAAGTACTTATAGCTAGGTCTATGACCTTTCCATAGTTCATAGGGTGTTTTGTGAGTTTTCTTATGAGGCACTTTATTAAGAATATAATTGACAGAAAGCAAAGCTTCTCCCCACAAATTTTGGGGTGCTCCAGAACTGTTTAACATAGCATTCAACATTTCTTTCAATGATCAGTTCTTGTGTTCAGCAATACCGTTAGATTGAGGTGAATAAGGAGCAGTAGTTTGGTGAATAATACCATGAGTAGAGCATATCTCTTCAAATGGTGATTCATATTCACCACCTCTATCGCTTCTTATTGCTTTAATCTTTTTGCTAAATTGATTTTCAACTTCATTTTTATAAAGTTGAAACATTTCTATTGCCTCATCTTTGCTTCTTAGCAAATATACATAACAATATCTTGTGCAATCATCAATAAAGGTTATGAAATATTTTTTCCTACCTCTAGTTTGCACAAACTTTAAGTCACATATGTCAGTGTGAATTAAATCTAGAGGTTCAGTTTTCCTTTCAACAGAATGAAAGGGTAACCTTGTCATTTTTGATTCCACACATATTTCACACTTATGTTTTTGATTAATATCAAATTTAGGCAAAAATTCTAAATTAATTAATCTACGCAAAGTATTATAATTAACATGTCCTAATCTAGCATGCCATATATTTGAAGATTCCAACAAGTAAGCAGAAGAATTAACTTTATTATTATTAATAGACTTTGGTACAATAGTCATAACATTCATCTTAAAGAGCCCATCATTCATGTAGCCCTTTCCTACAAACATATCATTCTTAGTAAGTACAAACTTATCAGACACAAACACCAAGTTAAAGCCATTCTTGTTAAGTAGTGACCCAGAAACTAGATTCTTGCGAATATCTGGCACATGAAGCACTTCATTCAATGTCAGTTCTTTGCCATCTGTCATTTTCAGTATAATCTTTCCACGTCCTTCAACCTTTGAACTTGAGGAGTTTCTCATGAAGAGTTGATCAACATTTTCTATTTGTTTTTAAGTAGAAAACATCCATTTGTTGGAACATATGCGGCGAGTAGCTCCAGTGTCCACGTACCACTCGTTAGGGTTTCCTACCAAGTTACATTCAGATATAACTGCACAAAGATTCATGTCTGAAACATCTTCAGAAAGCTTTTCCAGTTCTATCACATTTGCTTGATGTTTTTGTTCTTTCTTCAACTTCTTTGGCTGTCGACATTCATTAGATTTATGCCCTGGAATGCCACAGTTGAAGCATTTGCCTTTGAATTTCTTTTTGGCCTTGAAAGCTTCTTTGCCTTCACGCTTCCTTTTGTTGTTGTTTGGCCTTTGTTCTACAACATTTGCCTTAGCTTCAATGAAATTCTTCCCACTTTTCTTCTCAGATCCTCGATTGTCCTCTTCAATCCTTAGTCGCACGATCAGTTCTTCAAGATTCATCTCTTTGCGTTTATGTTTCTGATAATTCTTGAAGTCTTTCCACGATGGTGGAAGTTTTTCAATCATTGCAGCAACTTGGAATGAGTCACTTAATGACATTCCTTCAGAATGAATGTCATGTAGAATTACTTGTAATTCTTGAACCTGAGTGATAACTGCTTTGGAATCTACCATTTTATAGTCAAGAAATTTATCAACAATAAATTTTTTTATGCCAGCATCTTCAGTTTTATATTTCTTGTCTAAAGATTCCCAAAGTTCTTTTGCAGTTTGAATTGTACAATATACATTATATAATGTATTATCTAAACCATTCATCACATAGTTCCTGCAAAGAAAATCTGCATGTTTCCATGCATCAACAGCAGCCACCTTTTCCTTGTCGATTTCTCCCTCAACAAGAGTAGGACAGTGCTCTTGTAGAAACCTTGCCAAGTTCAACGTGGTGAGATAGAAGAGCATTTTTTGTTGTCAACGCTTGAAATCAGTTCCATTGAACCTTTCAGGCTTTTCTCCATGAGACATACTCACGGCAGGAATGGTGCTTGTAGACGCCGTTTCTGATATACACGAATAAAACTATTAATAAACAGAAACAAATTTCTGTTGTATAAAGTTTAACAGAATTTAAACAACAAATTTTGTTTTTGCAGAATATTTATATATTAACACAATAATATATATTAGCAATCAAAATAAACTGTTATATGAATTTAAAAACAATAGCAGAATAGTATATATTAATATGTAAACAATTTTCTGTTTACATAAAATACTAATACAATTACAGAATTTATGCAAAATTACAAGGAACATATGATGACAACAAATACTTGCGGTAATCAAACATTTCCAGAAAACATGCATTTACAGTAATAAAACATGCATTTTATACAACATGCATGTACGGTAATTACTTATAACTACTACTATTAAGGAATCTATGTTAATTAATAATAAAACATTTATGCAAAATTAATAATTGTCAAATTTTCTGGCTAAACAGAAAATTCTGACTAAACGGAAGTGATATATTATATAATATCAGAATATAATAAATGCAAAAATATTTTGACCGAACGAAAAATTAAAATAATAGACATATTTGCAAACAGGAAAATATGTTACCTAATAATAACAAGTGTACTTCACCAAAGTTATGCAACATGTATTAACATAGCTAACATATTAATAAATTAATTAACAGGAGCATGTGTAGTTCACCAAAGTTATGCAACATATATTAACATAGTTAATATATTAACATATTTATTAATAATAGCATGATTATCATATAACTTTTATAATCACGACAATGTAAACAATTCTGACGCCATAATAGATCATGTATAAATATACATTACTGATCACAGAATTATATTATTTAACTACACTTAACTGTATTATCATGCAACGAATTTCTAGAATTATGTTAGTACAGAAAATTTATTTTCTAAAATAATTTTCTGTTGAATTAAATTCTATAAATTAAATACTACTATATTTACAGAATATGTAAATTAGCTTTAAGATTGTAATCTGTAATATATAGTATTATTCAATATATATATTTATGATAAAAACAGAACATGCTTTTATATAAATATAACACAGAAAATATTAATTAATAAATCCGAGTCATTTGAATTCACAAAGTCTCCTTAAAGCAAATTTATTCCCCCATAGATGCTAAGGGTTAATTGAATAATTGCTTCCCAAGATAAAACGAATTTCAATTCTTAATTAGTAGCTGTGGGCCCATGTGCAAAATTAGGTTTCACATGACCTAATTAAATGCACAATTAGGGTTTCACAGCCTCATTAAATGTGCAAATTAGGGTTCATATAACCTAATTAAATAGATAAGTCGGAAATAAAGGGATTAAACCCGGGAGAAGCCTCGACGGGTCCCGAGGCAGAAGGCTCGTGGAGGCGACTCATTTTGGGAATTGATTGAGGGATTGGATTTGTGGCTAGAAGGACAGGGCGATATGGGCATTATTCTAATGACTAAAGGATATTTCTGTAATTTCCATGAAGACATGCGCTTGGCATGTGATTACTTAAATTCCAGAAAGCTCTATAAATTGCCCTTCCATTCTATGAAGGAGGGGACCTCTCTCCAAACACATGACTCAAACTCTTTTGGTGACTTAAGGCTTGGATATTCCACCTAAAAGCACTAAAAAGGGTTTGGGGCACTTCTCTTCAGACTCAAGACTTGGACTCTCGGAAGATCAAGGGACCCTTTTGTTGACTTAAAGGCTTGGAGATTCCACCTAAAAGCACTAAAGGGGTTTGAACATTCTCTCAACTCGAAGGACTCAAGAAGGCTCTTGGAATCCCTGCTACCCTAACACGGTTCCCGGATTCTAGGGGTTCTGCCACGCGTCGTTGGAGTAATCGCCCACCTGTCGTTCTCCCCTCTTCAATCAACCAATCAATTCCGTGCTCTTTGTGGATTTCTCTCCTCCTCAGCCAACACAAAACCCTAACCCTAGCAAGGTACAATTTTGTTTTCCACATTTATTTGGCGACTCTGCTGGGGAGGTGTAAAATTCTTGAAGGGTATGCCCACAACTCGAAGTGGGAGAACTACAAGAAGAGTTGTTTCACCAACAAATCTTTCTAAAACGCAAATCTGGATTTTGACCAACCACTTATTGAAGATGCTTCAGAAGGAAGTTCGACATCACCACATATGGCCAATCAACAACAAACCAACGTAGGAAGGCAAGGTGAGGATGCAAGTGGAGAGCAAGCAAATGATGTGCAACTGGAGATGCTCAAGGCGTTGAAGGAAGCACGAGAAGGACAAGGGATGATGATGTCCATGATGCTGGAAATGCAGAGGAAGCAAGAGGAAATGGAGAATTTCTGCCAGCAGTTGATGCAGATCCCTACCTTCAAGGCCATGTTCCCAGGCAGTTCGCAGAGAGAACAAGTAGGAGTGGAGGACAACAACAATGGGAGCAACAACAAAGAGAACCAGATTGTAACTCCATTGACGGAAAGTCAATCGGTTCCAATAATCAACTTAGAGCCCTAGAACAGTGGTGACATGCCACAACCTATGTTGGAAGCAAGCCAACCTCAGACAAACAATATCCCAACTGCTCTCCCAGTATTTTCACAGGTGCAGATGCCAACCGTCCCAATCCATGTCCAGCGAGTGAGCCAGCAACTGCCACTAGTGCCAGCTTTGCACGATGCAAGTATGCATCAACCATACACACCACCGGTACAACAACATATCACAACACCCCAAAGAGTTCGTGCCACAAGTCAGTACGTGACGAAGAATGATATGATCGATGTGATCAATCAACTTCGCAGGCAGACATCCCGACCCTCAGAGTTAGACTACTCCACCTTACCCGGCACACATTCGGAGGCAACCTTACCCAACAGGGTATATTGAGCATCCCCCACAATTTCCAAAATACAACAGAGAGAAGGGAAATGCCAGGGAGCATATTGCCATGTTTGTAGAGTCGATGTCTCCGTGGCTAGGATATGATGAAGTGAACAACCACAACTTGTTAATGCGGGAATTCAATAAGACTTTGACGGATAGTGCCTTCAGTTGGTACTATAATTTGGAGAAGGGGTTAGTCCATGATTGGGATGACCTAAAATTACAATTTTTAAAGAAGTTTTTCTATGTGCAGAAATAGGTAACCATTGTAGAGCTCATACGGTTTAAGCAGAAGCTGAATGAGGAGCTGTCAGATTACGTTGACAGGTTCAGGGCCCAAGCACAAAAGTGTGTAGAACCAATTGAAGAAAAGAACTTGGTTAGCATATGCAACAATGGTGCTTTAGACTCCTTCAAGCCCCACCTCATTACCAAGGCGTGTGATTCATTTGCGACCCTCTCATCTTTTGCACAAGACTTGGGGGGAATCATGACATTCCCCACCAGTCATGCAATGGATACATAGAAGAGCAAGAGGACAACAACTGTGGCTTTGGTGGATTCTCAGTCAAAACCACAAGGGGGCAAGAGGGAGAAGAATGAGAAATTTGAACGAAGTAGAGAAAAGCATGGGGACAAGTATACCACAATGCCAGTTCCGAAGGCTATCACATGCAGCGAGAAGGCGTTCAGGAGCCTGTACGAACAATGGGTCAAGCACGGAGTGGTAAAACCTCCAAGGCCCCGGTCGGTTGTAACTGAATAAATGAAAAGAAGATCAGACTTCTGTGTATACCACCAATACACAAGGCATTCCACTATGGACTGTTACAGTCTGCGGAGGATATACCATGAGAAATTGGCGGCCGGGGAGATTGAACTAGGAGAAGAAACGTGCAACAGCATCACTCATGGTGCAGTCCGGGAAGTCAAGAACTCAAATATTGGCTTTATGTACCATTAAACAAACTCTGAACTACAGATGAATTAAAAATCCACCCAAGATGGCGGTCCACCAAAAATGGTGGTTTAAGTCCTCAGGAATATCCCTTGCCAAGTAAATTGGATGACCAAGGGAGGAGGCACAAGAATTGATGACTAAAAAAAACCCACCCAAGATGGTGGTCCACTCTAAACGATGGTTAAGTCCTCGTAGACTGCACTTGCCAAGAAATTGGATGACCCAAGTGACGAGGCATCTAATTTCAAGTCCTCGTAGACTGCACTTGCCCAAATATTAGACGACCCAAGTGACGAGGCACCCATTTTTAATTCCTCGTAGACTGCACTTGCCAAGAAATTGGACGACCCAAGTGACGAGGCACCCGAGTGTTACACTTTATCATCAAAAGTGAATGAGGCACCTGACTATAAGCCCTCAGACCCAAAAATTTATACTTTTAACTTTAATAAAAGTAATTGAGGCGCATGAGTATAAGCCCTCAATCCCGAAAAAAGTTACACTTTATCTCTAAAAGTGGTGAACGTTATGCTTTCATCGACAAAAGCAAGATTTATTATATGAAACGTTATGCTTTTTCGTTAAAAGCAATTTTATTATCAATAAATTGACAAACTTTCACTTATACTTGAACATTTGTTTTATAATTTCTTAAAAAAAATAAATAAATAAAAAGCAAAGAAAAGTATAGATTCAAGTGTTAGTTTGTATGAAATAAATGTACATGATTTCCTGATACAGGAAATGAAAAGAACTACGAAAGTTCATGATCCAAAGGTCACGACCTGTCGAATTGAAGATAGAGGAATACCTAAAGCTTGATCTTCGAGGCTATCAGTAGGTCTTCGAGGCCCTCAGCAGGTATTCGAGGCTATCAGTAGATCTTCAAGGCTATTATCATGTCCTCAATACTATCAGGCCTTCGAAGTTATCAGCAGGTCTTCGAGGCTATCAGCAGGACTTCAAGGCCCTTAGATGGTCTTCGAGGCTATCAGTAGATCTTCAAGGCTATTATCAGGTCTTCGATGCTATCAGGCCTTCGAAGCTATCAGCAGGTCTTCGAGGCTATCAGCAGGTCTTCGAGGCTATGAGGACTTCGAAGCTATCAGGCCTTCAAGAAATGTTTGGTTCTCAATGACTTTTTGATTCCAAACGAAAGAGAAATTTCAAGATATGGTAAAAAAAGATTTGATCGAAGATTTACAAAAATATCCTAGGAGAGCTCCTCTAAGGCCTGCCCTCTATAGAGGTTCCCTCTCCTAGGACTTTCGATTTCGAGGATTGCAAAACAACAAGCCCCACGAAGTGTTCAGACACTGGAATCAAGACTTCAACACTTATAATATTCTGCGCGGTCATCTCACCAAAGGCGTGACTCACTCACAGGGGGCAAATACTTACCGATAGATGACATAGACATCCTCCAGAGTAAAAGTGCATTCACCCCAAGCAGTGATGAATATTTAGATAGAAGAACACCATGGTCCTATTGGATACGAATGTTCCTACATAGCTGGATGCAAGAAGAATGTCAATTATCCACATAATCAATATTCCCAAGTAGCTAGTCGATCCAATGTTGTTATTCTTGAAGGTGGTTAAATGAATCAGACAAGAAGTCATCCCAACTTGCACAAGCCATTGAATATAGAAACAAGCCTTCCTTCTATGGTGGAGGAAAAGTTGTACGGGCATAAGTTTGGACTTGCTTCCAAAAGACGACGAAAAGACCTAAGGAGGGGAGCCCTTTCCCAATCATTGAGAAACAGGGCCTCCTTGGTTGTTCCCAAGTCTGCAGAATGTTCAACAGGTAGGGCCTGTTATTCTTGAAGAGGGTTAGATGAATCAGACAAGAAGTCATCCCAAATTTCACAAGCCGTTGGATATAGAAACAAGCCTTCCTTCTATGGTGGAGGAAAAGTTGTACTGGCATAAGTTTGGACTTGCTTCCAAAAGACAACAAAAAGACCAAAGGAGGGGAGCCCTTTCCCAATCATTGAGAAACGGTGCCTCCATGGTTGTTCCCAACTCTGCAGAATGTTCAACAGGGAGGGCCTGCAAGAAAAAAAAAGAGTTCAGCATAAGGGATCTAAAGAAGCACGGAAGGGACGTCAAATAAAGTTCTTAAGCTCGAAGTGATCACCATGGCAAAGAGGAATGTCTGAGAGTAAAGCTTCAAAACACCTGAAAAGAAGATGAAACAATGTCAAAAAGAGTTAGGGAGTACATTTATGCAAGAAGAAAATTCTCGAAAATTTTTGAAAAAACTTTGGACGGCCAAAAGGCATCCTTCGGAGCCTTTTTGGACTTATAACTGCATATGTTAAGGCGTAGTGATGAATTTTATAGGGCTTATCGATACGGTCATTTTGATATATTATGGGCCCCGAAACTCCAATCGAGTCAAAAGTTATGATCAAAATAGTAATTTCTCTTCCAAAACCCCCTAGGGTTCGGCCCCTCTAGGGTTTGGCCTCCTAGGGTTCACCCACCTAGGTTTCGGCCATGTTGGCTTTATAGGGCTCCTCGCTAGCTTCGTTTTGATATATTATAGGCCCCGAAACTCTAAACGAGTTAAAAGTTATGATCAAAATAGTAACTGCTCTTCCAAACCCCCCTAGGATTCGGCCCCCCTAGGGTTCGGATCCCTAGGGTTCGGCCACCTAGGGTTCGACTATGATGACTTTGTAAGGCTCCTCGCTAGCTTCGTTTTGATATATTATAGGCCCCGAAACTCTAAACGAGTCAAAAGTTATGATCAAAATAGTAACTGTTCTTCCTAAACCCCCCGTAGGGTTCGGCCCTCCTAGGGTTCGACCCCTTAGGGTTTGGCCACCTAGGATTCGACCATGATGACTTTGTAGGGCTCCTCTCTAGCTTCGTTTTGATATATTATGGGCCCCGAAACTCCAAATGAGTGAAAAATTATGATCAAAATAGTAGTTGCTCCTCCAAAAACTTCATTTTTTGCATTTAAACTTCATTTGTCCCATAGGGTTCGGCCATGTTGACTTAGGCCACCTAGGGTTCGGCCATGTTGGCTCTGTAAGGCTCCTCGCTAGCTTCATTTTGATTTATTATGGGTCCCGAAACTCCAAATGAGTGAAAAGTTATGATCAAAATAGTAGTTGATCCTCAAAAAACTTCATTTTTTTCATTTAAACTTCATTTTTCCAATAGGGTTCGGCCATATTGCCTTAGGCCACCTAGGGTTCGACCATGTTGACTTAGGAGATGCATACATACGAATACATGTATAGCCCTAAAGTATGCTTGCAACGGAAAAGGAAGCGATCACTCTTTTTCCATTAAAGGGAAAGATTCAAGCTGATTTCCAAAAAGATAAGTATCTTTGAATTTATTTCTAAATGAAAACATATAAAAATATTATTTCCTAAATATAGAATAGATTTGATTTTTGATTTTATTCCCAACAAAGGGAAATTTCGAAATATATGTTTGATCTACCTTCTTAATGATAATAAGGAAGGGTCTTATCTTCAAAATCAAATATAAAGAAGATTTAATTTTATTCCCAACAAGGGGTAATTTTCGAAAATGGATTATATATATATATAGATGATAATATATATATATATATATATATATATATATATATATATATATAAATAAATAAATAAAATCTTTTGCTTTCAAATAAAATTAAGATTTGATCTTATTTTCAAAATAAAATTATGATTTGATTATATTTCTAAAATAAAATTCAGATTTGATTTTATTTCCAAAATAAAATTATGATTTCATTTCATTTGGTAAAAAGGAAAGATTTGGTTTACGAAAAGAAGGATTTTATTAAATTAAATTTTATTTGGTAATATTTGATGATCTTCCTTGTCTTAATTTCCAGAAAAAAATAAGGAAGCAAATATTGGGCAAACTATGGAAAGATTTTCAGAAGATTTTTTATTATGGAAGTATTCTTGCGCGATCGTCTATTTGGGAATGCGACTCTCACGCAGGGGGTAAATGTGGGCCCATGTGCAAAATTAGGTTTTACATGACCTAATTAAATGCACAATTAGGGTTCCACGGCCTCATTAAATGTGCAAATTAGGGTTCACATAACCTAATTAAACGGATAAATCAGAAATAAAGGGATTAAACTTGGGAGAAGCCTCGACGGGTTCCGAGGCAGAAGGCTCGTGGAGGCGGCTCGTTTTGGGAATTGATTGAGGGATTGGATTGATGGCTAGAAGGACAGGGCGATATGGACATTATTCTAATGACTAAAGGGTATTTCTGAAATTTTTCTGAAGACATGTGCTTGGCATGTGATTACTTAAATTCCAGAAAGCTCTATAAATAGCCCTTCCATTCTATGAAGGAGGGGACCTCTCTCCAAACACATGACTCAGACTCTTTTGGTGACTTAAGGCTTGGATATTCCACCTAAAAGCACTAAAAAGGATTTGGGACCCTTCTCTTCAGACTCAAGACTTGGACTCTCGGAAGATCAAGGGACCCTTTTGGTGACTTAAAGGCTTGGAGATTCCACCTAAAAGCACTAAAGGGGTTTGAACATTCTCTCAACTCGAAGGACTCAAGAAGGCTCTTGGAATCCCTGCTACCCTAACACGGTTCCCGGATTCTAGGGGTTCTGCCACACGTCGTTGGAGTAATCGCCCACCTGTCGTTCTCCCCTCTTCAATCAACCAATCAATTTCGTGCTCTTTCTGGATTTCTCTCCTCCTCAGCCAACACGAAACCCTAACCCTAACAAGGTACGATTTCCTTGCCCACAGTAGCATTACAAAATTAAGAATTCAATGAACCAATATTTATGTTATATACTGAAACTATATGAACATGAATGTTGCATGCATGAGAACTTACTTCAAAAATTAATGCAGAAACGGAACGAGAAAAATCCACTGCAGAACGGGGACTGTAGAACAGAACGGGATTATGCAGAAGTGAACGGGACGAGACAGGAAAAAGGAATAGAACGAGATTATTTGCAGAACGGGACGGGAAAAACTGCAGAATGGGACATAAATTTTTTACTGCAGAACGGGAATAATGGAAGGAACGGGACGGGATTTTTTGATAGAACGGGGAACGAGAATTTGTTATATTTTTAATACTTTCCCACACCGTTTATTTATAGGAAAAATTCACATATAACCGTCGTGAAAACGATGTAGTATTGTGATGATAAAAAATATATATCACGAACCCGCCCGTCACGACCACGACCCGACTCGAGTCAATTTTCTCATTCAAATTCCATTTTCAACAAGATCATATTCGAATATTGGTCTGATCCATCTATTAAGCTAAATATGTGATATTTGTATCAATCTTTAAAATTTATAAAGTATAGATGAAATTGTGTAAACTTGTACTTGAATAAATCAATAAATTGAATGTCAATTTATATTACATTCTTTATAATTTCAATACATAAATAAAAGTGAAAAAGTTTTATATATAAATATTAGTTAAGTAACCAATTTAGTATGTAGTGGTTCAGTTTTAAGTGAAATGTTTCATATTCGAAACTCAATTTGAAGGCTCGTGAGTAACTCGCTTTGTAAACGAGTCGAGTACTTACGAGCCGAGTAGGTTCGAGTAATGATCCGAGTCGAATCTGGCGCAAAAAATAAATCTCTTATCGAATCTGAGTCGAATTCGAGCTCAATTTTTTTGAGTCGAGCCGAATCTGAACATGAAGGTGTTCGCTGAGATTCGACTCGTTTACACCCCTACTTCTATTTGCATGCAATGAACAAGGAAAAGATTATTTTTTTTAAAATGCTACGTAACACCCATTTTCCTCTTGCACTATATATATCTTCATATGATCGATCAAACAATATTTCATTGGGAGACATGCAGAGGGTTTAATAATGTAATGTTGGTCCATTGTATTTGGATATTATGACCGAATACATTCTTTGTTTGGACATGGTGCATGCATGAAGAAGCTAGTTAGCTAGCATGTGGGAAGTCTTCTATCTATTTCGTAATATATATATATATATATATATATATATGTGTGTGTGTGTGTGTGGTAAAAATAGAGGTGTACATATTTGCGTAAATTTTAAAGTTATACAGTTTACAATAGTAGATTGAATTCACTCTACTATCGTAGAATAGTCAATACATGATCGCAAATCAGTCACTCTGCTACTGTCGAGCGTAGAGTGAACTCTCAAATCGTGGTTTAGCTACTATCGTAGACTATAAAACTTTGAAATTTACATAATTGTGTACCTCCATATTCTCATATATATATATATATATATATATATATATATATACACACACACACCGGATCAGGTCCGGACTCCCGGACCTGATCAAAAACGGACCCCCAAATTTATTTATTTTTGTAGAACTACTAAAAAAAAATTTATCGAACTGAAATTTTTTCATAATACAGTGTTTTGGGTGTGTTTTTAATACCTATATCTACCAATGTATGTACAGTCTGCCCAGACTGTATAGAAATGTTTTGTTATACGTACCCAAATCACGCCCAAAACACTGTATTATAAAAAAAAATTCAATTCCATAATTATTTATTTATCTTTTTTAGTTGTTTTAAAAAAAAACAAAAAAAAAAAGTCCGGATTTTAAACATGTCCGAAATATATATATATATATATATATATATATATATATATATATATATATATATATATATAGAGGCCGGATCCTGTCCGGACTCCCGGACAGGTTTAAAATCCGGACCTTTTTTTTTTTTTTTTTTTTTTTGCTTTTTTTTTTTTGAAACAACTAAAAAAAAAAAAAAAAAAATTTATGAAATTGGAATTTTTACATTATACAGTGTTTTGGGTGTGATTTGGATGCCTATAACGAAACATGTCTGTACAGTCTGGGCAGACTGTACATACATTGGTTGGTGTAGGTATTAAAAACACACCCAAAACACTGTTTTTTTGAAAAATTTCAGTTCCATAAATTTTTTTTTTTTTTTTTTTAGTTGTTCTACAAAAAAAAAAAAAAAAAAAAAAAATTTTTTTCAGGTCCGGATTTTCTCCCGTCCGGGAGTCCGGACCTGATCTATCTTGTATATATATATATATATATATATATATATATATATATATTCTCCAGTCATATAACATCAAAGCCCTAGTAGATATATCATATATATATAGAGTTTTCAGGTTTGACTCCATTAGAATCTAGCTCAAAATTTTATTGCAACTATACAACTAGATTAAACGACAACAAATCCCGACTAAGATCACATCACATTACAATTTTTATTTTTTGGATCGAATAGAATTGTTTTGAGGGTTAGGGGGAAATTAAAGTTTAAATCTGTTGTTATCTTGTTTATTGTTTCATCCCATATACTAGCCTACGCTTATCTGTATTAATTTACAAAATTAATTGTAAATAAAGTATTAGAGGCTAATAATACATGAGATTGCAAATGAGAAAAGAAATGAGATAGAATAAAACAGCATAATGAAACAAACACCTCATACTATATATATTAAAACCAAGTGTTATTTATTTTCTAACTTGCACTTAATTTTGTATGTGAATATGAATGAAATTAGTGTTGAGCAAGGAATCAAAATGGGCCCAAAACCGTATCAAAAAATCAATCAAACTGTATTCATTAAGCCGCATCAATGGTTCTGGCGAATGTTGCGGGGCTAGAAAGGTTGGTTGGAAAACCGCATGTGTGGTTTTGGGAACAGGGACGGAGTCAGGATTCGATATTGGGGACGGAGTAAAGTTCCACAATTACAAAATATATTTTTACTAAAACAAAGGTAATGTAATAATATAATTTTTTTTGACAAAGACAACAAAACAAAACAGAAAAAAAATCTTTTAGAACATATCAAAGCTTCGTCAGAATTGCACCCGACGTTCTTTCAAATCACGAAATCCATCTATTATACTAAATGGAAAAATATATACTCCTGGAATTATCTTTACAATTGTCATTAATTAATACTATTATACTAAGCAAACCAGTCTGATTAGAACATTAAAATTTTAAACAATTCTATTTTTTATAAGGTCCACTTGGTATTCTAATGAATTTAGTCCAATAATCATTAGCTAATATTTATCTTCACAATAATCATTAGACCACTTGGTATTCTATTGCCAAAAAATCTTGAGGGAGGGGGGGGGGGGGGGGGCATGACCTCCTCCAGCCTTGGCGTGGCTCGGTCCCTGTTTGGGAGGATCCCACACCCCTTAAGCCTCACTGCACCACTCTTATATATATATATATATATATATATATATATATATATATATATACAGAATGGATCCTGTCCGGACTCCCGGACAGGACCCAAAATCCGGACCCCAAAATTTTTTTTTTTTTTTTTTTTTTTTTTTTTTGTAGAACAACTAAAAAAAAAAAAAAAAAATTTATGGAACTGAAATTTTTCAATAATACAGTGTTTTGGGTGTGTTTTTAACACCCACACCAACCAATGTATGTACAGTCTGCCCAGACTGTACAGACATGTTTCGTTATAGGCATCCAAA
This sequence comes from Panax japonicus, assembly GCA_020205505.1. Taxonomy (NCBI): domain Eukaryota; kingdom Viridiplantae; phylum Streptophyta; class Magnoliopsida; order Apiales; family Araliaceae; genus Panax; species Panax japonicus. Next base: position 62,255,788 of record CM035094.1, read on the forward strand.
TCACACCCAAAACACTGTATTATTGAAAAATTTCAGTTCCATAAATTTTTTTTTTTTTTTTTTTAGTTGTTTCAAAAAAAAAAAAGCAAAAAAAAAAAAAAAAAAAAAAGTCCGGATTTTGTTAAAATCCGGACTCCCGGACCAGATCTCTTCCCTATATATATATATATATATATATATATATATATATATATATATATATATATATATATATTTGGGATGTGTGTGATGTATGAATTTTAATTGAATCATAATTTCTCATCTATATGTTGGTGTGATCATGTGTGTGATGCGCTCTTACCAGGGGCGGATCTACCCTAGGGCAGGGGATACCTATCCCCACTGAATTTTGGCTCCTTCCCTTTTTCCATAGTACACACTCCCACCATCACCCTCTTTTTGTATAAGTGACTTTTTAAAATAATGATAATTTTGTACTACTTTTCTTATTTCTCTCCATGTGTAATATTTGGCTTAAAAAGTAAGAACTTTCTTCTACTTTTTTTTCTTTTTAAACTAACATCCTGTAAAAAAAAATTTAGTTGTAGAAAAAAAATTAGAAGAAAATTTTCGATTCAAAATACACTCATTTTATTTCTAATTAAAACTCAAAAACACCATTTTTCTTAAAAAAAAATCTTTTATATTACAAAACTGACATTATCTCTTTTTGTTTTCATTCGCTTCTTTTTCTTTTATCACTAAATTAAAACTCAAAGACAAAGTCTTAAAACCCCAAGACTATTTACTTAGTTTTTTTTATCCCGTGTGGCCTTATCCAATTCTTTTGGATTTATCACATTTGTACTATATTGAGTTTTAATAAAAAAAATTGTTGATTAAAAAAATCATTATAATATTTTCCTTACAAGAAAATTATGAACACACACACACACACATTATATATATATATATATATAGGGTCAGGATCAGGTAAGGACTCTTTACTTTGTTAAAATGCGGACATTTTTTTTGTTTTTTTTTTGTTTTTTTTAATAACTAAAAAAAAGTTTAATATTTTATGGAACTGAAATTTTTTCATAATACAGTGTTTTGGATGTGATTTGGGTACGTATAACAAAATATGTATGTACAGTCTGGGCAGACTGTACCATCACTTTTTTGTATAGGTATTCAAAACACGCCCAAAATATTATATTATGAAAAAATATCAGTTCCATAAAATATTAAATATTTTTTTTAGTTGTTTAAAAAAAAACTAAAAAAAAAACAAAAAAAAGGTCCGCATTTTAACAAAGTAAGGGAGCCCTCACCTGATCGATTCTGTATATATATATATACATATATATATATATATATATATATATATATATATATATTAAACTTAATGACTTAAGTGTTGAGAAATTATATTGAATTTAAAAATATATATATAGTTATAATTTTCATTCTTAACTATATATATATATATAGTTAAGAATATTAAGCACAACGGAGTACCCCTGCCTTCTTTTACATTTGAAAAACAAAGACAGAGGCTATGAAGTTGTTTCCGTATAAAACAAAATGCAAAGGAATTAGGAAGATGAAGAGAAAAAGAAACGATGATGTCTTGAGGAGTATGGAGTAGTATTTCACAGTTTTTGTGGAAAGAAATTTAGGAAGACGAAGAGTTGCATAGTACGTGGGTTTTTTGTGGAAAACAAAAAAGTCAGCACACAAGGGTAGTTTAGTATTTTTATCACATATATTGGTATGTGTGTGAAACTCTAGAACAACAGATAATTCGGGACGGATGGAGTACTTTATTCTCCTTGAAAGTCGTAAACGACAAACTTTTTGGAACAAATTTTTTCTTCTAAAACGAAAATCTTTTAGGAACGGAGGGAGTAAGAATTAAAATTTGTATGAAATTCTATCACTACCCCTTTATGAAAAATTGGAAACTATTAATACAAGGAAGAAAATTTATTGGGACAATGAGAGAAGTTAGGGTTAATATAGAAAAATAAATAATTTATTCATCTAGAAAGTTGTAAACTACAAATAAATTAGAACAAATTTTTTTTTTCTAAAAAGACAGTTATTATGAAATCGGGGGAGTACTATTCACCTAAAAGGATAAACAAATTCTGTATTAAATAACCAAACCCATCATACGCCAAACCATGGCTCTTGAACCATCTACAACCTTAGTCGTATGTTGGACTAGCCCATGACCTTATTATTTGTTTATTGTCCACATATCATTGGACTCTCAAATTTTAAACCCAATTTCCGGGACCAAATTCAAACAAAGAGGAATTCTTTTCCAGGGCCTCGGATGGTGCTTTGTGATTTCAAAGAGAACACCACCCCACAAAAAATGACTCCTCAATTTCACAATCTCTCTAAAAGATATTTTTAAATTCAAAATTTGTATAAATTTATTTTATTTTAAAAAATTCAATGTAGAAAATTCTAAACCAGCTAAAGAGTTCTACAAAAAAATTATAAGATTTATTGTTTTTAAAAGTTAAATTAATGAATCGCATTCATTTTTGAACTTGAAAGCACCTCAAATTATATTTAAATTAGTTTTATTTACAAATTTTGTTTGGAGTTTGTATTCAGTAGGAGGAGACAACATGGGCCTATTTTGCTTCTTTTAAGTGCTACCCCAAGCCCTTTAAAGATAACAACATATTTATGTGATGATACAAAGTGATGGGCTTAAATTGTGGTATTATATCTCTATGTTGGGTGGGCTTTGTTCTCTTATATGTGGTTTATTATTGTTTTTTCTTTTTCTTTTTTAACCCCATTCACATAAAATAAAATAGGGAAGAAAAAATATGCGAGTCTGTTGACTCACTATGTAACACCCCTTTTTGAAATAGAAAGAAAGGTTACGTTAAAAATATAACAAAATTTACAAAATAAATCGAGAATTCTGTCCCACAAAATGAATAATTCTAATAACTAATAAATGCCACAAATCATACCATAATAAAAAGCTAAATTAGTTCAAATCACAATTTAAGATAATTATTACAATTCCAAATAAACTAATGTATCACAATTCATTGTCTAAATAGAATATATCTAAACCATTAGAAAGAAGGGAGATCTCATCACACTTGCATGTGATCCCCTTGATTACATGCCAGAAGTAAAAACACAACATGAGTCAAATGTCTAGTACGGATATGAAGTACATAAATAATGAATTGAAATAACTAACTCAATTGATTGAATTGAAACGAACAAAACTAACACAACAAAATAGTAAGTTGAATCAATGGGTTGTGTGTAATTTTATACTCAGTTCAAAACAAAATAAAAATATACCTTTTCACACATACAGGTCAAATAATGTCACACATGCAATCAAAATAATGCAACACATGCAATCAAACATCGGACTATGTAATTCAGATGCATGCAAAATCGAAAGGCGTGTTAGCACAAACATCACCAATCCGCAAAAATGAATAGACGACCTGTATGCCACCCATAACAAATTAATCGTATGGTCAACTCCCACTGAAAGCATAAAACAGAGACGTCGTGGACTATATACACTGCCACAATAAGGTGACATGGCTCAGTGTCAAGAGGATATGTCTGTGATACCCCCACATGTGGTTATAACTCAGATATATCCTATGATATATTCTCACATATATATAATGTGTCAACACATGCGACACAATACCAACATGAAGGGGCTGCAATATGTAAATGTCAAACTGAAATGAATCATCAATACAAAGTTTTCAAAATATATTGAAACGTACTTTTCTACAAGGATCGAAATAAATATTACATGTGATAAACTAGTTCAAAGAGTAAAAATATAAGTTCTAAGTATCAATGCATGTCAAGACGAAACTATAAAATGAATTTGAGAATGAACAATCAGGTGAAACAATAACTAACTTTTAAACGAAAAACAAAATGAACAAATCAAAATTAAACGGATTATCGCTGAAGGAGTACGGAATCCGTACCTGATGAACTAAGTAATGTAATACCCATATTATAATTTCAAATATTATTCGTTAAACTCCTTCCGTTCGAAATAATAAAACAAAATAATAATAACTATAAATACATTTGCAAAAATATTCTTTTCATCTTTAATCCTTTAATTATTAATACTACTACTACTAATCGTTCAAATAAATTTCACATTTTAAATTTTCAAATAGACTTACATAATACCTTAACAAAAATTTAGGCAAAACTAATGAAATAACCACTGTAGTTGACACGTTTTATTGATTACACTATTAAACTTTTAATTTTTTAAATTACCCTACTAAACTAATTATTATTTTGAAATTTGGTCATTCTGTTAAAAAAATAAACGGATGTTAATTTTTTATCGACAAAACTAAAGAATTACCCACTGTAGTTGACACGTTTTACTGATTACACAATTAAATTTTTAATTTTTTAAATTATCCCATTAAACTAATCAATATTTTGAAATTGGGTCATTCTATTATCTTTGCTTCACGAATGTTAAATCGTTTCAGTTTCTATCCTACGTGGACGTGAAAAAGAAAAAAGAGAATAAACAAATTTGATTTACTCTCTCTCTCTCTCTCTTCCTTCCTCTCATCTCTCTTTTCTCCCCCTTCTTTCAGATCAAATAGATCTGCATATTTTATCTCTCTAAAATCTATGAAAATTCCTATATCTAAATACCCAAAATATTAAATTGAGCCTCAAAGTTCAGCATTAGATATAACGATGGAGTTTGAATTCCCAACAATAATAGATGAAGGAAATGGTGTTGTAGTAGTTTTCCTCCCTCTCACCTCCGATTTTCAGCAGCCTTATGTTTCTGAATTTCTCTCATTCACTCTCGATCGCCTCCACAAGGTCCACTACTTCTCCAATCTCTCTTTATATATCTATGTGGTAGTAATATTTAGTTAAATTAATTTTGTCGGAATTACATTTATGATTTGATAGGAGCCTGAGTTTTTATGGATGGATCCAGAGATAATTAAGAGGCAGATGCAAAATGTTGTTGTTGTTGTTGTCAATTATCACGTTTTCATTTCTACTGCTGATGCATTGCTTTTCATTCGCGAGAAAGTTTTTTCTATTGATAAACATATGAGATTAGAGTACCCAAAATATTTTGATTTTTTTACTTTCACTTTCAAGTTTTTTATTATTTTTTTGCCACATAAGTAATATTTTTTATTTTTGAATTTCTTTTCTAGAGCCACATAGATAAAAAATTAATGTCTGCTTAAATTTTTTAACAGAATGATCCAATTTAAAAATATTAATTAGCTTAATGGGGTAATTTGAAAAATTAAAAGTTCAATTGTGTAATGAGTAAAATATTTCAACTACATTGGGTAATTCATTAATTTTGTTGATAAAAAATTAATGTACATTTTTTTAACGGAATGACCAAATTTCAAAATAATAATTAATTAGTGGGATAATTTTAAAATTTTAAAATTTAATAGTGTAATAATAAAACGTGACAACTAGAATAGATATTTCATTAATTTTGGCAAAAAATTTATAAAGGTGAACTGCATTATTATGACAGAAACATATATCATAGTTATATTTATACTCAGTACATAACCTTATTCAGAACGAAATTGTAAGTTCATTGCTGGGTCATGATACTTTATACATTGGGCCAGACTGAATGGGCTCATCCCTTGGGTTATATTTATTGAGTCTTGAATGTGGTTGGTGTTATGTTTGTAATATTCATAAACGCAATCAAATTTCATAAAATAAGCAGAAATGTGGAAAATTAGAATTTTAAAATTTTACAAATTATATATCCAGATCATCCTTTATGCACAATTATTAATTAAACGAAAAATATGAAGAACAAGAATCATACCCTTGAAGATTCGAGCTTCCTCAGGTATAAGTTCACCTCCAATCTTTTTCGTGTTCAACTTGAATCAACTGAGTTTGGTTCCTTCCTTTGATCAATGTTAGCCACACAATTGTTTTGCCTTTAGTGGTGATCCACCAAGGAAGAAGAAAGATTCAAGAAGATGAGTGTTTGTCAAAACTCTAGTTTTTCCATCTCTCATAGAAAAAAACGTACTCTCCAATAATTGGAATCACGTATATAGATATCTGATATAAGACTCCTCTTATAAAGATATCAGTTAACCCTTCTAATCTAATTAGAAAATATGATATTATTTAATTAATTAAATTCCTTTAATTAATTAAGCTCCCTAATCTTATGTGATAACCCGAGATTTCGAATAATTAAAATTTTACGAATAAATTTTTTTTTAATTATTAACATTGACTGTTAATAATGTACTGTGTATCTGTGATACGAATTTTGAAAATTAGTCAATTTGTGTATTGACTGAGAAAATAGAGTAGAGTTGTGCTTAAAAACTTTAGAAACCCTAACCCTAATTTTCGGATAGGGATTCGATAGAAAATATAATTAAAACAATTGTATTGTTGATTATGTGTTTGTATGATTTGGAAATATTGATCAATAATTGATCGGATAAGGTTTAATATTATTAAACCCTAATAAGGGATTTAAAACCCTAATCTTAAATATAGAAAATTATTTGTACAATTAAAACCCTAATTGTACGCCGAGAAACCCTAATTTAAAATCTGGGATTTTCTAAACCCTAATTAGGAAACCCTAATTTTTATTAGCATGCCTAAAGTGTTTGATAAACTTAAATAAGATTAGAAAGCACTAATTATATTTTTGTAAGTTAAGTTTCTATTTTAGAAACCCTAATTTTTATTTTAGAAAAAATTATTTTTCTAATTAAACCCTAAATTTGCAAATTATGGGAATTAGAATTTTTAGACCTAAAGGGTACAAAACCTAAACCCTAGATTGTCCAAACCCTAAACCCTAAGGGTTTCATTAAGTTCAAATTCTAGAAGAAAGTGGAAATGACCATAATACCCTTTATGGGATTTTTATTTGATAACTTGCAAAATTGGCCATTACCTTTATTAGGTCACCAACTCTTTACCAACCATTGACTTTAAGACATCAAATCTCAGCAAATCCAGCAACTCAGCCGAAAATTTAAGCAACATGCATGAATCTAGAGCATTATATAAGAGATTTAGAGAGAGAAAATCAAGAACATTTGCCAACTCTCTCTCTCTAAACCCACGAAAACTCAGTGTTGAACCAGTCCTATAAACATCCAAAGATCAATCAATAACAGATTGGATAGCCAAAATCAAAAATCAAGCATACAAGAGGTATAAAACCCTAATTTTGAAATCCTTCGATTTCTTGTTATTTGTTGCAATTGATTGTTCAAAATATGTTTAATAAGGTGTCAATTAATGATCTGGGTTGATAAATCATGAACCCATAACATCAAAGTGCACGAATTTAAAGTTTTTCAAAATCTGTTCTTGAGACTAAAAGTCGTCTGACAAGCCAATGTCAGACGCTCTAGATCTTTGTGTGTTTATGATTCTTGATATTTTATGGTTTGGATCTGTATCTGGACATGTTTTCTTTAAACTGAAAGTGGTATCAGGGTCATTGGATTCTTAGATCAGAAGTTATTTAAGGTCAAACATCATTGACCGGCGTTGACCGAGCCGAATCTGGGTAACCCAGAAGTGCTTGAACAGCGCCTGACAACGATTTTGCAAGGCCGGATCTGACAGTTTTGATTGTTGGTTAATGTTGTTTTTGTAACCAAGTTGAAGCCTGATAGTTGTAATATAGATCCATGCTTTTAAATGTCTTAAACAACAAGCAGAACGAACATAAAAGATGGTCAAACTAGACCATCCGTTCACGGGAATAGTTTCTGGAAAACCCAGAAAACGGGTTGAACAAGGTTTCCGTCAGAGTTTGACCGGATTGTATCTTGTAGATATGTTGTTGTTAAACTGATGTGTTGCTTTGTGGATGTTCTATGACATACGGTCTATAATGGTAAACCTTTAAATCACATAAAACACGACCTGAACATGGATTAAAATGAAGTTGAAAGTAGCAACTCGGTACTGATTAAGCCCAAAAAAACCCAGAATGGGTCTGACAGCTTCTTTGAAGCTCTAGATCTTGCCGTGTTGCTGTTGTTTGATCTAAGTGTGAGTTACATGTTGTAGTGTTATATTTTGGCTACACGATTACACTTCAAACAAGTCCAGAAACAATTTGAGCCGAGAATTATGGCTGGTCAAACAAGGCAGGTTGAGCTGCCGGCTGTCAGTGTTCTTGAGCTCAAGAACACCTACAGCGACGCTTTGTGTCGCTAAAGACCTATAGCGACGGTTTTAATTAATTTAATTTTCAGAATTTTCAGAAATTATTAAAAAATAGAAATAAATTCTAAAAATTACCAAAAAATGGTTTTAAAAATTATTTTAAATTATGAAAAATAATTTTTGACCAATTGGAATATTTTTCTTTAATATTTATAATTATTTAAATATTAAATGTATTTAATTTATTTAATTAGTGTATTAAATAAATTAGAAAAAAATGATTTAATATTATGAAAAATCATTTTAAATAAGAATAATGTATTTAAAAATATTTTAAGTTATAAAATGTAACTTTTAATATTTTTGGAGAATTTTCATTAATAATTGAATATTAATGAAACTAGATTTATTTAATTATTATATTAAATAAATAAGATAAAAAATAATTTTAATGATTTAAAAATCATTTTAATTGAGAATAAAGTATTAAAAAAATATTTTAAATTATAAAATATAATTTTCAATATTTTTGGAGAATTTTCATTAATAAATTAATATTAATGATATTTGATTTATTTAATTATTATATTAAATAAATGAATTAAAAATGATTTTATTGATTTAAAAATCATTTAAAAATGAGAAAAATGGTTTAAAAATATTTTAAGTTATAATTAATGACTTTTAATATTTGGATAATAATTTCATTAATATTTATATATTAATGGTAATGATTTAAAGACGATTTTAATTACTTTAAAAATCATTTAAGTAGAATATTGATGATTTTAAAAATATTTTAAGTTATTAATGATAACTTTAATATTTTGGAAAGTATGTTAATAATATTTTGATATTATTATATATTAATAATAATATGATTATTTGATAATTAAATCATTTAAAAATGATTTAAGTGTTTGAAAAATTATTATAGATTATAATAATTGTTTGATAATTATTAAAAGCTTCCGAAAAATATTATTAATGATAATTGACTTATCTAAATTAATATTGAAGCTTAGAAACCGAATTTAATTGACAATCAATGTGTTAATTGTCGAATAGGGTGACCAGAACACCGAGAATGGACCGAAGTCCAACCAGACTGAATTAGTTTGACTTGTTAAGTGTTTATATAGGTTATAAACACTAATGTGACTATGTGGTAATGTGTTTAGGAAAATTTTGATTGTGAATACAGTGCTGTGTGATATAAATATTTGTGCTAATTGTGAGACCTACATTATTGGTTATAGGTCTTTCAAAATCAGATAAGTATATTGTGTAGCTGTAATCAGCGGAAGAGGCAAGTTCCCTAACTCAACCTTGAGTTATTTCATTTGATTATTATTGGTGGATAATTATTGCTAATTATGCCACGTCCAGGGATTTATTGTTGAAATTAAATTTTTGAATTAGAAAATATATATTCGTAGAATTACTGTTGTTGGATATTCATATCTGTAGAAGTTAGAATTGACAATACAGATAATTCCTGTTTATGGTCAAATTATTATGAGAAATGTCTTAGCTAATTATTCTAGCTAGACGAAAAATTTGTTTGAACTTGATAGGTTAGAGAAGAGAATTCAATTACTATTGATAGGTCGATGCCAATTATTTTGGCTAGATCGAGAAGCAAATAGAATTTGAAATCATAGTATTTCGTTGTAAAATCAAAATCTTGATTCTAAAACTGAGAAGAACAACCTTTTATATAAAGGGAACATTTTGTTGGTCGTGAATTCGACCTTTGCGCGCGATTTGAGTATTATGCATAATATAGGGTACAAAGAGTTGGCCGGCTCTGAGTACTTGCAGAGGGGTATGATTTAATCTTTATGATTATCTGATACACCTGAGTATTTATCAAAGTAAATCTTTGATATCTACCCGAGGAAATAAGTTCAAAGATCTAGTGTGATCACTCAGTATAAATCTGGAGAAATATTTCATTCGTAGAATTGATTCTAGATTATTCACTAGAATACCGTAGAAACTTGAAAGCGTTGTACTCTTTCATTATTGAATTATTGTGTTGCGTAGAAGAAGAGAAGTCTTGTTATTGAATAACAATTTGTTCAGCTATTTCAAAGTTCCCCGAAATTTGGTTTCATTCTATCAAAATAGATAGTCTGTTGTTTTGAATCCTTATATATTTATTGTATGTATTAACTTGCGGGGCAAATTAGTTGCTCACCCTTGTTTAATAAAATTTTTCAGCTAGGGGCGAAGTTGCAGAAGGTGCTGTGAAGCAGGACAAGGGAAAAAGAGTTGTAATAAATTAGTTATGTGTAAACATAATTATTATGTTGTATTTGTAAACCCTTTTTGTATATCCAAAGGGTATGTTTGTAAAGTTAAGGTTAGTGAACCTGGGTGATGTATTATTAGTAAACTCTGATAAAATCTTATGAAAATTACTATCTATATATATTATGGGTAGTTAAATGTTATTTATATTTGGATCGTGAACACCAAATTCGGGACTCAGGTAACCCGGATTTGGGGGTGTCACATCTTATTAGGGATAATTGATTAAACTCTTTTAATTAATTTAACCTCCTAATCTTATTAGGAATATATGATAGTACTTTTATTAATTAATTATCAAACTCCTTTAGGAATTAAATAATAATAGTAATAATAATAATAATAAGACTCCTCTTATTAATTTATATTTAATATTTCCAAAATATTAAATAATAAATATTAAGCTATTTAATTTATTCTATCACCATAGATTAAATTAAATATACTTAACTTATTATTACGATTATGTCATTAACTTCTTAAATAATTATTCTTCCTTTTATAGTGTGACCCTTTAGGTTCTCCATATTAAACCGGTTGTGAATAAATTAATTAGAATAATTCTAATCTTATTTAAATAAATAAATTAAACTATTAATTTACTTAAATAAATAATATTTATTCAATAATTAGGATAAGCCTCCCTAGCGATCAACGATTTTCCAGATAATATAGATTTCAACATTAATCATAAAAAAACCTTTGAGTAAATAGTTACCGTATAATTCAATCCTTCCACCATACAATGTCCCAATTAAATATAAGACATGGAATTACTGTCAAGTCTTATTTTATTTAATTATATATATATATATATATATATATATATATATATATATATATATATATATTTTGACTCTTAAATGCACAACTCCAAATAATACAAATTAGAAACTCTTTTCTAATTTCATTCTGCCTTGGCCAAGGACTATTGGGTTGTCATTTATCGAATCACATATGACATTTCTCTTCTTTTACTAGAAGTGGTAGATTCTTTATTGATTATATATTATCTCCATGTACAACTTATTATACTCAAGCATACCCTTTGATATACCCTAAGGGTCTGAAGAATAAGTCAAACTATAAATCATCATACACAAGATACTATGATGATATCAAGTTTAAGGATTATTTATACTACTATCACTACAAGAATTCCTATTGACATGCAAGTAATACTACATTAGGTGTGACACCCCCAAAATAGGTATACATCACCCATTCTGAGTCGCCAAATACATGGTACATAAACAACTACAACTTTATTAATACAATTGTCGTGCAAAATACGACAACACATAAACTGTGAGTTTAAATACAAATATTGTCTTTTAGACAATATTCACACTCAAATAAGTCTTCATTACAATTATTGATACACTATTTTACAAAATAGTGAGGACTACTAAAACAACTGTCTTGAACCATTACTCCACACCCTGACTAGTTCCCGCTATATTCTCATCTCCTGAGAAGAAAAATGGAATAAAAAGGAAAAGAGTGAGCTCAACTAGCCCAGTAAAGAATATTATGACTAAGATAATGTACAACAAATTATCCTTAGTCTTCAACAGGGAAAAATCTGATAGAATACAATAGACAACAAGTTTTAGATCAACAACTGCAGCGGAAACAACAATTCATTAGAAGAATTAAGTAGAGAACGAAATCTACTACCATCTACGAATTTAAAAGTCCATCATCGATATTTTATCCCTGTAACATCAATCAATATACATCTTGAATCAAATAGTCATCTTTGCACTACAGGCCAAAGATATTCATCAGTCGGTCATGTTCATCTCAACACATGTTCATCTTTGCACTACGGGCCAAAGATATTCATCAAGAAATCATTCATCTTTGCAATATAGGCCAAAGATATTCATTAATATCATCATTTAGGACTGAGGTTGATGAAAAATATATTTTAAAGAAAACGAATCCAGTGAGGCAAAATAACAAATAATAAGGATTCATACTTCGGTTTATCCATGTTCAAAAATACTCCATAATAACTAATTTTGAAGTAGAATTCAAAAATAAAGATCAAAATATGGATACAATCAAAGATAGTAACCATAATAGATATCTTGGACAAAAAGAAGAAAAGTTTATTTTTCGGTGAATAGTGCCGTATACATGAATAGTGCCGTATACGTGAATAGTACCATATACGTGAATAGTAACCCCGACACAAAAAGTTTTAAATTTGATAAAAAGTTCAAACCAATATTTTGGCATAATGATATTGAAGAAAGTAATGTCATTTAAGAAGAAAATAACATCCCTTACCTCGCAAAGATAGTACTTCTGATTGGAATACTGGATATAGAGCTGAAGGGAACTTGCACCGTATAGCAACACTCAAAGTCTTAAAATACTCACAAGAATACGCTCTATAATATAGAGAGAGAAAGAGAGAAAACTTGTGTTTCTGGTGCGATTTTTAATTATAACCTAAGCACCCAATTTATAGAAAAATGCTTAGAACACCAAAGCAGAAAATTTAATAAAATATTAATATATATATTATAAATTCCTACGCACACAAACTTGGTCCAAAATCAGCCACACACCTCACCAAAAGTCACGAAAACATTTTTCATGTAAAAATCACTTAAAACTCTAAAAATAATAATAATCAATTAATCTAGAACTTCAATATTTCATAATAAATAGCCCTTTTATCAGAAAAATTCGAATCTCATGTCCTTCCATTGGAAATTCAATTCTCTACAACTTTGTAAGTATAAGTTTTTCTAAGTTCCAAAAAGAAATTGACCGAAATCCATAAACGGACGATTTTACAAGCTATAATCAAATTTCAGTCAATAAATGGGGTCCACCGACACACAAAACATGTGTTAATCATTTAATGCAACAAAAATACTCTTCCTCCTCATATACTCATATATCCCACATTCATTGTAAAAATATCACTATTATTATATAATATAATAAAATATTATTTTACCAGAAAAGATAAAATATCAATTTTTAACAATTGTCACTTTAAAAATTTTCTCCATCTATATCCACATAAATTCAATATTTTCCTCATCATATAAATCAATAATTAATTATTCATAAATAATATGAATTATTGATCCGATAATAAAAATACTGTGCAGTGAAAATTATTGAAACAATAATAATATAAAATATCAACGTAGCAATTATTGAATCAATAAAATAAAATATTGAACAGTAACTACTGTTACAATTATTGAGTAGTGCCTTCTTACGTAAGAATCAATAATTGGTGCAATACCGGGTGCTACTGTGCAACAACGCGTATTATTGAGTTTTAACCACCGGGTATTCCAACAGTATTAACGGTAACAACTACGCCGTTATTTATAAACAACTTATACTTGTCGTTTTCTTTATCCAATCGCTTTTCGTTATGGGGCCCATAAAAGGCTGCGCCGTCATACGAATATTCCCTAACAACAAAAATATTCCATGACCAAACGAATATTCCCCGACAATAAATATTTTATAACCACTTGCTTATTTAAAAATATTTGCGCATTTTACCTATAACTAACCACATTAATCAAATCAACCCTTACTATTTCAAAATAATAAATACAAGAAATTTAATTTCATTAATAATAAGTTGGGGTCTTACAACCTCCTATCCTTATGAAATTTCGTCCTCAAAATTGACGTACGTACCTGGTGTTTCGAAAAGGTGAGGATACCTCGCTTTCATTTCCGTTTCCAACTCCCAGGTCATTTTCTCAATAGCATGGTTCCTCCACAAAACTTTAACTTGTGGTATGACCTTTGTACGTAGGACATGCTCTTTCATATCCAAGATCTTGACAGGTACCTCCTTATACGTTAAGTCTTCAGCTATCTCGTCTGGTTCTAACTCAATAATGTGGTTCGGGTCATCCACATATTTACGTAACATCGATACGCGAAAAATGTTATAAACACGCATCATACTTGGCGGTAAAATGTGTCTATAGGCCACAGTTTCTACTTGATCGAGAATCTCAAATGGACTAATAAATCGAAGGTTTGAGATTTCCCCACATCGCCGATTCTCGCTTTTGGAATAACGACTTCTTACATCTTCTTCTTAATATTCATCTACTCCAGGTCTGTAGCTTGAGCAGCTTTAAATTTATCGATTAAAGTCGATTCTAATCGTATATTCATTATCTTCACGCATGTTTTTTGAATCTTTAACTCTATCTCCATCTTCTGTAAGTCGTACGAAATGGGTCTTTGTGTTAACAATATCGTACTCGTAACCACATACGATTTTCTACTTAACATGTCAGCTACCACGTTCGTTTTTTCAGGATGGTATGGTCAGAACAGGTGCCAAAATGAGTCTCCTCTTGAGTTCGTCGAACCTCTTCCCACATTCCTTGCTCCATTCGAATTTTGTATCTCTACGAGTCAGCTGAGTTAATGGAGTAGCGATTCAATAAAATCTTTCCATGAATCTCTGATAATAACCAGCTAAGCCTAGAAAGCTACGTATTTCGATTACTGACTTAAGTTTCTCTCAACTATGACTCATATCCCAATCTTGGATAACACGTCACAATGGTACCTATCAGTTTACTACCACACAAATATGGCGTCCCCTACGGAGAGTCTGGCTTCGGTGTATTCCACAAAGGAAGTCACCAGATAGAGGCTCGGGTACCAAATTCTAAAGTTGAATTTTTAACTCCTGAAGTTCAATAGGAGCCATTCGATATGAGATTTTAGAAATGGGTTTTGTACCGGGTTCAAAGTCGATACAAAATTCAATATCACACTTTGGGAGTAAGCCAAGAAATTCTTCAAGAAATACATCAGGAAATTTATTAATAATAGAAATATCATTCAAATCTGACGTATTTTTGTTCAAGTCCATAACATGGGCTAAGAAAACTTAACATCCGTTTTTTAATAAACAAATGACTTTATGGCTTGATATGAAAGTGTTTGACTTTAATGGTTTGGTTTCTTGAATTCGAATAACAGGTTGCTTAGGAATATGAAAACTAAAAACCATACGAAAGCAATTAATTTTGGCATGATGAGTAGTTAATCAATCAATCCCTAAAATCACATCTAAAGCAAGTATCTTTAAAGAAATAAGGTCAACAGGTAATGTGATGGTGTTAACTTGGATCAAACAAGATTTATAAACAGTGGATGTAACGAAAGTTTATCCTAACGGAGTTTCAATAGATAAGTCAAAGTCTAATTTTCTCCGGAGTCAAGTTTAAACGTTGAGTATAAGAAGGAGAGATAAATGAATGGGTATAAACGGTATCTAATAAGGTATAAACTTCGTAAGAATTTATAATTAACTAACCCGTGTTAACTTCGTTCGGGTTCCTCGCATTCTGACCAGTCACAACAAACGCTCTTCTAGGAACCATTGACTTTGACTTTTCTGGGACAACCTTTTGAGTTACCATCCCGCTGGACTAGGATCTCGAGTGATATGACCTTCTTTTCCACAATTATAACATACCTTGGAAGGTTGTGAACAGTTTGGGCTTATGTGTCCCTCTTCTCCGCATCTATAACATCTAACTGGCGGTCTTTCTCCTCCTTTAAAATTCGTTGCTGGTGTTGGTGCCGACGTCTTCCCGTCATTGTTGAATCTTCTCTTTTTGAAATTTCCACTTGACTCACCTTTCCTATTATCTTGGCCATGATTACCACCGAAGTGGTTACCAATTCTGGCATGATAATTTCCTCCACGATGGTTATCATTGTTCCGATGACCGTCGCCACCGGTACGATTATCATCGAGTTGTTGGTCATTATTCTTCAGTTGAGCCGACTCATTATCGCGCTCCAATAACTGAGCCCTATTCAAAAAATCTGAATATAAACAAAGTTTATGAGAAATGAGGTATTGACATATTTTGGGTTTCAAACCTCGCAGAAACATTCACGTCATTCTCTCCTCATTATCAACCAAATGAGATGCAAATCGGGACAACTCGACAAACTTAGCTTCGTACTGCGACACGTTCATATTGTTTTGCTCCATCTTGATGAACTCTACCTCCTTCATGTGACGAATACTTTCGAGAAAGTACTTGTTGTTGAACAATTCTTGGAACTTCTCCCAAGACATCTTCAGTGCGGCAGACTGAGTACGCTTTACAGATTCCCACCAATAATCTGCCTTTCCTCGCAACATGAAGGTGGCAAAATGAACCTTTTACTCCTCTGAGCATCTCAAGACATCAAATATTTTAGTGATCTGCTTTATCCACGTCTCTGCCGTAAGCGGTTCTGGCTTTCCCAAAAACTCCGGCGGTCCTAACTCCTTGAACTGCTTAGCGGTGACCATCCATGAG
This sequence comes from Panax japonicus, assembly GCA_020205505.1. Lineage (NCBI taxonomy): Eukaryota > Viridiplantae > Streptophyta > Magnoliopsida > Apiales > Araliaceae > Panax > Panax japonicus. The sequence goes on from CM035094.1 coordinate 62,272,617, forward strand.
TTGCCAGTGTTTCTACCTGCATTTTGAACAGTAGTCTCTCTCGTTTGGTTTTGCATGAATTCTAGAAAGTTCCTAAACATACCATCGTTCGTCATTTGATAGTTGTTATTGTTTACAGGAGGGTTATTGCCTTCCTTGTCCTGGGTACTGATCAGTGGTGACTCAACGATCTCATGTGCTCCATTGCTTATCTCAACATCTTCAGTTGCCATTTTACTGTCACAAAACAATGGTTAATTGACATGTCACATATTATACCTATATTCTGACTGACTAATTAAATAACAAATAAGCTTAGGTATGACACATTAGTGAAGGATTTACTCGTCTCTCCCTCCTAGTTTTATTCCCCGATCTCCGCCAGAGACCATATCCCTAAGCTCTGATACCATCTGTGACGCCCCCAAAATAGGTATACATCACCCATTTTGAGTCGCCAAATACATGGTACAGAAACAACTACAACTTCATTAATACAATTGTCGTGCAAAATACGACAACATATAAACTGTGAGTTTAAATACAAATTTTATCTTCTAGACAATATTCACACTCAAATAAGTCCTCATCACAATTATTGATAAACTATTTTACAAAATAGTGAGGACTACTAAAACAACTGTCTTGAACCATTACTCCACACCCCGACTAGTTCCCGCTATATTCTCGTCTCCTGAGAAGAAAAATGGAACAAAAAGGAAAAGGGTGAGCTCAACTAGCCCAGTAAAGAATATTATGACTAAGATAATGTACAAAAAATTATCCTTAGTATTCAATAGGGAAAAATCTGATAGAATACAATAGATAACAAGTTTTAGATCAACAACTGCAGCGGAAACAACAATTCATTAGAAGAGGTAAGTAGAGAATGAAATCTACTATCATCTATGAATTTAAAAGTCCATCATCGATATTTTATCCCTGTAACATCAATCAATATACATCTTGAATCAAATAGTCATCTTTGCACTACAGACCAAAAATATTCATCAGTCGGTCATGTTCATCTCAACACATGTTCATCTTTGCACTACGGGCCAAAGATATTCATCAAGAAATCATTCATCTTTGCACTACAGGCCAAAGATATTCAGTAATATTATCATTTAGGACTGAGGATGATGAAAAATATATTTTAAAGAAAATAAATCCAGTGAGACAAAATAACAAATAATAAGGATTCATACTTCGGTTTATCCATGTTCAAAAATACTCCATAATAACCAATTTTGAAGTAAAATTCAAAAATAAAGATCAAAACATGGATACAATCAAAGATAGTAACCATAATAGACATCTTGGACAAAAAGAAGAAAATTTTATTTTTCGGTGAATAGTGCCATATTCGTGAATAGTGCCGTATACGTGAATAATACCATATACGTGAATAGTAACCCCGACACAAAAAGTTCCAAATTTGATAAAAATTTCAAACCAATATTTCGGCATAATGATATTGAAGAAAATAATATCATTTAAGAAGAAAATAACATCCCTTACCTCGCAAAGACAGTACTTCTGACTGGAATACTGGATATAGAGCTGAAGGGAACTTGCACCGTATAGCAACACTCAAAGTCATAAAATAATCACAAGAATAGACTCGATAATATAGAGAGAGAAAGAGAGAGAAAACTTGTGTTTTTGGTGTGATTTTCAATTCTAACCTAATCACCCTATTTATAGGAAAATGCTTAGAACACCAAAGTAGAAAATTTAATAAAATATTAATATATATATTATAAATTCATACGCACACAAACTTGGTCCAAAATCAGCTACACAACTCACCAAAAGTCACAAAAACGTTTTTCATGTAAAAATCACTTAAAACTCCAAAAATAATAATAATCAATTAATCTGGAACTTCAATAATTCATAATAAATAGCCCTTTTATCAGAAAAATTCGAATCTCATGTCCTTCCATACGAAATTCAATTCTCTACAACTTTGTAAGTTTAAGTTTTTCCAAATTCCAAACAGAAATTGACCGAAATCTACAAACGGACGATTTTACTAGCTATAATCAAATTTCAGTCAAGAAATGGGGTCCACCGACACACAAAACATGTGTTAATCATTTAATGCAACAAAAATACTCTTTCTCCTCATATACTCATATATCCCACATTGATTGTAAAAATATCACCATTATTATATAATATAATAAAATATTATTTTATCAGAAAAGATAAAATATCAATTTTTAACAATGGTCACTTTAAAAATTTTCTCCATCTATATCCACATAAAATTAATATTTTTCTCATCATATAAATCAATAATTAATTATTCACAAATAATATGAATTATTGATCCGATAATAAAAATACTGTGCAGTGACAATTATTGAAACAACAATAATATAAAATATCAACGTAGCAATTATTGAATCAATAAAATAAAATATTAAACAGTAACTACTGTAATAATTATTGAGCAGTGCCTTTGTTGCCTAATTTTTTTATAGCACTTTACCACGCAAGTATACGCGTTCAATTGTAATATTCAGCAAGCAAGGATATCGTTCCCACGAGGAAATAGACTAATATTTATCAATTACTAACTCTAATGCAATTAATCCTATTTTAAACTACGAAAATTTTGTTTGTGATTTGAAATTTAAACTTAACAAACTAATAATTAAAATCAAAATTTTACAAGAATAACTGCAGATTTAACAGGTTAAGATTACAACTTCCCTTGGTATTTCATTTAAACTAACTTACTTCCCATTTAAAATAAATCAATTAATACGAATTGTTATCCAAGAATGCTTTATGAATATTCACGCACTTCTTCCAAAGACACGTGAACAAATCCTCCTAAATCCAATCTTTAAGTCGCGGAATTACAAGGAACACCCCAGTTAATCAACTCACTATATTCCTATGTGAATCAAGTTAATTAGGGTTTACGCACAAATTCTTTCAATGGATACAAAAGACACATATGTATATTCCTATCCTACACGCTAATCATATTAACCCTATTCAGATTATATGAACAGATGTTATCATATCTAGATCTCAATCTATACTCCATCTTCCAATTTTATATAGATTATCACAGTAATTGTTGGCCAAACAATTAATCAATAAACATAAGATATAATAAACAATTCAATAAAAACCAACTTTCATTCAATGGGAAGCTTGCAATTTAAACTACATACCAAGTTCCGTTGCAATCTTAATTAAAATTTAGTTTATGATAATATTAAAGAAAAACATCATCCAAATTAATAATCCAAACATCCCAGATAGTTACAAAAAATAAAACTAGAGAAGAGAAGAAGAAACTCTGAATTTACTCCAATACTCTCTCTTAGATCTTTAGCCCTTGCAATTCTCCTTCGTGTTTTTCTTCCTTGTTCTCTGTGCAAATCTCTTGAAAAATTAGTTGATACGTCTTTTCCAAAGTCTTCTCCTATTTGTATTGGTCTCAGCCCTCATTCAGATTCCTATTTGGCTTCAAAAACCCACTTGGAAAGTAGAAAAACACATCTTTTTCCGCACAGAAGCGCCTAGGCGCTCAACATAGGCCATTTCCAAGTGCCTAGGCGCTTGACCAGGACCACGTAATTACAAAAATGCCACTCAACTTTAATTTTCATGATTTTTGACCTTTTTCTTCTCTGAAATGACCAATTTGTCCCTCCAGCTCCAACCTACAACAAATAAACACAAAACACATAAAAAGATACTAAAAAACAATAAAAGATAACAATAATTAAGTTTAATAATATCGGATTCATAGGTATAAAACCTACTCATCAAATACCCCCAAACTTAACCAATTGCTTATCCCCAAGCAACACAACACAATGCAATAACTAAATATGCAATGCAAATGCAACTAGATAAATGCTTAAATTCCAGCAGTCAAACAGAACAAAATCTATTCATCAAGCCTCAGAGAAATCACAATAAACATGCTAGTACATCATATCAAGACAGATTAATAATTTCCTCGTCAATCATCAAATCTTAACCTGTTATTATTGATATATATGTGTGTGTGCTTAACATCCTTGCCAACTGATATGATGCTAAATACAACACATAATAAATCTCTTTAAAGGAATCATACAATGTAAACTCACAAAATTCACAAACAAGCTAGATCCAACTAAAAACAAACATCCACCAAATTTAAGAGTCTAATCTAGGATACTTATGCTTTATTGTGCTTTACGGGGGCTTTTTGCTCTTTTCCCGTTTTATTGTTTTTTTTTCATATATATATATATATATATATTTAACCATGACTGTGCAATGTCTCATTCCATTAGGCTAACAGTGCTACCCCTTAGCGAGCTTTCGACCAACGACTCCCAGACCATATAAGACCTTAGGGCGCTAGGTTTTAAGATACCCCTTCGGGCGTACTTGCTCAAGTAACAAAGGCTCCGAAACAAAACTAGCCACAATATTTTTTTTTCTTTTTTTTTCATTTTTTTTTCAAGCTTATATATCCCAAATTTTTCCCCCAAACTTAAGTTTTTGTCTAAATTCAGTCATCTTCGCCTATTCATGCCTTTCATTCATTCAAACTAGCATTATCCTCTAGAAGTCCATTATGTGTCAATTTAAACTCAATCAGTCAACATAGTTGTTTTTACTGTGCTATCCTTATTATATCAGTTTCAAACAGGTAAAGATTCAAGTCATGACAAGAAATCACATCAAAGTTTTAACAGACAATACTATACTTGTCTACTCCATTCCAATCTCATCACTGGCCAAAACAGACTTAAACTATCTAACAGCTGGAAACATGCACATACTTGAATTTTTTTTTTAGGAAATTAAAATGAAAACTACATGAATGCAAACTACATGAACAACTACATGAATGCAAACTACATGAAAAACTATTAACTGAATACTATATGAATGCACTAGATGAATACTACATGCATGAACTGGAGCTGGAAAATTACACCCCCAAACTTAACTGATGCAATGTCCTCATTGTATATAACAAATAAAATTTAAGAAATTAAGCATTGAGGACTTCCCTGAAAAATCGAAGCTTTATTCCTCGTCAGTATCCTCTTCTTATGATTCTTCTTCATCAGCCGGGGGGTATGCAGACAATGGTGGAAATTGGTAGGGAGCGGCAGCTGGATTATCGAACACTTGGTGTGCACAGATTTTGAACACTATTGGTAGGCACTCCCCCAAATTTAATTTTCACCAAATTTGCCAATTACTAAGCACACTATACTTCCAAGGCAATACAAGAAACAATTAAGAGTACCTACACCCACTTGAGCCAACACAATGATAGAAACTAGCTTCAAAGTACTAACATAGCTATTATCCAAGTGAATCCAAATAATTTGTAATAAAATCTTGTGTACTTACTTGGTTACAGCCAAATATGATGTTTCAATCAAAGTGGATGAGCAATTTGAGCTTTGAACCCTTATTTTAGATAGATGTGGCTTGAATGTAAGTTGGTTGTTGTGGCTAGATTAGATGAGGGTTGAGAGTTATGGGAGTTAGAGTTGGAGTAAGAGAGAAAGAATGTGTTTGATTTGGGATTGGAGAAGTTTAGCCTGAATTGGGGCTTTTTTTTTGTTGGAGCGCCTAGGCGCTTGAATTTGCACTGTCTGGAGCGCCTAGGCGCTTGGTTACAGAAAGTCTTAAAAACTTGGAGCGCTTAGGCGCTTGATCTTGTCTTGTCTGGAGCGCCTAGGCGCTTGGCCAGTGTACATTGCTTATTTTGGTGTTTTATGCTTCTTGTATGCCATACCTTCAATAACTTGTTTCCTTCCACACCAAAATTTGCGAAAATGATTAGAAATTTGAGATTTTGACGAGTGGACATTCATCTTATTAAGATCATAAATGCTTGGCATCCTTTCCTGCAATAAATTGAATATCTGTTAGAGAACGAGGGATGCAACAAATCCTAAACTATAAAAGTTTAACCACTAAATAAACTAACAGTAAAGTAAATTAATAAAAGTAAAAATAGAAAATAACAATAAAAATTCCTGGGTTGCCTCCCAGTTAGATCTTGGTTTATAGTCTTCAGCCCGACTTTCTTCTCTTTCTCTATCCAATTCCCCTTCGAAAATTGAGGAACCCTCCATCCATTAGTAATAACGTAACTTTCAAGACTTTGCCATCAGTAAGGGTTATTGATTCAAATTCACCTAGCTTGTTCTTTATAGGTAGATTCTCTTTTACAACCTTCAAATAACTAGGCATTTTCCTAGTTGTATCTATGAACGAATTTTTACGTTGAAGCTTTTTTAGAACAACTGGTTCTTCATCTCTCTTCCCATTCTTTTTACACCATGGCACCAATTTTAAGCTAGCTTTCATATCATAAATACCTTTATCGAAAAAATGACTACCAATTGGACACATGATTGCAAATCTAACCGGATCCTTAAACTTTGGTGGAGAAGATATACGGGGCACTATCAAAATCGGTTCATCTATGTTAGAACTCAAGGCTAGATCTTTGGCGACCTTCTTTTCCTGCTCCCCACTTGTCTCCTCCCTTTCCACATCCTTTTCTTTTGGAACATCCGATTCCAGATTTAGCGTGGGCAATCCATCAGTCTCGGGAACCATGTTGCTTGACACTTCACCTTGAGGGCGATTGATGATGGCGTTGAAAAGTTGTCCCAGCTGGTTCTCAAGATTTCGAATCAACATCTCCTGACTATTCGTCTGGTCCTCAATCAAAACCATGAACTTGTAAATAAGTCCTTCTAAGCTTAAAATCCTTTTTTCTTCATGATTAGGGAGTTGAACTTGTAATTCAGGAGTGTATGATTGGCATGGAGAAAAGGGTTGGGCTAGATTGTCATCGATCCATGAAAGATTTAGTGGATTCCCCCACTCATGATGATAATTACTAGAATAATCATAATTGTTGGGATAATCGCTGAAGTTACCTGTGACAACCCGAGAATTTGGGCAATTTATTAAAATCTTAAATGATTGAATTAAGGTCAAATAATAGACCTAGACAGAAAATAAGTGTATGCGTTTAATGTTATTGGGATTGAATTTTGAGAATTTCAAAATTCGGTGAAGGATATAGGTGAATTATTCAGGATTAAGGATTTATGTGAATATGTTTTGTGTTTATGGTTAATGATGTGTTCAGTATGTGGTTAAGGGTCATGGGTTGATCAGATAAATTATATCTGTGTTAAACCCTAATTATATTTTAAGAACGACAACGTTCAGTTAGAAAACCCTACCGTCTAATAAGAAACCCTAGTAATCGGTCCTGAAAACCCTAGTTTCAGTTTCGGGAAATTCAAAACCCTATTTCGGTGAATGGAACCCTAGATTGGGAATGCAATGTTATGAACAAGGTTAAACGTCAATAATTGTAATTAATTAGGGAAAACCCTAATGAATTGTTTAAAATCTTAATTGATTATTTGGAAACCCTAATACCAGATCTGAAAACCCTAAATTCAGATGCTGATAAAATGAAACCCTAATCTGGGTATATAACGGAGAATTTTAATGCTTAAGTGCTATTAATTAAGTCCAATTAGGGTAAAGGCTAATTAATTAAAAATCCTAATTTCAAATTTTTGGAACCCTAATTGTTCCGTCAAAAACCCTAATTATTCAATGGTGGAATTTAATTGCTAAAATTAGCAATGCTAATTAGGAAATCCTAATCCTAATTATTTTAAATTATGAGTAATTAGAAAACCTAATCTAATTACGAATATTTAATTTCTAAAATTAGAAAATTATTTTCTATTAGAAACCCTAATTTGTGGGTTATAAACCCTAATCTGTGATTTTGACCTTAATTGCTTAATTAGTCTTGGTAATTATGAAATGCTAATCCTAATTAACAAGAATGAATTTATGATTAAGGAATTTTAATATAATTATTAAATATTAATTATAAGTTAAAAATGTTAATTTTCTATTTTTATATCCGAAATTCAAAAATGTAGAAATTAAATTTTTACAAAGTTAAGGGTTAAAACCTAAACCCTAAATTGTCCAAACCTAAACCCTAAGGGTTTCATCAAATGCAAAATCCTAGAAAAAATGAAAAAGACAAAAATGCCCCTTTTTGTGTATTAATTTAGTAGCTTGCAAATCTTGACCAAATCATTGGTTGGTGACCAACCCTAACCCTAACCTAGCCCTAGCATTTGACAATATCCAGCAAGCTCAGTCATTTGTCAGCCACATGCAATGAATCAAACTTTTTATAAGATTTAAAGAGAGAGAAAAGTTACTTCTCTATCTCATTTTTTTCCTAACCTTTCCTCTCTCAATCGTGTATAAGGGTAAGAGTGAGTAAGAAACAAAGAAATTTCAGCTTTTGACATGTGCAAGATCAGATCTAAGGACCAGAATTAAAAATCAAATCTCAAAAGAAGGTATAAACCCTAAAATTCGAAATCTCATGATTTGTTGTTAAATGTTGTTGTTTGTTGGTTAAATATGTGTAATAGGGTGTCATTTAGTGATCTGGGTTGTCAAAACCCAGATCCATAACAACAAAATGCTCGGATCTATTTTTTTTTAAAATCTGGAAAAATGGGAAAATAGTGGGCTGACAGCCATATGTCAGGGCCCATAGATCGTTGTATGTTTTTGATCTGTTAAGTTTTAAGTTATATATGTGTTCTATGTAATATTGACTGTGCTCTGAAACAAGAAACACGACCCGATCATGAATGGACTAAGAGATATGACCGGTCAAAGACCGTTGACCGTTCACGGAATCTGGTTTCTGGGTAACCCAGAAACCCAGATCTTGTCTGACAATCAATTCGCAGGGTCTTGATTTTGCTGTGTATTAGTAGTTAGGCCATGTTGTTGGTAGATCTTTGTAGCCGGACATGAATACTACATGTTAAAGTCACCAGATCCTTTAGATCATAACTGTAGTGGAAGAAAATTACGGTCAAAGTAGCTTTGACCAACTGTCCGGATGAATTTCTGGAAAACCCAGAATTCACCAAGAACAGTTTCTGACCCCTTGTTTGACCGATCTAGATCGTACTGTTTTGATGTTGATATGTTGATCTGATGTAATAGAAATGTACAATGACATATGTTCTACAATATAGAACCAATAGATCACAACAACCGACCCCATAAGGCAAAGATTTAAAGGCTCAAAGTAGTGACCACGGACAGTTTTTCATTTTCTGGGTAACCCAGAAAATGAAGAACACGCCTGACAGGATTTTTAGAGGCTGATATCTTTCTGTTATGATGTAGTATTGTCATGAAACTTGATTCTAGTTAAAGTGCTACACGTATACTTCAATAACAAAACAATTTACCAGTCCAGAAGCAACTAGATCATAGAGTAAAAATCGGTCAAAGTAGTAACCTTGTAACTGCGTATGAAGGTCTGAAGAACACCAAGAATATCTATAGCGACGGTTCTGTCGCTATAGGGCCCTTTAACGACAGTTTATTTCTTATTTTTCCAGAAATTAATTTAAAATTAGAAAAAAATAGTTTTTAATTATTAAAAATACAAAATAAATTATGAAAAATTATTTTAAAGTCTGAAAAATAGTTTTTAACTATTTTGAGTATATTTTGAAAATATTTAATATTTTTGGAATATAAATGGTATTTATTTATTTAATTATAATATTAAATAAATTATTTAAAAATGGTTTTAATTCATGAAAAATCATGAAAAATAATGTTATGATAAAAGAAAATATTTTAAGTTATTTTTGATGACTTTTAATATTTTGTGAGGAAATTCATTCATTAATTAATATTAATGATAAATAGTTTATTTAATAGATATACTAAATAAATTAAGGAAAAATGGAATTAATGTTTTAAAAATCATATTAAAATGATTTAAGTGTTAGAAAAATATTTTAAGTTATAAAATATAACTTTTGATATTTTGGCATGAAAATATTAATATTTTAATATTAATATTAATTACCGGATAATGGATTTAAAGGTTTAAAAATCATATTAATATGATTTTAAGGTATTAAAAATACTTTGATATATTATAATGATATTATAATATTGTGTAATGATTTTCATTAATATTTTATATCAAATAAATATTAATGATTAAGGTATTATGTGGTATTTAATTTATTTAAATACGGTTTTAAGGATTGAATAATGGTGATAAATGGTAATAATTATCCGAAAATTATTACGAGCCTAGGAAAAATATTTTGTCTGATAAGAAATTATATGTGATAATGGTTAAGTAGTTAGACAGAGTTTAATTGAACTTAAACTCGATTTTTGTCCGACTAGACCGTCAGGATGATAGAATTATGTCGGTTTCAAGTCAGACTGAAATAGTTTGACTTGATACTAAGTCTTATGTGTTGTAAAGACTAATAGGGTTATGTGGTAATGTGTTTAGGTTATTCTGTGTGTATAATAGTATTATACTGTGATGATATTATTCTAATATTGGAGATCTATATTATTAATATTAGGTCTTCGGATAACGCGTTATTAAATTGCGTGCGGTAATCAACGGTTCAGGCAAGTTTTCTTGTACTTAACTCTAATAAGAGTAGTTTATTCAAGCTTATGGTTAATCATTGCTGATTGCCATGAAAATTATACTCTGTACATCTTGCATGTATAAGTCAGGTATGAAAGGCTGATCACCTTCATTACCAGTTGGTTCAGAAATGTTTGTTCATGTATAAAACTTGTTCAGTCAAAAGTTTGTTCGTAATAATTCTCAACTATATTGATGAATTATAGTCAGCTTATTATTCATACTCTTCAGTCATGATATATTGTTATATTGTTGTATATAAACTTGCTGGGAAACTTGTATGCTCACCCTTGCTATATCATGATAAAATATTGCATATAAGGCGAACGTATTCGGATACAGGAAAAGGTTAAAGTCAAGTTCTACTTGGGTTAAAAATGCGGCTAGTTTGTAAATAGCGTATTTGATAAATATTGTTGTATAATAGATATTATATGAATGGTGTTTAAGTTAAGGTTACTCGACTTGGGTAAAATAGTGTGTAATGTATTGTATAAACAATTTATGTTTATATCTTCCGCAAATAGTGATAGTATTAGCGTACCAGATCTGCGGCGATTCGGGGCCCGGATTCGAGGATGCTACAGTTGGTATCAGAGCTGTTGGTTATGATGCTTAGGTAGGAATACCTGAGACCAATAACCGCAGTGCTTAGGATAAGACCAACTCACATAGAGTTAGTTGGTCGGTAAGAATCAAAGATGAATCTCGGCGGGTGTAAAGCACAGAGTTCCCTAAATCTGATAATAAAGTTGAACAGTAATGGTGAATAGATCGAGTCTAAAAGACTGAAAGTGCAGGGATAGGAGGTCGTAAAATAAAACGATCATAGTAAATGGAATTGAATCGTAATATATACGATAAGATCACCCTGTGATCTGATAAAGGTTATGATATGGGAAATGAATCAATCTAATGATTGAAAAGTTTACAGCAAGATGCTGTGTGAAAGTTGTACTATGAAATGGTACTATGAAAACTTATAAAAGAGTTATAGATTATGAATACGAATTGAATTCGTATTAAAAAAGGGGGTTAAGGTTAGGTGGGGATTTCAATGAGGACTCGTGGCAGCAACTGAGTTATATGATTCATTGTATGGGCGGGGAATTGTACTACTTAGTTGGTGGCATTGGTAATAGTTGAAATGTTGTGTCACGCTAGTTGTTATATATAGATAAATAGGTCATAGGTAGACAATATAGGATAAGTACGAGTTCTTAGAACTCATACTTATGTGACATTCTTGACGCATAGTTATATGAAATGTTTATGAGCCCTTAGCAAACGGACGCCAAAGGTCAGACTAGGGTAAGTTCGTAAACTCATATAATTGTGGTCAGGTTATGAACTCATAAGTGTGGTTTTATGAATTGGGTATAGTTGTGTGTGAATGGAGTGTTAAGGATTATAGGAACAGATAGATTGTTAAGCAAATGATCATTAGTGGAGACTTAGGTTTTCCTAAACTCCTAGCTATGCTAAACTTCGAAATGATTGACATCAAGCTAAATACGCACTATGTGCCTTTTAAAAAAAAATGTAGACTCGTAACCATTTTTGAAACGGTTTAAAGTACAGTCTATGCTACTTATTTTGGCTAGACGCAAATGATTTGAAATATCAAAAATTGTTTTTATTTATCACTTATGTACCATGTAACCTGGTGCAGAGATGATAAAAATGATGGAGTCATCAATGCATTATTACTTAGTATGAATTTGACCTGAAGTCACTATTCTACTATGGTATGTTGTAGTATGATAAAATCACCAATGACGGAATCCTCAACGGACTGTTAATACAGTGCGGCATCATGACGTCATTTTCGAAAATGTTTTTAAAAAAAATTTAATTTGCCAACGGGGTTTGGCTACACCTAAATAATTCGATTGAATTGAATTATTGATATGAGTCTATGCTATTCGATTCAGCTAGACTAATGTTATAAAAACTCCAAGTGTTTATTGAAAGAATTTCCCGAACCAAATTGTTTTGGTGCGGAATCCAATGATAAGACTGAGGTGAACGATAATGTTTGGATAAATAATCCAATCTAATAGCGTAAATATCCGCTACAAATGACTAATACGTTATGCATGACGTAACTGTACAATGAGATGATCACCTAAAGTACTAATAATGGTAGTTTACCTTCTTTGTGATTGTAAACAGACCAAGTAATGTATTATTTTGCGGTATGATCACTACCGTTAAAAAACTAAATGTGTTAATGGTCTAGATGACCCCTCAGCACAATTTTAAAACTTTTACTCTGGTGAGAGGTGTATTGGGTGGCATGTAATAATGTTTGTGAAGGGTATATGTGTGAATGGTGTAATGTATAAGGTTCATGTGTGAATGGTGTAAGGTGTAAGGCGAATTTCGGGGACGAAATTCTTATAAGGAGGGGTGAATGTGACAACCCGAGAATTTGGGCAATTTATTAAAATCTTAAATGATTGAATTAAGGTCAAATAATAGACCTAGACAGAAAATAAGTGTATGCGTTTAATGTTATTGGGATTGAATTTTGAGAATTTCAAAATTCGGTGAAGGATATAGGTGAATTATTCAGGATTAAGGATTTATGTGAATATGTTTTGTGTTTATGGTTAATGATGTGTTCATTATGTGGTTAAGGGTCGTGGGTTGATCAGATAAATTACATCTGTGTTAAACCCTAATTATATTTTAAGAACGACAACGTTCAGTTAGAAAACCCTAACGTCTAATAAGAAACCCTAGTAATCGGTCCTGGAAACCCTAGTTTCAGTTCCGGGAAATCTGATACCCTAATTCGGTGAATGGAACCCTAGATTGGGAATGCAATGTTATGAACAAGGTTAAACGTCAATAATTGTAATTAATTAGGGAAAACCCTAATGAATTGTTTAAAATCTTAATTGATTATTTGGAAACCCTAATACCAGATCTGAAAACCTTAAATTCAGATGCTGATAAAATGAAACCCTAATCTGGGTATATAACAGAGAATTTTAATGCTTAAGTGCTATTAATTAAGTCCAATTAGGGTAAAGGCTAATTAATTAACAAACCCTAATTTTAAATTTTTAGAACCCTAATTGTTCCGTCAGAAACCCTAATTATTCAGTGGTGGAATTTAATTGCTAAAATTAGCAATGCTAATTAGGAAATCCTAATCCTAATTATTTTAAATCATGAGTAATTAGAAAACCTAATCTAATTACGAATATTTAATTTCTAAAATTAGAAAATTATTTTCAATTAGAAACCCTAATTTGTGGGTTATAAACCCTAATCTGTGATTTTGACCCTAATTGCTTAATTAGTGGTGGTAATTATGAAATGCTAATCCTAATTAACAAGAATGAATTTATGATTAAGGAATTTTAATATAATTATTAAATACTAATTATAAGTTAAAAATGTTAATTTTCTATTTTTATATCCGAAATTTGGAAATGTAGAAATTAAATTTTTACAAAGTTAAGGGTTAAAACCTAAACCCTAAATTGTCCAAACCCTAAACCCTAAGGGTTTCATCAAATGCAAAATCCTTGAAAAAATGGAAAAGACAAAAATGCCCCTTTTTGTGTATTAATTTAGTAGCTTGCAAATCTTGACCAAATCATTGGTTGGTGACCAACCCTAACCCTAACCTAGCCCTAGCAATTGACAATATCCAGCAAGCTCAGTCATTTGTCAGCCACATGCAATGAATCAAGCTTTTTATAAGATTTAAAGAGAGAGAAAAGTTACTTCTCTATCTCATTTTTTTTCCAACCTTTCCTCTCTCAAGAATTTCGTGTATAAGGGTAAGAGTGAGTAAGAAACAAAGAAATTTCAGCTTTTGACATGTGCAAGATCAGATCTAAGGACCAGAATTAAAAATCAAATCTCAAAAGAAGGTATAAACCCTAAAATTTGAAATCTCATGATTTGTTGTTAAATGTTGTTGTTTGTTGGTTAAATATGTGTAATAGGGTGTCATTTAGTGATCTGGGTTGTCAAAACCAAGATCCATAACAGCAAAAATGCTCGGATCTATTTTTTTTTGAAATCTGGAAGAATGGGAAAATAGTGGGCTGATAGCCATATGTCAGGGCCCATAGATCGTTGTATGTTTTTGATCTGTTAAGTTTTAAGTTATATATGTGTTCTATGTAATATTGATTGTGCTCTGAAACAAGAAACACGACCCGATCATGAATGGACTAAGAGATATGACCGGTCAAAGACCGTTGACCGTTCACGGAATCTGGTTTCTGGGTAACCTAGAAACCCAGATCTTGTCTGATAATCAATTCGCAGGGTCTTGATTTTGCTGTGTATTAGTAGTTAGGCCATGTTGTTGGTAGATCTTTGTAGCCGGACATGAATACTACATGTTAAAGTCACCAGATCCTTTAGATCATAACTGGAGTGGAAGAAAATTACGGTCAAAGTAGCTTTGACCAACTGTCCGGATGAATTTCCGGAAAACCCAGAATTCACCAAGAACAGTTTTTGACCCCTTGTTTGACCGATCTAGATCGTACTGTTTTGATGTTGATATGTTGATCTGATGTAATAGAAATGTACAATGACATATGTTTTACAAGATAGAACCAATAGATCACAACAACCGACCCCATAAGGCAAAGATTTAAAGGCTCAAAGTAGTGACCACGGACTGTTCTTCATTTTCTGGGTAACCCAGAAAATGAAGAACACGCCTGACAGGATTTTTAGAGGCTGATATCTTTCTGTTATGATGTAGTATTGTCATGAAACTTGATTCTAGTTGAAGTGCTACACGTATACTTCAATAACAAAACAATTTACCAGTCCAGAAGCAACTAGATCATAGAGTAAAAATCGGTCAAAGTAGTAACCTTGTAACTGCTTATGAAGGTCTGAAGAACACCAAGAACACCTATAGCGACGATTCTGTCGCTATAGGGCCCTTTAGCGACAGTTTATTTCTTATTTTTCTGGAAATTAATTTAAAATTAGAAAAAAAATGGTTTTTAATTATTAAAAATACAAAATAAATTATGAAAAATTATTTTAAAGTCTGAAAAATAGTTTTTAACTATTTTGAGTATATTTTGAAAATATTTAATATTTTTGGAATATAAATGTTATTTATTTATTTAATTATAATATTTAATAAATTATTTAAAAATGGTTTTAATTCATGAAAAATCATGAAAAATAATGTTATGATAAAAGAAAATATTTTAAGTTATTTTTGAAGACTTTTAATATTTTGTGAGGAAATTCATTAATTAATTAATATTAATGATAAATAGTTTATTTAATAGATATATTAAATAAATTAAGGAAAATGGAATTAATGTTTTAAAAATCATATTAAAATGATTTAAGTGTTAGAAAAATATTTTAAGTTATAAAATATAATATTTGATATTTTGGCATGAAAATATTAATATTTTAATATTAATATTAATTACCGGATAATGGATTTAAAGGTTTAAAAATCATATTAATATGATTTTAAGGTATTAAAAATACTTTGATATATTATAATGATATTATAATATTATGTAATGATTTTCATTAATATTTTATATCAAATAAATATTAATAATTAAGGTATTATGTGGTATTTAATTCATTTAAATATAGTTTTAAGGATTGAATAATGGTGATAAATGGTAATAATTATCCGAAAATTATTACGAGCCTAGGAAAAATGTTTTGTCTGATAAAAAATTATCTGTGATAATGGTTAAGTAGTTAGACAGAGTTTAATTGAACTTAAACTCGATTTTTGTCCGACTAGACCGTCGGGATGATAGAATTATGTCGGTTTCAAGTCAGACTGAAATAGTTTGACTTAATACTAAGTCTTATGTGTTGTAAAGACTAATAGTGTTATGTGGTAATGTGTTTAGGTTATTCTGTGTGTATAAATATAATAGTATTATACTGTGATGATATTATTCTAATATTGGAGATCTATATTATTAATATTAGGTCTTCGGATAATGCGTTATTAAATTGTGTGCAGTAATCAACGGTTAAGGCAAGTTTTCTTGTACTTAACTCTAATAAGAGTAGTTTATTCAAGCTTATGGTTAATCATTGCTGATTGCCATGAAAATTGTACTCTGTACATCTTGCATGTATAAATCAGGTATGAAAGGCTGATCACCTTCATTACCAGTTGGTTCAGAAATGTTTGTTCATGTATAAAACTTGTTCAGTCAAAAGTTTGTTCGTAATAATTCTCAACTATATTGATGAATTATAGTCAGCTTATTATTCATACTCTTCAGTCATGATATATTGTTATATTGTTGTATATAAACTTGCTGGGCAACTTGTATGCTCACCCTTGCTATATCATGATAAAATATTGCGGATAAGGAGAACGTATTCGGATACAGGAAAAGGTTAAAGTCAAGTTCTACTTGGGTTAAAAATGCGGCTAGTTTGTAAATAGCGTATTTGATAAATATTGTTGTATAATAGATATTATATGAATGGTGTTTAAGTTAAGGTTACTCGACTTGGGTAAAATAGTGTGTAATGTATTGTATAAACAATTTATGTTTATATCTTTCGCAAATAGTGATAGTATTAGCGTACCTGATCCGCGGCGATTCGGGGCCCGGATTCGGGGATGCTACATTACCACTATATTGTAACGACTCGAAACTGATGGTGCATTGATGACTCGGATGGTTTCCACCATAATACTCACATACCACCGCTACACTTTGAATAACTTGTGCTGATAAAGCATCAATCTTCCTTGAAAGTGTCCCAAATTGTGCTGACAATTCATCGAGTCCATAATTCTTTGCCTCCCTTGGCCGAGTCATTCTCGAATATAACCAATGATAGTCATAGTTGTTCATGGTGCCTGAAAAGGAATTAGACTAGAGACAAAATAAAATAAAATAAAATAAATGTTTAAATTAAGATTAATTTCATTGAATTTAATAATGACAAAATATTAAACTAATTTCCCCGGCAACGGCGCCAAAAACTTGTTGCCTAATTTTTTTATAGCACTTTACCACGCAAGTATACGCGTTCAATTGTAATATTCAGCAAGTAAGGATAACGTTCCCACGAGGAAATAGACTAATATTTATCAATTACTAACTCTAATGCAATTAATCCTATTTTAAACTACGAAAATTTTGTTTGTGATTTGAAATTTAAACTTAACAAACTAATAATTAAAATCAAAATTTCACAAGAATAACTGCAGATTTAACAGGTTAAGATTATAACTTCCCTTGGTATTTCATTTAAACTAACTTACTTCCCATTTAAAATAAATCAATTAATATGAATTTTTATCCAAGAATGCTTTATGAATATTCACGCACTTCTTCCAAAGACACGTGAACAAATCCTCCTAAATCCGATCTTTAAGTCGCGGAATTACAAGGAACACCCAAGTTAATCAACTCACTATATTATTATGTGAATCAAGTTAATTAGGGTTTACGCACAAATTCTTTCAATGGATACAAAAGACACATATGTATATTCTTATCCTACACGCTAATCATATTAACCCTATTCAGATTATATGAACAGGTGTTATCATATCCAGATCTCAATCTATACTCCATCTTCCAATTTTATATAGATTATCACAGTAATTGTTGGCCAAACAAATAATCAATAAATATAAGATATAATAAACAATTCAATAAAAACCAACTTTCATTCAATGGGAAGCTTGCAATTTAAACTACATACCAAGTTCCGTTGCAATCTTAATTAAAATTTAGTTCATGATAATATTAAAGAAAAACATCATCTAAATTAATAATCTAAACATCCCAGATAGTCACAAAAAATAAAACTAGAGAAGAGAAGAAGAAACTCTGAATTTGCTCCAATACTCTCTCTTAGATCTTTAGCCCTTGCAATTCTCCTTCGTGTTTTTCTTCCTTGTTCTCTGTGCAAATCTCTTGAAAAATTAGTTGATACGTCTTTTCCAAAGTCTTCTCCTATTTGTATTGGTCTCAGCCCTCATTCAGATTCCTATTTGGCTTCAAAAACCCACTTGGCAGTAGAAAAACGCATCTTTTTCCGCACAGGAGCGCCTAGGCGCTCAACATAGGCCATTTCCAAGCGCCTAGGTGCTTGACCAGGATCACGTAATTACAAAAATGCCATTCAGCTTTAATTTTCATGATTTTTGACCTTTTTCTTCTCCGAAATGACCAATTTGTCCCTCCAGCTCCAACCTACAACAAATAAATACAAAACACATAAAAAGATACTAAAAAATAATAAAAGATAACAATAATTAAGTTTAATAATATCGGATTCATAGGTATAAAACCTACTCATCAGCCTTCTTACGTAAGAATCAATAATTGG
Organism: Panax japonicus; assembly: GCA_020205505.1. NCBI lineage: Eukaryota > Viridiplantae > Streptophyta > Magnoliopsida > Apiales > Araliaceae > Panax > Panax japonicus. The sequence continues at coordinate 62,291,491 of CM035094.1, forward strand.
TGCAATACCGGGTGCTACTGTGCAACAACGCGTATTACTGTGTTTTAACCACCGGGTATTCCAATAGTATTAACGGTAACAACTACGCCGTTATTTATAAACAACTTAAACTTGTCGTTTTCTTCATCCAATCGCTTTCCGTTATGGGGCCCACAAAAGGCTGCGCCATCGTACGAATATTCTCCGACAGCAAGAATATTCCACGACCAAACGAATATTCCCCGACAACAAATATTTTATAACCACTTGCTTATTTAAAAATATTTGCGCATTTTACCCATAAATAACCACATTAATCAACTCAACCCTTACTATTTCAAAATAATAAATAGAGGAAATTTAATTTCATTAATAATAAATTGGGGTCTTACATTAGGTATTCCTTAGCGAGCCACGTTCAGTGAACTTATTCTCTAATAAGAACCTACATACTTGCTTTAGTGTCTCCACAAAAATGATCATGAGATCAATTATCCTCATCCAATGAGCAGGCAACGTATGTACCAATCTATCCGGATTCACTTATCCGCAATTTAGTAATCCAACGATTGAGAACTATTTTAGTTTTAAGCTTTCTAAGAATTTAGATCTCATTAGAATGATCATCATCATTATTCTAAAATCATTGCTTAAAACTATCGGTTTATCACATATTATAAAATAACATCATGTAGATAATTAAAAGTCTTTAATAAATTAATATTTTTTAGTAATAAATGAATAAGATTGTTAAAAAGTATATGCTTTATCATCAAACATGATTGGCTTGTGTGCATACTACTTTCAATCTCCCACTTGCACTAAAGCCAATCGCAATGGTATCTCATACCGTTCTTCTTTAAGTGACGATTATCCTGTTGTTGGATAAGCTTTAGTTAATGGATATGTAATATTGTTCTTGAGAGTCCACTATCTCTATAGTGATTTACCATCTTTCAATGATTCTGATAATCAAATGAAAGTGCCACAACACATGTTTAGATCCAAGATGAGACTTAGGAACTATTCCTAGTTCTATAATGAACTTTTCATCTAAACAATCAACTTGTAGCTTCATTTATAGCTATATATTTTGTCTTTATCACTAAATTAGCAACTCTTTGCTGTTTGAAACCTTTCTAATTCACCGCACCACCGTTCAAGGTAACGTTTTTACCTTAAAGTGGATTTTTTGTCGTCTTGGTCTACCTGAAAAAACTTGAGTCTGTTAAGCCCTCTAGTTTTAATTTAGACCCACCATAAATTTTAATCACATCCTTAGTGTCGGTTAAGTACTTTAAGATATTTTTTATTGTCTTACAGTGATCTTCTTTAGAATATGATCGATCATCATCAGGTCTCATATATTTCATTGTATACATGATTGTCACTCATGCGATCTCTCTTTTACGAGTCTATGGGGACTATTAAGAGAGATACACTCCATGGCTCATCAACATGAGACATCTCTTGGAGTTTGTCATGCTAAAAAACTTTAACATCAAATAAATATACGTTCCTTGGGTTAAGCTGAGCATCCTTTAAATCTATCTATATAGATTTTATCCCCAATTACGATACTCTTCCCAAATCATTCATGGAGAAATGTTTAGACAACTTTATCTTTATTGATTATAACATTGGCATGTCATTCCTTATCCGCAGTATATCAATATATAATACTAGGAATGTCATGACTCTCCCACTGACCCTTTTGTACACACTAGGTTCATTCTTGTTTTTGATAAAATCAAACTCTTTTGATTGTTTCATGAAAACGAATGTTCAATTTTTGAGAAATTTGCTTCAATCCATTTCTCTGAGTGACTACAACTCTTACCTCATCGTATGTAACTGGATCTTCATCTTCTATGATGTGTACCTCATTATCATCATTTATGATGAATCCATACCTCCTAAGTATCTTCGGTACTATTCCAGATTTACGATTCGGTTGTGGTACAATAGGTTTATCTACAGGTTCCTCTTATTTGACTTATAGTGTTTTATGGTTCTTGAACTCTTCAAGATCTATTATCCTCTCACTAGCCCCTTTAATGATAAACACCTTTATCTTAGAAGATAGCATGTTTCGCAACAAACACCTTTTGCTAAGTAGGATTATAGAACATATATCCTAAACTTACTTTAGGATGTCCCACAAATCTGTACTTGTCAAATTTTGTCCCAAGCTTATCCTTTTGAAACCTTTTCACATAAGTTGGACAACCCCTTATCTTAACATACTTAAGATTAGGAATTCTCCATGTTCATAACTTTTATGGAGTCTTGGGGCCGTATTTTGAGGTTACCTTTTTCGTAGATATACAACCATTTCTAGGGCATGACCCCATAAGGATACTGGAATGTCGGTAAAATAATTATGGACCGTACCATGTCTAACAAGGTACAATTTTTTCTTTCAGATACATTAATCAATTATTGTGTATCAGGAGGCGTCCATTATGAGAAAACCATTTTGAGATGATCTAGAAACTTATTGCACAAGTATTTATTCCTTGATCTAATCAAAGAATCTTAATACATTTCAAATTAGTTTCACTTCTGAATTCTTTGAACCTTTCAAATAATTCACACCTGTATTTCAGTAAATACACACATTCAACTCTTTGAATGACCATCTCATTTTCTTATACTAATTTGTTCAATTTACAATTTTTTTTACATAAGTCAAGTAGACAAAATCCATTAAGTAATATTCCAGTTCTATACAAAATATTATTATTATAAATAGAACAACAATTGTTCTTAAATATAATACCAAATATTTCGTTGTCCAACAATAAAATGGAAATAATGTTTCTAACGAGAACTGGAATACAATAACAACTTATTAACTTAATAGACTTGCCCGTAGGTAATGCTAAACAATAAGTTCATATGGCTAATGCGACAACCTTTGCTTCATTTTCCACACATAGGATTATTTATCTTTGTTTGGCTTTCTACTTCTGTTTGGCCCCTTCATAAATCTATATTTATGATAACCAAAGCCGGTATCCAATACCCAAGTAGAACCTTGACTTTAAGACAAAATTATTTCAATCATAAACAAAACTGTATTGTAACTGAAACTTCACTAAGCTTATTTGGTTAGCCTCTGCAAGATGCTTCTCGCAGTTTCTTTCTAGTGTCCAGGCTTATTGCAGTTGAAGCAAACTCCTTTGCTATCCTTATCAGTTTTGTTCTTATTATCCTTTGTTTTTAGCCTTTTTATATACCTTCTTTGAATCGTTCTTCTTTTCAAAAGATCCTGTTGGGAGAATGCATATTATGATTTGATGTTTTAAATGTATATGTTCATGATTAGTTGTAAGGTCCTTAAATGAATATATGTACAAGGACTTAGTGATAGATCAAAATTGTTAGGTTGATCTAAGCTTTCAATGTGTACCATTCTGATAAAGAATGTATAGATAGAAAGATCAAAACTGTTAGGTTGATCTTAAGATGTAATAAATTAGTCTTGAAGAAATCGTAGTGCATCCATCTGATCAACATTGCAGAAGTCAAGGCAGAAAATGTAGAGCCTAAAGATCGTAGTGTGCCTGTCTTGAAGGGGACTCTTCGAAAATCGTAGAGTGGTCCCAACATTTTCTGAGCCAAATCTACGATCGCAGTATGCTGAAGGAAACATGAAGTTTTACAAGTCAACGATCGTAGTGTGCTCTCGGGAACGTAGAGTCAACAACACGAGCAAGAGAAGATCATAGTGTGCGAAGGATGAAGGGAAATCATAGTGATCTCGAACTAATAGCTTCATAGTATGCAAAGATGTCAAAGACACTACGATCTAAATCGTAGAACACCACGATCCAAATCGTAGAACATCATCTGTCTCATGTCAGAATACGTCGAGCCTCATGATCTGTGTTTTCAACAAGTGAGGAATGGATCCCAGATGCTGTAGTGCTCATCAGTCCCAGAATATATGAAATATCCTTAGTATGCAACAAAGAAGCGTAGTGAAGAAGCTAAGGATAGTACCATGGGTAAGAGGGACAAAATACCTTTTCAGGTGGTAGGTGAGAAAGCAGCCTGCAGTGTCAGTGGGCCAGAATGCAGAATTTAGAAGATGTGCAGAAATGTCTCCATCACAGTGCAGAAAGTTCAGATGCATTTAATGCCACAACGGATGGATCCAACGGATATTTTTCAACATCACATATATACAAATCAGACAGATGAGAGAGAAATAAGCAAGCATTAATCAAACAACGTGAACATCTCACTCAAGTTCAACTCTACGATATGAGATATTGCAAAGCTTGCTCAGCTACTCAGTTCTTAACGAACCAGTGCTTACACAGCAACTGAGTAGCAACCATCAAGAACTTAACAACTATCAATCAACTGGAGAAGATTACCAAGTCTGCTGGACTTGAAGAGTTCGTAGTGAACTGTAAGAAAGCCAAGTCTGTTGGACTTGAAGAGTTCAAGAGTGAACTAGAGAAGTTCCTAGACTGCTGGTCTAGAAGGAATCTGTGTGATTCAGAAGATTGTAAAAGACATCCTTAGTGAATATCCTATTCGTTGAGTAGAAGAGTGGACTAGGAGCTTTGAGTGCTTTGAACCATTTAAAAACAACTGTGTCATTTACATTCATGCTATATCTGCTATAACTGCTATATCTGCCATAACTGCCTTACTCGCTCATAACTCCATTGCTTGGTAAAGAAGATTAAAACAAATACTAATTCCGCTATGTTTTAATCATTATCTAAGAACAAGTTTAAAGAGAAAAGATTTTCAAATATCTATTCAACCCCCCTTCTAGATAACTTGTGCCTACTAGGAACTAACAATTAGTATCAAAGCAGGTTCTATTTTATAGCTTACACACTTTAGTAGATCTAAATGGCACTCGTACCAAGTGAATCCAGGTCCCGGGGAGGCAGCAAGCCACCAATGTGCAACAAGGATAAATTTGCTAACTGGAAGTCAGGATGCAAGCATACATGGACTTAATAGATGAAGATCTATTTAAGACTGTTCTTAATGGGCCCTATATACCAACAAAGCTTGCACCAACCATTGACGATCTAAATAGAGTACAAATCAAAGTTAAAGAAGAATGGACAGACACAGAGAAGAGAGCTGTCCAACTTGATAAAAAGGCGAAGAACATCCTGTTCCAATCCTTAGAGGACGATCTGTTTGAAAATGTTGTAAACAACAAAACAGCTAAGGAAGTTTGGGAAGCACTGCTGATTATGTACGAAGGAACTGAAGAAGTCAGAGAGAACAAGCAGTCTCTCCTGACACAGCAGTATGAAATGTTCACTCATGTGCAGGGAAAAAACGTGACTGCAACCTATGAAAGATTCAACGTTCTGCTCAACTCTCTACGAGCGTATAGGAAGATTTATCCTAACCAGGATCTAACCATAAAGTTCATGAGAGCCCTACCGAGCAGGTGGGATGCAAAGACCACAGCAATAAGAGAATCAAAGAATCTTAATGAGATGACAGTTCAACAACTGTATGGAAATCTCCTGACGTACGAACTAGAGTTGACCCAACGCGCCGAAACCTTATCAGAAGGAAGAAGAAAGGATAAGGGTGTTGCTATCAAGGCAAATGAAGGTGCATCAAAAGTCATAACTGAGATTGACTCTGATGATGATGAAGATGATGACGATAACTTTGCTATGCTGGTAAAGAGACTAAGAAGGTTCATGCGATAAGGTAGAACCGACAAGCCAAAGAAAGTCAGCAACTACGTCAGCCAAGAACAAATGAATGATTTATGCTACAACTACAAGAAACCTAGTCATTTCATTGCCAAATGCAACAAGCCTATCAAAGAAGAACAAAAGAAGAAATCTCATTCAAAGAAAGAATACAAAGGAACCAAGAGGCCTCAGAAAAGAGACAAAGGCCTGGTTGCCGGAGGATCGTGGAGTGATTCAGATAATGACTCAAATGCAGACTCTGGAGATGAGGAAGAACCACATATGGCCAATCTGTGCTTAATGGCCAAACATGCAAAGAACAAACAAAGCCTAAACATACATGATGTAAGTATCGATGAGTTATTTGATTTTAATTCTCTTGATATAGATATAAGTGACTTAAGAACTTCCTTGCATTGCATAACCACTGACCTACATCAATACATGAAGTGGTTCAGAGTCTTGTCTAAAGATCATTCACTTCTTCAAGAGGAGAAGAAGAAAGTTCAAGAAGAGTTTGAAACAGCCCTTCTAAGTACTAATCTTCTCTCCAAGCTTGAAGCTGAGAATGAAACTTTAAAACAGACAAACACACATCATGCATAAAGAGAGTCTAAGCTAACCTTTAAAATTGATGATCTAGAGAAGACTATCTCCGCATGGAACAGATCCTCATCATCCATGGACTACCTACTCTCTAGTCAGAGAAGCACATTCAATAGAACAGGCTTACGCTTTGGGGAATCCATCTCAGAGCTAAGTGTGGAAAAGACAATGGAAACTAGCACTAGTAATGTCTCAAGTTTTGGTAGAGGCATTGTTTTTGTGAAATCCTCACAGTTGGAAGAACCAGTTTAACCTTGTTCTACTGTATCTAGTTATACTCAGAGAAGTAAAAGATCTCACGCTGGTCTGGGTTTCATCAAGGAAAAGATTAACCCAACCTCTACTTACCAACCTCGAAGAATCGTAGAGTCAAACAAAACCAACTCTACGAATCAACTGGGAAGGTACAGTAGAGGTAAGGCACACTCATCACTATTTATGAAACCTAAGGACACATGGAAGAAAGAGAATTAGTTTAACAGAAGGTTAACTAAGGAACCACACAAGTCCAAGTGGAAGATGAATCACCACACACACATGCATGTATTATAATAGATGTTTCATATGCAATAAATATGGTCATAGGGCTACAAAGTGTTATTATAATTCCATGCATGTGTGACCCAAGATTAGACAAATTTGGGTCCCCAAAGGTACTAACAAAGAAGGACTCATGCAAGTATGGGTACCAAAATGAAGTTTCAAATATTTTGACAGGAAAAGAGCTCCACGACCTCAACATGGTATCTGGATAGTGGTTGCTCGAGGCATATGATAGGGAACAAAGCTCTACTATCCAAATATGTAGAAAAGGAGGTTCCCTCAGTCATCTTTGGAGATAACGGCTCAGGCAAGACAAGAGGTTATGGCTCTGCTAGAAATGGTGCAGTATCTTTCAACAAAGTAGCTTATGTGGAAGGACTTCAACACAACCTTCTAAGCATCAGCCAACTTTGCGACAAGGGTCACCAAGTAACATTTCTCAATAATCAATGTCAAGTCAGAGATTTGAAGACATCTGCCATAAAGCTGGCCAGAACAAGAGAAGGAAATGTCTACATAGTAGATCTTGGTCAACTAAGCTCTGATGAAACAATATGTTTTCTGGTAAAAGCATTTGAGGAAATAAGCTGACTATGGCATAGAAGGCTGTCTCACTTAAACTTCAAAAACATGTCCAAACTGGCATCAAAAGATCTTGTAGCTGGCCTACCCAAGTTCAACTTTCTGAATGAAAGTCCATGCAACGCATGCCAGCTTGGAAAGTAAACCAGAAGCTCATTCAAGAGCAAGACTGCCAACTCCATTGACAAGCCCCTACAGTTGCTCCACATGGATCTCTTTGGGCCAATCCCAACAACCAGTCTTGGAGGAAAAAGATACTCTCTGGTTGTAGTCGACGACTACACCAGATTCAAATGGATATTCTTCCTAACTTCAAAGGATGAAAGAGCTCCGAATTAATCAAGATGTTCAGTTTGGTGATGAATGAGAAAGGAGTGAAAATCAAGGCAATAAGGAGTGATCATGGAAGAGAATTCGATTTCTCAGAAATAGACAAGTTCTGCTCAGACAATGGCATCAGTTATAACTTCTCAGCTCCACGAACTCCTAAAAAAATGGAGTTGCTGAAAGAAAGAACAGAACTCTGATAGAGGCTAGAAGGACCCTACTAGCAGCAGTTCGTCTGCCTGAAAACTTCTGGGGAGAAGCTGTCAACACTGCATGCTACACACAGAACAGATCATTAATTCACTCTACGATCAAGATGACACCCTACGAATTATGGAAAGGAAGGAAGCCAAGTGTTAGCTATTTCCATATCTTTGGCTGTGCATGCTATATTCTCAACAATGGAAAGCAGTATCTGACAAAATTCCAACCCAAGTCAGACGAAGGGATCTTTCTTGGATATTCCACAGACAGCAAAGCTTACAGGGTGTTCAACAAGAAGACACTGAATGTCGAAGTCTCAATACACATCATCTTTGATGAAACTGACTCAAACAAAGCAGTGCCTCTAGACACTACGACTGATAGTGCAGACACTACGAGTGCAATCGTCGAGCTCAACACTACGATCGCAATACCAGACAGTGAAATCGTAGAGCATGATAATGAAATCGTAGAGAGGTCCATCCAAGACAGCGAGCCTCCACTCCAAGAAGAAGAGACAGACCTTGAAGACCTAAGACAGGAAGGCATCAGGATAGATGTCCCAACAGGGAACAGATGGGCAAGGGATCATACTCAGGATCTAATCATTGGAGATCCAAGTGCAAGAGTTAAAACAAGAGATGCCACTCAGAATGAATGCTTCTATCTAAGTTTCCTGTCACAGATAAAGCCAAAGAAGATGGAGGATGCTATGAAAGACTCCAGTTAGATAGAAGCCATATAGGAAGAACTCAACCAATTTGAATGAAGCAAAGTGTGGAGATTGGTACCAAGACCAAAGAGTCATCCTGTTATAGGAACCAAGTGGGTCTTCAAGAACAAAATGGATGAAGATGGGGTCATCACCAGAAACAAGGCAAGATTAGTGGCAAAGGGCTATTCTCAAGAAGAAGGTATTGACTATGATGAGACATTTGCACCCGTTGCCAGATTAGAAGCCATCAGAATCTTTCTTGCCTTTGCTACCCACATGAAGTTCAAAGTCTTCCAGATGGATGTCAAGAGTGCATTTCTAAATGGAGATCTTCAAGAAGAAGTCTACGTAGAATAACCTCCAGGTTTCATCAATCCATCTCTTTCCAATTATGTCTATAGATTAGATAAAGCTTTATATGGTCTTAAACAAGCACCTAGAGCATGGTATGAAACACTAACTAACTTCTTAATAGAAAATGGGTTCACTAGAGGTAGAGTAGATACCACACTATTTCTTCGAAAGCATAAAGACAAAGTCTTGCTAGTTCAAATATATGTTGATGATATCATTTTTGGTTCTATTGACCAAAAGTTATGTAAGAGATTCTCTAAGCTAATGTAGAGCAAGTTTGAAATGAGCATGATGGGTGAGCTGAATTTCTTCCTTGGACTCCAAGTGATGCAGACTGATGAAGGAATATTCATCAACCAAGCCAAATACATCAAAGACTTACTAAAGAAGTATGGCATGGAATCAGCCTCTCCCATGAAAACACCAATTGCTCCTGCAACCAAGCTTGACAAGGATGAGAAAGGTAAAAGTATTGATATCACTCAATACAGAGGTATGATCGAGTCTCTTTTATACCTAACTGCCAGTAGACCAGATATAATGTTTGCAACATGCATATGTACTAGATTTCAGGCTAACCTTAAAGAGTCACATTTGTCTGCTGTAAAGAGGATCTTCAGGTATCTCAAGGGTACACCCTACTTGGGGATGTGGTATCCCAAGGAATCCTAATTTGAACTGATAGGATACACAGATGCTGATTTTGCAGGATGCAAAATAGATAGAAAAAGTACCAGTGGCACCTGTCAACTTCTTGGAAACAGACTTATGTCCTGGTTTAGCAAAAAGAAAAACTCAGTGTCTACTTCAACTGCAGAAGCTGAATATATTGCTGCTGGCAGCTGTTGTTCTTAGATCCTATGAATGAGAAATTAGCTAGCTGACTATGGGTTCAAATTCAAATCTATTCCTATACACTGTGATAACACAAGTGCCATAGCAATAACTCATAGTCCTGTCATGCATTCTAGGACCAAGCATATAGAAATAAGGTATCACTTTATTAGGGATCATGTGCAAAATGGAACTATATCTTTACAATATATCCCTACTGAAAATCAACTTGCTGATGTCTTTACAAAACCACTAGATGAATCTAGATTTAACAAGTTAATAAGTGAGCTAGGCATGCTAAATCTTCAACCATGAAATGTATGCTCTAGATTGTGCTAACCACTACAGATATAAAGGCTGTACTCAAAATCGTAGTCATGATCAAGGAAAGTTCACGATCGTAGAGCCGAACAAACAACTACCTCAACGATCGTAGCAAAAACTAAACTATCATAGTGCAGACTCGATGATGACCAAAAGCCCTTTCAACAAGCAAAGTGAATCCTGTGATGACAAGCTTCATAACAAAGCAATCTCTCTAAGAGGTGCCTCAGGGACAAACCTAACTCTTGAATCACACCAAGAGGTTGGCCCCTCCTGAGTTACCTTAAAAAGAATGCTTAGTCAAAAACTCATCACAAGGATCCAGACAGACTCGACGATCGTAGGACAGACTCTACGAATGGTGATCAGACTCAACGACTACCGGACAGACTCGACGATCGTAGGACAGACTCTAAGAATGGTGATCAAACTCAACGACTGCCGGACAGACTCGACGATCGTAGGACAGACTCTACGAATGGGGATCAGACTCAATGACTACTGGACAGACTCGACGATCGCAGGACAGACTCAACGACCAGAAGACTACCTCTACGATCGTAGTCATCCTAAGGACATCTCAGCTCTGAAGACTCAAAGAGAAAATCAGTACATTCATGCACAGTCAAAATCGTAGAGCCAAGCAAAAGGCGACACCTATCTCATTAAGTCAAAAAGAAAGAGGGAAGCTACAAGTACAAATTGGAACCGTGTTTTTGAAATCTGAAGTTCAAAAGATTATCTCTCTCTCTCTCAAAGCAAAACCCTAAATCAAAAGAAAGCTCAGTCGTATCCCACTTCTCAACTATAGAATCAATGGCTGATTCAAATGTAATTTCAGGATACAGACTCTGTTTCGATGAGTTCAAGGATGCTCCACCAAAATTTCACAAGACCTTAGCGCTACTGAAGACGGCAGGTCTCGAAGAGGCGCTGAGCACCGACACCTTCATCTATCCCAAGATAGTGAAGGAGTTCTACAAGAATAGAGTGTACGAACACAACACCATCACTACACGAGTAAGAGGAGTTGAAATGAGGCTAAGGGAAGAAAACCTCAATCTGGCCCTAGGTTTCAAGAACCTGGGGCACCCATTTCTAGACAGCATAAGCTTCCAAGAGGGCTTGAAGAAAATGCACCATAAGAAGAATCCCTCTGTGAAAGGCTACAAAAAGATAGAGTTCCCTCAAAGGTACGAATTTTTGGCTAACATTATTTGGAAATGCATTTGCTGCAAGAGCTCAGGTCATGACTCAGTAAATGAGACTCAGCTTAAGCTCATGTCGGCCATGGTTCATTGTACACAACTCAACTATGGGGCTGTATTGTTCGAGTGAATCGGCAAGTGGATCGTCAACTCGAAGAAATCAAAGAGCACTCCGAAGATACTGTATGGGAGATTCATAAGCATCATTCTGCAATCTGCACCGGGGGATAAAGTTGGGGATAATGAAGGAGAAGCCATCAACCCAAATCGAAGAATGACACTTCAGTTGTTTAAGAACTGGGAAAGGAACCCTGCTGAGTATGTTCGAATGATGATAGAATCCAGTGGGAGAACTAGGGAACTAAAGGAGGCAGGCTTTCCAGGAGGCATGTCTATTGTCAGAGAAGTTGAAGAAGAAGGAGAAGCAGATAATGAAGAACCCTCTACTCTTGCCAGAAAAAGCAAAGGCAAGAGAAAGCTAAGGTTAAGACAAATTGAAGAGCCTCAAGGATCTACAACTGAAATTCCTGTAGAGTCCTCTGACATGGAGACTCTAAGGAGGCTAAGGAAGATACAACAGCAAGAAGAAGCTAAAGAGGATTAAGCCACCATATCACAGATCCTAAAGAAGAACAAAACTGGTCAATAGTCCAAAAGACCAACAGTTTCTTCGATCGTGGGTCTCTGCTGTTCTCTGAGACCAGGCTAAGTGTTGCAGAAATGGAAGAAGCTGCTTCAAGAAGAGTGGCTGTTCAACATGGCAAAGCAAAGACTCAAGAGAATCCAGAATTGGTGGCTAAACCCAGCAAATCAAAGAGGAAGCTGGTCAAGAAGTATATTCTTGAAAATGAAAAAGTGCTGAAGAAGGAAGCCAAGAGTATGGATGTAAAAGAAGAATTGTCTCAAGCAAACTTAGAAGAAGATGCTCCAGCTGAGGGGGAGATCCCTATGATTGAGTATACACCAGCTGAGGGGGAGAAGCCTTCAGCTCAAGAAGATATACAAGCTGAGGGGGAGTTTCTAAACCTCCAAGAAGATGTTCATGCTGGGGGGGAGCTTCATGACATCCCAATGGCTGAAGAAGAGGTCCTTGCTCAAGATGACCCTCCAGAGACCATTGAGATAATGAAATCTTCAGAAGAAAACGAAGAAGAAAAAGATGATGATAATGATGAGCTTGAAATCACTAGTGTAGGGAAAGATGGATTTAGGAGCTATATGTACACTCAACTGTTTTCCTACCTACCCATGATGGCATACCATCAAGCTCAAATCCTGAACTCATGGGATCACATGTTCTGGAGCTTCAAGGAATATCCAGCAATCTCAGTTCTGGCTAATGGATTTCTAGGGAAAGTCATCTTTGCCAAGAAGCTTCTTACCAACCATTCCTCATCAAAAGATAAACCTAAGGTATTGTCTATCCCTACCAGTTTTAGAGTTAATCACCTACCATCATCTTCATTTAGCTATTTCTATGAATTTCCTAAATGGCTGGAAGTAACTCTCAATCCAGTAAATCAGTTTCCAGTTGCAGAATCCCAAAATTTTGTAACTAAAGAACCAGAAGAAGTCAACCTTACCCTGCTCCCTCAAATCACCAACTCTACGATTCCAGACTCGAGCCACATCATAGAGTCCAATGTTGAAATCGTAGAGTCACCTATCCCAGATATCCAAACCCAAGCCCCTCTAGCTGATATACCATCCTCCTCATCACCTGACTACTTAAGTCTTGATCTCGCTCTTTACAATCTGCAAGATAAATCTCACCCAAAAACCCCTCCAATGAACAATCCTCAAGAAAATGATACTCTCCCAAGCCTGCCTACCAAGGATGACTTGAAAGACACCTCTGAAAAAATGTTCAAGTCTATAGAAGCAAGCCTGGAAACTCACTCTGATCACATCAATATCCGGCTAAATCAAATGATCACAGCTGCAAATAATCTCCCTGGCACTATGACTGCTTAGCTTACAAAGAGGCTAAGGGAAATTATCAAAGAGATTCTGAAGAGTATATCAGATAGAGATGAGATCCACTTCCAGGTTGCTGCCAAGCAAAGAGGGATTGTACTCAAAATGCAAAAACACCAAGATCTTCAAAATAAAATTATGCTGGACAATATTCTCAACTTGAAAGCCTCTGTCTATGACTTCCAGAAATCTTATGCCAATCAGGAGAAGCATAATGATATGATTCTTACAATCCTCCAAAATAAAGAAGCTAGAGCTGAAAAATAGATCAAGGAAAATAGAGAGGACATTGCTCAAACCCAAAGCCAACTGAATGAGCTTGTTCAAGGAGTTAATCGGCTGTCTGCCGATATTCGAACCCTTGATGCTGACATAAAGGGGGAGAATAATAAAGGGAAAGGAGATCAAGGAGGCCAAGGCAGAGGAAGAGGTCATGAAACTCAAGAAATGGGGAGAAGTCAGTTTCATGCTCAGACATCATGAAGCCCTCCTGCAAGACATCATCAGACTCAACGATCTGGTCCGCAGGCAATTGTAACAGCTATTCCTCTGAGTCATCAGGAACCAACTCCTAGCTCACAAGACGTGTCTACTATACACATAAGAATGCCAATTGAAGATCCTGCATTCATGCGCAAACATGAAGAGAATCCAGTTCTAAGTCTAAGCGATCTGGAAGAGTTAGCAAGAAATGAGGAAGCTCAAAGAAAAAGAAGGGCTGAGGAGTATGCCAACCCACCTCCAAATTAGAGGTCAAGGAAATAGAGATAAGTTAAAACTTAAATTTCCTATTGATGTAATGCTGAATTGTAATATCTTTTGATCATCAATAAATTCATACTTATTCTCTAGAAATTTCAGCTGCTCACTGAAATACTAAGTCATGTTTAAATTTCCTGCAAATGCATCTAGTCACTAATAATCATGACAACAAATCACCTTGGTTATGTCAACATCAAATAGGGGGAGATTGTTGGGAGAATGCATATTATGATTTGATGTTTTAAATGTATATGTTCATGATTAGTTGTAAGGTCCTTAAATGAATATATGTACAAGGACTTAGTGATAGATCAAAATTATTAGGTTGATCTAAGCTTTCAATGTGTACCATTCTGATAAAGAATGTATAATTATAAAGATCAAAACTGTTAGGTTGATCTTAAGATGTAATAGATTAGTCTTGAAGAAATTATAGTGCATCCATCTGATCAACATTGCATAAGTTAAGGCAGAAAACGTAGAGCCTAAAGAACGTAGCGTGCCTGTCTTGAAGGGGACTCTTCAGAAATCGTAGAGTGGTCCCAGCGTTTGCCGAGCCAACTCTACGATCGCAGTATGCTGAAGGAAACATAAAGTTTTACAAGTCAACGATCGTAGTGTGCTCTCGGGAATGTAGAGTCAACAACACGAGCAAGAGAAGATCGTAGTGTGCGAAGGTTGAAGGGAAATCGTAGTGCTCTCGAACTAATAGCTTCGTAGTATGCAAAGATGTCAAAGACAATACGATCTAAATCGTAGAACACCACGATCCAAATTGTAGAGCATCATCTGTCTCATGTCAGAATACGTCGAGCCTCATGATTTGTGTTTTTAACAAGTGAGGAATGGATCCCAGATGCTGCAGTGCTCATCAGTCCCAGAATATATGAAATATCCTTAGTATGCAACAAAGAAGCGTAGTGAAGAAGCTAAGGATAGTACCATGGGTAAGAGGGACAAAATACTTTTTCAGGTGGTAGGTGAGAAAGCAGCCTGTAGTGTCAGTGGGCCAGAATACAGAATTCAAAAGATGTGCAGAAATGTCTTCATCACAGTGCAGAAAGTTCAGATACATTTAATGCCACAACGGATGGATCCAACGAATAGTTTTCAACATCACATATATACAGATCAGACAACTGAGAGAGAAATAAGCAAGCATTAATCAAACAACGTGAACATCTCTCTCAAGCTCAACTCTACGATCTGAGATATAGCAAAGCTTGCTCAGCTACTCAGTTCTTAACGAACCAGTGCTTATATAGCAACTGAGTAGCAACCATCAAGAACTCAACAACTATCAATCAACTAAAGAAGAGTACCAAGTCTGCTGGACTTGAAGAGTTCGTAGTGAACTGTAAGAAAGCCAAGTATGTTGGACTTGAAGAGTTCAAGAGTGAACTAGAGAAGTTCCTAGACTGCTGGTCTAGAAGGAATCTGTGTGATTCAGAAGATTTTAAAAGACATCCTTAGTGGATATCTTACTCGTTGAGTAGAAGAGTGAACTAGGAGTTTTGAGTGCTCTGAACCACTTAAAAACAATTGTGTCGTTTACATTCATGCTATATCTTCTATAACTGCTATATCTGCCATAACTGCCTTACTCGCTCATAACTCCATTGCTTGGTAAAGAAGATTAAAACAAATACTAATTCCGCTAAGTTTTAATCATTATCTAAGAACAAGTTTAAAGAGAAAAGATTTTCAAATATCTATTCAACCCCCCTTCTAGATAACTCGTGCCTACTAGGAACTAACAGATCCTTTGGCCCCTACCAGTAAGACTTGGTCTTTCTTGGTTAGAAAGTGACTTTCAGCTGTTTTTCAACATGTTAAGCAAATCAGCAAGGCTAATATCTAGCTTGTTCATATGAAAAATTCACAACAATTATGAAAGGAGTCCGGGAGTGAGTGCAAGAAAAAATCTTGGCTCAACTCTCCATCCATGACAAAACCCGTTATCCTAATTGATCAATCAAATTGATTATGTTAAGGACTTTTATCTGTACTGTAGTGTCATCGGTCATTCTAGATCGGAAGAGCTCCTTAGATATCTGATATCTATCAGTCCTACTTTCCTTACCATCGACTACTTGATGTGCAGAAATATAGTAAGAGCATCCATAGTTTCATCCTGACGCTGAAGCTCGCTACTCATGGATACGAGCATGATGCATTGACGCAAATGTGCATCATCTTGCCACTTTCTAAAAGTAACAATCTCTTTCTTAGAGGCATTGTCTACAACCATTGCAGGGATATGCGTATTAAGGACATAAGATAGCTTTTCAGCCATGAGAACTATTCTCAAATTCCTTAACCAATCCATTTAATTCTGTCCGATTATATAACATCTAATATGCTTCACAGTGATAGTAATTTAGACATTGTAAAATTCTGTAGATGAATTTGTAATTAACAACATTTTAGCATACATTCTTTTATTATTTACCAAAATAAATTAGGTCTTATTTTAAATTGGTATCTCCCATATTTTATTCAAACTATATTACCCTCAATTATATAGTTCGGCAAAATTCTAATTAAAGATTTGCTAGTGAGAATAAGGATCCCATTTCAAATGTATATAGCATTGTGGTGACACAACAAACTATATATAAATAAATAGGTAGACAACTCTTGTCAATTACATCAAATATGCAACTCCTTGTATTTTGCCTCTTAGATTATTTTGATCAAGTGGTGGTGTGACGCCCCCAAAACAGGTATACAACACCCATTCTGAGTCGTCAAAATACATGGTACAGAAACAACTACAACTTTATTAATACAACATAAAAACTGCGAGTTTAAATACAAATATTGTCATCTAGACAATATCCACACTCAAATAAGTCCTCATTTCAATTATTGATATATTATTTTGTAAAAATGGTGAGGACTACTAAAATAACTTCTAGAACCATCATTTCATACCCCGACAAGTACTCGCTACATTCTCGCTTCCTGAGAAGAACAATGGAACAAAAAGGTAAATAGTGAGCTCAACTAGCCCAGTAAAGAACATTATGACTAGGATAATATAGAACAAATTATCGTTAGTTCTAAACAAGGAAAAATTGAATAGAATACAATAGACAACAAGTTTTAAATCAATATTTGCAGCGGAAATAATAATTCATTAGAAGAGTAGTTAAGTAGAGAATGAAATCTACTATCTTCTATATATGAATTTAAAAGCTCATCGTCAATATTTTATCCCTGTAACATCAATCAATATATATCTGGAATCAAATATTCATCTTTGCACTACAGGCCAAAGATATTCATCAGTTGGTCATGTTCATCTAAACACCTGTTCATCTTTGCACTACGGGCCAAAGACATTCATCAGAAATCATTCATCTTTACACTACAGGCCAAAGATATTCAGTTATATCATCATTTAGGACTGAGGATGATGAAAAATATTTTAAAGAAAACGAATCCAGTGAAACAAAAGAACAAATTTTCAAGATTCGTACTTTTAACAATCCAAGTTCAAAAATACTTCATAAATAACTAGAGTGGAGTAAAATTCAAGATTTAAGACCAAAACATAGATTCAATCAAAGATATGAACTATAACAGACAATCTTGGACACATAAAAGAAAATTTAATTTTTCTGTGAATAGTGTCGTATTCGTGAACAGTGTCGTATACGTGAATAGTGCCGTATATGTGAATAGTAACTCCGACACTAAAAGATAGAAATTTCACAAAAAATATCATCATGCTTTGTGAATAGTACTCGTGAATAGTAACTCATGAATAGTAACTCATGAATAGTAACTCGTGAATAGTAACTCATAAATAGTAACTCCGACATAAAAAAGTTCCAAATTTGATCAAAATTTCCAACCTGTTCATTTTGACATAATGATATTGAAGAAATAATATCATTTAAGAAGAAATAACCTCCCTTACCTCAGAAAAATAGTACTTCTGATTGGAATACAAGATCTAGTGCTGAAGAAACTTGCACCGTATAACAACACTCAAAGTACAAAAATACTCACAAAAATACGCTAGATATATAGAGAGAGAAATAGAGATAAATCTGTAGTTTCTGGTGTGATTTTCAATTCTAACCTAATCACCCTATTTATAGGAAAATACTTAGAACACCGAAGCAAAAAATTTAATATAATATTAATATATTATATATAAATTCCTACGCACACAATCTATGATTTGAATTTAGCCATGCTTGACAACAAATAAGTTTACCAAACAAATCAAAAACGTTTTTATTATTTAAAATAATTAAAATTCCAAAAATTAAATATTTCGGAACTTCGGAACTTCAATAATTCATAATAAATAGCTCTTTTATTAGAAAATTCGAATCTCGTGAATTTTTATAGGAAATTCAATTCTCTACAACTTTGCAGAAGAAAGTTTTTTCAAATTCCAAAAAAAAATTGACCGAAATCCACATACGAACGATTTTACAGGCTATAATCAAATTTCAGTCAAGAAATGGGCCCACAGACATGTTTAACATGTTTTCAACAACTTTTGCAACAAAAATACCCCTCATCCTCATATACTCATATATCCCACATTCATTGTAAAAATATCCCCATTATCATATTATAATAATATAATAAAATATTATTTTATCAGAAAAGATAAAAATCGATTTTCAACAATTTTCACTTTAAAATTTTTCTCCATCTATATCCATATAAAATGAATATTTTCCTTATCATAAAAATTAATAATTAATTATTCACAAATAATATTATAAAATCACAATAATGACAATTAGGCAGTTCCCAGGAAAGAGGGGGCTTTCCAATAAGGATTTCTCTTTACTGCCGCGCAATTAGGTGACCAAACCTCTCCTTGGACAGAACTTTTTAGACATTGCCAATAATGTTTTCTAATAATATTATTCAGATATTATAAATTATTACTTCGATAATGGAAAATACTATGTAGTGACAATTATTGAAACAACAGTAATATAAAATATCAACGCAGCAATTATTGAATCAATAAAATAAAATACTGAACAGTAACTACTGTAACAATTATTGAGTAGTGCATTCTTACGTAAGAATCAATAATTGGTTCAATACCGTGTGCTACTGTGCAACAACGCGTATTACTGTATTTTAACCACCGGTATTCCAACAGTGTTAACGTTAACCACTACACCGTTATTTATAAACAACTTATACTGGTCGTTTTCTTCATCCAATCGCTTTCTGTTATGGGGCCCACAAAAGACTGCGCCGTCGTACGAATATTCCCCGACAGCAAGAATATTCCACGACCAAACGAATATTCTCCGACAATAATGAATATTTTATAACCACTTGCTTATTTTTAAAATATTCGCGCATTTTACCCATAACTAACCACATTAATCAATTCAACCCTTACTATTTCAAAATAATAAATAGAGAAAATTAAATTTTATTTATTAATAATTTGGGGTCTTACAGGTGGCACATCCGAATCAAAATTATCCAAGTTAAGTTCAACCTAACACTCTAAATATTCAAAAAAGAAAAATATTATCCTTGTGGTGATACAACAAAACAACATTGTTCAAATTGTTTTATAAGCATCAAATATGATAAAATTAACATCTCAAAGAATTAAGATAAGCCTTGTGGTGACACAACAAACTTATAATAATTAATTGATACTCTATCATTTTTATCATGCTAGAAGGTGACGTTCGATATTTCAAATATCTTTGAACGTTTAGGACTTAATATAAAAAATTTGAGGGGTTTGTTTGTAATTAATTTGTTTCATCTTGTTTAGCGCGCGCGCGCGCGCGCGCGCGCACACACACACACACACACACACACACACACACACACACACACACACACACACACACACACATATATATATATATATATATATATATAATACTAGCATGCGTATATAGAATACTATATTCTACCCGGATTGATTATGGACTTTTATTCTAATTTGGTTCACTAGAGCCACCAAGTGAACCAAAAGGTCAAACCCTAGGGGTGCAAAAATTAATATTTAAATATAACTATTAAATTTAAACTCGGGCTCCATTACAAACGGGTCTTCAAGCGTTCCGTGTTCCTTGATCTCCAATTCTTCAAAATTAATTCATATTACAAAACTATTTAAAATAAATAGAAATCTTGATCTGCAGTCAAAGGGAAATACATAGGAGGGAGTTAGAATTTACATTAAGAAAAATTTAGAGAAGACGAGGTACGCAGACCCCATTTAATAAAACTCATACATTCAAGCATCCAACTAAAATAAAATCCAATCATATAGGTCAATAGTTCATAATCAATTCCATTTATTATCATGCACATCTACATATGTATAATAAATAACATTCATCTCATAAATAATAAACATTCAATATATATATATATATATTCATATCATTTAATGGGCAAATTTAGTTAGTATAAAATTTAATTTTGAATCGAAAGAAACTCCTTTATTTTAATCCAAATTTAAATAAAAATATACCTCTTTTATTTTAATTTATCCAATTTTGAATAAAATAAACTATTTATTTTAATCAAAATCTTTAATCAAAATAACTCAGTTATTTTAATTAATTATGGAATCCAATTCCAAGTAAAAAAAAATTTTTATTAAAGGAGACACAGATTCTATTTTCTATTCACAAATAAACTCCTTTATTTTGAATAATATGAAATCTTATTTCATATCTAAATAAATTCCTTTATTTAAGGAAACATGGATTCACTTTCCTATTCACAACTGAACTCTTTCATTTTGAATAATATGAAATCTTATTTCATATCTAAATAAACTCCTTTATTTAAGAAAATATGGATTCACTCTCCTATTCACAAATAAACTCTTTATTTTGAATAATATGAAATCTTATTTTATATCTAAATAAACTCATTTATTTAAGGAAACATAGAATATTCCAATTTCAACTCCAATTAGTTATCATGAAATCCAATTTCAACTCTAATTAGTTAGCATGAAATCTAATTTCAACTCTAATTAGTTAGCATGAAATCTAATTTTAAAATTAAAATAAAACCTTTTATTTTAAGATTAAAATAAACTTTTTATTTTAAAATTAAAATAAACTTTTATTTTAATTATAAAATTATTAAAAATATTATATATATATATATATATATATATATATATATATATATATATATATATATATATATATATATATATACATATAGAAAATACTAACCAAGCTTTTCACAGTAACGTTTTTTTTTTTCCAAAAACAAGAGCTAAACATGGTGATATTATATAAGGTAATCATATATAATAAGAATAAGTCTAGCCAGACAGAAAATTGAGATCGAAAAATTGGACTGGTCGAATTTTTTTTTTTGTTTTTTTATTGTGACTTTCAAAAAATGTATAGTATTTATTCCAACAGAAATTTTTATAAAATATAGTATTTTAGATGTAATTTGGATATGTATACAAATACAGGGTTATACAGTCTGTATAACCCTATTTTTATATATGTATCCAAATTACACATAAAACACTATATTTTGTAAAAATTCCTATTGGAATAAATAATATACATTTTTTGATAGTCACGAGCAAAACAAAAAACAAAAAAATTGAAAATGTCCAATAAAGCTGTCCAATAAAGCTGTCCGTGTAGCATTACTCATATAATAACTCTCCTCTTGTTGGAAGAATTCGTGGAAATCAGTATATTGATTACGACTTGCTATATATCGCGCGAATCATGGATCCTTTTTTTTATTATTTATAAATTTTATACAATAAAATTATACCCAATTAAATTGTTCTAAACACATATCAATATACATATCAAATTAAAATAATTAATAATTTGCATAAAGGTTTTGCTTTGATACCACTGTTAGATTTGTAATATTCATAAACGCAATCAAATTGCACAAAATAAGCGGAAACGTAAAAAATTAAAATTTTAAAATTTTACAAACCATATACCCAGATCATCATTTATGCACAATTATTAATTAAACAAAAAAATGAAGAACAAGAATCATACCCTTGAAGATTCGAGCTTCCTCATGTACAAGTTTACCTCCAATCTTTTTCGCGTTCAACTTGAATTAACTGGGTTTGGTTCCTTCATTTGATCAATGTTAGCCACCCAATTGTTTGGCCTCTAGAGGTGATCCACCAAGAAAGAAGAAAGATTCAAGAAGATTGGTGTTTGACGAAATCCTAGTTTTTCTATCTCTCATAGAAAAAGTGTACTCTCCAACAATTGGAATCACGCATATAGATATCTGATATAATACTCCTCTTGAAAAGATATCAGTTAACCCTTCTAATCTAATTAGAAAATAGGATATTATTTAATTAATTAAATTCTTTTAATTAATTAAGTTCCCTAATCTTATTAGGGATAATTGATTAAACTCTTTTAATTAATTTAACCTCCTAATCTTATTAAGAATATATGAGAGTACGTTTATTAATTAATTCCCAAACTCTATTATGAATTAAATAATAATAATAATAATAATAATAATAATAAGACTCCCCTTATTAATTTATATTTAATATTTCCAAATATTAAATAATAAAAATTAAGCTATTTAATTTATTCTATCACCATAGATTAAATTAAATATACTTAACTTATTAATATAATTATGCCATTAACTTCTTAAATAATTATTCTTCCTTTTATGGTGTGACCCTTTAGGTTCTCCATACTAAACCACTTGTGAATAAATCAATTAGAACAATTCTAATCTTATTTAAATAAATAAATTAAACTATTAATTTATTTAAATAAATAATATTTATTCTACAATAGGGATAAACCTCCCTAGCGATCAACGACTTTCTAGATAATATATATTTCAACATTAATCATGTGACAACCCCAAAATAGGTCCACTCCATCCAACCCATTCTGAGTCGCCAAATACATGGTACAGAAAACAACTACAACTTTATTACAACAATTGTCGTGCAAAATACAACAACACATATGATGTGAGTTTGTATACAAATATATATCAACTGTGACTCATGTCCCAACCGTGGACAGCACCTCATACTGACACCTTACATAAAAGTATAGTCGAAAACTGTTTTAGAAATTAGAATCTTTGGGAAGTGCTCAAGGAAACCTTCGTACATGGGAGGCCATGCTTCTAGGTTATGATAGATATCATATGGCCACAAAATTATCCTTGGTTGACCCAATAGACCCCAAAGAAAAACAAGAAAATTACTATCATATTCTTCCCAATGGCAAGTCTTCTCCTGACATATCATTATCTCAACTGTCTCTAATTGAGAGTTATATTTCAAATAGACTCCAAGATCATATAAATAGTACTGGTAGATATACTCAGCAAGTGGATGAGCACATCCATGTCTTATGATGACACGAGGTGGTATGTCATTAGACATCTTGTATGACAGTGGCAAAACACCCTTCCAAGTTAAATTTACCTCACCCTCAACATCTATAGACCACCGTTCTATTCCCTTGTTATTCCCCCGCTCGACCCAGCTACACTCGTATTACCTGAAAGGAATTGTGAAGCAAAAGGGTGAGCACAGCTAGCTCAGTAAAGAATGTCATGACTAAAGATAAATAAATTATCAATAGCCTTCAACAGTAATAAATCAGAGATTTAGAACATATGGTATATGATAAAAAATTCAACCATAGTTGCAGCGGAACGAGCAATCCATTAGAAGAGTCAAATAGACTATAAAGTCTATTATCTTCTCCATGTTAAAAGTCCACCAACAATGTTTTATCCCTATAACATCAATCAACAATTCCTGTCCACAATCACATATATAACTCATAATCGTAATTGTTGTTTTAAATTCCTTTTCTCATCCAGGACAAAGATAATTTTTATCACCTGAAACATCAAATATCATGGTTATACCAAAACACAGTTCATGTTTATAATCATACTAATAAATTCATCTTTGTACTACGGCCAAATATATACATCAATAGGTCATCTTTGCACTACATGCCAAAGATATATTCATCAACAAGTCATCTTTGCACTACAGGCCAAAGATATTCATCAACAAGTCATCTTTGCACTACAGGCCAAAGATATTCATCAGAAATCATTCATCTTTGCACTACAGGCCAAAGATATCCAATAATATCATCATTTAAGACCGAGGATGATGAAAAATATTTTTAAAGAAACGAATCCAGTGAAACAAAATGACAAGGATTAAGGATTAAGGATTCGTACTTTATTTTATCCATGTCCAAAAATACCTCAAAAATAATCATAGTGGTGTAAAATTCAAGAATGATCAAAACATGGATACAATCAAAGCTAGTATCCACAATAGATATTTTAGATAAAAAGAAGAAATTTTATTTTTCGGTGAATAGTGCCGTATACGTGAATAGTAACTCCGACAGCAAAAGATAGAAATTTCACAAAAAACATCTTCACGCTTCATGAATAGTACTCATGAATAGTAACTCGTGAATAGTAACTCATGAATAGTAAACCCGACTCAAAAAGGTAGAAATCCCACAACAAAATTCATACCAATATTTCGGTATAATGACATTGAAAGAATAATATTTTTTTTAAGCTTATAAATAATTTATTTTAATTGTTTACACTTTACTAAATAATGCATTTAATCATTCTAAAATGCCAAACTCATAAGATTTCATCACCAATAACCAAAACCCTCATCAAAAATCTGCATATACCTCATATATGATTCTCAAGCCATAAAATTATATTTTCCAATTTTCTTACTTCACATAACATATTTAATTCATTTACTCATAACTAGAATATTTTCATGAAAAATACTAAATCAGTTCCAAAAATATTTTTTTTTCTGGGATTTAGTAGAATATAGTCATATATTGAACATATATTTTTCTCAGAATTTTTAAAAGTCATTTACTATTTTTCACATGGCCAAAACCACCGAATATTTAAACATTTATCATAAATTGTACTTTTATCCAAAAATTCCGAAATTTACAGGGTATACTGATATCATATAGATGTACTCCCAATAAAAATTTCATCAATTTTGGAGTTAACCACAAGGAGTTATAAGCGATTACTTTTAAAATAGTATTTCCTTATAAAATTCATAACTCTTAATCTATACATCCAAAAATCGTCATTTTTGGACACAATCTACAAAACTCATCAAAATATCATTTCAAATTTTTCCAGAATTTTTGAAGGTTCAGAAGAATTTCGAAATAATAACCCTTAAAATCCCTTATTATCCCTTACCTCAAAAGAGCAGTACCTCTGACTGGAATAACGCTGAACGAACTTGCACCGTATAGCAATACTTAAAGTATACTCAAAATACTCACAAGAATACGCTCGATAATATAGAGAGAGAAAACTTTAGTTTCTGGTGTGATTTTCAATTCTAACCTAAGCACTCTATTTATAGGAAATTGCTTAGAACACCAAAGCAGAAAATTTATTATAATAATAATATATATAAAAATTTTCTACGTATTCTTAGAATCTGAAAATTAGAATACAAACCAGATGCTACCTTCTAGAAGAAGTAAAAAAAATGTTTTTTATAAAATAAATAATTAAAACTTCCAAAAATCAATTATTTCGGAGCTTCGGAACTTCAATATTTCATAATAAATAGCCCTTTTGCCAGAAAATTCAAATCTTGCGAGTTTTTATAGGAAATTCTATTATCTACAACTTTGCAGAAGGAAATTTTTCCAAATTCCAAACAGAAATTGACCGAAATCCACAAACGAGCGATTTTACAGGCTATAATCAAATTTTGGTCAATAATTGTGTCCTCAAAATATGTGTTAAACATTTAATGCCACAAAAATACTCTTCCTCCTCATATACTCACATATTCCACATTCAATATAAAATATCACCGTTAATATATTATTAAAATAATATATTTAAATGAATTATTTTATCAGAAAAAAATAAAATTTTAATTTTCAACAATTGTCACATTAAAAATTTTCTCCATCTATATCCACATAAAATCAATATTTTCCTCATCATATGAATCAATAATTAATTATTCACAAATGATATTACAGAATCACAATATTGACAACTAGGCAGTTCCCAGGAAAGAGGGGGCTTTCCAATAAAGATTTCTCCTTACTGGCGCGCAATTAGATGACCAAACCTCTCCTTAGACAGAATTTTCTAGACATTGCCAATAATGTTATCTAATAATATTATTCAAATAATATGAATTATTGTTTCGATAATGAAAAATACTGTGTAGTGACAATTATTGAAACAACAGTAATATAAAATATCAATGCAGCAATTATTGAATCAATAACATAAAATACTGAACAGTACTTACTGTAACAATTATTGAGTAGTGCCTTCTTACGTAAGAATCAATAATTGGTGCAATACCGTGTTCTATTGTGCAACAACGCGTATTACTGTGTTTTAACCACTGAGTATTCCAACAGTATTAACGGTAACAACTACGCCGCTATTTTTAAAAACTTTAATTTGTCGTTTTCTTCATCCGACAGTTATTTTGTTACGGGGCCCACAAAAGGCTGCGCCGTCGTACGAATATTCCCCGACAGAAAGAATATTCCACGACCAAACGAATATTCTCCGACAACAATGAGTATTTTATAACCACTTGCTTATTTTTGAAAAAAAAAATTCATATATCACCCTTAACTTTAACCTTCTATCAATTTAACCATTTACTGAATTATAATTATAAGAAAAATTGAATACTTTTATTTCATAAAATTCGGGGTTTTACAATCTCCCCTCCTTATGAAATTTCGTCCCCGAAATTTACGTACCTGGTATTTCGAAAAGTTGAGAATACCTTGCTTTCATTTCAGATTCTATCTCCCGAGTCATTATGATTTCTCCATTACTCATCTCCCGTGATAACTTCATTTGTATTCCTCATTTGTTGGGAAGTCATGACAACCGCTATCCCTCGAACTACTCGGCTTTGACTTGTCTGGGACAGCATTTGACGTCATCACTACCGTTGGAATATACTTTTCTATAGGGCATATTCCTCCCTCAACTGCCTCTTCGTACACCTGATTCATGATCTGAATCATCAATCTTCGATCCATATCAAATTCAGGTTGATCGTTCTGTACAGGATAATTCAAAACTTGATGTTGAGTTCTCCCAATTGCTTTCCAAAAAGAGAAATTCATATCATCTATTTTAGCCTTCTTAGATCGGACATCTCTTTCCACAATATCCATGTGTCGTGTGGCTTTTACCCATGCATCATTCATTCTTACTCATTCAGTTTTTTCTTCTTTCAGCTCAGATTCCATCTTTATCGTCTTACACTCTGCCAAAGAATACTTCTGTTCAAGCATCACATATCATGTAACACAAGCTTGAATTGTTGCATCCTTTTGCTCCACGACTGCCTGCAATTCTTCAGCCTGCTCTTCTAACTCATGAATACGATTTTGTAATTCTACATTAATATCATAAAATACCTCTAATAAACTCTCCTCAGGTACCCCTTCTTCCTCTTCTTCCTCACTCTCAGCTGTTACCTCTACGACTATCTCGGGTGCAACTATCAATTCTTCACTCACCACATGGATATCTCTAATTCCTTCTTCGTCTGTCATCACATTAGTGATTAGAGGTATCCCAACAGTCTCATTCACTCCATTGTTAGCATTCTCAGCTGCCATTCTCAAATACTGCCATAAAATAAGGGTTAATTAAGCAAATTAATATATCACATAATATCCGTATATTATGACCGACCAATAATTAAGCTTAGGTAGGACATACTAGCGAAGGATTTACTCATCTCTCCCCTCCTAGTTCTAATCCCGATCTCCGCCAAAGATCATATCCCTAAGCTCTGATACCAACTGTGACAACCCCAAAATAGGTCCATTCCATCCAACCCATTCTGAGTCGCCAAATACATGGTACAGAAAACAACTACAACTTTATTACAACAATTGTCGTGCAAAATACAACAACACATATGCTATGAGTTTGTATACAAATATATATCAACTGTGACTCATGTCCCAACCGTGGACAACACCTCATACTGACACCTTACATAAAGGTATAGTCGAAAACTGTTTTAGAAATTAGAATCTTTGGGAAGTGCTCAAGGAAACCTTCGTACATGGGAGGCCATGCTTCTAGGTTATGATAGATATCATATGGCCACAGAATTATACTTGGTTGACCCAATAGACCCCAAAGAAAAACAAGAAAATTACTATCATATTCTTCCCAATGGCAAGTCTTCTCCTGACATATCATTATCTCAACTGTCTCTAATTGAGAGTTATATTTCAAATAGACTCCAAGATCATATAAATAGTACTGGTAGATATACTCAGCAAGTGGATGAGCACATCCATGTCTTATGATGACACGAGGTGGTATGTCATTAGACATCTTGTATGACAGTGGCAAAACACCCTTCCAAGTTAAATTCACCTCACCCTCAACATCTATAGACCACCGTTCTATTCCCTTGTTATTCCCCCGCTCGACCCAGCTACACTCGTATTACCTGAAAGGAATTGTGAAGCAAAAGGGTGAGCACAGCTAGCTCAGTAAAGAATGTCATGACTAAAGATAAATAAATTATCAATAGCCTTCAACAGTAATAAATCAGAGATTTAGAACATATGGTATATGATAAAAAATTCAACCATAGTTGCAGCGGAACGAGCAATCCATTAGAAGAGTCAAATAGACTATAAAGTCTATTATCTTCTCCATGTTAAAAGTCCACCAACAATGTTTTATCCCTATAACATCAATCAACAATTCCTGTCCACAATCACATATATAACTCATAATCGTAATTGTTGTTTTAAATTCCTTTTCTCATCCAGGACAAAGATAATTTTTATCACCTGAAACATCAAAGATCATGGTTATACCAAATCACAGTTCATGTTCAAAATCATACTAATAAATTCATCTTTGCACTACGGCCAAAGATATACATCAATAAGTCATCTTTGCACTACAGGCCAAAGATATATTCATCAACAAGTCATCTTTGCACTACAGGCCAAAGATATTCATCAACAAGTCATCTTTGCACTACAGGCCAAAGATATCCAATAATATCATCATTTAAGACTGAGGATGATGAAAAATATTTTTAAAGAAACGAATCCAGTGAAATAAAATGATAAGGATTAAGGATTAAGGATTCGTACTTTATTTTATCCATGTCCAAAAATACCTCAAAAATAATCATAGTGGTGTAAAATTCAAGAATGATCAAAACATGGATATAATCAAAGCTAGTATCCACAATAGATATTTTAGACAAAAAGAAGAAATTTTATTTTTCGGTGAATAGTGCCGTATACGTGAATAGTAACTCCGACACCAAAAGATAGAAATTTCACAAAAAATATCTTCACGCTTCATGAATAGTACTCGTGAATAGTAACTCATGAATAGTAACTCGTGAATAGTAACTCATGAATAGTAAACCCGACTCAAAAAGGTAGAAATCCCACAACAAAATTCATACCAATATTTCGGTATAATGACATTGAAAGAATAATATTTTTTTTAAGCTTATAAACAATTTATTTTAATTGTTTACACTTTACTAAATAATGCATTTAATCATTCTAAAATGCCAAACTCATAAGATTTCATCACCAATAACCAAAACCCTCATCAAAAATCTGCATATACCTCATATATGATTCTCAAGCCACAAAATTATATTTTCCAATTTTCTTATTTCACATAACATATTTAATTCATTTACTCATAACTAGAATATTTTCATGAAAAATACTAAATCAGTTCCAAAAATATTTTTTTTCTGGGATTTAGTAGAATATATTCCTATATTGAACATATATTTTTCTCAGAATTTTTAAATGTCATTTACTATTTTTCACATGGCCAAAACCACCGAATATTTAAACATTTATCATAAATTGTAATTTTATCCAAAAATTCCGAAATTTACAGGGTATACTGATATCATATAGATGTACTCCCAATAAAAATTTCATCAATTTTGGAGTTAACCACAAGGAGTTATAAGCGATTATTTTTAAAATAGTCTTTCCTCATAAAATTCATAACTCTTAATCTATACATCCAAAAATCGCCATTTTTTGACACAATCTACAAAACTCATCAAAATATCATTTCAAATTTTTCCAGAATTTTTGAAGGTTCAGAAGAATTTCGAAATAATAACCCTTAAAATCCATTATTATCCCTTACCTCAAAAGAGCAGTAACTCTGACTGGAATAACGCTGAACGAACTTGCACCGTATAGCAATACTTAAAGTATACTCAAAATACTCACAAGAATACGCTCGATAATATAGAGAGAGAAAACTTCAGTTTCTGGTGTGATTTTCAATTCTAACCTAAGCACTCTATTTATAGGAAATTGCTTAGAACACCAAAGCAGAAAATTTATTATAATAATAATATATATAAAAATTTTCTACGTATTATTAGAATCTGAAAATCAGAATACAAACCATATGCTACCTTTTAGAAGAAGTAAAAAAAACATTTTTTATAAAATAAATAATTAAAACTTCCAAAAATCAATTATTTCGGAGCTTCGGAATCTCGCGAGTTTTTATAGGAAATTCCATTATCTACAACTTTGCAGAAGGAAGTTTCTCCAAATTCCAAACAGAAATTAACCGAAATCCACAAACGAGCGATTTTACAGGCTATAATCAAATTTTGGTCAATAATTGTGTCCACCAACACACAAAATATGTGTTAAACATTTAATGCCACAAAAATACTCTTCTTCCTCATATACTCACATATTCCACATTCATTATAAAATATCACCGTTAATATATTATTAAAATAATATATTTATATGAATTATTTTATTAGAAAAAAATAAAATTTTAATTGTCAACAATTGTCACATTAAAAATTTTCTCCATCTATATCCACATAAAATCAATATTTTCCTCATCATATGAATCAATAATTAATTATTCACAAATGATATTACAGAATCACAATATTGACAACCAGGCAGTTCCCAGGAAAGAGGGGGCTTTCCAATAAAGATTTCTCCTTACTGGCGCGCAATTAGGTGACCAAACCTCTCCTTAGACAGAACTTTCTAGACATTGCCAATAATGTTATCTAATAATATTATTCAGATAATATGAATTATTATTTCGATAATGAAAAATAATGTGTAGTGACAATTATTGAAACAACAGTAATATAAAATATCAATGCAGCAATTATTGAATCAATAACATAAAATACTGAACAGTACTTACTGTAACAATTATTGAGTAGTGCCTTCTTACGTAAGAATCAATAATTGGTGCAATACCGTGTTCTACTGTGAAACAACGCGTATTACTGTGTTTTAATCACTGAGTATTCCAACAGTATTAACGGTAACAACTACGCCGTTATTTTTAAAAACTTTAATTTGTCGTTTTCTTCATCCGACAGTTATTTTGTTACGGGGCCCACAAAAGGCTGCGCCGTCGTACGAATATTCCCCGACAGAAAGAATATTCCACGACCAAACGAATATTCTCCGACAACAATGAGTATTTTATAACCACTTGCTTATTTTTGAAAAAAAAATTCATATATCACCCTTAACTTTAACCTTCTATCAATTTAACCATTTACTGAATTGTAATTATAAGAAAATTTGAATACTTTTATTTCATAAAATTCGGGGTCTTACAAATCATAAAAGAACATTTGAGTAAATAGTTACCGTACAATTCAATCCTTTCACCATACAATGTCCCAATTAAATATCAGACATATAATTACTTTCAAGTCTTATTTTATTTAATTATATGTATTTCGACTCTTAAATGCACAACTCTAAATAATACAAATTAAAAACTCATTTTTATTTCATTCTGCCTTGGCCAAAGACTACTGGGTTGTCATTTATCGATTAACATATGATATTTCTCTTCTTTTACTAGAAATGGTAGATTCTTTATTGATCATACATTATCTGTATGTAAAACTTATTATACCCAAGCATACCCTTTAATATACCCTAAGGGTCTTAAGGAATAAGTCAAAGTATAACTCATCATACACAAGATACTATGATGATCTCAAGTCCAATGATTATTTGTACTACTATCACTATAGGAATTCCTATTGACAGGCAAATAAAAATCCATTAGGTATTCCTTAGCGAGTCACGTTCAGTAAACTTATTCTCTAATATTGGGCCTGTTCGTTGGGCTGACCCATTAGACAGATAATATATTGATTGGGCTTTGACCGGTAATAATGAATAGGATAATAGTTGACTGTTATCTCTGTCAACTCTTGTATGGAATTACTGAGGATGTGACTGTATTAGCCGGCGGTGGATAAAGGTGAAGGGGGTAGCAGGTGAACTATCGGTAGTGGGTGGTGTCAGGGGAGTCGGTGGCACGAGAATCTGGACTTAGAGTATATGAGGCAAGGATTACACAAAGGATAAAGGTAACTGATATTTTATCTCTCTGAAGACACTAGACATTTTATTCCTCCATTGTTAAACCTTGTGATCGCCTGTACTGACTCTTACGCCGGAGATATCCCTTGACGGTCCAAGCCGCCAAGCTTCTGGTAATGACATGTTTACTGTGCAGGATTTAGACGTGCTTTACGTGATTGGAGTACGTGGAAAGATCTTGGCGTTAACATTGGCGCTAGAAGGAGGGGTATTTTCTAGTGTTCTTGAAGTTTTCAATCACATATTGTAGCTGCTCTACGTCGGAATCAATGGTACAGGGTAGAACGGTTACTCCTGAAAGACAACCGATGGATGCAAGTTCGTCTTTGGTTCTTGTTGGTCGATTTCGCAATCAATGAATACGTGCAAGTATACACGATCAACAAGTAATAAAGTGAAAGTAGAGTATCGTTCCTACGAGGAATTATTTAATAAAAATCACCATGTATTAATTCTTAACCAAACTAATTTTATTTAAACAATCTCAAATCATGATTTTTCTAATTAAGAAAACTAAATTAACTAATTAAACTGAATTTCTTTTTGACTGAATTCAGATAAATAAAGATTAAGACTTCAATATCCCCAATTATGAACTATAAATCAATTATCCAATTATCCTAATTATTATGCCTACTGAATTGTTAACAGAAATTCTCAAATACCAAAAGCCCTTTTCTAAGTGATCAATTGACTTCTATTTAATCCAGATTAATCTTGCTATATTCCTATACAAAATAATTGAAGTAAACTCCTTCAATTCTAATTCCTTATGTGTTACATGTGGTGAACATATATTTCCATTCAATTCACAAACCTAATTATTCACCATGCAAATAACTAAGTCACATGTTATCATGCCTAGTTCTAACCCTAGAATTCCTCTTCCGAATCCTTCTAGAGTAACAAGGTAATTATTGATCAAATAATTAAGCAATAAGCACAAGACAAGATAAATAATTCACTTTGACACAAATAATTGGAATAAATCGAATAACTAATTTATAGATATAAAAGGTTCAATTAAAATCTTAATAAAAGAGTTAGTTCATAATTTATGAATTAAAACCAAGAATCCACAACTGAATAGACATTAAAAGATAAAAGTATGATAGGAGAAGAGAATAGAATCTGTTGTCAGCAAATCTGATGCTCCTCTCTTGCTCCTGCTCTTGATCTTCAATGATATCCAAGTTACTTTAATCTCCAAAACTAATAAGAACTAGGGTTAATGTCTAATCTAATGGAGTGTATCTCTAATCTAATCTATGTAATCTCCCTTTATTTTATGCCTTACATCATGTATTTATAGGTTACAAGTCCAATTTTTAGCTTAGGAACAAACCCAATCCAATTTGGAGTCAAAAATGTGTCAAAATTCGCCCCAAAACGCGTCTAAGCCTATCCACTGACTTCCCCAGCGCCCCAGCATGGCACTGGAACCCTACCCCCTAGTGCCCCAGCGCTGCAAATAGGCATGAAATGGGTGCCCCGACGCTGGCCACTTTTCTGACATTTTCTGCTCTGACGTCCTTTGGGAAAATGACCATAATTTTTTCGTCCGAACTCCGATTTTGATGATTCAAGATTTTTCAGAAAAAGAAGACGTAGATCTACAACTTTCATTCTTTGAGTTTTTCGAAATAAGGTCCGGAGCAATACTCAAATTGGATCTGAAGTGACTACTGTGTAAATGGCAAGCCAAAAACGTGAATCTAGCCACTCCAAACGTCGATCCAAGTAACTTTTGTCCCAATTCCTACAAAATAACGTAAAACATACATGAATTGACACAAACACTTAAAAACATCTAAAATATTAAGCTCAAATACACTCAATTCATGTGTATAAAACTCACTCATGCAAAAGTTTATGGTGATGCCAAAAGAAGATTAATTTATACTGCTAGCAAAAGACCTTAACAAAATCAGAAAAGGATAGAAGGCACACTGCTTAGAACCCTATACCGAGATGGTTAGACTGATAGAGCGTTCAAAGTTGGCCAAGATGGGCAAAGAAGCTGCTAGAGTTTTGGAAATTCTTCTGAAACAACGGAAATAAGCTTATGTACTCTGAAGATGCATCTCGAGGCCGACCTCAGCATCGAAGAAGATCAAGAAGCCATACACCTGAGAGGCTAAATATGGCACTCTACCCTATCGGTTCTCGGGATTATGGCCGAAGCAGACAAAGAAGTAGATCCAGAAGTCACACTCCCAAGAATCCACTGAGGGCACATTTCCATGTGGATACTCATCATCGGAGAAGTCCGTTTAAAGCTGCAGGTTCGGATGAAAAAAATGAACCAGACTGTTCAGAAGAAGCTTTGAGGAGGTTTATGTCCAAATTGGCAGAAAGATGTTTGTCGATCTTTGATACGTGGAAAGGGCCGAAGAATGTTAAGACATTCCAGTGTACTTCGGAATGTGAAGATGCCTTCCAAGGAATAAAGACCTATCTTTCTTCGACACCTTTATTGGTGAAGTCCGCTCCTGCTGAACCATTGTACTTGTATTTGACACCTAGTTCGTTGGCAGTGGGAGCAGTTTTTATGCGTGAAGTTGGGGGTAAGAAGCACCTTGTTTACTATGTAAGCCATATCCTTAGGGATGATGAAAAAAACTAATGATAGTTATAGAGAAGCTAAAGAGTTCGATAAATCCGTTGCAGTGCTTTGGGAAAGGAAGAGTTCATGGATGCTGTGTACAGATAGATATTCTACTTCGGACATCAGTGGAGCAGGGATTATTTTGACAAGTCTGGAGGAATTCAAGGTGCAACATGCCATCATATTTGGGTTCATAGCAACAAATAATGAAGGGGTCGATCATAATGATGATTCTATTACCAATGCTTTGTCAAAGCTAGTTACTACCGAAGCGAACACCTTTGCTGGAAATGCCGTTATTCTTTCAGATCAGATGCTGGCTAAGAAAGTGAAATACAAGAGTGCCAATTTTGTGCATATTATTGAAGATCTTTATCGAATGAGTTATTCTTCTCCATTATTAGAGGGTTTGGTCCCATCCAAAGTTGAATATTCTCTTCGGGAGGTTCATGAGGGCATCTGTGACTACTACATGGTGTTAGGAGGTTCGGGTGGACTCGCTGACCATTCGATGGTAGCCTTATTGATAAGTGTGTCCTGTGAATTTGTTAGGCCCAGCGTGGTAAACAAATTTTGTATGGTATTAGGAGGTTCGGGAGGAGTCGCTGACCATTCGATGGTAGCCTTATTGGTATGTGTGTCCTATGAATTTGTTAGGCCCTACGTGGTAAACAAATTCCATATGGTGTCAAGAGGTTCGGGTGGACTCGCTGACCATTCGATGGTAGCCTTATCGGCATGTGTGTCCTATGAATTTGTTAGGCCCTGCGTGGTAAACAAATTTCATATGGTGTCAGGAGGTTCAGGTGGACTCGTTGACCATTTGATGGTAGCCTTATTGGCAGGTGTCTCCAATGAATGTTTTAGGCCCTGCGTGGTAAACAAATTCCATATGGTGTCAGGAGGTTCGGGGGACTCGCTGACCATTCGATGGTAGCCTTATCAGCAGGTGTGTCATGTGAATTTGTTAGGCCATGCGTGGTAAACAAATTTCATATGGTGTCAAGAGGTTCGGGTGGACTCGCTGACCATTCGTTGGTAGCCTTATCAGCAGGTGTGTCCTGTGAATTTGTTAGGCCCTGCGTGGTAAACAAATTCCATATGGTGTCAGGAGGTTCGGGTGGACTCGCTGACCATTCGATGGTAGCCTTATCGGCAGGTTTATCCCTTGAATTTGTTAGGCCCTTCATGGTAAACAAATTCCCTATGATGTAGATCTACCTCACACTTCGGTAACGAATAAGTATTGCATTACTTTATTACCTAATTTTGTTTAAGTGTTGAGTTCGGGTTACATTATTACTTGATTTTATCTGTTATATGACTTGCTTAGTTGTTTACTAACATTTTAAGTTAAGTTTAATAGAGAAAGAGCTTATACATTTTTCAAGTTGGTTGATGATGAATTATTAACAAGAAATAATCACAAAGGAGTAATAAGGAAAGAAGCTGATATTTCATTGACATAATATTATTTACATAAAGGATAAAATTGTTTATAGAAGTCTTAAGGCTAAGGACAAAAGCAATTATCTTCAGGCATCATCTTAATCTTCTGAGTAGTCAAAGAGAGCATGATCCATATTCGTTGCGATGAGTTTTGCCTTGCCCTTGCTTCGGCATAACTCATAACCTTCGCAGTACATCTTGACAATTTCCTCATTCAGCTTGGTTGATTTTTGATAATCGTCCTTCATCTGTTGACGCAACTCTTCGGTTAGAGGCGGACCTAGCTTCTCTAGTGCTTGAAGCTTGCTTTGAAGCTTGCAGCGTTTGACCAAGTGCCTTTCCTTATCAACTCGGGCCTTAACCTGGACTTCATCAATTTGTTTCGCTTAGCTCAAATTAGCAGTGGCCAGATCTTCATTCTTTTGGACCAAGTCGACGTTCATATCAACTGTGGCTCGTTGGTTGGCCTTGATCGTCGCTAGCTCTTCTTTTATTTAAGCCAACTCCTTCCGAAGACCCTCATTGGTAAAGAGAATATCTCCAAGTTGGCTTCTCTCTTGGGACAAGGCCGAGTTTAGAATGAAGTTCTCCCTTCGGGCTGCGTCCTCTCTGGCTTCAACTTCTTTGTATCTGTGACGGAGGCGCCTGAAGATAGCGTTTTCCTGCACTTTTTTAGTATTAGTCTACAAGTTTCAAATCATAAATTAAAGATGTAAAGGACTAAGTTATTACATTGGTCTGGTGTTGCATGCCTTCGTCAATTAGGTCCATGATGGAGCTGTTGCCAAACTGATGGTCATCGGTATCACGGACAAAAGAATTATACAGTTGGAAGGGGAAAGGTTCACTGGGTTCATGCCATAAAGTGGGGGATGCCACATCTTTAGGTCTATTTTCAAGTGTAGGAGGTCAAGGTAAGGGAGATTTGGGTTGTTCAGGAGGAGGTGGAGGTTGAGTGGGAGAATGTCCAGTAGGTGGTGGGGGCTGATCATCAGATGGTTGTTTTCTCTTTCGAGAGAGGGAAGTGATTGATTCGTCTTGCTCCTCAAACTTGAGCTTTGGCTCGTCGATCTCGATCGGAATTACTGTTGGTGTAGGAGCTTCGGGAGGAGGTGCTCGGTGTTCTTCAGTGGTTAGAGGCGTTATGATAGTTCTCCCTTTCTTGATACGAATGACTCGCGTCCTTTCTTCCATAGGTAAGTTGAGGAGACCTGAGTTGAAGGCTAGGGTGGAACTAAGCTGGAGGAAGGTGGAGGGATTGATCTGGGTTTACGAGAGGCTCTTTTCTTTAACCAAGGTTGGTTGTAGTCATCGGCAGTGGTGAACTCTGTTGTTTGAGCTTCAGCCTCCAGAGGTTTAGAAGTTGAAGGTTCTTCATTTGGCACTTCAGTAGGGGTCATTGAAGATTTACCCGAAAGGAATCTATCTAGATCCCTTTGGTCAATCGACGTCGGCTTAATCAGAGATACTGCAACAGGGAAAAACCTTCATCCAGAACAATTTATTAAAGAAAATTCAATAATTTATGCATTAATATGAATTCAGAACTTACATTTATGGTCATATAATCATGCTTGCTTGGTAAGAAGACTGTGGCTCCATTCGGGAAGTTGTCAAAGAGCTCGATCATCTCATTGACACGCTCTTTGGCTATATCCCCAAAGTCTGCTAAAACTTTGTCTAATGTGCTCCAGTCTGGCAGGGAGGCGATCTCGGCCCCTTTGAGGAAGAGTCACTCCTTGTTCCATCCTTTGTTGCTGGAGGGGGTGCTGATTAGGGAGCGTCTCTCAAAGTTTTCCCCAGGCTTCAAGGATATTTTTCTTAGGTCTTTGAAACCCTTTCTCAGGATTTGGTGATGGTGTATATGGAGAAGAAGAAGTTGAGTGTAGGGGCAACGCCTACCTCGTGGCAGAAGACGATGAACGCCAATATATCGATGTAGGTGTTCCGGGATAGTTGGGCGAATCTGACGCCAACAAACCCCAAGAGGGTAACCAGGAAGACATGAAGGGGGAATCTAACCCCTTTGTCCAGTAGTGTGAGAGGCATAGCAGTTTAACCCTCTGGACACTGGTACATCCTCTCGATGGCTGAAGGTCTTCGGATATAGTGGGTTTCCAGAATTTGGTATCACTTTTGGGCATTTCGGATGTCCTTCTCGGATAGGGCTGATGGAATGTTGGCATGATGATACTGTTCTTCGCTTTGGAAGAACACTGAGGGTTTGGGAATCGGTTTGGTCGGCGTGTTCTTGTGGCGCCCCCAAATCCGGGTTACCTGACCTCCGAGTTTGGTGCTCACGATCCACAATATAATAACATCTAACTACCCATTCATTAATTATAATAAACTTATATATCATTAGTTATTAAGTTAACAACATCATCCCAAGTCAACTAACCTTAACATTACAAACTTTACCCTTTCGATAAAAAAAAGGGTTTACAAAACAACATATTAAATATGCTTAATATAAAACTACTCCAGCACTATGCCTTTGCCTTTATTCCGCTTATCCTCGCTGGCCTCATCGTTCCTAGCTGAAATATTTTATTTAGCAAGGGTGAACAACAAGTTTGCCCCACAAGTTAAAATATACAATAAATGATATATGAATCATAAATAGAAGAGTCTAGATTGAATAAAGCTTCAACAATTATCAAACGATTTCAAGATAACGAAATAATAATTCAATCTGAATAATAACTTTCCACTATTTTATTCGATATGAAAGAGTATAATTCTTTCAAAGATTCAATAATATTCAATTGAATTAACAATACTGTAACAATATTCAATAATGTGGGATATACCCAAATTTTATGCTGAGTGATCACAGAGGATCATGAACTAATAGAGGATTCATTTAGTTATTAAAACTAAATTACCACAAGAATATAAATTAGTTATCAAAACTAAACTATACTCTTCTACAAGTACCTGGAGTGGCCAACTCCTTTGTACCCTATATTATTCATAATACTCAATAATAGTGCACATGTCGATTTACGACAATAAAATTTGTTCATCTCAGTTTTACTTCACGAGTCTGTACCGCACCAATATGGTTTGGATTACTTTCAAAGAAATACTTGGATTTCAATAATTAATAACAATGCTAATCTAGCCGAAATCAATGGCATAGATCTTCCAATAACATTTCAGTTCATAATGGATAGAATCTTTCATGCTTTAACAAATATTAGTCTCGTATAAACAATAAGTTGAGACATAATTTATAATTAGTTCAAATAATAGAACATGATTCGATTGCACTACGTGCGAATTACAACAATCATTATAGATGTGAATGACTATCAATAATTATTCACTACCATGCTTGAAAAATAGTAACTCAAGTTGAGTTAGGAAACTTGCCTTTCGCGTCGATTACTGCTACACAATATAATTAACTGCGTTCGAAAGACCTATAATCAATAATGTCGGTCTCACAATTAGTACCGTAATTCACAACACACATCATTGTAATTTACAGTTAAACCTTCTCCTAAACACCTTAGTACATAATCACAAAATTGTTTATAACCTATATAAACACTTAACAAGTCTAACTATTTCGGTTTGGTTGGACTTCGGTCCGTTCTCGGTGTTCTGGTCACCCTTTCCGACAATTAGCACATTGATTGTCAATTAAACTTGGTCTCTAAGCTTTAATATTATTTTTGATAAGTCAAATATCATTAATAATATTTTTCGGAAGCTTTTAATAATTATCAAGCAATTATTATAATTTATAATAATTTTTCAAATATCAGAATCATTTTTAAATGATTTAATTATCAATTAATCGTATCATTAGTAATATTTAATAATATCAAAATATTAATAACTTACTTTTCAAAATACTAAAGTTATTATTAATAACTTAAAATATTTTTAAATCGACAATATTCCACTTAAATGATTTTTAAAGTAATTAAAATCATTTTTAAATCATCACCATTAATATATAAATATTAAGGAAATTATTATCCAAATATTAAAAGTCATTAATTATAACTTAAAATATTTTTAAAATATTTTTCTCATTTTTAAATGATTTTTAAATCAATAAAATCATTTTTAATTCATTTATTTAATATAATAATTAAATAAATCAAACATCATTAATATTAATTTATTAATGAAAATTCTCCAAAAATATTGAAAATTATATTTTAGAATTTAAAATATTTTCTAACACTTTATTCTCAATTAAAATGATTTTTAAATCATTAAAATTATTTTTATCTTATTTATTTAATTTAATAATCAAATAAATCTAATATCATTAATATTAAATTATAAATGAAAATTCTCCAAAAATATTAAAACTTACATTTTATAACTCAAAATATTTTTAAATACATTATTCTTATTTAAAATGATTTTTCATAATATTAAATCATTTTTCTCTAATTTATTTAATAAACTAGTTAAATAAATTAATTACCTTTAATATTTAAATAATTATAAATATTAAAGAAAATATTCTAATTGGTCAAAAATTATTTTTCATAATTTAAAATAATTTTTAAAATCATTTTTGGTAATTTTTATAATTTATTTCTTATTTTTAAATATTTTCCGAAAAACAGAAAATAAAACTAATTAAACCGTCGCTAAAGGGCTTTAGCAATAAAAAGCGTTGTTGTTGGTGTTCTTGAGCTCAAGAACACTGACAGCTCCATGATCAAGGATGCTCGTTTGACCAGCCA
Organism: Panax japonicus; assembly: GCA_020205505.1. NCBI lineage: Eukaryota > Viridiplantae > Streptophyta > Magnoliopsida > Apiales > Araliaceae > Panax > Panax japonicus. Next base: position 62,332,871 of record CM035094.1, read on the forward strand.
TTATTCTCGGTGTATTAATGTTCTAGGCCAACTTAAACCTCACTCGTGTAGTACTCATGTAACACTACAACATCCAATACGAACTTTGATCAAACAATAACACAGCAAAAAGATATGCACTCTCAAATTCCCTGTCAAATCATACCTGGGTTTTCTGGGCAAACCCAGAAACCCAGCCAGCTCGACTTTCCACTTTCCAGCCTAAATTAATCTAGGTTCTGATCTTTATTCAAGCTATCTTAATGTTCAAATATATACTCCTTAGGTCAAGGAACAACACTTAATCCGAAAATCACTTTATTATCAACAGAATAACCATGAATCACACGGTCAAAGTATGTCAGATAGCTTGTTCTTAGAATCTGGAAATTCCCAGAAAATTCCAGTCGTGACCAAATGGACTAGTTTGACCATTTGTCACGATCAATCTATTGACTGTTTTAATGTTCTATAAGCATGAATCTATAGTAAAATTAACAAGATACAAGATGTATCAAATAACAACATCAAACAACAATCAAATATGTTAGATCCGGCCTTGCAAAACGTTGTCAGGCGCTGTTCAAGCACTTCTGGGTTGCCCAGATTCGGCTCGGTCAACGATGTTTGACCGTAAATAACTTTCAATCTAGACATCATTTAGTTGTAATACCACTTGCAGATTAAAGCCTACAAACCAGACTACAAATATCAAGTTTAAAATAACACATAACATATACGAGCAAGGATCGGTGGCCACTGACATTTCTTGTCAGACCACTTTTCCAACTCAAGAACAGATTTTTAAAAATCACTTTTTTTACCCACTTTGATGATATGGATCCATCATGGAGCAACATAGATCATCTATAAACACCTTATAGCAAGACTCTAAACACAAAAACATAAAAAAAAATTCTAAGCAACAAAGATCAAAATAATTTTCAGCTTTATACCTTTCTATCCAAAATTTTGATCCTTGATCTACTGAACTGATATTGTTGATTTAGAAGGTGATAAAGTGACTGATCTACTAGAGAAATTCGGAGGTTAGAAGAGAGAGAGAGAGAGTTTGTTGAGTGTTGGACATAAATTTTGCTATTTTTGTGAACTTTCTCTCTCCAAATCCATTTATATATAGCTTGATTCATGTATGGCTGTCAATTGGAACTTAAATGGCTGATGAAATAAGTCATACAAGTCAAAAGAGTTGGTTACCTAACACATATTCACCAAGATTTGCAAGTTACCTAATAATTTATACAAAAAGGGCATTTTGGACTTTTGCAATTTAATTTTTAATGGCAAATTGGACAATAACCAAACCCTTAGGTTTTTAAAAATTCTAGTTCCCACAATTTTTAAATTTAGGGTTTAATTAGAAAAGTAAAATTTCTAGAATATAATTAGGGTTTCTAAAATAGAAATTGAATATACCAAAAATATAATTAGAGTTTTCTAATCATATTTAAGTTTAATAAACCCATTAAGTTTGCCAATTAGAACTAGGGTTTCCTAATTTAAGGTTTACAATTTCCGATTTTGAAATTAGGGTTTCCCGGCTATCGATTAGGGTTTCTAACAGCACGTTAGGGTTTCTAATCCCGAGATTAGGGTTCCTAATCCCTTAATAGGGTTTAATAATATTAAACCTTATCCAGTCAAACACTGGTCAACAACCCTAAATAGTACAAACACATATTCAACAGTAAAATTATTTTAATTGTATTTTCTATCGAATCCCTATATAGAATCTAGGGTTAGGGTTTCTAAAGTTGTTAAGCACAACTCTACTCTAAATTTATTAGTCAATACACAAATTGACTTTCTCAAGACTCGTATCAAAGATACACCGTGCAATATTAACAGTCAATGTCAATATTAACTAAAAAAAAATTATTCAAAAATTTTGGATTATTCAAAATCCCGGGTTATTACATTCACCCCTCCTTAAAAAGGATTCCGGCCTCGGAATCACCGCTTTCTTATTCTCTACAATCTTTTAAAGTTGTATCATCAATTCATTTTTATCACCACAATATTAATTTGTGTCTTATATTCTTACCCGTGAGTTGAGTCTATATAAGAAAATAATTCACCACAATATCTAACTAAGATTACTCGCGAAATTTATATTTTTGAACGAAATCGTTACCTGTGGCCACTTCCTGAACAGCTACTGCATCTTGAGCCATCATATTGAATGTACGAGCTGTCGGCTGGTCCTTTGATCGCCAGTGTTCCACTGCTGTTTCCTTTATTGTTGCTTCCTCTTTCTACATTCTTCTTTGGACAGTTACGAATTTGATGTTCTAGCGATCCGCATAAAAAAAACCTGATATCCTTTTTGGACTTGGACAATTTGGAAAAATATGTCCTTCTTGTCCACAGTTAAAACACACTCCTTTTCCCTTTAAACATTCTTCTGGATGCTTTTTACCATATTTGGCACATGGCTCACCTTTCTTTCTATTATCTCCTGACTTGTCTCCAGATTCATTATTGTTCTTCCACTTACGCTTAGTAGAATTACTTCCTCCACTGCTACCTCCTTCATTCATTTTCTTCTTCTTTTCTTGATGATACTTTGACACAACTTCACTTCCTCCTTCGGCGATGATGGCTTTTTCCAACAGAGCCGCAAATGTCTTAATCTACAACACAGCTACCTTGCTATATATCGTGGGCTTCAGTCCATTTTCGAACCTTCGCGCCTTTCGCACCTCAGTGTCCACCTGATGTGGAGCAAATCTCGCGAGTTCGTTAAATTTGGCGGCGTATTCTGCAACCGACATATTCTCCTGTTTCAACTCCAAAAAGTTAACTTCCATTCTTGCTTGCATACTTTTTGAGAAATAATTTTCGAAAAATAATTCCTTAAATCTTGTCCAGGTTACTACTGTTGTACCGGCTCTCGCCTGATTTGTCTCCCACCAATAATTTGTTTCTCCCTTCATCAAATATGTTGCAAATGCAGTCTTTTGCTCTTCTGCCACACGCGCAATCCATTTCCTTTACCCAATTTTGGGCTTCAATCGGATCTGTGGTCCCTTTGAATTCAGGCTGTCCTACAGCTTTAAAGTTTGCCAATCTTTCATTTGGTTGATTTCTCGCTCGTCCTCTTGCAGCTGGAGCTCTATTCTCCATAGCTTCGGCTATCATATTTGCAAAGTTTTTCATTGGGTCAGCTTGACCTCCTTTATTATTTACTGACTGCTCTTCCCTTTGATTTCGATTCTGTCGTCTAGGCGGCATGATCTGATTTAAATAAAAAAAAATCTTATATTAATTCTCTTTCTTCACAAATTCTTAATACAATAAGCATTCAACACATATCCCTCATATAACCGCGTATTTTTCAAATAGCACATAGTACATTTAGTACTTCACACATATTACTATTCCTAGTTCGTCAAACTTACCACACTTATGTATTAAGAAACTTGCCACAATTATATGAGTGTATGAACTTATCCTAGTCAGATCTTTGGTGTCCATTCACTGAGGGGTTCAAAACAGTTCACATAATTATGAGTCATGAACTTACCATAAGTATGAGTTTTAAGAACTTACAAAGTAATCTTAATCTTATATTCATATAGAAAAGAAAGATTTCATTCATACAAACATATCATTGCATTTATATTCATGCAAATAATACATAGTAGTTTTCAGTACACTGCATATACAACTACAAACGGGTACTATCCCTTTGTGACAAAAGTCAGAATTCATTACTACAACTTTACACAAAATTTAGACATACAAAAGTTATATCTTATTCTTACCAAAACGAATATTATACTCCAAAAGATTATACTCCTCACACTTAATCCTTCTTCTTTTTAGGACAATTCTTAACCTTATGACTCGTTCCACCACATGCAAAACATCCTCCTTTCTTTGGTTTAGGACAATTTTGTGACAGATGTCCTTTCTGGCCACAATTATAACACACATTCTTACCCCACATACACTCTCCCAAATGATTCTTTCCACACTTGCCACATGCTTGTTTCTTTTTTGAATGTGAATTCTCTGTGTTGTTGTCACTGTCGTAGTTCTTTTTCCTTTTATTAGACTTCTTTTTCTCGCTTATATCTTTAGATGATACATTATACTTAACCATCATTCTATCGACTTGTGCCTTCAGATTATTTCGTTCTTCTGTCATTTCGCGTAATGCTCTTTCTGTCATCCATAATTCCTCCAGAAGAAATACTTTAGTCCTTGAGTCTTGAACTTCTGCAGATGCTTGACCTTCTTCGATTGCTACTATGTCTTCTTCCCCATCTTTAATCTTTATTTCTGGCTCTACCGCTGTTTCTTTGGAATATAATTCTTCCTCTTCATCCAGCTCCATCTCGGGGTACTCATCATGATCACTTGCTAGATTTACCGCAGGTTCATCTCTTAAAACTTCCTCAACTGAATCACTCTGAGTTGGCACCTCAGCTAATAGCATTGGTGCAATAGCCGCTGGCATCTCCATACTCATCTTATCTTCTCTCGACATCCTACAATCAGTTTAAACAACTTGATTAGTACTTCACAAGTACAAACTTCTCTCACTATGTGTCTACATTTATCACTATCATTGTACTTCAGCAATCTCTCACTTAGTACTCTAAATGAGTATTCTATATCTCGCTCATGGTTATAATCCTAGGGTTTTCCCCACCCCACTTAAGGTTTATAACCTACAACTTTGATTCCAACGTGTGGCGCCCCCAAATCCGGGTTACCTGACCCCCGAGTTTGGTGCTCACGATCCACAATATAATAACATCTAACTACCTATTCATTAATTATAATAAACTTACATATCATTAGTTATTAAGTTAACAACATCATCCCAGGTCAACTAACCTTAACATTACAAACTTTACCCTTTCGATAAACAAAAAGGGTTTACAAAATAACATATTAAATATGCTTAATATAAAACTACTCCAGCACTATGCCTTTGCCTTTATTCCGCTTAGCCCCGCTGGCCTTATCGTTCCTAGCTGAAATATTTTATATAGCAAGGGTGAGCAACAAGTTTGCCCCGCAAGTTAAAATATACAATAAATGATATATGAATCAGAAATAGAAGAGTCTAGATTGAATAGAGCTTCAACAATTATCAAACGATTTCGAGATAACGAAATAATAATTCAATCTGAATAATAACTTTCTACTATTTTATTCGATATGAAAGAGTATAATTCTTTCAAAGATTCAATAATATTCAATTAAATTAACAATACTGTAACAATATTCAATAATATGGGATATACCCAGATTTCATGCTGAGTGGTCACAGAGGATCATGAACTAATAGAGGATTCATTTAGTTATTAAAACTAAATTACCACAAGAATATAAATTAGTTATCAAAACTAAACTATACTCTTCTGCAAGTACCTGGAGTGGCCAACTCCTTTGTACCCTATATTATGCATAATACTAAATAATAGTGCACATGTCGATTTATGACAATAAAATTTGTTCATCTCAGTTTTACTTCACGAGTCCGTACCACAACAATATGGTTTGGATTACTTTCAAAGAAATTCTAGGATTTCAATAATTAATAACAATGCTAATCTAGCCGAAATCAATGGCATAGATCTTCCAATAACATTTTAGTTCATTATGGATAGAACCTTTCATGCTTTAACAAATATTAGTCTCGCATAAACAATTAGTTGAGACATAATTTATAATTAGTTCAAATAATAGAACATGATTCGATTGCACTATGTGCGAATTACAACAATCATTATAGATGTGAATAACTATCAATAATTAAAATGTAATAACCCGGGATTTTGAATAATCCAAAATTTTTGAATAAAATTTTTTTTAGTTAATATTGACATTAACTGTTAATATTGCATGATGTATCTGTGATACGAGTCTTGAGAAAGTCAATTTGTGTATTGACTAATAAATTTAGAGTAGAGTTGTGCTTAACAACTTTAAAAACCCTAACCCTAAATTTTGTATAGGGATTCGATAGAAAATACAATTAAAATAATTGTATTGTTGAATATGTGTTTGTACTGTTTAGGGTTGTTGACCAGTGTTTGACTGGATAAGGTTTAATATTATTAAACCCTATTAAGGGATTAGGAACCCTAATCTCGGGATTAGAAACCCTAACGTGCTGTTAGAAACCCTAATCGATAATCGGGAAACCCTAATTTCAAAACCGGGAATTGTAAACCTTAAATTAGGAAACCCTAGTTCTAATTGGCAAACCTAATGGGTTTATTAAATTTAAATATGATTAGAAAACTCTAATTATATTTTTGGTATATTCAATTTCTATTTTAGAAACCCTAATTATATTCTAGAAATTTTACTTTTCTAATTAAACCCTAAATTTGAAAATTGTGGGAACTAGAATTTTTAAAAACCTAAGGGTTTGGTTATTGTCCAATTTGCCATTAAAAATTAAATTGCGAAAGTCTAAAATGCCCTTTTTGTATAAATTATTAGGTAACTTGCAAATCTTGGTGAATATGTGTTAGGTAACCAACTCTTTTGACTTGTATGACTTATTTCATCAGCCATTTAAGCTCCAATTGACAGCCATACATGAATCAAGCTATATATAAATAGATTTGGAGAGAGAAAGTTCACAAAAATAGCAAAATTTATGTCCAACACTCAACAAACTCTCTCTCTCTCCTAACCTCCGAATTTCTCTAGTAGATCAGTCACTTTATCACCTTCTAGATCAACAATATCAGTTCAGTAGATCAAGGATCAAAATTTTGGATAGAAAGGTATAAAGCTCAAAATTATTTTGATCTTTGTTGCTTAGAATTTTTTTTGTGTTTTTGTGTTTAGAGTCTTGCTATAAGGTGTTTATAGATGATCTATGTTGATCCATGATGAATCCATATCATCAAAGTGGGTAAAAAAGTGATTTTTAAAAATCTGTTCTTGAGTTGGAAAAGTGGTCTGACAAGAAATGTCAGTGGCCACCGATCCTTGCTCGTATATGTTATGTGTTGTTTTAAACTTGATATTTGTAGTCTGGTTTGTAGGCTTTAATCTGCAAGTGGTATTACAACTAAATGATGTCTAGATTGCAAGTTATTTAAGGTCAAACATCGTTGACCGACGTTGACCGAACCGAATATGGGCAACCCAGAAGTGCTTGAACAGCGCCTGACAACGTTTTGCAAGGCCGGATCTAACATATTTGATTGTTGTTTGATGTTGTTATTTGATACATCTTGTATCTTGTTAATTTTACTATAGATTCATGCTTATAGAATATTAAAACAGTCAATAGATTGATCGTGACAAATGGTCAAACTAGTCCATTTGGTCACGACTGGAATTTTCTAGGAATTTCCAGATTCTAAGAACAAGTTGTCTGACATACTTTGACCGTGTGATTCATGGTTATTCTGTTGATAATAAAGTGATTTTCGGATTTAGTGTTGTTCCTTGACATAAGGAGTATATATTTGAACATTAAGATAGCTTGAATCAAGATCAGAACATAGATTAATTTAGGCTGGAAAGTGGCAAGTCGAGCTGCCTGGGTTTCTGGGTTTGCCCAGAAAACCCAGGTAAGATCTGACAGGGAATTTGAGAGTGCAGATCTTTTTGCTGTGTTATTGTTTGATCAAAGTTCTTATTGGATGTTGTAGTGTTACATGAGTACTACACGAGTGAGGTTTAAGTTGGCCTAGAACATTAATACACCGAGAATAATGGTTGGTCAAACGAGCAGCCTTGATCATGGAGATGTCAGTGTTCTTGAGCTCAAGAACACCAACAACGACGCTTTTTGTCGCTAAAGCCCTTTAGCGACGGTTTAATTAGTTTTATTTTCTGTTTTTCGGAAAATAATTAAAAATAAGAAATAAATTATAAAATTTACCAAAAATGATTTTAAAAATTATTTTAAATTATGAAAAATAATTTTTGACCAATTGGAATATTTTCTTTAATATTTATAATTATTTAAATATTAAAGGTAATTAATTTAGTTAATTAATGTATTAAATAAATTAGAGAAAAATGATTTAATATTATGAAAAATCATTTTAAAAAAGAATAATGTATTTAAAAATATTTTGAGTTATAAAATGTAAGTTTTAATATTTTTGGAAAATTTTCATTTATAATTTAATATTAATGATATTAGATTTATTTGATTATTAAATTAAATAAATAAGATAAAAATAATTTTAATAATTTAAAAATCATTTTAATTGAGAATAAAGTGTTAGAAAATATTTTAAATTATAAAATATAATTTTCAATATTTTAGGAGAATTTTCATTAATAAATTAATATTAATGATGCTTGATTTATTTAATTATTATATTAAATAAATAAATTAAAAATGATTTTATTGATTTAAAAATCATTTAAAAATGAGAAAAATGTTTTAAAAATATTTGAAGTTATAATTAATGACTTTTAATATTTGGATAATAATTTCATTAATATTTATATATTAATGGTGATGATTTAAAAAAGATTTTAATTACTTTAAAAATCATTTAAGTGGAATATTGTCGATTTAAAAATATTTGAAGTTATTAATAATGACTTTAGTATTTTGAAAAGTAAATTATTAATATTTTGATATTATTAAATATTAATAATGATACGATTAATTGAAAATTAAATCATTTAAAAATGATTCTGATATTTGAAAAATTATTATAAATTATAATAATTGCTTGATAATTATTAAAAGCTTCTGAAAAATATTATTAATGATATTTGACTTATCAAAAATAATATTAAAGCTTAGAGACCAAGTTTAATTGACAATCAATGTGCTAATTGTCGGAAAGGGTGACCAGAACACCGAGAACGGACCGAAGTCCAACCAGACCGAAATAGTTAGACTTGTTAAGTGTTTATATAGGTTATAAACACTTTTGTGATTATGTGCTAAGGTGTTTAGGAGAAGGTTTAATTGTAAATTACAGTGATGTGTGTTATAAATTACGGTACTAATTGTGAGACCGACATTATTGATTATAGGTCTTTCGAACGCAGTTAATTATATTGTGTAGCAGTAATCGATGCGAAAGGAAAGTTTCCTAACTCAACTTGAGTTACTGTTTTTCAAGCATGGTAATGAATAATTATTGATAGTTATTCACATCTATAATGATTGTTGTAATTCGCACGTAGTGCAATCGAATCATGTTCTATTATTTGAACTAATTATAAATTATGTCTCAACTAATTGTTTATGTGAGACTAATATTTGTTAAAGCATGAAAGGTTCTATCCATTATGAACTGAAATGTTATTGGAAGATCTATGTCATTGATTTCGGCTAGATTAGCATTGTTATTAATTATTAAAATCCTAGTATTTCTTTGAAAGTAATCCAAACCATATTGTTGTGGTACGGACTCGTGAAGTAAAACTGAGATGAACAAATTTTATTGTCATAAATCGACATGTGCACTATTATTGAGTATTATGCATAATATAGGGTACAAAGGAGTTGGCCACTCCAGGTACTTGCAGAAGAGTATAGTTTAGTTTTGATAACTAATTTATATTCTTGTGGTAATTTAGTTTTAATAACTAAATAAATCCTCTATTAGTTCATGATCCTCTGTGATCACTCAGCATGAAATCTGGGTATATCCCACATTATTGAATATTGTTACAGTATTGTTAATTCAATTGAATATTATTGAATCTTTGAAAGAATTATACTCTTTCATATCGAATAAAATAGTAGAAAGTTATTATTCAGATTGAATTATTATTTCGTTATCTCGAAATCGTTTGATAATTGTTGAAGCTCTATTCAATCTAGACTCTTCTATTTCCGATTCATATATCATTTATTGTATATTTTAACTTGCGGGACAAACTTGTTGCTCACCCTTGCTAATTAAAATATTTCAGCTAGGAACGATGAGGCCAGCGGGGCCAAGCGGAATAAAGGCAAAGGCATAATGCTGAAGTAGTTTTATATTAAGCATATTTAATATGTTGTTTTGTAAACCCTTTTTGTTTATCGAAAGGGTAAAGTTTGTAATGTTAAGGTTAGTTGACTTGGGATGATGTTGTTAACTTAATAACTAATGATATGTAAGTTTATTATAATTAATGAATGGGTAGTTAGATGTTATTATATTGTGGATCGTGAGCACCAAACTCAGGGGTCAGGTAACCCGGATTTGGGGGCGCCACAGTTCTTGCTTGGGCTAGTTGTAGGGTTGGAGTTTGACCCTGAAGCTTTCTTGGTGGGACTTGGAGAAGGAGGAATAGTGGTGATGGGAATGGCGACAATGGGGGTTGTGTTATCAGAACTTTGGGAAGCCATTGATAGAAAGTTGCAGATAGAAAGAGAGGAATCAGGAGAGAGATGAAGGCAAGAGACGTCTAAAATTTGAATTAGCAGGTAAAGCTGTCAAGTTTGGAGAAATAGCCTTTTATATCAGGCGGTCATTTCAATTTTTTACGAAAATCGATGTCGGCACATTAAATGGAGGCAATGGTGGTGAAGTGGAAGGGGTAGTGTCTATTTTTGGTCCCAATTATTAATTGGAGTGGGCCTCTCGATTGGGATTCCGGTTTGTATTTGAATTACTGTTTGAAATTTACCTGGTGGGCCTCAATAAGTCGTATTTTGGGCCTTTGTTGATCATTTCATGATTCCTTATGTCCTATATAATTGGTATTTTTAGTTTTTCATTAAACATCTTGTTTAATAAAAAGACTGGGGTCAATGTTGGGTCATGATACTTTATGCATTGGGCCGGACCGAATGAGCTCATCCCTTGGGTTATATTTATTGAGTCTTGAATGTGTTGTGCATATTCGTTGGGCTGACCCATTAGACAGATAATATATTGATTGGGCTTTGACCAGTAATGATGAATAGGATAACAGTTGGCAGTTATCTCTGTCAACTCCTGTATGACATTAATGAGAATGTAACTATATTAGTCGGCGGTTGACAAAGGTGATGGGGGTAGCAGGTGAGCTATCGGTAGTGGGCGGTGTCAGGGGAATCGGTGGCACGAGAAATCAGACTTAGAGTATATGAGGCAAGGATTACACAAATGATAAAGGTAACTGATATTTTATCTCTCTCAAGACACTGTACAACCCTGTTTTTTGTATATATCCAAATTACACTTAAAACACTATTTTTTTACAAAAATTCCAGTTAGAATAAATATTATATATTTTTTGGAAGGTACTACAAAAAAACCAAAAAAAAAATGTCGCTAGAAATGTCAGCATATCAATGTCCCCTACACTTATTGATAAAAATAAGAATTATGTTTGTAGTTATTTTGATGTCGAAATTACTACCTTCATTGGATTCATTCAGTTGTCAATGATATTTCCTATTTACTAGTATCTGTGAGCCAGCCAAGTTATACATTCAATTAATTTTAAATTAGGGAGAAAAGAAAAGGAAGTTTAATTTTTTTTTCCTTTCTTGTATAATAATATAGATATTTAATTTGAGAATACTATTTTCACATGATATTTTAATATTTTCATATGATTCCTTCTCATATGAAATAAATTTATTTTCTTCTCATATAAAAAAGAATTATATAAAAATATTAAATTAAAAAATATATATAAAAATATCAATTTCCTATTTAATGCAATCATGAATGAATGTCTCCCTAGCCCCGCCTACCGCCCAGTTAGGTATTCCACTATATCTAGGCTATAGAGAAGCAGCAAATAGTGGTGGGACCTTGGGACTAATATTAATATAAGAAGGTCAAACATTAAATGCATATAGTCATGTACTAAATCCTCTCAAACCTTTATAGTGCAACTAATATTGAGGTCGCTGTTGATGACATTTCATTTAGAGAGAGATTGATTGTAGGGCCGTTCTTCAAATTTTGGTGCTTTTGGATGAAAAATAAAAATAATTTTTTTTTTCGTTTTTACTTAAAAATAAAAATTAAAAAGTAGAAGATATATTTCAAAAAATATCTTTTCAAAGCTTAAAACATAATAATTCGACTACAGCAAAATATATGAAAAGTTCGACTAAATAGTTCGACTACAACAAAATATATGAGAATACATTCATTAAAAAAATATTTATTCTAGTATTCATAGAGTCAAAATCTTCAATCAAATGTTCAAAATTATATATATACACACTCACACACATAAATTTGGAGCCCCTCTAATCGGGGGCCTAGGGCGATCGACCCTCCCGCCCGTGCTTAAGAACGACCCCTGTTTCAGAATCAACAAGTAATATTTAAGAAATAATTTATTTTTATCTATTTAAGTAATTAATTTAAATAATTTAAATGTAAGTGAGACTCAAATTCGTTAATAATATGATCTAAATCTAAGGACAAAAAATAGTTCGAATAAAAATATGAGTAGAATCTGAGCAATGTTATACTCAACTTATTTATGATTCAAACTATTCGAATTCTTGATTGTGATTCGATACATACTCGGTTGATACATATTTGAGTAGATACTCAATACATACTCTTATAATATGTATAAAGTTAAATAAAATTAGGATAATAAGTTATTATTACTTTTATTTTTTTAAAAATTTTTATTGTGATTTTATATTTTGTAAAGTGTAGACTGTGTAGTTGTAAATTTATTTACTCATTTTAAAGTAAAATAATAAGTTCAATTTATAATTATATGTATTATAATGTTAGTCACTATAGGGAGAATTGAATTTGAGCTTGAATTCAAAACTCGCGAGTAATTTGAATATAATTTGATCCGAGTCAGATCGAATTCAAGTAATGAATATTCGAGCCAAGTCGAATCTGAGTAAAACTTTTTCAAATACAATTTGAATATGAATCAAATTCGAGTATGAATTTAGCTTTTTGAGTCGAATCTGAGCAGCTTTCTATTCTGTTCAATTCGACTCGTTTACACCCTTATTTGTAATAGAAGATGAAATTCTGCATGCAAGAGAATGACAATAAATATTTCACATGCGAGCGAAAGAATGACAAATCTATTTAATTTATTGTTATGTGACACACTTTTTAACTTTGGTAAGAGGCTTTTTTGGATACCACATGTTAGGGCATGATTGGGTGGGACCAGGTGATTTGGTGGGCTCCATGCAGTGCTGGCCCTGAGTTTTTCAGGGCCTAAAACGAAAAAAAAAAATTGGGCCCTTTGTGAATTGCTATTAAGATAGGTTTAAAAAACACTATAAATTTTCTCTAAACAAAAGAATATAAATATGAAAGAATACCAAATATAGTAACAGATTTTTTCAATATTTTCAAAGCATCATTCAAAACACTAAAAAATGGAGAAAAAGGGCCCTAAAAATTTTTGGGCCTAAAGCCCGGGCACCTTGGGCTTTAGCCCAGGGCCGGTACTGGCTCCATGCCATGTGGAGGATTCTTTTTCATATAATGGTATATTCTGGTCAATGGTTTGGACTTTAAGGAATCTATAATTCCCGATTAAGTTTAATTTATAATTCATAAGGAAAGAAGTCAGGATTATATTCGACTTCATTTCTGTAAGGAGATTTATTCCTATCCTAGTATGGTAGTTACTATGATAAGGAATTCTATTCCAATTCAGGGATAGGGCGATAAAGGTAGTGTGATCAACTATAATATAAAGTTATATCCTATTTCACAGGTACAATATATTTTATAATTCTTTGAGCACTAAAGCTATAAGCCTCTATTGTTAACCTATTTTCAGTGTGCACTTATTCTCACACCGGAGAAATCCCTTAGTGGCTCACGCCGTCAAGTTTTCTACGTGTGATTCTATTTTTGTGAAGGATTGGACGTGTTATTTGGTGATCGGACGTGTGGGCCAATCTGAACATTAACATTGACGCTAGAAAGATGGGCCTTTTTAGTGCTACCTAATTTTCTCAATCACCCACGATTTCAGTAGGAGTCATGGCAACAAGTAAGGCGAACACATTTTTTTGATGGGAGAAATCTTCGGCTGACCCCTCAGCCCAAGCCAGGGGTTCCGTTAAGGATAGGTTTGGACCCGCCAAGAGTGTCACAAATATGCTCGGCTCTAGCAGTCACTCACTGGCCCATAAAAGGCTCGGACGGCTCCGACCAGACGTCAATTATTTTTAACCCGACAAAAGACCCTTTGTCCCAATAGTCGTGCCTCAAACACTCAGTCTCGGACATGTATGCAAGAGGATTGGAACCATGGGTAGGGCGGTCGTGATGAGCGAGAAATGATTCTGACTCGAAAGATGCAACATAATAAGGACGTTGTGGAGGTCATGTGCCTTCAATAAAAGGAGTTAGATGCCTAATTGGCTGTGTTAGTGGGCGAAGAGGAGGTTTCTTCGAGTCGATATCGACATCAACATCGGGAAACTATGCAACAGAGCCGATAAAGGACACATCGTTTTGAGGGCTCTTGGAAGGATGGGAGTAGGCAACGAAGTCGCTCCCGGGAGGGAGTAGTGAGAATCGGGGGAGGTCAAGACATAGACAAAGGGTGGTTTCTTTGGGACATGTGAGGGATCGGTGCACACCATCCCCCTAGAAGGAAAAATCTGACCCCTCGCTTAGAGAAAAATAGAACTGGAAGAAAAGCTAGCCACTGTCAGCCAAGAAAATGAGATATTGGTAGATCCAACATCACCTTTCACTCCAGAGATAGATCAGGTTCGGGTTGATCCCTCTAAGAAGGTTCCGCCCATAGAGAGTTACAATGACACTGGAGATCCCTATGACCATACCCAAGCATATGATCAGTTCATGCGTTATTATGATCATTTCGATGCCGCTAAGTGCCATATGTTCGTTACAAAGCTGAGGAAGGAAGCCTGATAGTGGATGGCATCTCAATCGTCGAATTATATTGTTCATAGAAAGAACTATTTGATAAATTTCAAAACCAATTTGGGAGCAATAAGAGGAGAGGGAAGCCGATAACTTCTTTGATGCATGTTAAACAACACTCAAATGAAAGCTTGAGCCAGTACGTGAAGAGGTTCAGAGAGGCAATTAGTACGACGACAGATTTGAATGCCCCTCAGGCCCTTAGATTCTTTACTATTTGACTGGACGTGGTGAAATTAAAGAAGTTGATGAAGGATATAATGTTCGATCCCTCGAAGGATTTTTTAGAGCTGTATGACCGGACAAAAAATTTCATCGCTATCGAGGAGCCATGGGTAAAATGCGCGAATATTTTAAAACTAAGTAAGTGGTTATAAAATATTCATTATTGTCGGCAAATATTCGTTTGGTCGTGGAATATTCTTGCTGTCGGGGAATATTCGTACGACAGCGCAATATTTTGTGGGCCCCATAACAGAAAGTGATTGGATAAGAAAAATGACAAGTATAAGTTGTTTATAAATAACGGCGTAGTGGTTACCGTTAACACTGTTAGAATACCCGGTGGTTAAAACACAGTAATACACATTTTTGCACAGTAGCACACTGTATTGCACCAATTATTGATTCTTACGTAAGAAGGCACTACTCAATAATTGTTATAGTAGTTAGTATTCAGTATTTTATTTTATTGATTCAATAATTACTGCGTTGATATTTTATATTACGTTTGTTTTAATAATTGTCACTATACAATATTTTCCATTATCGAAGCAATAATTCATATTATCTGAATAATATTAATAGAAAATATTATTGAAAATGTCTAGAAAATTCTGTCTAAGGAGAGATTTGGTCACCTAATTGCGCGCCAGTAAGGAAAAATCCTTATTGGAAAGCCTCCTCTTTCCTAGGAACTGTCTGGTTGTCATTATTGTGATTCTATAATATTATTTGTGAATAATTAATTATTGATTTTTATGATAAGAAAAATATTCATTTTATGTAGATATAGATGGAGAAAATTTTTAAAGTGACAATTGTTGAAAATTGATTTTTATCTTTTCTGATAAAATAATATTTTATTATATTATTATAATATGATAATGGGGATATTTTTACAATGAATGTGGGATATATGAGTATATGAGGATGAGGAGTATTTATGTTGCAAAAGTTGTTTAAAACATGTTAAACATGTATGTGGGCCCATTTCTTGACTAAAATTTGATTATAGCCTGTAAAATCGTTCGCATGTGAATTTCGGTCAATTTCTGTTTGGAATTTGGAAAAACTTTCTTCTGTAAAGTTGTAGAGAATTGAATTTCCTATAAATAGTCACGAGATTCGAATTTTCTGATAAAAGGGCTATTTATTATGAATTATTGAAGTTCCGAAGTTTTGAAATAATTGATTTTTGGAAGTTTTAATTATTTTTAATAATAAAAATGTTCTTGATTTGTTTGGTAGACTTATTTGTTGTCAAGCATGGCTAAATTCAGATCATAGATTATGTGTGTAGGAATTTATATATAATATATTAATATTATATTAAATTTTCTGCTTCGGTGTTCTAAGCATTTTTTCTATAAATAGGGTGCTTGGGTTAGAATTGAAATGCACACCAGAAACTACAGATTTCTCTCTCTTTCTCTCTCTCCATATGTCGAGCGTAGTTTTGTGAGTATTTTAGTATTTTGAGTGTTGCTATATGGTGCAAGTTCTTTCAGCACTAGATCTTGTATTCCAATCAAAAGTATTGTTTTTCTGAGGTAAGGGAGGTTATTTTTTCTTAAATGATATTATTTCTTCAATATCATTATGTCAAAATGTTGGTTGGAAATTTTTATCAAATTTGGAACTTTTTCATGTCAGAGTTACTATTCACGAGTTACTATTCACGTATACGACACTATTCAAGTATACGACATTATTCATGAATACAACATTATTCACAGAAAAATTAAATTTTCTTTTGTGTCCAAGATTGTCTGGTATAGTTCATATCTTTTATTGAATCTATGTTTTGGTCTTAAATCTTGAATTTTACTCCACTCTGATTATTTATGAAGTATTTTTGAACTTGGATTGTTTAAAGTACGAATCTTGAAAATTGGTTCTTTTATTTCACTGGATTCGTTTTCTTTAAAATATTTTTCATCATCCTCAGTCCTAAATGATGATATAACTGAATATCTTTTGCCTGTAGTGCAAAGATGAATGATTTCTGATGAATATCTTTGGCCCGTAGTGCAAAGATGAACAGGTGTTTAGATAAACATGACCAACTGATGAATATCTTTGGCCTGTAGTGTAAAGATGAATATTTGATTCCAGATATATATTGATTGATGTTACAGGGATAAAATGTTGACGATGAGCTTTTACATTCATATATAAAAGATAGTAGATTTTATTCTCTACTTAACTACTCTTCTAATGAATTATTATTTCCGCTGCGAATACTGATTTAAAACTTATTGTCTATTGTATTCTATTAGATTTTTCCCTGTTAAGGACTAACGATAATTTGTTCTATATTATCTTAGTCATAATGTTCTTTACTGGGCTAGTTGAGCTCACCCTTTTCCTTTTTGTTCCATTTTTCTTCTCAAGAGGCGAGAATGTAACAAGTACTAGTCGGGGTATGGAATGATGGTTATAGAAGTTATTTTAGTAGTACTCACCATTTTTGTAAAGTAATGTATCAATAATTGAAATGAGGACTTATTTGCGTGTGGATATTGTCTAGATGACAATATTTGTATTTAAACTCATAATTTTTATGTTGTATTAATAAAGTTGTAGTTGTTTCTATACTATGTATTTTGACGACTCAGAATGGGTGTTGTATACCTATTTTGGGGGCTTCATAGTTGGTATCAGAGCTTAGGGATATGGTCTCTGACAGAGATAGGGGAATAGTACTAGGAGAGGAGAGACGAGTAATCCTTCGCTAGTATGTCATACCTAAGCTTATTTGTTGGTCAGTTGAAGTATATGGTTAATATGTGATATGTTAATTTGTTTAATTAACCCTTGTTTTATGGTAGTATTTAAGAATGGCAGTTGAGAATATTAACGGTAGAGTTAATGAGACCGTGTAAACACCTTTAATCACCACCTAGGGGAACGTGCAATAGGAAGGCAATATTCCTCCTGTAAATAACACCAATGAGCAGACAATGAACGATGCGATGTTTAGGAGCTTTTTGCAGTTCATGCAAAATCAGACGAGGGAGACTCATGTACAGAATACGGGTGGAAATGATAGCAACGCGCGGCTTGTCACGACTAAGCAGTTCAAAGAGTTGGGACCACCAGAATTTAAGGGAAAGCCGGATCCGATCATGGCGAAAATGTGGGTCAAGCAAATTACCAAGATATTCGATGTCTTAAGATGCACGGAGGAACAGAAGGTTCCATTCGTCACCTTTATGTTCTGTGGCGAGGCAAACTACTGGTGGGAGTCAGTGAAACGGACCCAGCCAGCCGCACTCATCATGTCTTGGGAAATGTTTCAGAAACTTTTCAACGAAAAGTACTTTTCTGAAAGTATTCTCCATATGAAGGAGGTATAATTTATTAGACTAGAACAAAATAACATAACAGTGTCCCAATACGAGGCGAAGTTCGCAGAGTTATCCAGGTTTGTACCTCATTTGGTAGAGAATGAGGAACGAATGACGAGGATGTTTCTGAAAGGTTTAAAACCCGAGATTCGGCAATATCTTATCTCTCATAAATTTTCTATATATTCAGATGTTGTCAATAGGGCTCAATTATTAGAGCGAGATAGCGATTACGTTCAACCAAGGGACCGTAACCAGGGTCATACCGGTGGTAGCAGTCATCGGAATAATGAAAACCAGAGGGGAGGTAAACATTCAGACAAAAACAGTAACCACTCTGGTGGTAATCGTGGCCATGAAAATAGAAGAAGCGACTCGGGGGGAGATTTTAAAAAGAGGAGATTCAACAATGACAATGTGAAGACGTCAGCACCAGCAGCAACTGGTTCCAAGGGAGGTGAACGACCACCGGTCATATGCTATAAGTGCAGAAAAGAAGGACATATCAGCCCAAACTGTCCACAACAGTTTAAGGTATGTTATAACTATGGAAAAAAAGGACATATCGCTCGAGATTTCACTGTAGCGAAACCAAGTCCAACGAGGATGGTGACTCAAAAGGATATCCCAGAAAAGTCAAAGTTAACGGTTCCTGAAAGAGCGTTTGTCGTGACTGGTCAACATACGAGGAACCCAAACGAGGTGATCACGGATAAGCTAATCATAAATTCATGCGAAGTTTATACATTACTTGATACCGGTGCTACCCATTCATTTATCTCTCCTGCTTGTGCTCAACGTTTAAACTTGACTCCGGAGAAATTAGACTTTGACCTATCTGTGGAAACTCCATTAGGAGAAACTTTCATCCCATCAATTGTTTATAAATCTGTTTGATCCAAGTTGGTACCATCACATTACCTGTTGACCTTATCTCTTTAAAGATACTTGCTTTTGATGTGATTTTAGGGATTGATTGGTTAACTACTCATCATGCCAAAATTGATTGTTTTCGTAAGGTTGTTAGTTTTCATACTCCTAATCAACCTGTTGTGCGAATTCAAGCAACTAAACCATTAAAATCAATCACTGTCATATCAAGTCATCAAGCTATTCGTTTATTGAAAAATGGATGTCAAGCTTTCTTAGCCCATGTTATGGATTTGAATAAAGACATGTCATATTTGAATAATATTCCTGTAGTTATTGACTTTCCTGACGTATTTTCTGAAGAACTTCCCGGTCTACCCCCAGAACGTGAAGTTGAATTCTTTATTGACCTTGAACTTGGTACAAAGCCCATTTCTAAAACCCATATCAAATGGCTCCTATTGAACTTCAGGAGTTAAAGGTCCAACTACAGGAGTTGTTGGACATTGGTTTTATTCGTCCTAGTACATCTCCTTGGTGTGCTCCTGTTTTATTTGTAAAGAAGAAAGACGGGAGTATGCGACTTTGTATCGATTATCGGGAATTAAACAATGTCACTATCAAGAATAGGTATCCGCTACCTCGTATTGATGACCTGTTTGACCAGTTACGAGGAGCACAATTCTTTTCAAAGATTGATCTTCATTCTGGATATCATCAGCTGTAGGTTAGAACTGAGGATATTCCAAAGATCGTTTTCAGAACTCAGTACGGGCATTATGAACTCTTAGTCATGTCTTTTAGATTAACTAATGCTCCTGCTGCTTTCATGGATATGATGAACCGAGTATTCAAGGAATATTTGGATCAGTTCATTGTTGTTATTATTGATGACATCCTTATCTATTCTAAAAGCCGTGAAGATCATGAGCGCCATTTGAAGCTGGTAATACAAAGGCTTCGTGATAACAAGCTATATGCCAAGCTGAAGAAATGCGAGTTCTGGCTTAAGGAAGTAGCATTCCTTGGGCACATGGTGTCAAAATATAGAGTGTCTGTTTACCCAGCGAAGATTGAAGCAATACAAAGTTGGGAGTAACCAAAGATGGTGACCGAATTACGTAGCTTTTTGGGCTTAGTTGGTTATTATCAGAGATTTGTGGAAGGATTTTCTAGAATCGCTACTCCATTAACTCAGCTAACTCGTAAAGATACAAAATTCATATGGAGCAAGGAATGCGAGAAGAGTTTCCAAGATCTCAAGAGGAGACTCATTTCGGCACCTGTTTTAACAATAGCATCTGGTTCGGATGGATTTGTTATCTACAGTGATGCTTCGGGCAAAGGGTTAGGATGTGTTCTCATGCAATGTGGGAAAGTCATAGCCTACGCCTCGCGACAACTTAAAGAATATGAGAGGAATTATCCTATTCATGATCTAGAGTTGGCAACAGTCGTTTTCGCGCTAAAGATCTGGAGGCACTATCTATATGGGGAGAAAGTGGAGATATATTCAGACCATAAAATCCTCAAATATTTCTTCACTAAAAAAGAACTCAACATACGGCAACGACGTTGGCTCGAGCTGTTGAAAGATTTCGACCACACTATTCAATACCATCCTGGAAAAAAAAAACGTGGTAGCTTACGCGTTGAGTAGAAGATCATATGCAGGAACGAGTGCAATGATGTCAAATATACGCATAGAACCGACTTTAATAGAAAAAGTTAAAGTTGCTCAAGCTATAGACCCGGAGCTGATGCGTATGAAGAAGAAAGTACAAGAGGGTACTATTCCAGAAGCAAGAATCGATGAAGAAGGATTACTTCGAGTCTACTCCAGACTTTTTGTTCCTAACGATTCTGACTTAAAGAATAGAATCATGATGGAGGCACACAACACACCGTTTGCAATCCATCCTGGGAGTACCAAAATGTATCATGATCTTCAATATACATTTTGGTGGAACAATATGAAGAGAGAGATCGTAAAGTTTATCTCGAGGTGTTTAACTTGTCAACGTGTAAAGGCGGAGCATCAAGTACCAAAGGGTCCATTGCAACCACTTGAGATTTTGAAATGGAAGTGGGAACACATTACCATGGATTTTGTTACGGGTCTTCCCACGGTTTCTAAAGGCATAAATGTTATTTGGGTTATTGTTGATAGATTAACCAAGTCTGCTCATTTCTTGCCGATACGGGAGACTTATTCCCTTGAACGTCTTGCTCGTATGTACGTAGATGAGATTATGAGACTACATGGCATGCCAGTATCCATAGTTTCGGATCGTGACGCAAGATTCACTTCAAGATTTTGGGTTAGCTTGTAAAAAGCTATGGCCACGGATTTACGATTTATTTTGGCATACCATCTTCAAACGGACGGACAATCAGAGAGGACTATTCAAAATCTTGAAGATCTATTAAGACTCTGTGTCCTAGACTTCAAAGGCAGTTGGGATAAGTATTTACCATTGGTGGAATTCTCCTACAACAACAGTTATCAGGCAAGTATAGGTGTGGCTCCATTTGAAGCATTGTATGGACGAAAGTGTCGCTCTCCAGTATGTTGGGATGAGGTAGGAGAAGAAACGTTGTTGGGACCAAAGTTGGTACGAATGTCTACGGAGAAGATCCAAATGATTCGACAACGTATACAAACGGCACAGGATCGACAAAAGAGTTATGTGGATCTTCATCGAAAGGACGTGGAATTTAGTATTGAGGATCATGTATTGTTGCGTGTGGCTCCATGGAAGGGAGTTACAAAATTCGAGAAGAGAGGAAAGCTCAATCCACGATTTATTGGTCCATTTCAGATTCTTGAACGAGTAGGAAATATGGCCTATAGACTCGCGTTACCTCCAAGTATGTCTTGTGTTCATAATGTTTTTCGTATATCCGTGCTACGTAAATATGTGAAAGACCCAAACCACGTTATTGAATTAGAACCGGATGAGATAGCCGAAGACTTAACGTACGAAAAGATACCTGTAAGGATCTTGGATAGAAAAGAGCATGTCCTACTCACTAAGGTTATACCACAAGTTAAGGTTTTGTGGAGGAACCATGCTATTGAGGAAATGACCTGTGAGTTGGAAACGGAAATGAAAGCGAGGTATCCTCATCTTTTTGAAACACCAGGTACATACGTCAATTTTGAGGACGAAATTTCATAAGGAGGGGAGGTTGTAAGACCCCAAATTATTAATAAATGAAATTTAATTTCCTCTATTTATTATTTTGAAATAGTAAGGGTTGAATTGATTAATGTAGTTAGTTATGGGTAAAATGCGCGAATATTTTAAAAATAAACAAGTGGTTATAAATTATTCATTATTGTCGGGGAATATTCGTTTGGTCGTGGAATATTCTTGCTGTCGGGGAATATTCGTACGACAGCGCAGTCTTTTGTGAGCCCCATAACGGAAAGAAATTGGATGAAGAAAACGACAAGTATAAGTTGTGTATAAATAACGGCGTAGTGGTTATCGTTAACACTGTTGGAATACCCGGTGGTTAAAACACCGTAATATGCGTTGTTGCATAGTAGCACACGGTATTGCACCAATTATTGATTCATTCATAAGAAGGCACTACTTAATAATTGTTACAATAGTTACTGTTCAGTATTTTATTTTATTGATTCAATAATTGCTGCATTGATATTTTATATTATTGTTGTTTCAATAATTATAACTACATAGTATTTTCCATTATCGAAGCAATAATTCATATTATCTGAATAATATTATTAGAAAACATTATTGGCAATGTCTAGAAAGTTCTGTCTAAGGAGAGGTTTGGTCACCTAATTGTGCGCCAGTAAGGAGAAATTCTTATTGGAAAGCCTCATCTTTCCTAGGAACTGCCTGGTTGTCATTATTATGATTCTGTAATATTATTTGTGAATAATTAATTATTGATTTTTATGATAAGGAAAATATTCATTTTATGTGGATATAGATGGAGAAAATTTTTAAAGTAACAATTTTTGAAAATCGATTTTTATCTTTTCTGATAAAATAATATTTTATTATATTATTATAATATGATAATGGGGATATTTTTACAATGAATGTTGGATATATGAGTATATGAGGATGAGGAGTATTTTTGTTATAAAAGTTGTTTAAAACATGATAAACATGTCTGTGGGCCCATTTCTTGACTGAAATTTGATTATAGCTTGTAAAATCGTCCGTATGTTGATTTCGGTCAATTTCTGTTTGGAATTTGGAAAAACTTTCTTCTGCAAAGTTGTAGAGAATTGAATTTTCTATAAAAAGCCATGAGATTAGAATTTTCTGATAAAAAAGGCTATTTATTATGAATTATTGAAGTTCCGAAGTTCTGAAATAATTGATTTTTGGAAGTTTTAATTATTTTAAATAATAAAAACGTTTTTGATTTGTTTGGTAGACTTATTTGTTGTCAAGCATGGCTGAATTCAGATCATAGATTGTGTGCGTAGGAATTTATATATAATATATTAATATTATATTAAATTTTTTGCTTCGGTATTCTAAGCATTTTTCTATAAATAGGGTGCTTAGGTTAGAATTGAAAATCACATCAGAAACTACAAATTTCTCTCTTTCTCTCTCTATATATCGAGCGTATTTTTGTGAGTATTTTAGTATTTTGAGTGTTGCTATACGGTGCAAGTTCCTTTAGCACTAGATCTTGTATTCCAATCAGAAGTACTGTTTTTCTGAGGTAAGGGAGGTTATTTCTTCTTAAATGATATTATTTCTTCAATATCATTATTCCAAAATGTTGGTTGGAAATTTTTATCAAATTTAGAACTTTTTCATGTCAGAGTTACTATTCATGAGTTACTATTCACGAGTTACTATTCATGAGGTACTATTCACGAGTTACTATTCACGTATATGACATTATTCACAGAAAAAATAAATTTTTTTAATGTGTCCAAGATTGTCTGTTATAGTTCATATCTTTGATTGAATCTATATTTTGGTCTAAAATCTTGAATTTTACTCCACTTTGGTTATTTATGAAGTATTTTTAAACTTGGATTGTTTAAAATACGAATCTTGAAAATTTGTTCTTTTGTTTCACTAGATTCGTTTTCTTTAAAATATTTTTCATCATCCTCAGTCCTAAATGATGATATAACTGAATATCTTTTGCCTGTAGTGAAAAGATGAATGATTTCTGATGAATATCTTTGGCCCGTAGTGCAAAGATGAACAGGTGTATAGATGAACATGACCAACTGATGAATATCTTTGGCCTATAGTGCAAAGATGAATATTTGATTCCAGATATATATTGATTGATGTTACAGGGATAAAATGTTGACGATGAGCTTTTAAATTCATGTATAGAAGATAGTAGATTTCATTCTCTACTTAACTACTCTTCTAATGAATTATTATTTCCGCTGCGAATATTGATTTAAAACTTGTTGTCTATTGTATTCTATTAGATTTTTCCCTGTTGAGGACTAACGATAATTTTTTCTATATTATCTTAGTCATAATGTTCTTTACTGGGCTAGTTGAGCTCACCCTTTTCCTTTTTGTTCCATTTTTCTTCTCAGGAGGCGAGAATGTAGCGAGTACTAGTCGGGGTATGGAATGATGGTTCTAGAAGTTATTTTAGTAGTCCTCACCATTTTTGTAAAATAATGTATCAATAATTAAAATGAGGACTTATTTGAGTGTGGATATTGTCTAGATAACAATATTTGTATTTAAACTAACAGTTTTTATGTTGTATTAATAAAGTTGTAGTTATTTCTGTACCATGTATTTTGACGACTCAGAATGGGTGTTGTATACCTGTTTTGGGGGCGTCACATAAAGTGTCAGGAATAAGCATGTGAATGATATTCCTATTTAATATATGATTCGATTATGATATATATATATATATATATATATATATATATATATATATATATATATATATATATATATATATATATATATATATATATATATGAATGAATATGCAAGTATGCTTGCATTAAGAAAAGTTGTAAAGTCGTTTGATAGATAATAGAAGTATATATACAAGGACTTAGAATGAATTGATCAAATATGTTAGGTTGATCCTACATAAGCAAAACAACTTTGTAAAGTCCTTAAAAAGAAATGATGTACAAGGACTATAAATATAGAAAGATCAAGCTTGTTAGGTTGATCTTATGATGTAATAGATAGACTTGTCTGATCGTCGAGCACTGCACCAGAAGTCGTAGTCTGCCAGGAGAGTCAAGGTTAACTCGAGAGCTATCGAGGCAGAATAGGAGTATGCAAGATAGTAGATCTCAGAGTTCGTAGACTTCCAGGCGAAATGAAGGAAGATCGTAATGTGTCGAGTAGAGCTTCCTCAGGACCGTAGTATGCTGAGGAAGTCATGTTCAGAATCGTAGAGAACAGCCTGCCTACGAGCCGACTGGTCATCTGCCGAAGCCAAGTCAGAAATATAGACTACACTCAGAGTCGTAGAGTCCACTGATGCCGAAGCTATATCAAGGATCGTAGACTACACCATGAGTTCTTAGAGTCCATTGATTACATGCAGAGATCGTAGTCGAGCAAGATCAGATGAAGATAACAAGCACAAGACAGAAATCGTAGAGTGTCAAGATCTGATCTCGGGATCGTAGTGTCTGCACAAGCTAAAGCTGAATCACAGAATGCAGAACTACGACCTCAACAGAAGTGCTCACAATGCCAAGGTTGAATCGTAGAGCATATACAATTCTCATCAAATGACCACTCCCAGAATATCCAAAGGAATGAAGCCTCTGGTTCGAGCTGCAAGCTACATCCAAGGAAACCAGAGAGCACTCAACGAATGACATGCATGATAACAAAAGATCTAAGCACCAACCCAATCAGCATCAAGATTGAGTTGTAAGGCCATTCGTGATGAATTCTTCCACAATGAGATCCAAAGAAGACTTCAGAAGCTGACTAAGGAAAGTCAGCTTATGCAGTAGCTATCAAGTCAACAGAAGACAACGATCTTGGAAGCAACCAAGATCGTAGTGTTTGCCAAACAGAGAAGGAACTGATGGAAGGTGAACCGAGATACTGTTCAGCTTCTGAAGAGCAAGGCTAAAGTGATTAAGTGCAGGTTCAGTTCATTGATGATAAGTGAACAGAAGATCACAGAGAGAAAGCAAGCTGGACGCGCAACAAATTTGAAGTGTCTTGATATTCAGAAGAGGACCAGAGCAAGGAATTAGGCCATCAGTCTCTGAGAACAGTCAAAGCAAACAGAAGTATTGAAGCACAACATAATACAAGGAAGAGGTGTTCTGCATTGAAGATCCAATCAACACTCTTCAAGATCGTAGTGTTAACTCAACCAGTCAATGAGGAACGCTCAACAAGACACTACGATCAGGTCCTTGAAGACGTGCATCAGAATCGTAGAGTTCGAATAGCTGAAAACTAAAACATTGACAAAGGTTCAATCTAAAGGGTAATATTTGGACAAGTGCTTATTGAGAGCATCGATGCAATAGGACAACCTCTGATCGAGAAATCAGAAAGAGGTAATAAAGTCTTCAACCTACCCAAGACATTAAAGTGATACATCTGATAGGGTAGGTGAAACAGTAGACTGCAGCATCAGAAAAAGTATGACATGTCACATCAAGCAGTCTACCTCAAGCAACTTGAGATCTGTGAAGAGATTTGAATAGCCTTCAACGCCTACTTTCCAACGGAAGGATTGGGAATAAGTATAAATGAGAAAGAGCTTCAAAGATCAAAGGTTGCTGGAGTTGTCGAGTTTGGAGAGAAGGTGGACTGATCTAAACCATGTGAAATAGTGAGTCCGAAGGCTCACTCTACGATCCACCAAGAACACTCAGAAGTCAGATAAAGAAAGAAGTAGAAGTGTGAGTTCTAATACATGAAGAGTGTTCTGAACTGGCGAGAGAAAGAAGACCATTATGTCATCTTGATGTCCATTATGGGAATACTCTAAGTACAATAGAGAAGAGCCTACAGTCATCTTAGCAAGTCCATCGTGAAAAGGCATCAAGTAGCAAGAAGGAAGATCACAAATGCCATCTTGGTGTCAAGCATGAGAAAGCTTCTGAGTACCTAATAGAAGAGCTTACAGTCATCTTGGAAGCCTATCATGTGCAGCCATCAAGTACCAAGGAGAAGGATCTTCAAGGCAGTTCATAAATGGGTCATAGGAAGTGGTTTAGTAACCGAAGAAGCTGAGCATCATGCAACACTCAGCTGCACTTCAAGTATGATCAAACTAAGCTGCTAAGTATAGAAGATGTTCAGAGCATGAAGACATCTTAGCAGCTCAGCACCGACTCTAACAACAAATAAACAACTCAACAGCCAGGGCCTGAATGGTCCTTGTCCGGAAGGACTAAACAAAGTTCCAAGCCTGGTGGGCTTGAAGAGTTCCTAGGGAACTAGAGGAGTTCCAAGGCTGCTGGCCTTGAAGAGTTCTTAGTGAACTGAAGTCCCAAGGCTGCTGACCTTGAAGGAATCTTAGTGATTCAGGGTGCTGCCCTTCCTTAGTGGAAATCCTACTAGTTGAAAGCAGAAGAGTGGATTAGGAGCTTGAGTCTCTGAACCACTTAAAACCCCTTGTGTCTTTTATATTATGTCATTTACATTATGTACTATAACTGCTATAACTGCTATGTATGTGTTAACTGCTTACAACTAAACTTACTCTACGAACAATGAATGTATGATTATGAATATATCAATGAAGGGGATATTTTACTTATTCCGCTGTGCTTGAAAAGATTCTTATGTTTGTCATATGTTAATTATGGACAATATAATATAAACCAGAAAAGTATTTAAAAGAAAAAGGATCTATTCAACCCCCCTTCTAGATTTATTGTGCCTTCTGGGAACTAACATAAAGAAATAAAAAAATTTCGAGAAAAAGTCATAAAAACACTATTCACCTAAAAACGATTTTGCATTTTTTCGATGAACGTGCTAATATTAATATGATGAGGAAAGACGGAATGTCAAATAAAATTTGAGAACGAAAATCATAGTTTTTAGCATGTGTAATGAATGTTGTAAGTTAAATGTGAAGAATATAAGTATAAAATATGAATTATTATACGAGTATAATATGAAGAATAATATGATGTATAATACGAGAATAATACAAAGTACAATACACGTATAATGCAAAAATTATACGATAGGAATAAGAAAGTCAAAGTCAACTATTGTAACTAAGTATTGGTTAGATTACCCAAACTAAGTGAGGATGATTAGGTTAAGCTAATTAACCCTAACTAATCATTTAACTTTCTCACTAACTAACCACACTAGTTAGTATTTAACCATGATTAGTTAGGTGTGATTAGGTTAAGGAAACTTAAGAATTAAGAAAGGAATATACCAAGAATATGCTAGGGTAAAAGGGTAAAAAGCCAAGATATTAGATGGCAAATGACCAAACTATCCTAAGTCTTGCAAATTTTTATATATGCAAGCATTTCATCTTCATTCCTTGAAATATTAAAACTAAGAGAAGAAACTCTTCATAAATTAAGAGAGAAAGAGAGAGTGCTCGAATTGAAGGAAGAAAAGGAAGAGAATGACTAGCAATCTTTATCAATAAGGAAGAAGAAGAAAAAAGAAAGAAGACAGAAGAAAGGTAATAAACCTAGATTTTAATCAGTTTTCTTTACGGTTTAATATGTATAATCACATAACTTATTGATATGGAAGTATAAAATGGTAGAAAATGATGATTAATATGGTTTAACCAAAGAAATGTGTATATTAAATGGAAGTAATAAGAACTTGAAGTTAATTTCATTAATTTCTTTTAAAGCTTTTCATAATAGATACGAAGTACTTTGTTGGTGGTTGGATGATTCGTATGAATCATATGAATGATCCGGAGAAATAAGGAAGAATTAGAGGACTTAAACACTAATATATATATGTGTAAAGTGAAATCATAATTAAAATAACGATTAAAATGAAGAACGAACAAAGACCGATGAAGAACGAACGAAAAAAGAGTTGTTGATGGACAAATTTAAAACCATCCTTAGATTTTGTTGTTGATGGACAAGTTTAAAACCATTGTGTATATGTTAGTTGATATATCTGGTTAGGAGATATTAGAAGTGTATAAGTTACAAAAATGTTCCAATAGGAACGAATTAAAAATATGTTATAACGAAGTTATGGCAAAAAATTGAGTAAAAGACGTTAAGCGTTAATATTCTAATTTGTTAAAATTTTTGGACGAATTAACAAAATAATTTAATGATCTCGAATAATTAGGGTTCCATAAGAATGTTAGAAAACATGGAAAGTTTGAGTCGTGGACTCAAGAATGAACTCATTCCTGTTTCGGATGAGTAAGTTATGGACGAACGAATGATTAACGCAAAGTTAAAAAACTGAGCAATTAAAGACTTCTGAATCAAAATGTAAATAATGTAAATGTAAAACACTTAAACCGACGAAGACGTTTAGTGTATGCATAAGATAAATGTGCTTAGCATACACATGCGTGTATGGTTTAAAGGTAGAGTAATGAAGTTGGATGAAGGACGCGTAAACGTCAAAAATCCGAGTTAATTGTAATAACTTATAAAGTGTTCTGAAACAAATGAAAGGGACATTATAAGATATGAGATAGAGGTAATGTAAAACCATCATGGAGGATGCGTATAAAGGTTGTGGCATCTCCGAATGTCATAACGCTAAAAACGATTATAAAAGTTTGGCCACGTAAACTAATTTAACGTGAACCATATAAAACAAAATGAAGATGGTAAGACCATAGGAAGAGACTTTGAAATTTCAGTCTAGTCGATGAACGAAGTTAAGCGAAGAATATATTGAAGTGTATAAAGTTGAATACGTTGCTTCGAGTCATAAAACCCGAGCATCATAAAACATGAAATAATTTAAAATAAACTAATGTATAAGTAAAATATATGACTAATTGGTATGTGTTGTCATTATGTGATATATAGGGATTTCAAAGAGCAGTATAACATAAACTGTAAGCAACATTTAAGGAAAGTTTCCTAACTTCATTCATATTATGAAATAAATGCTAGTTTCTTCAAACTTACTCAAATGTTGTATTTGAGAAAGTTTTATTTATGTGCAAATGTGTTATATTTGTACAATATGTTTATTGTGAATGAGGCCATGTGCCAATTTTCTGCACTTATGTGCTTTTGGAAGATGAAATGTTCTGTGATTGAACTGTTCAATTTGAAAGAGTTTTGTTTATTCATGAATTTTGATAAGATTGGGTCTATACTAATTATTTTAGCTAGACATAATGTGAAGATGTTAATTGAGTTAATGTGTATGTACAGTCATAGTTTTTAATCATTAACTTGTAGTAATAGAGTAAAACGACTTCTTTGAATGGGAAAAGTTTTAAGATGAGCTAGTAACCGATCTAACTCATTGTAAAGTCAGTGTAGATGAGACGAGAAACTAATTCATTAGTTTTAGGCAGGGTGCTACTCAACTTACTATATTGATAACTGTTGAGAACTAAAGGTATGCTAAGTAATGTGTTTTGTCAAAGGTGATTCTTTTCACATATATTGTCGTGTAGGATATGTTAAGTCTTAGAAGAGTTAAAGGTATATCATTGTTAATATATATGAGAAGATAGATTATTGATGTTTTAAAATGATAAGAATCATAATTTATTACTGTTATTCTAGTTGTTTCATAACTCTTGTTCAGTTATTAAAGTTTTCAAAGAAAAGAATATTTGATTTCTTGCTCGGTAGGGCTCTCATGAACTTTATGATCAGATCTTTGTTAGTATAGATCTTCCCATATGCTCGTAGAGAGTTGAGCAGAACATTGAATCTCTCATAGGTGGCAATCACGTTCTCTCCTTGAACATGAGCAAAAATCTCACACTGCTGGGTCAGAAGAGATTGTTTGTTTTCTCTTACATCTTCAGTTCCTTCGTGCATAATCAAAAATGCTTCCCAAACCTCCTTAGCTGTTTTACTGTTGACAACGTTTTTAAATAGATCGTCTTCTAAGGATTGGAACAGGATGTTCTTGGCCTTTTTGTCAAGTTGGACAGCTCTCTTCTCGTTGTTTGTCCATTCTTCTTTAACGTTGATTTGTATTCTGTTTGGATCATCAGTGGTTGGTGCAAGCTTCGTTGGAATATAGGGCCCATTTTGAACAGTCTCAAATAGATCTTCATCTATTGAGTCCATGTAAGCTTGCATCCTTACTTTCTAGTTTGCAAATTTATCCTGTTGCACATTGGTGGCTTGGTGCTTCCTTCAGTTCTAGATTCGCTTGGTACGTGTGCCATTGGATCTACTAAAGCTTATAAGTTGTATAATAGAACCTGCTTTGATACCAATTATTAGTTCCTAGTTGGCACAATAGTTATCTAGAAGGGGGGGATTGAATAGATATTTAAAAAATCTTTTCATTTTAAACTTGTTCTTTAATGATGATTAAAACTTAGCGGAATTTATGTTTGTTTTAATCTTCTTTACAAAGCAGTGGAGTTATGAGAGTGAGGCAGTTATGGCAGATATACCAGTTATAGTATGAATGCAAAAGACACAGTCGTTTTTAAGTGGTTCAGAGCACTTAAAGCTCCTAGTCCACTCTTCTACTCAACGAGTAGGATATCCACTAAGGATGTCTTTTACAACATCTGAATCACACAGATTCCTTCTAGACTAGCAGTCTAGGAACTTCTTAGTACACTCTTGAACTCTTCAAGTCCAGCAGACTTGGCTCTCTTACAGTTCACTTAGAACTCTTCAAGTCCAGCGGACTTGGTACTCTTCTTCAGTTGATTGATAGATATTGAGTTCTTGATAGTTGCTACTCAGTTGCTGTTTAAGCACTTATTCGAAAGAACTGAATAGCTGAGAAAGCTTTGTAAATTCTCAGATCCTAGAGTTGACCTTGAGAGTTGTTCACATTGTTTGTTCAATGCTTGCTTAAATCTCTCTCATCTGTCTGATTTGCATATATGTGATCTTGAAAACTATCCGTTGGATCCATCCGTTTAGGCATTAAATGCATTTGACTTTTCTGATCTTTGATGGAGACATTTCTTCATATCTTCTGAAACTGCATTCTGGCCCACTGACACAGCAGACTGCTTTCTCACCTAACACCTGAAAAGGTGCTTTACCCCCTTAGCAATGGTACTTTCCTTAGCTTCTTCAATACGCTTCTTTGTTGCATACTAAGGATATTTCATATTACTTTGGGACTGATGAGTACTGCAACGTCTAGAATCCATTCATCATATATTGGATTCTGTCTTTACACATATCATGAGGCTCGACATTTTCTGACATAAGACAGATGATGCTCGATGATTTATATCGTGATACTCTGCGATTCAGATCGTAGTGACTTGTCGCCTTAGTGCTTGATCTGATGCTATTAGCCGAAAGCACTATGATTTCTCTTAAACCTTTGCACACTACTATCTTCGCTTACTAGGTTCTAACTCTACATTTTCGAGAGCACACTACGATCGTTGACTTGTAAACTCTATGTTTCCTTCAGCATACTACGATCGTTGAGTTGGTTCGGCAAACATTGTGACCACTCTACAATTTATGAAGAGGTCCTTCAAGGCATGCACACTACGATCTTTGAAGCTCTACGTTTCTGCCTTGACTTCTTTAATGTTGATCAGATAATACACTACGATTTCTTCGAAGCCTATCTATTACATTTCAAGATCAACCTAATAGCTTTGATCTTTCTATCTATACATTCTATTACATAATGATACACATTAAGAGCTTAGATAAACCTAACAAATTTGATCTATCACTAAGTCCTTGTACATATCTTACTTGAAGGACTTTATAAATAATCATGAGCATATACATTAAAACATCAAATCATAATATGCATTCTCTTAACAGAATGAATTGAAGAAATTTAGTAAAGAAATAAATAAAACTAAAATGATATATTGTTATATGAAAATTATTATATGTTATTATGACAGGTTCGTAACTCATAATCGTATGGTATATTTTTTAGCCAATAGATGTGTGGACAATTTATGATTTGTTCTTGAACTACATATTTCTATGACAAGTTCCTAAACTCGTATTATTGTGGCAAGTTTCTAAACTCTTAAGGTATGGTAAGTTATTAATCAAGATATTAAAATTGGTTAATAAAAGGAGAAAGTACAACTAATCTTGTAGTTAAGAAGAAGATAGTAGTTGTACCAAAGCAATTGATTGTGGTATTAATTAAGGATAAATAAGTGAGACGAAGATAATAACTTTGAAGCAAGTTAAAAATGAACAACCCTAAGGTATAAGGAATCATATAAGAGGGTATAAAAAAGCCATATAGTGCTAACTTATGTGCAAGACACAAGTTGGTGTCAATCCAAGAATTAGATGTAAGTTGGCGTCAACTCTGGGGTAAAAACACAAGTTGGTGTTAACTTAAGAGTAAATGATAAGTTAGTGAAGTTGGTATCAAATAGGCACAAGTTGGTGTCAGCCAGATACAGGTTGGTATCAAACAAACACAAGTAGATGTTAAAGCTGATCACATATAATCGTTTAAAAACATAGAGTTTTGAGACGTACGAAATTTCCTGTTAGTTAAGTAATATAAAATATTCAAGATGGAAGGAAGATAGAAACATGTAGTGTCAGAGTAAAGAAGACATGGGAGAAAGAGGGTCAAAAGGTTAAGAACGAAATATTAAGTCCAAGGATTATAGGACCTTTGAAAATAATAGAAGATTACATATGAAATAGCAGAATCTATATAATGAATAATATGTTATACTATGAAAGGCATATTAATATAAATATGTGTTAATATGTGTTATAAGATAAGTAAGCTTTGTTTTTAGCATTAATAGTGATGCTTTAAAATGAAAGATGAGAAAATAACATATGTTATTATATAGAATAATGCCACTGAGAAGATATCAAAGTGATCAAGAAGAGGTAGAGAACTAGAATAGAGATCAAGTTAACAATATGCAGCAATTTATGGATATTCAAATAAGGGCTATGAATAGAAACCCCGCTGGAGTAAATAATCCTCAAACTGTGTCGATAACAAGTTTTAAGGGGTTTAATAGTGTGGGACCTCCTGAGTTTAAGGGGCCACTGAGCCTATAATGGCTCGATCATGGATTAAGGAGATTGAGCAAGCATTTATTATTGCTAAGATAGAAGAGGAGCAAAAGATGACTTTTGCTACCTATATATTAAAAATTGAAGCTAACTTCTGGTGGGAAGCCAACCAGAATAGATTTGGGGATAATATAGTAGCATGGGAATGATTCAAGGAGTTATTTTTTGAGAACTATTTCCCTAAGGGTATGCAGGGTATGATGGAAATAAAATTCCTAGAATTAAAGCAAGGGGAAATGTCAGTACCCTAGAAGCTGCCAATTTCAATTTACTGGAAAGGTTTGCTCCATATCAAGTGGACATTGAGGATAGAAAGACGTGCAGGTTTGAAAAAGGTTTAAATCCTTCACTTTACGAGAAGTAATCGATGTTTCAAATAGATTCATTTGGTATTATTTTAGAGAAGGCTATAATAGCCAAATGAGCAAATAAGTTATTAAGCCAATTCAGTCAAGAGGGAAAAAGTAAGAAATATGGACAATGAGATAAAACCAAGGGAAGTTGTAAGAGAAAGAGGAAAAATAACTCTAAAGATAGTGAAGGAGATCCGAAAAAGAAGGGTCAACCATCCGAAGATATAATATATACTTGAACCCAACCAAGTACACCTTCGGTCTCGGTTCGGGTAAGTTCCTTGGATATTTGGTCAGCAAAAAGGGGATCGAGGTCAATCTAGAGAAGATTTGGGCTATATTAGACATGAAGTCTTCAACAAAATTCAAAGATGTACAACGGTTAACAGGTCAGATAATAGCTCTCCAGAGGTTCATGTCTAAGTCAGCAGAATCATGCCATCCCTTCTTTGATACTTTGAAAAGAATGAAAAATGATAAGACCTTCCAATGGACTTCGGAATGTGAAGATGCTTTTAAAGGGATCAAGATGTATCTATCTTCGGCGCCACTATTGATGAAACGAATCCCTTCAGAACCTCTTTATCTTTATGGTGAGTGGGTTTTATAGCTACAATATTCCTTGTTTTCATGTTTATATTGTAGGAACCGGCTTTGGGTGGTGAAAATAGGAAAATTTGGACATAGTGACATTTCTGCGGCTTCTAGACTCTGATGAATCTGCCAAAGAAAATTCACAGTTCATTTGAATACTCCGGGATGAATTGGTATGATGAATCCGTCGTGGCAAATTCCTTGTAGCATTGAATTCGCCGGGGTAAATTGGTTGGGGAAAAGAAGTTGCCATGTTTGAGAAGTTGAGTCTGGCAAGGATTCTGGTGGCTGATTTTGGGAAGGAATGACAGAGATATTAAAGACATATGGAGAGGCAGAGAAAGAAAAAAAACCTAGTTTTGAATTAAACTTTTGGAGAATTGAAGAAATTGAGCAAGCAAGAAGAATTAATGAGCAAAAAAAAAGAAGGATTGCGAACCAATTTTTATTCTCTTTCCCTATCTTCTACTCTTGTATTCTGAATGCTTAATCATTTATGGATTTTAGATTTTAATTCAACGACGATGAACTAATGTTTTATTTAAGACTGCAATGGATCTGATTGTGTAACTATGATTGTAATGCTTCGTTGTTAACTACTGTGAATTATTATCATGTTGTCTATTATGATTTGTACTTAATTGCTTAATTGTCTGTCCATTTTTTACTATGATAATCTATATAAACTATAAAGATGAATTATAGGTTTAGATATGATCATAATAGTATGTGATTATGTTTTCTGCATGGCGATGGAATTCATAATTTGTGTTTAGGATAGAGATATACCTACACACTGCATGTAATCTGATAAAGAACTTGGGCTTTAAATCATCTTTAATTGTAATTCACATAGACATATAGTGGATTAGTTAATTAGGGTGTTCATCTTAATTATATCTTTTGTGGATTTAAGTTAATTTGTTTATGGTGCATCGAGAGATGGTCATAGATATTGATGTGTTCTTGAGTAACGATTTGGAATAATTAGCGCGACTTAACATGAAGTGTGTTGATATAAGTGAAACAATAAGTGAAATTACAGTCTTAAGTCTCCAACATCTGATTTAAATCTTACACTACAACAAAAAGGCTTATCAGTGACAGCATATCTGCGACCGCAGACGGTCACAGATAAGTATTAGCGACGGAATGCGGTCGCTGATATTAGTTGCAGGTAATCTGGTCGCTGAGTGGACATCATCGACCAATAACAGCGACCGACTTATTAGCGACGGCATACAACGATCGACTCCGTCGCTACTCTGACTCATGCCGAGTCAGTTGTCAGAGATGACGTGGCACATATATCAACGACAGGTAATAGCGACTGATGCGGTCGCTGTTTTCTAAGTGGCTATCAACGACCGCTTAGAGTATTAGCGACCGCATGCTGTCTCTAATGTTAGTTTTTTTATATAATATTTTTCCTGTTTTTTTGATTTCCCAAAAATAACCTGCTTTGTACATACTTTCAATCCCAAAACACAGCAGTATATATAAGTATCCATATAAACATCCATCCATGATTTATATATATCCCAACACATCGATCCATAATAGTAAATATAAGCATCCATCCATATGATAAAATCATAAACCAACACAACACAATACAATCGTAAACATCCATATATTAGAATCATAAACCAATACAATTGTCCAAAGAATGAATATAAAAGATTGCAAGGCTTTAAATATCTAAAAAACAAGTCTAAATCTTCATGGATAATCCAAATCAGGACCTTGTAATTAACAAAAGAATAAAACATGTTACATATATGTGTTGATACTGCTATGACTTAGGGAAAACTAAACAATAGACAATGTAGTGAAACATATAAGTAAGACAGTGACAGTAACATTATCGATATATGCCTCATCGTCATCCTGATGCTGTGATGTTGTTGTTGCCGCCACTGCTGCCACTGTTGCTGCTCCTGTTGCCATTGCATGCGCTAACTCATCAGGACTCAGAGACTGCAGATTCCCGCCCAATATACGAAGAAGATCACGATCCCGATAAATCGCTCTCATACAGTCACCAAGAGTATGATAGGCTGGATGACTAGATGACTCTGTAGACTAGGTAACAGAGTTGCCCGTGCCACTGATGGTCGGGCGTCATTTTTGTCCTTGGCCTTTAACATAGTTTTTCTTCACGACTGACGCCCTCTCCCACAATTCTTGATCAATCGACGGACGCGGGGTGGCTTCAGGATATCGCTCGTTCATTAAATTCGTATGTGTCCTGTTAGAAGGTCAACAATTATATAATTAAAAATAAATAAAAAAATGCTATAAAAGGTCGTCACAATTTATGAACAACATATTAGTATAAAGTTAACTTATTACTGCTATCTGAACAGCCTCAGGTAGACCATCGTGGGTGGCCACATACACATCCAACCAATTGATAGGTTGACCTTGAGACTGAGACTCCTACAGTTCATCTTCACATATTAATATGTAAACATATGATGTTTTAGCTACAAAACATGACTGTAAACATAACATATGTACCCTAGCAGCAATATGCTGCAGCTGTGATATACTGCCACCCCGATATGTGCCTTTTGCCTTTTTGCCTTTAAATACACCTGAGAATTTGTTCGAGGTGGCAGTCTTGCGCCTCTTGACCCAACCCTTAGCTCTCCACTGGTCACACATCTGCACCCATATGGGTTGTGCGCACCACCTGGGGCTATGCTCATGCATATACTGCTCACCTTGTCCTAGATGGTCAATCTCAGCATTATGTAGGGCTTTCTGTCGTTCCTTGTTCAGATTATCTTTAGTTCGGACGGCGCACTTCTGCTAGAACAGTGTCTGAATAACTAAAGACTGCACGTCATCCCATTTATACCGCTTCTGCAAATAAAACAATAATAATAATATTAAAATTGTTATATTACCATAATCCAACATTACTAAACAATATTATTTGCTTAACTATGTATTATCTATCAGAGTGACAAAAAAAATATACCTGAAATTCAGCCCAAACTGCATCCTTATGGGCGAGAGGTGTGCTCACCCATGTAATCACTGGCCTATGCCAGTTCTGTAAGCATAATTGTGAAATGCACTTCAAAATTTTACTATCTTGGAAATCACTACAATATACAATAATTTACATTAAAATATATTTATAACAATGCAAATATTAAATTGTTATATATACACGATGTTTAACTTATGTGCTTTCTGGAGGAGGATGGATCTGTATGAGAATGCGATCATCTGGATTAGCCGAGGCCTTCGACACATGATTAGGGCCCCGACCCAACCCGCGCTTTCGTGCTGCTGGTTCAGAAGACATCTATAAATAAAAAATTTAATATGTTAATATGAGTTATAAATGAAAGGTACATAAACATGTCAAGGATATAGAAAACGTGTATATATGTAATTGTATGTAATACAATTAAAACTAAACATACATTTTATAGAAAAGGACAAAACAGTTAACTACGACAACTATAAATGAAATGTACATAAACATGTGAAGGATATAGAGAACATTCCTATATGTAATTCATTGTAATACAATTAAAACTAAACATACATTTTAATGATAATCGTTGTCTGAGTTAGAATTATTTTGTACAAGTATCAAAGATTCTTAACCATCTTTTTCTCAAGATTATGTGTCAGTGTCAGTCAATAACTCTTCCTCAATATCACTGTCATCTGGCACAATAACTGTCTCGGGATCCAATAAATCAGGTTCATCTCCACCCTCTAACTGGATTAAATCATTGTTGTCCTCTATTTTATTATAGGAGGTCTATGAAGCATCTCCTCTTGGTAGAAATCCCCGTCTATTACTTGGACATGACTGCGCGCGGGAGTATGAATTACAACTTTCCAATCTGTAGGCGGCCTATCCCTTTTCCTAACATGACTAGGAGTGTAGTATACTTGTATTTTTTGAGTTGGTAAAACAAATGGTTCATTGGAGTACGCAGACCTATGGAGGTCAATATCGAAGATTCCATGTTTGTCAACATGTATCCCTTTTTCTGAATCAAACCAACGACACTTGAACAACATATTCGCCACCCTCGTCTAACAACTTAAAGAATTCTTTGGCATTAGAATTCATAGGTTGCTCTCTTATTTATTCCCAATCAAAATCCGGCCCTACAATATCATGAACCATGTCATTCATACGATGGGTACTGCTGCCTGGATTATGTACTTGTGCGATGCCACTATCTCTTCTCTGCACATGTGCCCACCAACATTCTTCGTAATTGTTCATGAACCCAGAAACAAGTAAATGACAGTTTACTATGTCTCTGTCCATATAATTTAGATTCTTACACTTCAAACAAGGACATCTTATCTTGTTCTGACCATTAACACATTCTAGGTGACTATACGCATAATCTAGATATACTTGGCAACCAACTCTAAATTCTTCTGTAGCACCTATCTGGGCACTTGACTTTCATCGTCTTATATAACTACGGTCTGAATAGAGGTCCATGATACCACGGTACCTATGTTGACAAGAATTATTATATTCCCTTGTTAGAGATTTGCAATTCAGCTCAATGCCATTTATGATGCTTATAAATACATATAGATGTATATGTACATATATAACATGAGTGTGCATGATATATGATTATTCGGGAATTGAACACGGATAAACGCCAAAACAAATTTACACAGCTTGAGATCGCCTACCCAAAGGCACAGTATATTGTTATGGATCTTAAATTAGAATGGGGTATGGTCTTATGTCATCCTACATATTTTAACTGACGCCAACCTAAAGCCAATAGATTCCTAGTAGTAGAATATGAATATGTTGGGAGAATGCATATTATGATTTGATGTTTTAATGTATATGCTCATGATTAATTGTAAAGTCCTTCCAAGTAATATATGTACAAGGACTTAGTGATAGATCAAATTTGTTAGGTTGATCTAAGCTCTAAATGTGTATCATTGTTTAATAGAATGTATAGATAGAAAGATCAAAGCTGTTATGTTGATCTTGAGATGTAATAGATAAGCTTCGAAGAAATCATAATGAATCATCTGATTAACATTTCAGGAGTCAAGGTAGAAACGTAGAGCTTCAAAGATCGTAGAGTGTGCCTGCCTTGAAGGGACTCTTCAGAAATTGTAAAGTGGTACCAACGTTTGCCGAGCCATCTCAACGATCGTAGTTTGCTGAAGGAAACATGAAGTTTACAAGTCAACGATCGTAGTGTGCTCTCGGGAACGTAGAGTCAACAACACGACCAAGTGAAGATCATAGTATGCAAAGGTCTAAGGGAAATCGTAGTGCTCTCGAATGATAGCATCGTAGAGTGCAAAGAAGTCAAGACGCTAAGATTGGAATCAAAGAGTAACACGATCCAAATCGTAGAGCATCATCTGTCTCATGTCAGAAAACGTCGAGCCTCATGATTTGTGTAAAGGTAGATTTCAACATATGAGGAATGGAGTCTAGACGCTGCACTACTCATCAGTCCCAGAGTATATGAAATATCCTTAGTATGCAACAAAGAAGCGTATTAAAGAAGCTAAGGATAGTACCATGGGTAAGGGGGACAAACCACCTTTTCATGTGGTAGGTGAGAAAGCAGTCTGCAGTGTCAGTGGGCCAGAATGCAGAATTCAGAAGATGTGCAGAAATGTCTCTATCACAGTACAGAAAGTTCAGACGAATTTAATGCCTCAATGGATGGATCCAACGGATAGTTTTCAAGATCCCATATATGTAGATCAGACAGATGAGAGAGAACCAAGCAAGCATTGAACAAACAACGTGAACATCTCTCTTAAGCTCAACTCTACGATCTGAGATATTGCAAAGCTTGCTCAGCTACTCAATTCTTTAGAACAAGTGCTTACACAACAACTGAGTAGCAACCATCAAGAACTCAACATTATCAACCAACTGAAGAAGAGTACCAAGTATGATGGACTTGAAGAGTTCGTAGTGAACTATAAGAAAGCTAAATCTACTGGACTTGAAGAGTTCAAGAGTGAACTAAGAAGTTGCTAAACTGCTGGTCTAGAAGGAATCTGTGTGATTCAGAAGTTGTAACAGACATCCTTAGTGGATATCCTACTCGTTGAGTAGAAGAGTGGACTAGGAGCTTTAAGTGCTCTTAACCACTTAAAAACGACTGTCTTTTACGTTCATGCCATAACTGCCATATCTGTTATATCTGCCATAACTGCCTCACTCTCATAACTCCACTGCTTGGTAAAGAAGATTAAAACAAATATTAATTCCGCTAAGTTTTAATCATTATCAAAGAACTAGTTTAAAACGAAAAGATTTTTTAAATATCTATTCAACCCCCCTTCTAGATAACTAATGTGCCTACTAGGAACTAACAATTGGTATCAAAGAAGGTTCTATTTTATAGCTTACAAGCTTTAGTAGATCCAACGACACTCGTACCAAGCGAATCCAGGATCGGGGGAGGCAGCAAGCCACCAATGTGCAACAAGGATAAATTTGCTAACTGGAAAGTCAGGATGCAAGCTTACATGGACTCAATAGATGAAGATCTATTTGAGACCGTTCAAAATGGGCCCTACATTCCAACCAAGATTGCACCAACCACTGACGATCCAAACTGTATACAGATCAAAGTTAAAGAAGAGTGGACAGACAACGAGAAGAGAGTTGTCAAACTTGATAAGAAGGCTAAATAGCTAAGGAAGTTTGGGAAGCACTGTTGATCATGCATGAAGGAACTGAAGAAGTTAGGAGAACAAACAGTCTCTCCTAACACAGCAGTACGAAATGTTCGCTCATGTGCAAGGAGAAAACATAACTGCCACCTATGAAAGATTCAACGTTCTGCTCAACTCTCTACGAGCATATGGAAAGGTCTATCCTAACAAAGATCTGACCATAAAGTTCATGAGAGCCCTACCAAGCAGATGGGATGCCAAGACCACTGCAATAAGAGAGTTAAAGAATCTCAACGAGATGACAGTTCGACAACTATATTGTGACGAACGAGATTTTTGTAAATTAATTTTAATATTTATTGAATTAAATAAATATTTTTCGATGATTTAATTATTAGATTTAATAATTAATTGATGCAATTGTGGTAGATTAATTTAATTATATGTGTTACATTTATTAAATTAATGTAGAGAATAATTATTATTCAAATATGTAATTTTGTGAGCTTATTGGATTAAATGAAATATTTAATTAAGCATGAAGTTATTTAATTAATTTAATTATTAATTAGAGAGTTAATAATTTGAAATTATTTATTAATGAGAAAATTAAATATATGACTATGTGAATTTATGAGAAATTATTTGATTTCATTTAAAGTAAATTAAATAAGATATTAATTTATTTTATAAAGGAGTGTGACATTTATTAAACTATGTGATAAAGCTTTATTAAATTAAATGGTTTTGTAATCTATTCTTGCTAAGCCAAACAAGGCCCTAGGGGAAGTTATCAGTATTTAACCCATGATTGGGCCAACTGACCACTTCTGCGTCAGTTCTTCTCCTTTAATTATCAGACGTCTTCTTTTTATTATTATTATTCTAAGTCTGGAAGAGCAAAGAGAGAAAGAGTTTGAGAATTGTCAGATAAAATTGAAAAATTTTGAGAGAGATTGTGAGTACTATGATTGAGGTAGATAGAAATTGTCATCCTTGCTCATCTACGCTTTGGGTAATTCTCCCCAACCCAATTCTCATATTTTACGTCAGTTAGTTTTATGAAAATGGCTTTCATTCAAGTTATATGGAATTTCTGTAAATTGGGAAATTGGGTTAGGGATATATGTAATAATTCGAGTAGCATGACATGTTATATATATATATATATATATATATATATATATATATATATATATATATATATATATATTATATGATTCTATATC
The DNA here is from genome assembly GCA_020205505.1 of Panax japonicus. Lineage (NCBI taxonomy): Eukaryota > Viridiplantae > Streptophyta > Magnoliopsida > Apiales > Araliaceae > Panax > Panax japonicus. The sequence continues at coordinate 62,376,125 of CM035094.1, forward strand.
ATAAGTTTCAGTATACGATGACTTGCTATTTCAAAAATTTACAGAGTTTGGGTTTTGGCCATATGGCCCTTATACGTAACGTTAATATGTCAACCATAAATGGTTTTGTAAAATTTATACTTGTATATGATTAGGCATGTTAAGACGAAGTAAATGAAACTTGAATGGTTGAATTTGGCCTTATAATGAATCTGTAGTATTAAATTTTCATGTTTTATTTTCAAAACCTTCAAGAACATCAAGACAGTGAAAATAACATGCTTTAATTCTGTAATTAAGTTTTTAAATTCGTTAAAATCATTCTATAGATGCTGAGTAATGTTTATATACGAATTCTAACATGTGGGTATGATTAAATTCGTGTAGTAAAATTTAATTGGAGTTTTTTTGGCTGTGTTCTGTAATTTTTACGAATTACAGAACAATTTTGGGTTCTCAAGCCTTATTTCCCGCACCACAGCGCCAAGTCTCGAGACGCATTGCCACGGTGCCGCAGCGCCAAGAGTCCAGCCGCAGCACCATCGTGCCGCAGCGCCATCGCGCCGCAGCACGAAGACCAAGTATAACAGTGGCGTCGTAGCGCCACTCTCTAGAAAGTTCAGAAATGGAATTTTTAAAAATGATTAAGTCTAGCAATGTGTTAGTAACTTAATGTAATGAACATGTAAACATATTAGAAGTATAATGTAATGATAAAATAGATATTTAACATGTAAATAACATAATTACATGAAGATTGAGTTATCGAATACATAATTAAATTATTATTCATGAAGTGATTTTATGTGACAGTAAATGTGATAAATTGACTAAGTATAGTCATAACCAAAGTTTAGACAAAAGAATGATCATTGATGATTAGTTAAGTTATAATTAACTGGTATTGTGAATGTGAATGGTATGTAGGATTAAATTCAAAGAACGTGCTTAGTTAAAGTGTAATATACGCACGAGGCAAGTTTCCTAACCCTACTTGTCATTATTGTTTAAGTTTATTATTTACCTCGAGTAAACTATCATTGCTATTATTCAAGTTCAAATGTTATATTAAAGATTGATTATCTTTTCAAAGCATGATTCAGTTATACAATAATTGTCCTATTGTATACTTCTTGAGATTATTATTCAAATTGAATATCATTATTCTTGAACCTTATTAGACTAGTGAACTTTATTGATTCAACTAGTCCTTAGTTGATGAACGTTCTAAATTTCAGAACCCTTATTGAATTATCCAAACCAAACTTCCTTTGGTACAGACTCGAATGTCAAACTGAGATGAACAACCTTGCAAAGGGATTTACTTATGCTTAGCGTTAAGATATTGTGCACAGTATGGTACTAAGGAATGATCCCCCTAAGTACGAGAAAAAGAGTCCATAGTCTTATGACTGTTAAAGGTTTCAAGTATAACCCTTGATAACCTAGGACATAGTTCAAGGTCTTATGACCCTCAGAAATCTTTTGATTCTTGTTATTCATTCTTGATTCAAAAGTTTAGCTTTTATTCAAATGTATGTGATTTACTCGCATGTTATTATACTGTTATTTCATTATTATACTTGTGGACAATAGTGCTCACTCTTGCTTAATAATAACATTGCAGTTAAGAACGAAAGAACTGATGAATCTTCCACTAGTAAGAGCAAGGGCAAAGTCAGCAAGTGATGAAGACTTGTTGTTTATATGATGATGTATTTTGTTTAAGACTTGATTTAATGAGGTTGTTTAAGACTTATTTGTTTATGATTCCGCATAGATGTTTAAGGTTAGTTTAACCTGGGATTGTATTATTAATTATTCGGATGTTGTAACCCTTACGGGAAAGATTTTTATTTTATCTATTGCATGGCTTGCATTTATTATGGGTAGATAGATAGATGATATTTGTACAGTGAACACCAAATCCTGTGGAATTAAAGTACCTGGATTTGGGGGTGTCATATATATGGCAATCTCCTGACATACGATCTGGAGCTGACCTAACGTGCTGAAACCCTATCAGAAGGAAGAAGGAAAGACAAGGGTGTTGCTCTCAAGGCAAATGAAGGTGCATCAAAAGTCATCACTGAGATTGACTCTGATTATGATGAAAACGATGATGAAGACTTTGTTATGCTGGTAAAGAGACTAAGAAGGTTCGTGCAATAAGGAAGAATCAGCAAGCCAAATAAGGTCATCAATTATAGCAGCCGGAAGCAAATGAATGACCTATGCTACAACTACAAAAAGCCTGGCCACTTCATCGCCAACTGCAACAAACCTATCAAAGAAGAACTAAAGAAGAAAACACATGCAAAGAAGGAATACAAAGGAAACAAGAGGCCTCAGAAAAGAGACAAAGGCCTGGTAGCTGAAGGATCGTGGAGTGATTCAGATAATGACTCAATTGCTGACTCCGGAGATGAAGAAGAACCACAAATGACCAATCTGTGTCTAATGGCCAAACATGCAAAGAACAACCAAAACCTCAACTACGTGATGTAAGTCTCGATGAGGTATTTGATTTCAACTCTACTGATGTAGATATAAGTGATTTAAGAACTGCTTTGCATGACATAACTACTGATCTACATCAATACATGAAGTGGTTCAAAGTCTTGTCTAAAGATCATTCACTTCTTCAAGAGGAGAAGCAGAAAGTTCAAGAAGAGCTTGAAACATCCCTTCTAAGTACTAATCTTCTTTCCAAGCTTGAGGCTGAGAATGAAACTTTAAAACAAACAAACACACTCAATGCACAAAGAGAGTCTGAGCTAACCTCTAAAATTGAGAATCTAGAGAAGACTATCTCTGCATGGAACAAATCCTCATCATCCATGGAATGTCTGCTCTCTAGTCAGAGAAGCACGTTCGACAGAACAGGTTTAGGCTTTGGGGAATCCATCTCAGAGTCATGTGTGGAAAAGACAATGGAAAATAGCACTAGTAATGCCTCAAGTTTTGGTAGAGGCATTGCCTTTGTGAAATCCTCACAGTTGGAAGAGCCAGTTCAACCTTGTTCTACTGTTTCTAGTTATACTCAAAGAAGTAAAGGATCTCACGCTGGCCTGGGCATCATAAAAGAGAAGAATAACCCAACCTCTACTCACCAACCTCGAAGAATCATAGAGTCAAGCAAGACCAACTCTACGAATCAACTGGGAAGGTACAGTAGAGGTAAGGCACACTCATCACTATTTATGAAACCTAATGACACATGGAAGAAAGAGAATCAGTTTAACAGAAGATAACTAAGGAACCACACGAGTCCAAGTGGAAGATAAATCATCATACACACACAGGCATGCATCATAATAGATGTTTCATATGCAATAAATGTGGTCATAGGGCTACAAAATGTTATTATAACTCTATACATGTGAAACCCACGATTAGACAGATTTGGGTCCCCAAAGGCACTAACAATGAAGGACCCATGCAAATATGGGTACCAAAATGAAGGTTCAAATGTTTTGACAGGAAAAGAGCTCCATGACCTCAACATGGTATCTCGACAGTGGATGCTCAAGGCATATGACAGGGAACAAAGCCCTACTATCAAATTACATAGAAATGGAGGGTCCCTCCATCATCTTTGGAGACAACGGCTCGGGCAAGACAAGAGGATATGGCTCTGCTGGAAATGGTGCAGTATCTTTCAGCAAAGTAGCCTATGTGGAAGGTCTTCAACACAATCTTCTAAGTATCAGCCAACTCTATGATAAAGGTCATCAAGTGACATTCCTCAATAACCAATGTCAAGTCAGAGATTTGAAGACATCTACTGTAAAGCTAATCGGGACAAAGAGAAGGAAATGTCTACACAAGGGATCTTGGTCAACTAAGCTCAGATGAGACAATATGTTTTCTGGCAAAAGCATCTGAAGAAATGAGTTGGCTATGGCATAGACGGTTGTCTCACTTAAACTTCAAAAACATGTCCAAACTGGCATCAAAAGACCTAGTAGCTGGCCTACCCAAGTTCAACTTCGTGACGGAAAGGCCATGCAATGCCTGTCAGCTTGGAAAGTAAACTAGAAGCTCATTCAAAAGCAAAAATGCCAACTCTATTGACAAGCCCCTGCAGTTACTCCACATGGATCTTTTTGGGCCAATCCCAACAACTAATCTTGGATGAAAAAGATACTATGTAGTCATAGTCAACGACTACACCAGATTCACATGGGTATTCTTCCTAACCTCAAAGGATGAAACAAGCTCCAAATTAATCAAGATGTTTAGACTGGTAATGAACGACGAAGGAGAGAAAATTAAGGCCATAAGGAATGACCATGGAAGAGAATTTGATTTCTCAGAAATAGACAAGTTATGCTCAAAAAATGGCATCAGTCACAACTTCTCAGCTCTACGAACTCCTCAACAAAATGGAGTTGCTGAAAGAAAGAACAGAACTCTGATAGAGGCTGGAAGGACTCTACTAGTAGTAGCTGACCTGCCTGGATACTTCTGGGCAGAAGCTGTTAACACTGCATGCTACATGCAGAACAGATCATTAATTCACTCTATGATTAAGAAGACGCCCTACGAACTATGGAAAGGAAGGAAGCCAAGTGTCAGCTACTTCTATGTCTTTGGTTGTGCATGCTACATTCTCAACAATGGAAAGTAGTATCTGACAAAATTCTAGCCCAAGTCAGACGAAGGGATCTTTCTTGGATATGCCACAGACAGCAAGGATTACAGGGTGTTTAACAAGAAGACATTGAATGTTGAAGTCTCAATACACATCATCTTTGATGAAACTGACTTAGACAAAATAGTGCCTCAAGAAAATACGACCGATAGTGCAGACACTACAAATGAAGTCGTTGAGCTCAACACTACGATCGTAGTGCCAGATGGTGAAATCGTAGAGTATGAGAATGTGATCGTAGAGAGGTCCATGCAAGACATCGAGCCTCCACTCCAAGAAGAAGAGATAGACCTTGATGATTTAAGACAGGAAGGCATCAGGACAGATGTCCCAACCGGTAACAGATAGGCAAGAGATCATACTCAGGATCTAATCATTGGAGATCTGAGTGCTAGAGTCAAAACAAGAGCTGCTACTCAGAATGAATGCTTTTATCTAAGCTTCTTGTCACAAATAGAGCCAAAGAAGATAGAGGATGCTATGGAAGACTCCAGCTGGATAGAAGCAATGCAGGAAGAACTCAACCAATTTGAACGAAGTAAAGTATGGAGATTGGTACCAAGACCAAAGAGTCATCCTGCGATAGGAACTAAGTGGGTCTTCAGAAACAAAATGGATGAAGATGGGTTCATAACCAGAAACAAGGCAAGATTAGTGGCAAAGGGCTATTCTCAAGAAGAAGGTATCGACTATGATGAGACATTTGCACCTGTTGCCGGACTAGAAGCCATCAGAATCTTTCTTGCCTTTGTTGCCCACATGTAGTTCAAAGTCTTTCAGATAGATGTCAAGAGTGCATTTCTAAATGGAGAACTCCAAGAAGAAGTCTATGTAGAACAACCTCTAGGTTTCATCAATCCATCACTTTCCAATTATGTCTATAGATTAGATAAAGCTTTATATGGTCATAAACAAGCACCTAGAGCATGGTATAAAACACTGATTAACTTCTTAATTGAAAATGGGTTCACTAGAGGTAGAGTAGATACAACACTGTTTATTAGAAAGCATAAAGACAAAGTCTTACTAGTTCAAATCTATTTTGATGACATTATCTTTGGTTCTACTGATGAAAAGTTATGCAAGAGATTCTGTAGCATCCCCGAATCCGGGCCCCGAATCGCCGCAGACTCGGTACACTAATTCTTTCACTAATTGCGGAAGATATAAACATAAATTGTTTATACATTACATTACACAATATTTTCCCCAAGGTCGAGTAACCTTAACTTAAACACCATTCATATAATATCTATTATACAACAATATTTATCAAATACGCTATTTACAAACTAGCCGCACTTTTAACCCAAGTAGAACTTGACTTTAACTTTTTCCTGTATCCGAACGCATTCGCCTTATCTGCAATGTTTTATCATGATATAGCAAGGGTGAGCATAAAAGTTGCCCAGCAAGTTTTTATACAATAATCTAACGATATATCATGATTGAAGAGTATGAATAATGGCTTGCTATAATTCATCAATAGAATTGAGAACTAGCACGAACAAATTTTTGACTGAACAAGTATTATACATGAACAAACATTTCTGAACCAACTGGTAATGAAGGTGATCAGCCTTTCATACCTGACTTATACATGCAAGATGTACAGAATATAATTTTCTTGGCAATCAGTAATGATTTACCATAAGCTTGAAGAAACTACTCTTATTAGAGTTAAGTAATAGAAAACTTGCCTGAACCGTTGATTACCGCACGCAATTTAATAACGCTTTATTCGAAGACCTAATATTAATAATATAGATCTCTAATATTAGAATAATATCATCACAGTATAATACTGTTATATTTATACACAGAATAACCTAAACACATTACCACATAAGCCTATCAGTCTATACAGCACATAAGATATAGCATCAAGTCAAACTATTACAGTCTGAGTTGAAACTGACACAATTTTATCATCCCGACGGTCTAGTCAGACGAATATCGAGTTTAAGTTCAATTAAACTCTGACTTAATACTTAACAATTATCACAGATAATTTCTTATCAGACAAAACATTTTTCCTAGGCTCGTAATAATTTTCGGATAATTATTACCATTTATCAACATTTTTCAATCATTAGTACCGTATCTAAATCAATTAAATACAATATAATACCATAATCATTAATATTCATTTAATATAAAATATTAATGAAAATCATAACATAATATTATAATATAATTATAATATATCAAAGTATTTTTAATACCTTAAAATCATATTTATATGATTTTTAAACCTTTAAATCCATTATTCGATAATTAATATTAATATTAAAATATTAATATTTTTATGTCAAAATATTAAAAGTTACATTTTATAACTTAAAATATTTTTATAACACTTAAATCATTTTTATATGATTTATAAAGCATTAATTCCATTTTTCCTTAATTTATTTAATATATTTATTAAATAAAATAATTATCATTAATATTGATTAATTAATGAAATTCATCCCAAAATATTAAAAGTCATCAAAAATAACTTCAAATATTTTCTTATACCATAATATTATTTTTCATGATTTTTCATGAATTAAAATTATTTTTAAATAATTTATTTAATATTGTAATTAAATAAATAAATACCAATTATATTCCAAAAATATTAAATATTTTCAAAATATACTCAAAATAGTTAAAAACTATTTTTCAGATTTTAAAATAATTTTTCATAATTTATTTTGTATTTTTAATAATTAAAAACCATTTTTTTTCTATTTTTAAATTAATTTTCTGCATTTTCTGAAAATAAGTGTCGCTAAAGGGTCTTCTGGCGACGAATCCGTCGGTAATGGTGTTCTTCAGGTGTTCTTGAGCATTCATGACAGTGTTCGGGTTGGGTGGTTTGACCGAGTTTTAATCCGTGTTCTGATCGATTTCTGGGCCTTTGATTTAGTTAGGATTGTAGTACTAACGTTATACTTCAATCTCCAACTGGTTTTATAGCAATACATCAACAAATCAGGGAGATCATAGCCTCCAAAAATTCTGACAACGTTGTTCTTCATTTCTGGGTTTTCCAGAAAATGAAGAACAGTCGAGGGTACTAGATTTAGATCCTCATAACATTTATTCTGTAATTTGTTTGGGTGAAACATTGGTTCCTTTGTGTAAACCACATTACAGAGTACAACTTGAGTACTCTACATCAACATAACAACATCAGATCTGAGAGATCTAGTCCGGTAAAAGTACTGGTCAGGCACTGTTATTCACGATTTCTGGGTTTTCCAGATTTCGTCAAGAACAGTCAGTCAAAGCTACTTTAACCTTAATTTCCTATAATTCCGGTTACGATCTAGGTGTTCTAATTACTTTAACATGTAGTATATATACCAGACTACAACATTCCAACAATATCTTGGCCAAACTAACAAACAACAGAACGATTCATGGCATGCAAAACCTTGTCAGAGCTTTCTGGAAATTCTGGGTTGCCCAGATTTTCAGTTTCTGTGAACGGTCAACGTGGTTTGACCGAACATAATTGATGATCTAGACTAGATCTGACCCTTATTCCAGTTTTGGATCAAAGTGCTCACGACATAGAACACATTTAAAACATAAAACACACAAATCCTTTAACACGTAAAGATCTAAGGGCTCTGACATTCGACTGTCAGGCCACTTTGTTCATCATTTCCAGATTTCTTAAAATGCTTGATTCGAGTATCTTGATGTTATGGATCTGGGATTTAACAACCCAGATCACTAAATGACACCTAAATACACATGTTTAACCAACAACTAACATCAAACAACATCAAATCATAAATTTCAAAATTTAGGGTTCTAATACCTTTGGGCTTTGATCTCTTGATTCTGATCCTTGGATTCTGTTCTTGGTGATATAGAAGTTGATTAGGGGACTGATCTACTAACCAATTTCGGAGGTTTAGCAAAGAGAGAGAGTTGGTGAGACCAAAAATGAATTTAGCTAAGTTTTTGTGCATTTTCTCTCTCCAAATCTATTTATAATCCTTGATTCATGCATAGGGCTGCTGATTTGCTAGAAATGTAGGTTGATGTGTTGATTTATAGGCCATACAAAGTTAAGAGTTGGTTAACCACTCCAAGATTTGGCAAGATTGCAAGCTACCTCAATTAATACACAAAAGGGCATATTTGTCCTTTCCTTAAATTTCTAGATTTTTTTTGCATTTGATGAAACCCTTAGGTTTTAGGGTTTGAGCATACTAAGATTTAAGGTTTGGAAAAATTTAGGGTTTAGGTTTTAACCCTTAATTATTTAACAACTTGGATTTCCAAAAATTCTCTAATTAAATTTAAAATAGAAAATTTTAAATTTCTAACTTATAATTAGGGCTTCTTAATTATATCATAATTTCTTAATCACGTATCAATCTAGCTAATTAGGAATAATTTATCCTAATTAATCTAGCACTTAGGGCCACAATTACACATTAGGTCTCAAAACCACATTTTAGGGTTTCTAATAAATTTTCAAATTTTAGAAATTAAATCTCGTAATTAGATTAGGGTTTTCTAATTACTTATAAATTGAAATAATTAGGATTAGGGTTTCCTAATTAACATTGCTAATTTTAGCAATTAAATTCCCAATTGAGCATTAGGATTTCTGACGGAACAATTAGGGTTCCAAAAATTGGAAATTAGGGTTTGTTAATTAATAAGCCTTTACCCTAATTGGACTTAATTAATAGCACTAAAGCCTTAAAATTCTCCATTATATTCCCAGATTATGGTTTCATTTTATCAGAATCTGAAACTAGGGTTTTCAGATCTTGTATTAGGGTTTTCAAATAATCAATTAAGATTTTAATTAATTAGGGTTTTCCCTAATTAATTACTTTTAACCTTATACTTACATTTCATTCCCAACCTAGGGTTTTCAATATTCGATTTAGGGTTTCGGATTTCCCGAAACTAAAACTAGGGTTTCCAAAATCGATTTCTAGGGTTTCTTGTTAGACGTTAGGGTTTTCTATACGAACGTTGTCGTTCTTAATATATACTTAGGGTTTATCACAGATGTAATTTATCTGGTCAACCCATGACCCTTAACCACATTCTGAACACATCATTAACCATAAACACAAAACATATTCACATAAATCCTTAATCCTGAATAATTCACCTATATCCTTCACCGAATTTTGAAATCCTCAAAATTCAATCCCAATAACATTAAACGCATACACTTATTTTCTGTCTAGGTCTAATATTTGACCTTAAATCAATCATTAAAAATTTTACTAAATTGTCTAAATTCTCGGGTTGTCACATTCACCCCTCCTTATAAGAATTTCGTCCCCGAAATTCGCCTTACACCTTACACCGTAAACCTTACACCATTCACACATATTTCACATGTTGCCCAATACACCACTCACAAGGGTAAAGATTTTTAAAACTGTGCTGAGAAATCATATAGACTGGTTGTTTTTCATTTTCGCAAAGGTTTTATGGAAATTCATCCGCAAACCGTCATAACTTACGGACACAAGGGTGATCAACCCGATATGCCCTGTACTGGCCAAGTACTGTTGGTCGAAACAATTTGTTCCTCTTATCCGCCTTAGGCGCACAAAATTTCTTACCTCAGTCTTATTTGATTCCGCAACAAAATAATTTTGGTTCGGGAAATTTCTTTCAATAAACACTTTGAGTTTTTGAAAACATTTTCGAGAATGACGTCATGATGTCGCACTGTATTTAACAGTCCGTTGAGGATTCCGTCATTTGGTGATTTTATCATGCTACATCATACCATAGTGGAATAGTGACTTTAAGTCAAATTCACACTAAGTAATACTGCATTGATGACTCCATTTTTATCATCTCTGCACCAGGTTACATGGTACATAAGTGATAAATAAAAACAAATTTTTTTTAAAATGCACATAGTGCGTATTTAGCTTGATGTCAAAATTTTGAAATATAGCATAGATAGAGGTTTCGGAAAACCTAATTTTCCACTAATGATCATATGCTTAAACATTCTATCTGTTCCTATTATCCTCAATACTCCATTCACACACAACTATACCCAATTCATAAAACCACACTTATGAGTTCATAACTTGACCACAATTATATGAGTTTACGAACTTACCCTAGTCTGACCTTTGGCGTCCGTTCGCTAAGGGGCTCATAAACATTTCATATAACTATGCGTCAAGTATGTCACATAAGTATGAGTTCTAAGAACTCGTACTTAATCCTATATTCTCTACCTATGACCTATTTATCTATATATAACAACTAGCATAACACAACATTTCAACTATTACCAATGCCACCAAATAAGTAGTACAATTCCCCGCCCATACAAGGAATCATACAACTCTGTTGCTGGCACGAGTCCTCATTGAAATTCCCACCTAATCTTAACCCCCTTTTTTCGATACGAATTCAATTCGTATTCATGATCCATAACCCTTTTATGAGTTTTCATAGTACAATTTCATAGTACAACTTCACACAGCATCTTGCTGTAAACTTTTCAATCATAAAATTGATTCTTTCTGATTGTCATAACCTTATCAGATCATGGGGTGATCTTATCGTATATATTACGATTTATTTCTATGCCTATGATCGTTTTGTTTTACGATCTTCTATCCCTTCACTTTCAGTCTTTTAGACTCGATCTATTCACCATTACTGTTCAACTTTATTATCAGAATTAGGGAACTCTGTGTTTTACACTCACCGACATTCGTCTTTGAATCTTACCGACCAACTAACTCTATTTGAGTTAGTCTTATCCTATTCACTGCGGTTATTGGTCTCAGGTATTCCTACCTAAGATTCATAACCAACAGTTCTGATACCAACTGTAGCATCCCCGAATCCGGGCCCCGAATCGCCGCGGACTCGGTACACTAATTCTTTCACTAATTGCGGAAGATATAAACATAAATTGTTTATACATTACATTACACACTATTTTCCCCAAGGTCGAGTAACCTTAACTTAAACACCATTCATATAATATCTATTATACAACAATATTTATCAAATACGCTATTTACAAACTAGCCGCACTTTTAACCCAAGTAGAACTTGACTTTAACTTTTTCCTGTATCCGAACGCATTCGCCTTAACTGCAATGTTTTATTATGATATAGCAAGGGTGAGCATGAAAGTTGCCCAGCAAGTTTTTATACAATAATCTAACGATATATCATGATTGAAGAGTATGAATAATGGCTTGCTATAATTCATCAATATAATTGAGAACTAGCACGAACAAATTTTTGACTGAACAAGTATTATACATGAACAAACATTTCTGAACCAACTGGTAATGAAGGTGATCAGCCTTTCATACCTGACTTATACATGCAAGATGTACAGAATACAATTTTCTTGGCAATCAGCAATGATTTACCATAAGCTTGAAGAAACTACTCTTATTAGAGTTAAGTAATAGAAAACTTGCCTGAACCGTTGATTACCGCACGCAATTTAATAACGCTTTATCCGAAGACCTAATATTAATAATATAGATCTCCAATATTAGAATAATATCATCACAGTATAATACTGTTATATTTATACACAGAATAACCTAAACACATTACCACATAAGCCTATCAGTCTATACATCACATAAGATATAGCATCAAGTCAAACTATTGCAGTCTGAGTTGAAACTGACACAATTCTATCATCCCGACGGTCTAATCGGACGAATATCGAGTTTAAGTTCAATTAAACTCTGACTTAATACTTAACAATTATCACAGATAATTTCTTATCAGACAAAATATTTTTCCTAGGCTCGTAATAATTTTCGGATAATTATTACCATTTATCAACATTTTTCAATCATTAGTACCGTATCTAAATGAATTAAATACAATATAATACCATAATCATTAATATTCATTTAATATAAAATATTAATGAAAATCATAACATAATATTATAATATAATTATAATATATCAAAGTATTTTTAATACCTTAAAATCATATTTATATGATTTTTAAACCTTTAAATCCATTATTCGATAATTAATATTAATATTAAAATATTAATATTTTTATGTCAAAATATCAAAAGTTACATTTTATAACTTAAAATAATTTTATAACACTTAAATCATTTTTATATGATTTATAAAGCATTAATTCCATTTTTCCTTAATTTATTTAATATATTTATTAAATAAAATAATTATTATTAATATTGATTAATTAATGAAATTCATCCCAAAATATTAAAAGTCATCAAAAATAACTTAAAATATTTTCTTATACCATAATATTATTTTTCATGATTTTTCATGAATTAAAATTATTTTTAAATAATTTATTTAATATTGTAATTAAATAAATAAATACCAATTATATTCAAAAAATATTAAATATTTTCAAAATATACTCAAAATAGTTAAAAACTATTTTTCAGATTTTAAAATAATTTTTCATAATTTATTTTGTATTTTTAATAATTAAAAACCATTTTTTTCTATTTTTAAATTAATTTTCTGCATTTTCTGAAAATAAGTGTCGCTAAAGGGTTTTTTGGCGACGAATCTGTCGCTAATGGTGTTCTTCAGGTGTTCTTGAGCATTCATGACAGTGTTCGGGTTGGGTGGTTTGACCGAGTTTTAATCCGTGTTCTGATCGATTTCTGGGCATGTGATTTAGTTAGGATTGTAGTACTAACGTTATACTTCAATCTCCAACTGGTTTTATAGCAATACATCAACAAATCAGGGAGATCATAGCCTCCAAAAATTCTGACAACTTTGTTCTTCATTTCTGGGTTTTCCAGAAAATGAAGAACAGTCGAGGGTACTCGATTTAGATCCTCATAACATTTATTCGGTAATTTATTTGGGTGAAACATTGGTTTCTTTGTGTAAACCACATGACAGAGTACAACTTGAGTACTCTACATCAACATAACAACATCAGATCTGAGAGATCTAGTCCGGTCAAAGTACTGGCCAGGTACTGTTCTTCACGATTTCTGGGTTTTCCAGATTTCGTCAAGAACAGTCGGTCAAAGCTACTTTGACCTTAATTTCCTACCATTCCGGTTACGATCTAGGTGTTCTAATTACTTTAACATGTAGTATATATACCAGACTACAACATTCCAACAATATCTTGGCCAAACTAACAAACAACAGAACGATTCATGGCCTGCAAAACCTTGTCAAAGCTTTCTGGAAATTCTGGGTTGCCCAGATTTTCAGTTTCTGTGAACGGTCAACATGGTTTGACCGAACATAATTGATGATCTAGACTAGATCTGACCCTTATTCCAGTTTTGGATCAAAGTGCTCACGACATAGAACACATTTAAAACATAAAACACACAAATCCTTTAACACGTAAAGATCTAAGGGCTCTGACATTCGACTGTCAGGCCACTTTGTTCATCATTTCCAGATTTCTTAAAATGCTTGATTCGAGTATCTTGATGTTATGGATCTGGGATTTAACAACCCAGATCACTAAATGACACCTAAATACACATGTTTAACCAACAACTAACATCAAACAACATCAAATCATAAATTTCAAAATTTAAGGTTCTAATACCTTTGGGCTTTGATCTCTTGATTCTGATCCTTGGATTCTGTTCTTGGTGAAATAGAAGTTGATTAGGGGACTGATCTACTAACCAATTTCAGAGGTTTAGCAAAGAGAGAGAGTTGGTGAGACCAAAAATGAATTTAGCAAAGTTTTTGTGCATTTTCTCTCTCCAAATCTATTTATAATCCTTGATTCATGCATAGGGCTGCTGATTTGCTAGCAATGTAGGTTGATGTGTTGATTTATAGGCCATACTAAGTCAAAAGTTGGTTAACCACTCCAAGATTTGGCAAGATTGCAAGCTACCTCAATTAATACACAAAAGGGCATATTTGTCATTTCCTTAAATTTCTAGATTTTTTTGCATTTGATGAAACCCTTAGGGTTTAGGGTTTGAGCATACTAAGATTTAAGGTTTGGAAAAATTTAGGGTTTAGGTTTTAACCCTTAATTATTTAACAACTTGGATTTCCAAAAATTCTCTAATTAAATTTAAAATAGAAAATTTTAAATTTCTAACTTATAATTAGGGCTTCTTAATTATATCATAATTTCCTAATCACGTATCAATCTAGCTAATTAGGACTAATTTATCCTAATTAATCTAGCACTTAGGGCCACAATTACACATTAGGTCTCAAAACCACATTTTAGGGTTTCTAATAAATTTTCAAATTTTAGAAATTAAATCTCGTAATTAGATTAGGGTTTTCTAATTACTTATAAATTGAAATAATTAGGATTAGGGTTTCTTAATTAACATTGCTAATTTTAGCAATTAAATTCCCAATTGAGCATTAGAGTTTCTAACGGAACAATTAGGGTTCCAAAAATTGGAAATTAGGGTTTGTTAATTAATTAGCCTTTACCCTAATTGGACTTAATTAATAGCACTAAAGCCTTAAAATTCTCCATTATATTCCCAGATTAAGGTTTCATTTTATCAGAATCTGAAACTAGGGTTTTCAGATCTTGTATTAGGGTTTTCAAATAATCAATTAAGATTTTAATTAATTAGGGTTTTCCCTAATTAATTACTTTTAACCTTATACTTACATTTCATTCCCAACCTAGGGTTTTCAATATCCGATTTAGCATTTCGGATTTCCCGAAACTAAAACTAGGGTTTCTAAAACCGATTTCTAGGGTTTCTTGTTAGACGTTAGGGTTTTCTATTCGAACGCTGTCGTTCTTAATATATACTTAGGGTTTATCACAGATGTAATTTATCTGGTCAACCCATGACCCTTAACCACATTCTGAACACATCATTAACCATAAACACAAAACATATTCACATAAATCCTTAATCCTGAATAATTCATCTATTCACCGGATTTTGAAATCCTCAAAATTCAATCCCAATAACATTAAACGCATACACTTATTTTCTGTCTAGGTCTAATATTTGACCTTAAATCAATCATTAAAGATTTTACTAAATTGTCTAAATTCTCGGGTTGTCACATTCACCCCTCCTTATAAGAATTTCGTCCCCGAAATTCGCCTTACACCTTACACCGTTAACCTTACACCATTCACACATATTTCACATGCTACCCAATACACAACTCACAAGGGTAAAGATTTTTAAAACTGTGCTGAGAAATCATATAGACTGGTTGTTTTTCATTTTCGCAAAGGTTTTATGGAAATTCATCTGCAAACCGTCATAACTTACGGACACAAGGGTGATCAACCCGATATGCCCTGTACTGGCCAAGTACTGCTGGTCGAAACAATTTGTTCCTCTTATCAGCCTTAGGCGCACAAAATTTCTTACCTCAGTCTTATTTGATTCCGCAACAAAATAATTTTGGTTCGGGAAATTTCTTTCAATAAACACTTGGAGTTTTTGAAAACATTTTCGAGAATGACGTCATGATGCCGCACTGTATTTAACAGTCCGTTGAGGATTCCGTCATTTGGTGATTTTATCATGCTACGTCATACCATAGTGGAATAGTGACTTTAAGTCAAATTCACACTAAGTAATACTGCATTGATGACTCCATCATTTTTATCATCTCTGCACCAGGTTACATGGTACATAAGTGATAAATAAAAATAATTTTTTTTTAAAATGCACATAGTGCGTATTTAGCTTGATGTCAAAATTTTGAAATCTAGCATAGATAGAGGTTTAGGAAAACCTAATTCTCCACTAATGATCATATGCTTAAACATTCTATCTGTTCCTATTATCCTCAATACTCCATTCACACACAACTATACCCAATTCATAAAACCACACTTATGAGTTCATAACCTGACCATAATTATATGAGTTTACGAACTTACCCTAGTCTGACCTTTGGTGTCCGTTCGCTAAAGGGCTCATAAACATTTCATATAACTATGCGTCAAGTATGTCACATAAGTATGAGTTCTAAGAACTCGTACTTAATCATATATTCTCTACCTATGACCTATTTATCTATATATAACAACTAGCGTGACACAACATTTCAACTATTACCAATGCCACCAACTAAGTAGTACAATTCCCCGCCCATACAAGGAATCATACAACTCTGTTGCTGGCACGAGTCCTCATTGAAATTCCCACCTAATCTTAACCCCCTTTTTTTCGATACGAATTCAATTCGTATTCATGATCCATAACCCTTTTATGAGTTTTCATAGTACAATTTCATAGTACAACTTCACACAGCATCTTGCTGTAAACTTTTCAATCATAAGATTGATTCTTTCTGACTGTCATAACCTTATCAGATCACGGGGTGATCTTATCGTATATATTACGATTTATTTCTATGTCTATGATCGTTTTGTTTTACGATCTTCTATCCCTTCACTTTCAGTCTTTTAGACTCGATCTATTCACCATTATTGTTCAACATTATTATCAGAGTTAGAGAACTCTGTGCTTTACACTCACCGAGATTCGTCTTTGAATCTTACCGACCAACTAACTCTATTTGAGTTAGTCTTATCCTATTCACTGCGGTTATTGGTCTCAGGTATTCCTACCTAAGATTCATAACCAACAGCTCTGATACCAACTGTAGCATCCCCGAATCCGGGCCCCGAATCGCCGCGGACTCGGTACACTAATTCTTTCACTAATTGCGGAAGATATAAACATAAATTGTTTATACATTACATTACACACTATTTTCCCCAAGGTCGAGTAACCTTAACTTAAACACCATTCATATAATATCTATTATACAACAATATTTATCAAATACGCTATTTACAAACTAGCCGCACTTTTAACCCAAGTAGAACTTGACTTTAACTTTTTCCTGTATCCGAACGCATTCGCCTTATCTGCAATGTTTTATAATGATATAGCAAGGGTGAGCATGAAAGTTGCCCAGCAAGTTTTTATACTATAATCTAACAATATATCATGATTGAAGAGTATGAATAATGGCTTGTTATAATTCATCAATATAATTGAGAACTAGCACGAATAAATTTTTAACTGAACAACTATTATACATGAACAAACATTTCTGAACCAACTGGTAATGAAGGTGATCAGCCTTTCATACCTGACTTATACATGCAAGATGTACAGAATACAATTTTCTTGGCAATCAGCAATGATTTACCATAAGCTTGAAGAAACTACTCTTATTAGAGTTAAGTAATAGATAACTTACCTGAACCGTTGATTACCGCATGCAATTTAATAACGCTTTATCCGAAGACCTAATATTAATAATATAGATCTCCAATATTAGAATAATATCATC
The DNA here is from genome assembly GCA_020205505.1 of Panax japonicus. Classification (NCBI taxonomy): domain Eukaryota; kingdom Viridiplantae; phylum Streptophyta; class Magnoliopsida; order Apiales; family Araliaceae; genus Panax; species Panax japonicus. The sequence goes on from CM035094.1 coordinate 62,394,053, forward strand.
ACAGTATAATACTGTTATATTTATACACAGAATAACCTAAACACATTACCACATAAGCCTATCAGTCTATACATCACATAAGATATAGCATCAAGTCAAACTATTGCAGTCTGAGTTGAAACTGACACAATTCTATCATCCCGACGGTCTAGTCGGACGAATATCGAGTTTAAGTTCAATTAAACTCTGACTTAATACTTAACAATTATCACAGATAATTTCTTATCAGACAAAACATTTTTCCTAGGCTCGTAATAATTTTCGGATAATTATTACCATTTATCAACATTTTTCAATCATTAGTACCGTATCTAAATGAATTAAATACAATATAATACCATAATCATTAATATTCATTTAATATAAAATATTAATGAAAATCATAACATAATATTATAATATAATTATAATATATCAAAGTATTTTTAATACCTTAAAATCATATTTATATGATTTTTAAACCTTTAAATCCATTATTCGATAATTAATATTAATATTAAAATATTAATATTTTTATGTCAAAATATCAAAAGTTACATTTTATAACTTAAAATATTTTTATAACACTTAAATCATTTTTATATGATTTATAAAGAATTAATTCCATTTTTTCTTAATTTATTTAATATATTTATTAAATAAAATAATTATCATTAATATTGATTAATTAATAAAATTCATCCCAAAATATTAAAAGTCATCAAAAATAACTTAAAATATTTTCTTATACCATAATATTATTTTTCATGATTTTTTATGAATTAAAATTATTTTTAAATAATTTATTTAATATTATAATTAAATAAATAAATACCATTTATATTCTAAAAATATTAAATATTTTCAAAATATACTCAAAATAGTTAAAAACTATTTTTCAGATTTTAAAATAATTTTTCATAATTTATTTTGTATTTTTAATAATTAAAAACCATTTTTTTCTATTTTTAAATTAATTTTCTGCATTTTCTGAAAATAAGTGTCGCTAAAGGGTCTTCTGGCGACGAATCTGTCGCTAATGGTGTTCTTCAAATGTTCTTGAGCATTCATGACAGTGTTCGGGTTGGGTGGTTTGACCGAGTTTTAATCCGTGTTCTGATCGATTTCTGGGCCTGTGATTTAGTTAGGATTGTAGTACTAACGTTATACTTCAATCTCCAACTGGTTTTATAGCAATACATCAAAAAATCAGGGAGATCATAGCCTCCAAAAATTCTGACAACGTTGTTCTTCATTTCTGGGTTTTCCAGAAAATGAAGAACAGTCGAGGGTACTCGATTTAGATCCTCATAACATTTATTCTGTAATTTGTTTGGGTGAAACATTGGTTTCTTTGTGTAAACCACATGACAGAGTACAACTTGAGTACTCTACATCACAATAACAACATCAGATCTTAGAGATCTAGTCCGGTCAAAGTACTGGTCAGGCACTGTTATTCACGATTTATGGGTTTTCCAGATTTCGTCAAGAACAATCAGTCAAATCTACTTTAACCTTAATTTCCTACCATTCCGGTTACGATCTAGGTGTTCTAATTACTTTAACATGTAGTATATATACCAGACTACAACATTCCAACAATATCTTGGCCAAACTAACAAACAACAGAACGATTCATTGCCTGCAAAACCTTGTCAGAGCTTTCTGGAAATTCTGGGTTGCCCAGATTTTCAGTTTCTGTGAACGGTCAACGTGGTTTGACCGAACATAATTGATGATCTAGACTAGATCTGACCCTTATTCCAGTTTTGGATCAAAGTGCTCACGACATAGAACACATTTAAAACATAAAACACACAAATCCTTTAACACGTAAAGATCTAAGGGCTCTGACATTCGACTGTCAGGCCACTTTGTTCATCATTTCCAGATTTCTTAAAATGCTTGATTCGAGTATCTTGATGTTATGGATCTGGGATTTAACAACCCAGATCACTAAATGACACCTAAATACACATGTTTAACCAACAACTAACATCAAACAACATCAAATCATAAATTTCAAAATTTAGGGTTCTAATACCTTTAGGCTTTGATCTCTTGATTCTGATCCTTGGATTCTGTTCTTGGTGATATAGAAGTTGATTAGGGGACTGATCTACTAACCAATTTCGGAGGTTTAGCAAAGAGAGAGAGTTGGTGAGACCAAAAATGAATTTAGCAAAGTTTTTGTGCATTTTCTCTCTCCAAATCTATTTATAATCCTTGATTCATGCATAGGGCTGCTGATTTGCTAGCAATGTAGGCTGATGTGTTGATTTATAGGCCATACAAAGTCAAAAGTTGGTTAACCACTCCAAGATTTGGCAAGATTGCAAGCTACCTCAATTAATACACAAAAGGGCATATTTGTCCTTTCCTTAAATTTTTAGATTTTTTTTGCATTTGATGAAACCTTTAGGGTTTAGGGTTTGAGCATACTAAGATTTAAGGTTTGGAAAAATTTAGGGTTTAGGTTTTAACCCTTAATTATTTAACAACTTGGATTTACAAAAATTCTCTAATTAAATTTAAAATAGAAAATTTTAAATTTCTAACTTATAATTAGGGCTTCTTAATTATATCATAATTTCCTAATCACGTATCAATCTAGCTAATTAGGACTAATTTATCCTAATTAATCTAGCACTTAGGGCCACAATTACACATTAGGTCTCAAAACCACATTTTAGGGTTTCTAATAAATTTTCAAATTTTAGAAATTAAATCTCGTAATTAGATTAGGGTTTTCTAATTACTTATAAATTGAAATAATTAGGATTAGGATTTCCTAATTAACATTGCTAATTTTAGCAATTAAATTCACAATTGAGCATTAGGGTTTCTGACGGAACAATTAGGGTTTCAAAAATTGGAAATTAGGGTTTGTTAATTAATTAGCCTTTACCCTAATTGGACTTAATTAATAGCACTAAAGCCTTAAAATTCTCCATTATATTCCCAGATTAAGGTTTCATTTTATCAGAATCTGAAACTAGGGTTTTCAGATCTTGTATTAGGGTTTTCAAATAATCAATTAAGATTTTAATTAATTAGGGTTTTCCCTAATTAATTACTTTTAACCTTATACTTACATTTCATTCCCAACCTAGGGTTTTCAATATCCGATTTAGGGTTTCGGATTTCCCGGAACTGAAACTAGGGTTTCCAGAACCGATTTCTAGGGTTTCTTGTTAGACGTTAGGGTTTTCTATTCGAACGATGTCGTTCTTAATATATACTTAGGGTTTATCACAGATGTAATTTATCTGGTCAACTCATGACCCTTAACCACATTCTGAACACATCATTAACCATAAACACAAAACATATTCACATAAATCCTTAATCCTGAATAATTCACCTATATCCTTCACCGAATTTTGAAATCCTCAAAATTCAATCCCAATAACATTAAACGCATACACTTATTTTTTGTCTAGGTCTAATATTTGACCTTAAATCAATCATTAAAGATTTTACTAAATTGTCTAAATTCTCGGGTTGTCACAGATTCTCTAAGCTAATGCAGAGCAATTTTGAAATGAGCATGATGGGTGAGCTAAACTTCTTCCTTGGACTGCAAGTAAAGCTGACTGAAGATGGAATTTTCATAAACCAAGGCAATTACATCAAAGACTTACTGAAGAAGTATGGCATGGAATCAGCCTCTCCCATGAAAACACCAATTGCTCCTGCAACCAAGCTTGACAAGGATGAGAAAGGTAAAAGTATTGATATCACTCAATACAGAGGTATGATAGGCTCTCTTTTATACCTAACTGCCAGTAGACCAGACATAAAGTTTGCAACATGCATATGTGCTAGATTTCAGGCTAACCCTAAAGAGTCATATTTGTCTGCTGTAAAGAGGATCTTCAGGTATCTCAAGGGTACACCTTACTTGGGGCTTTGGGACCCCAAGGAATCCTCATTTGAACTAACAGGATTCACAGATGCTGATTTTGCAGGATGCAAAATCGATAGAAAAAGTACCAGTGGCACCTGTCAATTTCTAGGAAATAAACTTGTATCCTGGTTTAGCAAAAAGTAAAACTTAGTGTCTACTTTAACTGTAGAAGCTGAATATATTGATGCTGGCAGCTGTTGTGCTCAGATCTTATGAATGAGAAATCAGCTAGTTGACTATGGGTTCGATTTCAAATCTATTCACATACACTGTGATAACACAAGTGCCATAGCAATAACTAATAATCCTGCTATGCATTCTAGGACTAAGCATATAGAAATAAGGTATCACTTCATTAGGGATCATGTGCAAAATGGAACTATATCTTTACAATATATCCTTATTGAAAATCAACTTGCTGATGTTTTTAAAAAACCACTAGTTGATTCCAGATTTAATAAGTTAGTAAGTGAGCTAGGAATGCTAAATCTACAACCATGAAATATATGCTCTAGATTGTGCTAACCATGACAGATACAAAGGCTAAACTCAAAATCGTAGACATGATTAAGGAAAGCTCACGATCGTAGAGCTGAAAAGAAAACTACCTCAACGATCATAGCAAAGACTTAACTATCTTAGTACAGACTCAACGATGACACAAGCCCCATCCACAAAGCAAAAATGTATCCTGTGATGACAAGATTCATAACAAAGCAATCTCTCTAAGAGGTGCCTCAGGAACAAACCTAACCCTTGAATCTCTCCAAGAGGTTGGCCCTTCCTGAGTTACCTTAAAAGAATGCTTAGTCAAAAACTCATCACAAGGATCCGATCAGACTCGACGATCGTAGGACAGACTCAACGAATGATTGATCAGACTTGACGATCGTAGGACAGACTCAACGAATGATTGATCAAACTCGACAATCGTAGGACAGACTCGACGATCGCAGGACAAACTCAACGAACATAAGACTACCTCAACGATCGTAGTCTTCCTCACCTCAGCTCTGAAGAAGCCAAGGGCAAATCAGTACATTCCTGCACAGTCAAAATCGTAGAGCCAAACAAAAATCGACACCTATCCCACTAAGCAAAAAAGAAGAGAGGGAAGTTACAAGTACAAGTTGAAATCACAATTTTGAAATCTGAAATCCAAAAGATTATCTCTCTCTCACACTCTCTCTATCTCTCAAAGCAAAAGCCCTAAATCAGCAGAAAGCTCAGACGTATCTCACTTCCAACTACAGAATCAATGGCTACTTCAAATGTGTTATCCGACTACAGACTCTATTTTGATGAGTTCAAAACAACTCCACCAAAATTTCACAAGACCCTAGCGCTGTTGAAGAAGGCGGGTCTCGAGGAGACTATGAGCACAGATACCCTTATCTATCCCAAGCTAGTGAAAGAGTTCTACAAAAATGGTGTGTTTGAAAACGACACCATCACTACAAGAGTAAGGGAAGTAGAAATTAGACTAAAGGCAGAAGACTTCAATCTGGCCCTAGGTTGCAAGAATGAAGGACACCCATTCTTAGACAGCATAGACTTCCAAGAGGGACTAAGAAAAATGCATCACAAGAAAAACCCATCTGTGAAAGGGTTCAAAAATGAGTTCCAACAAAGGTACGAATTTTTGACTGACATTATTGGGAAATGCATCTGCTGTAAGAGCTCAAGTCATGACTCGGTGAATGAAGCTCAACTTAAGCTCATAACAGCCATGTTTTATGGTATACAACTCAACTATGGAGTTGTATTGCTTGAGTGGATCGGCAAGTGGATCGTCAACTCGAAGAAATCAAAAAGCCCTCAGAATATGCTATATGGGCGTTTCTTAAGTATCATTCTACAATCTGCACTAGGTAACAAAATTGGGAATAAAGAGGGAGAAGCCATAAACCCAAATCGAAGAATGACCCAGCAGTTGTTTGAAAACTGGAAGAGAAACCCTGTTGAGTATATACGAATGATGACTAAGTCCAGTGGAATAACTGGGGAACTAAAGGACGCAGGCTTTCCAAGAAACATGTTTGTTGTCAAGGAATCTGAAGAAGAAAGAGAAGCCAACAGGGGAGAACCCTCTGTCCTTACCAGAAAAGCAAGGGCAAGAGGAAGCTAAGGGCTAGACAGATAGAAGAGCCTCAAGGATCTACAACAGATATTCCTGTAGAGTCCTTTGATATAGAGACTCTGAGGATGCTAAGAAGGAAGCAGCAGCAAGATGAAGCTGATGAGGATCAATCCACCATATCACAGATCCTAAAGAAGAACAAAGTTAGCCATAAGTCCAAAAGGCCATCAATCTCCTCTATCGTAGAGTCTCTACTGTTCACAAAGGCCAGACCAAGTATGGAAGGCAAGGAAGGAGATGTCTCAAGTATAGTGGCTATTGAACAGGACAAAGTTGAGATTCAAGAGAGTCCTAAAGTTGTGGCTAAACCCAGAAAATCAAGAAGAAAGCTGGTCAAGAAGTACATTCTTGAAAATGAAAAGGTGCTAAAAATGAAGCAAAGAGTGTGGATGCAAAAGAAGAACTGTCCCGAGAAAATCAAGAGGAAAGTGCTCCAGCTGAGGGGGAGATCCCTGAAATTCTCATGATAGAGAATACACCGGCTGAGGGGGAGATGTCTGCAGCTCAAGAAGATGTTCCAGCTGAGGGGTAGTTTCTGAACTCTCAAGAAGATAATCATGCTGAGGGGGAGCCTCATGATATCCACATGGCAGAAGAAGAGGTCCCTGCACAAAAAAAAAAGATGAACCAGTACAAGACCATCCAGAGACCATTGAGATAATGGAATCCTCAGAAGAGAACAAAGAAGAAGAACAAGATGATGATGATCAAATGTTTTCTTACCTACCCATGATGGCATACCATCAAGCTCAAATCCTAAACTCATTGGATCACATGTTCTGGAGCTTCAAAGAGTATCCAGCCATCTCAGTTCTGGCTCATGGATTCCCAGGGAAAGTCAACTTTGCCAAGAAGCTGCTTACTGACTATTCTTCATCCAAGGATAAACTAGAGGTACTGACTATCCCTGATCTCTTCAAAGTTAATCACTTGTCATCATCTTCATTCAGTCAATTCTATGAATTTCCTCGATGGTTGGAAGTGATTCTTCACCCACTCAATCAATTTCCAGTTGCAGAATCCCAAAATTCTGTGACTGAAGAACCAACTGAATTCAACCTTACTTTGCTCCCACAAACTACCAACTCTACAATTCCAGACTCTAGACCCATCGTAGAGTCCCAAATAGAGATCGTAGAGACACTTGTCCCAAACATCCAAACCCAAGCCCCTCCATCCGATATACTATCCTCCTCATCAAATGACTACTTTAGTCTTGATCTTTCTCTTTACAACTTGCAAGATCAATCCCCGCAAACAACCCCTCCAATCAACAATCTTCAAGCCAATGATACTCTCCCAAACCTGCCTACAAAGGATGAATTGAATAAAACGTCTGAGAAAATGGTCAAGTCTATAGAAGCAAGTCTGGAATCTCACTCCGATCTCATTAATATCCGGCTGAATCAAATTATCACAGCTGCAAATAATTTCCCTGGCACTGTGAATACTGAGCTAACAAAGAAGCTGAGGGAAATTATTCAAGAAATTCTTAAGAGCATGAAGGACAGAGATGAAATTCATTTCCAGATAGCTGCCAAGCAACGAGAGGTTGTTCTTAAAATGCAGAAAAATCATGAAGTTCAAAATAAACTTCTGCTGGAGAACATAATCAACTTGAAAGCCTCAGTCCAAGACTTCCAGAAATCCTATGTCAACCAGGAAGGACAGAATGACATTGTTCTCACTGCCATCCGAAATAAAGAAGCTAGATCTGAAAAACAAATCAAGGAAAGTCGAGAGGACATTGCTCAGACACAAAGCCAATTGAACGAGTTTATCCAAGGAGTTAATCGACTGTCTGCAGATATTCGAACCCTTGATGCTGACATAAAGAGGAAGAATAAAGGGAAAGGAGTTCAGGGAGGACAAGGCAGAGGCAGAGAAGGGGTTCAGGGAGGACAAGGCAGAGGAGGTCATGGAACTCAAGAAAGGGGAAGATGACAACATCAAGCTCAAGCGTCAAGAAGTCCTCGTGCACGGTAATTCCACCATCAGACTCAACGATCTGATCAGCAGGGAATTTTAACAGCTATACCTTTAAGCCGTCAGGAGTCAACTCCCAGCTCACAATATGTGTCTACTGTACGCATAAGAATGCCTGTGACAACCCGAGAATTTAGAATATTTTTAAAAATTTTATTAATTGATTTAAAGTTCAAAATTAGAACCTAGACTGAAAATTAATGTATGCGTTTGATAATTTTAAGATTTAATTTTGAGGATTTCAAAATTCTGTGAAGGATTTAGGTGAATTATTCAGGATTAAGTAATACGTGAATATGTGTACCGTATGTGGTTAAGGGTCAAGGGTTGATCAGATAATCGATATCTGTAACAAACCCTAAGTATATACTAAGAACGTCAACGTTCAGTTAGAAAACCCTAGTAAATTATAAGAAACCCTAGAAATCGGTTCTGGAAACCCTAATTTCAGTTCCGGGAATCCAAAACCCTAATTCGGTGCATGGAACCCTAAATCGGGAACTTAATGGCGTAAGTGTAAATAATTATAATATTAATTAGGGTAACGCTTAATTAGTTAGCAAACCCTAATAGTTGTTAAACCCTAATTTCGGTATTAAAAATCCTAATTTTATAATTAGGGAAAAACTTAAGTGTTAATTTAATACTTTTAATGTTAATTGGGATATATTAATTCTAATTTTCAAGTTAAGTAATTAGAAAATCCTAATCTAATTACGAAATCTAATTTCTATTTTAGAAAATTAATTTTTCTATTAGAAACCCTAATTTTTGGGTTATAAATCCTAATCCGCGATTTTAACCCTAATTGCTACATTATCAATTTTAATTAGGCAATATTAATCCTAATTAGCGAGATTTAAAGTATTATTAAGAAATTTTAATATAATTAGAAAATTCTAATTATAATTTAAAAATATTAATTTTCTATTTTTGAAAATTTAAATTGGAAATTTTAGGAAATTAAATTACAAACGCTAAAATTTTTCAAACTCTAAACCCTAAATGTTCCAATCCCTAACCAAACCCTAAACCCTAAGGGCTTGGTCAAATATCCAAAATACCATTAAAATAAAATGGAAAATGACTAGAATGCCCTTTGTGTATTATTTAATGGTTGGAGTGTAGATCTTGCCAAGATAATGGGTTGGTGAACTAACCCTAGCCTAGCCATAGATATGTGTCCAACTTTAGCTAATGTTGCCAGCAAATTCATTGAATCTAAGTAGTATATAGATTAAAAAAAGAGAAAAGTCTCACTTGACTTTTCATTTTCTACAAACTCATCCTCTCTCTCCATCTTCGAAATCTAGAGTGAGATAGAGAGAAAAGTTAAGATAGGTTAACCTCTTATCAAGCCAAGAACAACAATCAGAAGTCAGATTCAAAGGATCAAGCTAAAACGGTAAAGAACCCTTAAATTTCGAAAAATCAGTGATCTTGTGTTTGATGTTGTTATTTGTTGGTTAGAAATGTGTTAGAGGGTGTTTTTGAGTGATCTGGGTTGTTGGATAAAGGATCCATAACATCTAGAGGAGGCACGAAAATCAAAATTTTAAAACTGGTCAAGAACCCTAATTTTGTTGTCTGACAAGCCAATGTCATAGCTCTTAGATTCTTGTGTGTTAATCGTTATGTGTATTTTATGTTTTAAACTTGTTCTCTGTCATGTAGGCTTTCATCTGGAACTTGAATTAAGGTTATAGCATGTTTAGATTGCATTTTATAATCAGTCAAACGGAGTTGACCGGCCACGAAACTTAGTTTCTGGGTAAACCCAGAATTTCCAGAACGCCTGACAAGGTTTTGCAGTCGCTAGATCTTACTATGGTTAAGTTGTTATGTGATATTGTTGGTTGTATCTTGTAGACTGACATGCAGGATATCCATATATGCCTTTATATCACTCAGATCTGTATCCTAATCGTAGAAATTAATGGTCAAACTATCGTTGACCAAACTGCTCAAGAACATTTCTGGAAAACCCAGAAATGTTCAAGAACAATCCGGACTACTACTTTGACCGAGTCATATGTTTCATGTGTGATGTTGTTAAGTTTATATTATGAGATATAGTGGTACACGGACATACGGACTATAGACCGAAACCATAAAACCACTAAACGAATTATTAGAACCCTTAGATAATTGAGTTCAAAAGGAGACACTCGAACTGCCTTGGGTTTCTGGGTTACCCAGAAAACCCAGGCATGATCTGACAAAATGTTTGAGAGCTCTAATCTCACTGATTCGATATAATATGGCTATATTGTTTGTTTAGGATTGTAGTATTACATCAATACTATAATATGAGCACTTAATCAATCCCAAATAACTCCGAACCCATGAATTATAGTTGGTCAAACCTATCACCTTGTCCACTGACATGAAGCTCAAGAACACCTATAGTGACGGGTCTGTCGCTATAGGGCCCTTTAGCGATAGTTTATAATTATTATTTTCCAGAAATTAATAAAAATTAGAAAACAAATAGATTTTTATTATTAAAAATACTAAATAAATTCTGAAAAATTATTTTAAATTCTGAAAAATAGTTTTTAATTATTTTAAGTATATTTCATAAATATTTAATATTTTTTCGAATATAAATGGTATTTAATTTATTTAATTATAATATTAAATAAATGATTTTAAGACATGAAAAATCACGAAAAATAATATTATGATATAATAAAATATTTTAAGTTATTTTTAGTGACTTTTAATATTTTACGATGAATTCCATTAATTAATCAATATTAATGATAGTTAACTTATTTAATAATTATGTTAAATAAATTATGTAAAAATAGAATAAATGCTTTATAAATCATTTAAAAATGATTTAAGTGTTATAAAAATATTTTAAGTTATAAAATATAATTTTTGATATTTTTTCATAAAAATATTAATATTTTAATATTAAAAGCAATTATCTGATAATGGATTTTAGTGTTTAAAAATCATATAATACAATTTTAAGGTACTAAAAATACTTTAATGATATTATAAATATATTATAATATTATGTTATGTATTTCATTAATATTTGATAATAAATAAATATTAATGATAAAAGAATTATGTGGTATTTAATTTATTTAAATACGATTTTAATGATTAAAAATACGCGATAAATGGTAATAATTATTATAAGTCTTTGAAAAATATTTTGACTATTATTAAAATTATCTTCGTTAATTGTTAAGTGTTTAGGCAGACTTTAATTGAACTTAGACTCGATAAATGTCCGACTAGACCGTCGGGATGTCAGTTTTGTGTCGGGCTCAAGTCAGACTGAAATAGTTTGACCTGATACTGAGTCTTATGTGTGTTATAGACTGATAGGGTTATGTATTATGTGTTTAGGTTATTCTATGTATATATATATATATATATATATATATATATATATATATTATATTATTATATTGTGATGATATTATTCTAATATTGGAGATCTATATTACTAATATTAGGTCTTCGGGTAAGGCGATATAAATTACGTAGCGGTAATCAACGGTTCAGGCAAGTTTGTTTTACTTAACTCTATTAATAGTGTTTCATTCGGATAAGCTTATGGTTAATCATTGCTGGTTGTTATGTATAATTGTACTCTGTACATATTGCATGTATAAGTAAGGTATGAAGGCTGATCACCTTCATTACCAGTTGGTTCAGATATATTTGTTCATGTATAATACTTGTTTAGCCATAAATTTGTTCCTGCTAGTTCACAATTATATTGTTGAATTATAGCCAGGCAATTATTCAAATAATTTCAATCATGATATATCGTTATATTGTTGAATTTAAACTTGATGGGCAATCCTTATGCTCACCCTTGCTATATCATGATAAAACATTGCAGATTAAGGCAAATACGTCGGATACAAGGACAGGTTAAAGATAGTTCCAGCGTTAGGATAAGTGTGCAGCTAAATTGTATAAGTATTGTATTTTAATAATGTTATGTATTAGAAAAGTTATGAAATGTGTATTAAGTTAAGGTTACTCGACCTTGGGGATTATGTATAAGTTATTGTATAAACAATTTATGTTTATATCTTTCGCAAATATAGTTGAATAGTTATAGAATGATCGAACTGGATCCGAGGTGATTTAGGACTTGGATTCGGGGCCGTCACAATGCCAACTGGAGATCCTGCATTCATGTACAGACATGAGGAAAATCCAAGACTAAGTCCAAGCGAGCTGGAAGAGTTAGCCAGAAACGAGGAAGCTTGCAGAAAAAGAAGGGTTGAGGAGTATGCCAACCCACCTCCACGAAAAAGGTCAAAGAAATAGAGATAAGTTGAAATTTCTGATTGATGTAATGCTAAACTGTAATATCTGTTGATCATCAATAAATTCATGCTTATTCTCTAGAAATTTCAGCTGCTCACTGAAATACTAAGTCGTGTTTAAATTTCCTGCAAATGCATCTAGTCACTAATAATCATGACAACAAATCTTCTTGGTTATATCAACATCAAATAGGGGGAGATTGTTGGGAGAATGCATATTATGATTTGATGTTTTAATGTATATGCTCATGATTAATTGTAAAGTCCTTCCAAGTAATATATGTACAAGGACTTAGTGATAGATCAAATTCGTTAGGTTGATCTAAGCTCTAAACGTGTATCATTATGTAATGGAATGTGTAAATAGAAAGATCAAAGTTTTTAGGTTGATCTTGAGATGTAATAGATAGGCTTCGAAGAAATTGTAGTGTATCATCTGATCAACATTGCAGAACTTAAGGCAGAAACGTAGAGCTTCAAAGATCGTAGAGTGTTCCTGCCTTGAAGGGACTCTTCAAAAATTGTAAAGTGGTCCCATAGTTTGTCGAGCCATCTCAACGATCGTAGTGTGCTGAAGGAAACATGAATTTTACAAGTCAACGATCATAGTGTGCTCTCGGGAACGTAGAGTCAACAACATGACCAAGTGAAGATCGTAGTGTGCAAAGGTCTAAGGGAAATTATAGTGCTCCCGACTGATAGCATTGTAGAGTGCAAAGAAGTCAAGACGCTATGATCGGAATCGAAGAGTACCATGATCCAAATCGTAGAGTATCATCTGTCTCATGTCAAAAAACGTCGAGCCTCATGATTTGTGTAAAGGTAGATTTCAACATATGAGGAATGGATTCTAGACGTTGCAGTACTCATTAGTCCCAGAGTATATGAAATATCCTTAGTATGCAATAAAGAAGTGTATTGAAGAAGCTAAGGATAGTACCACGGGTAAGGGGGAAGAAACACCTTTTCAGGTGGTAGGTGAGAAAACAGTCTGCAGTGTCAGTGGGCCAGAATGCAGAATTCAGAAGATGTGCAGAAATGTATCTATCACAGTACAGAAAGTTCAGACGCATTCAATGCCTCAACGGATGGATCTAACGGATAGTTTTCAAGATCACATATATGCAGATCAAACAGATGAGAGAGAACCAAGCAAGCATTGAACAAACAACGTGAACATCTCTCTCAAGCTCAACTCTACGATCTAAGATATTGCAAAGCTTGCTCAGCTACTCAGTTCTTTAGAACAAGTGCTTACACAGCAACTGAGTAGCAACCATCAAGAACTCAACATTATCAACCAACTGAAGAAGAGTACCAAGTCTACTGGACTTGAAGAGTTCGTAATGAACTATAAGAAAGCCAAGTCTGCTGGACTTGAAGAGTTCAAGAGTGAACTAAGAAGTTTTTAAACTGCTGGTCTAGAAGGAATCTGTGTGATTCAGAAGTTGTAACAGACATCCTTAGTGGATATCCTACTCGTTGAGTAGAAGAGTGGACTAGGAGCTTTAAGTGCTCTGAACCACATAAAAACGACTGTGTCTTTTACGTTCATGCCATAACTGCCATATCTGTTATATCTGCCATAACTACCTCACTCTCATAACTCCACTGCTTGGTAAAGAAGATTAAAAAAATATTAATTCCGCTAAGTTTTAATCATTATCAAAGAACTAGTTTAAAATGAAAAGATTTTTTAAATATCAATTCAACCCCCCCTTCTAGATAACTATTGTGCCAACTAGGAACTAATAGAATCATTGCATCATGCATGGTCTGAATATGCATTGGGACAAGTCTAAATTACCCGACCAACGAAAAAAATTCGGCAGAGTCTCCCCTATAATATAGACTATCCACATGCACGTGGGCATGTATACTTGACCATTTTTAGGCATATAAGAGCAATAATAATTTATAAGCGATTAACATAACATCACATATACTCATTGCCTTTATATATTCCAGGGTCCATATCTAAACACAACAAAAACACTTCTACATAGGATAGGATATTAGGTGATAAAAATATCTTGATGGTCAAGTTTGAAGAACAACTAATGGACTTTGCAACGTGTTCTAGAAACTATAACGCTGCGTATATCAAGATTACAGAAGAAGACATACAATTAGTCCCTTAATGTGGGACTATTAGTCCTATAAAGTCATTTGATACAATCCAAAACATTACATACTATATACTTATTTTTGTGGCATTAGATTGTATAATGTTTGAATAATGTAGCATTTTGTGGATTTTGTGGATTTTAAGATCAAGGCGGTGCCCCAATAATGTAGGATTGTATATAAAGTACAAACTTATTTTTGTGGTGTCAAAAAAAACATCATCTCAAAAATATATGACAGGCAGATGTATTGGAACCAATAGTTTTATAAGAGAATTGACATAACATAATTATATATATAAGCTAAAAAGAGATTCAATTAATAAGACTATAACAGGAATGCTTAATAATGTGTGTGTGTGTGTGTATTTTTTTCCCCGTCAAGTAGATTTAAATGTTGATGAAATTAGCAGTTGGTCTTCAATATTGTTGTTGTTTGTGTACCTTGATTGATCTAAGAGGTTAAATTTAAAGCTATCAATTTCTATTACAGTGCAGAAAGACTCTTTGTCACCTAACACACAAAGGCTGTCCAATAATTGGAAACCCATTTCTTACCCAACCTACTAAATTATTAATTAATTAATATAATTTGGTGTAACATTATTTAGGGTTAAAGTTGGAACTTTTGAATTGAATAAATAAATAATGTCTTATGGAAATAAATGGTGTAGGGAGTAGGGAAGGTATAGCCAAAAAGACAAACCATGCACTATTTATATAAGAACCCCACTATTAATATTATATATATATAGAGCAAGGATCAAGAGCATTTCTCCTTAAATAGCACTCATTTATTAAAATTACGTCATTTTGGAGTGGCTTAAAAGAGAGTGGTCCCACTTATTTTCCTTTTATTTACAAAAATGTCACCCGCGACTATTCCAAAACGACGTAGTTTTAATAAATGAGTGTTATTTAAGGAGGAATGCTCTTGATCATTGATAAATTAAATTGATGGCTGAGATTAGCTTTTGTATTTGATAAGCTGGCACAGGGTGTTGTGCCTTATTATTTACATGTACCGACTATTATTTTAATAAGAGAGGCCCACTTAAATTTAAATTGTCAATATAGTTATATAAAATGAATATTTATGATTAAAATAATTCTGCCATAATAGCTTATACCGGCTTCTTCTTCTTTTTTTCTAGCCGGTACTGTAACGCCCCCAAAACAGGTATACAACACCCATTCTGAGTCGCCAAATACATGGTACATAAAATAAACTACAACTTCAATAATACAAATGTCGTGTGAAATACGACAATACATACTGTGAGTTTAAATACAAATATTGTCTTCTAGACAATATCCACACGCAAATAAGTCCTCATTACAATTATTCAAACACTATTTTATAGAAATAGTGAGGACTGCTAAAACATCTTCCTAGAAACCTCACTCCATACCCCGACTCGATCCTGCTATGTTCTCACCTCCTAAGAAGAAAAATGGAAAAAAAAAAGGAAAAGGGTGAGCTCAACTAGCCCAGTAAAGAACATTATGACTAAGATAATATACAACAAATTATCGTTAGTCTTCAACGGGGAAAAAATCTGATAAAATATAATCGACAACAAGTTTTAGATCAACAAATACAGCGGAAACAGCAATCCATTAGAAGAGTCACGTAGAGGATGAATTCTACTATCTTCTAATATTTAAGAGTCCGTCATCAATATTTTATCCCTGTAACATCAATCAATATACATCTTTAATCATCTTTGCATTACAGGCAAAAGATATTCATTTATATCACCGGTTGGTCATGTTCATCTCAACACCTGTTCATCTTTGCACTACGGACCAAAGATATTCATCAGTAATCATTTATCTTTGCACTACAGGCCAAAGATATTCAATAATACCATCATTAAGGACTGAGGATGATGAAAAATATTTTTAAGAACGAATCCAGTGAGATAGAAGGACAAATATTAGGGATTCGTATAACAGTTTTATCCAAGATCAATAAAACTCCATAATAACCAATTTTGAAGCGGAATTCAAAAATAATGATCAAAACATGGATACAATCAAAGATAGTAGCCAAAATAAACATCTTGGATAAAAAGAAAAATTTTTATTTTTCAGTGAATAGTGTCGTATTCGTGAATAGTGTCGTATACGTGAATAGTGCCGTATACGTGAATAGTAACCCCGACACAAAAAGTTTCAAATTTGTTAAATATTTCAACCAATATTTTGTCATAATGATATTGAAGAAAATAAAATCATTTGCAAAAGAAATAACATCCCTTACCTCAAAATAACCGCACTTCTGACTGAATTTCGGTATAGTGCTGACAGAAACTCGCACCGTATAGCAACACTCAAAGTATACTCACAAGAATACGCTCGATAATATAGAGAGAGAAAGAGAGAAAACTTTGTTTCTGGTGTGATTTTCAATTCTAACTTAGCCCTCTATTTATAGGAAAATGCTAGAACACCAAAGGAGACTAAATTAATAAATTAATATTATTACAAAACTCATTTCTACGCATACCTAAAGACCAATTCAGCCACCAGCCATCCTTAACCTAAATTAGCAGCCCACATGTGTTAGAATAAAAGTGGGTCCCACCTATAATTTAATAAAAATTATTTTATTTTCTGAAACTTCAACAATTCATAGAAAATAGACTGTTTATCAGAAAAATACGAATTTTATGTCCATTCTGCCTAAAATCGAATTCTCTACAACTTTGTAAAAGAATTTTTTTTCCAAATTCCCAACAGAAAATATCCTAAATTCTCAAACGAATGATTTTTAATACTTTCGGTCCGACAAAATACTGATAAAATACCTCCACATTAATTCCTTCATTAACAACTATATAAAATAAATAAATCCATCATTTATATTAAATAAATATTTCATTATCGTATAAATCAATAATTAATTATTTACAAATAATATTACAGAATCACAATTATGACAACCAGGCCGTTCCCAGGAAAGAGGGGGCTTTTCAATAAGGATTTCTCTTTACTAGCGCACAATTAGATGACCTAACCTCTCCTTGACAGAACTTTCTAGACATTGCCAATAATGTTATCTAATAATATTATTCAAATAATATGAATTATTGATCTAATAATGGTAAATACTGTGCAGTGACAATTATTGAAACAATAATAATATAAACTAACAACGCAACAATTATTGAATCAATAAAATAAAATATTGAACAATAACTACTGTAACAATTATTGAGTAGTGCCTTCTTACGTACGAATCAATAATTCAACAATATTATGCAATACCGAGTGCTACTGTGCAACCACGCATATTACTGTATTTTAACCACCAGGTAACCCAACTGTGCATCTTTGTCGTTTTCTTTCATCCAACTGTTTTCCGTTATGGGGACCACAAATGACTGCGCCGTCGTACAGAGATTCCCGACAAAAAGAATATTCCACGACCAAATGAATATTCCCCGACAACAATGATTATTTTATAACCACTTGTTTATTTTGCAAAATTTGCACATTTCACCCATAACCAAAGTATTATATCAATTAACTCATTATTTTAAAATAATGAAAAGAGGAAAATTTTATTTTATTTATAATAAGTTGGGGTCTTACAACCTCCCCTCCTTATGAAATTTTGTCCTCGAAATTGACGTACACACCTGGAATATCGAAAAGGTGAGGGTACCTCGCTTTTTTTTCCGATTCCAACTCCCAGGTAATTTCTTCAATAGCATGGTTCCTCCACAAAACCTTAACTTGTGGTATAACCTTGGTGGACATGCTCTTTACTATCCAAGATCTTAACAGGTACCTCCTCGTATGTTAAATCTTCGGATATCTCATCTGGTTCTAACTCAATAATATGGTTCAGGTCTTTCACATATTTACGAAGCATAGATACGTGAAAAACATTATGAACACGAGACATGCTTGGAGGTAATGCGAGTCAATAGGCCACATTTCCTATTCGGTTAAGAATCTCAAATGGACCAACAAATCTTGAATTGAGCTTTCCTCTCTTTCCAAATCTTTTAACTCCCTTCCATGGAGCAACACGTAACAGTACATGATCCCCAATATTAAATTCCACGTCCTTTCGATGAAGATCAGCATAACTCTTTTGTCGATCTTGTGAAGTGTGAATACGTTGTCGAATCATTTTGATCTTTTCTGTAGTCATGCGTACTAACTCTGGTCCCAACAATGTTGTTTCTCCCACCTCGTACCAGCATACTAGAGAACGACACTTTCGTTCATACAATGCCTCAAATGGAGCCATGCCTATACTTGCTTGATAACTGTTGTTGTAGGAGAATTCCACCAGTGGTAAGTACTTATCCCAACTTCCTTTGAAATCTAGAACACAGAGTCTTAATAGATCTTCAAGGGTTTGAATAGTCCTCTCTGATTTTCCGTCCATTTGAGGATGATGTGCTGAACTGAATCGTAAGTCCGTGCCCATAGCTTTCTGTAAGCTAACCCAAAATCTTGAAGTGAATCTTGGGTCACGATCCGAAACTATGGATACTGGCATGCCATGCAATCACACAATCTCATTCACGTACATACGAGCAAGACGTTCAAGGGAATAAGTCTCACGTATCGGCAAGAAATGGGCAGATTTGGTTAATCTATCAACAATAACCCAAATCGCATCTATACCTTGAGAAATCTTGGGAAGACCCATAACGAAATCCATAGTAATGTGTTCCCACTTCCATTCTGGAATCTCAAGTGGTTGTAATGGACCTTTTGGTATTTGATGCTCCGCCTTTACACGTTGACAAGTTAAACACCTCAAGATAAACTCCGCGATTTCTCTCTTTATATTGTTCCACCAAAATGTGTGACGAAAATCATGATACATTTTGGTATTCCCAGGATGGATTGAAAACGGGGTGTTGTGTGCCTCAATCATGATTCTATGCTTCAAGTCCGAATCGTTAGGAACGTGAAGTCTAGAGTTGACTCGAAGTATTCCTTCTTCATCGATTCTTGCTTCTGGAATAGCACCTTCTTGAACTTTCTTCTTCATATGCATCAGCTCCATGTTCGTAGCTTGAGCAGCTTTAACTTTATCGATTAAAGTTGGTTCTACTCGTATATCATCACGTGAGTCCCTAGAGTCTTTAATTCTATATCTATTATTTGTAAGTTATATGAAATGGGTCTTTGTCAATATCGCACTCGTACTCGTATACAATCTTTTACTCAATACGTCAGCTACCACGTTCATTTTTCCAGGATGGTATGGTCAGAACATGTGCCGAAATGAGTCTCCTCTTGAGTTCTTCGAAGCTCTTTCCACATTCCTTGCTCCATTCGAATTTTGTATCTCTACGAGTCACCTGCGTTAATGGAATAACGATTCGAGAATATCCTTCAACGAATCTTCGATAATAACCAACTAAGCCTAGAAAGCTACATATTTCGATTACCGACTTAGATTGCTCTCAACTGTGACTCATATCCCAACCTTGGATGGCACGTCACAATGACACCTATCAGTTTACTATCGCATGAATATGGCGTCCCCTACTGGGAGTCTGACTTCGGTGTATTCCACAAAAGAAGTCACCAGATAGAGGCTCGATTATCAACTTCTATAGTTGGATTTTTAACTCCTGAAGTTCAATAGGAGCCATTCGATATGAGATTTTAGAAATGGGTTTTGTACCGGGTTCAAAGTCGATACAAAATTCAATATCACGCTCTGGAGTAGGCCAGGAAATTTTTCAGGAAATACATCAGAAAATTCTCTATCAACAGAAATATTATTCAAATCTGATTTGTCTTTGTTTAAATCCATAACATTGGCTAAGAAAGCTTGACATCCGTTTTTCAATAAACGAATGACTTTACGGCTTGATATGAAATAGTTTGACTTCAAAGGTTTGGTTGCTTAAATTCGAATAACAGGTTGCTTAGGAATATGAAAACTAACAACCTTATAAAGGCAATCAATTTGACATGATGAGTAGTTAACCAATCAATCCCTAAAATCACATCAAAAGCAAGTATCTTTAAATAGATAAGAAAAACAAGTAATGTGATGGTGCCAACTTGAATCAAACAAGATTTATAAACTGTAGATGTAACGAAGGTTTCACCCAACGGAGTTTCAACAGATAAGTCAAAGTCCAATTTCTCCAGAGTCAAGTTTAAACGTTGAGCACAAGCAGGAGAGATAAAAGAATGGGTAGAACCGATATCTAGTAAGGTATAAACTTTGCAAGAATTCAAGATTAGCTTACCCGTGATCACTTCGTTTGGGTTCCTCACGTTTTGGCCAGTCACGACAAACGCTCTTCCAGGAACCGCTGATTTTGACTTATCCGAGACAGCCCTTGGAATCACCACTCCCGCTAAACTTGGTTTCGCTGTAGTACAATCCCGAGCGATATGGCCTTCCTTTCCATAGTTGTAACATACCTTGGATTGTTTTGGACAGTTTGGGCTAATATGTCCCTCCTTCCCGCATTTGTAACATCTAACTGGCGGTCGTTCTCCTCCCCTAGAATTTGTTGTTGGTGCTGCTGCTGCTGTTGATGTCTTCCCGTCGTTGTCGAATCTTCTCTTTCTGAAATTTCCACTTGAGTCACCTCTTCTATTATCATGGCCACGATTACCACCTGAGTGGTTACCGCCTTTGTCCGTATTCTTCGTTTCTCGCTGGTTATCATCGTTCTGATGACTGCTGTCGCCGATAAGACCCTGGTTGTGGTCCCTTGGTTGAGTATACTCACTATCTCGCTCTAACAACTAAGCCCTGTTTACAGCATCTGAATACAGAGAAAATTTATGAGATATAAGGTATTGACGAATCTCGGGTTTTAGACCTCTCCGAAACATCCGCGTCATACGTTCCTCATTCTCCACCAAATGAGGTGCAAACCTGGAAAACTCTGCAAACTTTGCCTCGTACTGAGACACCGTCATGTTGTTCTGTTCGAGTCTAATAAACTCTACCTCTTTCAAATGACGAATACTTTCAAGAAAGTACTTGTCATTGAAAAGTTTCTGAAATCTTTCCCAAGATATGTCGAGTGCATCTGGCTGGGTACGCTTCACAGATTCCCACCAGTAATTTGCTTCACCATGAAACATAAAGGTAGAGAATGGAACCTTCTGTTCTTCCGTGCATCCCAAGACATCGAATATCTTGGTAATTTTCTTGACCCATGTTTCTGCCATGATCGGATCCGGTTTTCCCTTAAATTCTGGTGGTCCCAACTCCTTAAACTTCTTGGTTGTGATAGACCACGCGTTGCCATCATTTCCACCCATATTTTGTACATTAGTCTCCCTCGTCTGATTTTGCATGAACTGCAAAAAGCACCTAAACATTCCATCGTTCATCGTTTGCTCGGTAACGTTGTTTACAGGAGGAATATTGCCTTCCTATTGCACGTTCTCCTGGTTTGTGACTAAATGTTGCTCCACAATCTCGTACACTCCATTGTTAACGTTCTCAGCAGCCATTCTTAAATACTGCCATAAAACAAGGGTTAATTAAATATATCACATAATATCCCTATATTATGACCAACAAACAAATAAGCTTAGTAGGAAACACTAGCAAAGGATTTACTCATCTCTCCCCTCCTAGTTCTATTCCCCAATCTCCGCCAGAGTCCATATCCCTAAGCTTTGATACCAACTGTGACGCCCCCAAAATAGGTATACAACACCCATTCTGAGGCGCCAAATACATGGTACATAAAACAAATTACAACTTCAATAATACAAATATCGTGTGAAATACGACAATACATACTATGAGTTTAAATACAAATATTGTCTTCTAGACAATATCCACACGCAAATAAGTCATCATTACAATTATTCAAACACTATTTTATAGAAATAGTGAGGACTGCAAAAACATCTTCCTAGAAACCTCACTCCATACCCCGACTCGATCCTGCTATGTTCTCCCCTCCTGAGAAGAAAAATGGAACAAAAAGGAAAAGGGTGAGCTCAACTAGCCCAGTAAAGAACATTATGACTAAGATAATATACAACAAATTATCGTTAGTCTTTAACAGGGAAAAAACATCTGATAAAATATAATCGACAACAAGTTTTAGATCAACAAATACAGCGGAAACAACAATCCATTAGAAGAGTCACGTAGAGGATGAATTCTACTATCTTCTAATATTTAAGAGTCCATCATCAATATTTTATCCCTGTAACATCAATCAATATACATCTTTAATCTTCTTTGCACTACAGGCCAAAGATATTCATTTATATCACCGGTTGGTCATGTTCATCTCAACACCTGTTCATCTTTGCACTACGGTCCAAAGATATTCATCAGTAATCATTAATCTTTGCACTACAGGCCAAAGATATTCAATAATACCATCATTAAGGACTGAGGATGATGAAAAATATTTTTAAGAACGAATCCAGTGAGATAGAAGGACAAATATTAGGGATTCGTATAACAGTTTTATCCAGATCAATAACATTCCATAATAACCAATTTTGAAGTAGAATTCAAAAATAACGATCAAAACATGGATACAATCAAAGATAGTAGCCAAAATAGACATCTTGGATAAAAAGGAAAATTTTTATTTTTCAATGAATAGTGTCATATTCGTGAATAATGCCGTATACGTGAATAGTAACCCCGACACAACAAGTTCCAAATTTGATAAGAAGTTCAACCAATATTTTGGCATAGTGATATTGAAGAAAATAATATCATTTGCGAAAGAAATAACATCCCTTACCTCAAAATAACCGCACTTCTGACTGAGTTTCGGTATAGTGCTGACAGAAACTCGCACCGTATAACAACACTTAAAGTATACTCACAAGAATACGCTCGATAATATCGAAAGGGAAAGAGAGAAAACTTATTTCTGGTGTGATTTTCAATTCTAACTTAGCCCTCTATTTATAGGAAAATGCTAGAACGCCAAAAGAAACTAAATTAATAAATTAATATTATTACAGAACTCATTTCTATGCATGCCTAAAGACCAATTCAGCCACCAGCCATCCTTGACCCAAATTAGCAGCCCACATGTGTTAGAATAAAAGTGGGTCCCACCTATAATTTAATACAAATTATTTTATTTTCTGAAATATCAACAATTCATAGAAAATAGACCGTTTATCAGAAAAATACGAATTTTATGTCCATTCTGCCTGAAATCGAATTCTCTACAACTTTGTAAAAGAAAATTTTTCCAAATTCCCAACAGAAAATATCCAAAATCCACAAACGGATGATTTTTAATACTTCCGGTCCGACAAAATATTGATAAAACACCTCCACATTAATTCCTTCACTAACAACCACATAAAATAAATAAATCCATCATTTATATCAAATAAATATTTCATTATCATATAAATCAATAATTAAATATTTACAAATAATATTACAGAATCACAATTATGACAATCAGGTCGTTCCAAGGAAAGAGGGGGTTTTCCAATAAGAATTTCTCCATACTGGCGCGCAATTAGATGACATAACCTCTCCTTGACAGAACTTTCTAGACATTGCCAATAATGTTATCTAATAATATTATTCAAATATTATGAATTATTGATCTGATAACGAAAAATATTGTGCAGTGACAATTATTTAAACAATAATAATATAAACTAACAACGCAACAATTATTGAACCAATAAAATAAAATATTGAACAGTAACTACTGTAACAATTATTGAGTAGTGCCTTCTTACGTACGAATCAATAATTCAACAATACTGGGTTATACCGTGTGCTACTGTGCAATCACGCATATTACTGTATTTTAACCACCAGGTAACCCAACAGTGTTAACGGTAACAATTTACGTCGTTATTTATAAAACTTAATCTTTGTCGTTTTCTTTCATCCAACCATTTTTTGTTATGGGGCCCACAAATGACTGCGCCGTCGTACGGAGATTACTGACAAAAAGAATATTCCACGACCAAACGAATATTCCCCGACAACAATGATTAGTTTATAACCACTTGTTTATTTTGCAAAATTTGTACATTTCACCCATAACCAAAGTATTATATCAATTAACTCCTTATTATTTTAAAATAATGAAAAGAGGAAAATTCAATTTTATTTATAATAAGTTGGGGTCTTACAACTGTGACGCCCCCAAAACAGGTATACAACACCCATTCTGAGTCGCCAAATATATGGTACATAAAACAAACTACAACTTCAATAATACAAATGTCGTGTGAAATACGACAATACATACTGTGAGTTTAAATACAAATATTGTCTTCTAGACAATATCCACACGTAAATAAGTCCTCATTACAATTATTCAAACACTATTTTATAGAAATAGTGGGAACGGCTAAAACATCTTCCTAGAAACCTCACTCCATACCCCGACTCGATCCTGCTATGTTCTCACCTCCTGAGAAAAAAAATGGAACAAAAAGGAAAAGGGTGAGCTCAACTAGCCCAGTAAAGAACATTATGACTAAGATAATATACAACAAATTATCGTTAGTCTTCAACAGGGAAAAAAATCTGATAAAATATAATCGACAACAAGTTTTAGATCAACAAATACAGCGGAAACGGCAATCCATTAGAAGAGTCACGTAGAGGATGAATTCTACTATCTTCTAATATTTAAGAGTCCATCATCAATATTTTATCCCTGTAACATCAATCAATATACATCTTTAATCTTCTTTGCACTACAGGCCAAAGATATTCATTTATATCACCGGTTGGTCATGTTCATCTCAACACCTGTTCATCTTTGCACTACGGGCCAAAGATATTCATCAGTAATCATTAATCTTTGCACTACAGGCCAAAGATATTCAATAATACCATCATTAAGGACTGAGGATGATGAAAAATATTTTTAAGAACGAATCCAGTGAGATAGAAGGACAAATATTAGGGATTCGTATAAGAGTTTTATCCAGATCAATAATACTCCATAATAACCAATTTTGAAGCAGAATTCAAAAATCGCGATCAAAACATGGATACAATCAAAGATAGTAGCTAAAATAGACATCTTGGATAAAAAGGAAAATTTTTATTTTTCGGTGAATAGTGCCGTATTCGTGAATAGTGCCGTATACGTGAATAGTGTCGTATACGTGAATAGTAACCCCAACACAACAAGTTCCAAATTTGATAAAATGTTCAACCAATATTTTGGCATAATGATATTGAAGAAAATAATATCATTTGCGAAAGAAATAACATCCCTTACCTCAAAATAACCGCACTTCTGACTGAATTTCGGTATAGTGCTGACAGAAACTCGCACCGTATAACAACACTCAAAGTATACTCACAAGAATACGCTTGATAATATAGAGAGAGAAAGAGAGAAAACTTGTTTCTGGTGTGATTTTCAATTCTAATTTAGCCCTTTATTTATAGGAAAATGCTATAACGCCAAAGGAGACTAAATTAATAAATTAATATTATTACAAAACTCATTTCTACGCATGCCTAAAGACCAATTCAGCCACCGGCCATCCTTGACCCAAATTAGCTGCCAACATGTGTTAGAATAAAAGTGGATCCCACATATAATTTAATAAAAATCATTTTATTTTCCAAAACATCAACAATTCATAGAAAATAGACCGTTTATCAGAAAAATATGAATTTTATGTCCATTCTGCCTAAAATCGAATTCTCTACAACTTTGTAAAAGAAAGTTTTTCCAAATTCCCAACATAAAATATCCAAAATCCACAAACGGATGATTTTTAATACTTCCGGTCCGACATAATACTGATAAAACACCTCCACATTAATTCATTCATTAACAACCACATAAAATAAATAAATCCATCATTTATATCAAATAAATATTTCATTATCATATAAATCAATAATTAATTATTTACAAATAATATTACAGAATCACAATTATGACAACCAAGTCGTTCCTAGGAAAGAGGGGGCTTTCCAATAAGGATTTCTCCTTACTGGCGCGCAATTAGGTGACCTAACCTCTCCTTGACAGAACTTTCTAGACATTGCCAATAATGTTATCTAATAATATTATTCAAATAATATGAATTATTGATCTGATAATGGAAAATACT
Organism: Panax japonicus; assembly: GCA_020205505.1. NCBI lineage: Eukaryota > Viridiplantae > Streptophyta > Magnoliopsida > Apiales > Araliaceae > Panax > Panax japonicus. The sequence goes on from CM035094.1 coordinate 62,420,567, forward strand.
GTGCAGTGACAATTATTGAAACAATGATAATATAAACTAACAACGCAACAATTATTGAATCAATAAAATAAAATATTGAACAGTAACTACTGTAACAATTATTACGTAGTGCCTTCTTACGTACGAATCAATAATTCAACAATACTGTGCAATACCGTGTTCTACTGTGCAACCACGCATATTACTGTATTTTAACCACCAGGTAACCCAACAGTGTTAACGGTAACAATTTACGCCGTTATTTATAAAACTTAATCTTTGTCGTTTTCTTTCATCCAACCGTTTTCCGTTATGGGGCCCACAAATGACTGCGCCGTCGTACGGATATTCTCGACAATAAGAATATTCCACGACCAAACGAATATTCCCCGACAAAAAGAATATTTTGTAACCACTTGCTTATTTTGTAAAATTTTCACATTTCACTCATAATCAAAGCATTATATCAAATTAACCCTTATTAATTTAGAATAATGAATAAAGGAAAATTCAATTTTATTTATAATAAGTTGGGGTCTTACAGGTACAGCTTAAACGGGCTTAGCTTTTTTAATTTTTTTTATCTTCTTTTCTCCATTGTATAATGATGAATCAGCAAATTAAAATAAAAAAATAAATAAAAAAGCATCCGGCCGGTACAGCTTCATCCGGCTTAACTCAGCTAATTAAAATAAAATAAAAAAATATGTAAACAAGACCCGGCCGGTACAGCCTGTCCCGACTGACAGCTGGAATAAAAAAAATTTTGGTATCCCAAACTATTCGCTGCTAAACAGATTCGAAATAGCGACCTCAAGCACCAATCCCTCGTCATATGACCACCCGAGCACCACAGGCCTAGCTGCTAATTTCTACCAAGGATATATCTTTATAGTAAAACTTCATCATCTCCCAAAATCTATTAATTGGATTTGTTAAAATAAAATTAAGTTAATATCTATATTTATTATTATCCCTTAAATATTTTTTCTTATTTTTGTAAAAATATGTCCAATTAGTCTAATTAATATATTAAAAATAAATATCATTCTTTAATAAAATATAAAGTGATCATTATAAATCTTGCATTATTAGTATTAATAATTTTATTATTAAATTGGTTGAGTGGAATTTAAATGGATTTAGATTATAGTAATTTATTTTATTATTACACATATATTTATTTTTATATTTATTTTAATTATTATTTGAGTGTGAGTAAATAATATGAAACATTATTTTTAATATTAATATAAATAATGTGATTATTAATAACTAGACTGAATAATAATATACATACAGTTCAACCAAATAGATATTCTTATTAATTAATATGTACATTAGATAACGCTTGACAAGTTTTATATCTCAGAGGCCGGAAGTAATCTTGCAGATTTCTTGTAGAGCTCTCATGCGATGCGGTAACGAAAGACCGTGACATCTTCCAAGGACCACTTCTCGTTGCAAATATCACTATTGTCATTAACGAATAAGTCAACATATTTGCATACAAAAATGCCACAGTCTGATTGGTTGTGTTGTTTCGGTCGAATCTTTGCGGTCTGCACGGTAGGATTACCGCTGGGCCACGCACGCATCGGATTACCATTTTGTAAACAAAATGGTATCAAATGTACCTGCATGTACAAATTAGTTGGTTAATAAATTTTTAATATTAAAGGACATTAGAAAAGTAAATTATTTTAAAAATTCACATACCTCAACTTTAACGAATTCTCCGTACATTTCCTGTAACGTCATATGTTTGGTATCATCGTAGTACGGATCAATTATCGTAACCATCCAATCTTGAACTCCAAATAGTAATAAGACAAAATGTCTTTGATGGGTACTACACATCGGCATGAATATGTATTGACATTCGTGTAATGGTGGGCCAACATCTTGGTTCACATACGGATTGCAAAAACATAATGTATCAATTTTTTTAGTTATGGGCACATAGCTCTGTCCTAGATGCATGAAGAATGAATTCAGGAAACCAAATTTGGCCCACCTTTTTATTCCCCGTGACCTATAGTATTCCTCTCTGTCTCATAGCAACAATATATAAGCATCGAGGACATGTTCGAAAATCCATCCACCAGGTCCTAAGGAATACAATGCATTATGTTCTAAAACATATAACCCACGTGGATGTGACAAAGGAAATAAATTCTCTTCCAAGGCCACCACATTTCCAAACATATGTTTATTGATAAATGTCTCCTCCCAATCTTTCAGCTTTTTGGTAATGGACCCTTTTGGTTCATAAGAGATGTGATCTACCGCATTTTGTACCTGATTGAGACCGAAATGTACATTATTAGTATTGTGCATGTCATTTTTAGTTAAAAATATGAATATAAATAATGCAAAGCCTGCTTTAATTAAAATCGTTATTATATATACCTTTGGTTCACAATCTCCTGTGACGTTAAAAAGTCCCGCAAAATCTAAGGTGGTTGGAATGTAACACTCCTCATAGGCTTGGGAGGTCGGGACGTAACACTCCTCATAGGCTTGGGAGGTCGGAATGGAGCTCTCCTGCCATGCTTGTGTGGTGGGTATGTAGCTCTCTTGTACAACATCCTCTGTTTGTTTCCCAAGCGGTTCATTGAATTGGGAGAATTCGGACTGTGGTGCAAAAATTATGGGACCCATCTGTGGAGGTATTTGTTTCCCTCTTGCTTCGAAGTCGTATAGACTGTATTGGTGATCCCAAGTATGTTTTTTCAGAATCAACTCGGGAGGCAGCTGAGTAAGTGCTGAAAATTTATCAAGCAAAGGCTTTGCACTCTCAACCTGTCATGTAAGATGAACACAAACAAATATTAATAACACTAATATTTGAATAAATGTAATATTAAGTATTTACTCTAATACATGATTAATTAAAGAAGAATAAATGTAATATTAAAGAAATTGCTCTAATACATGGTTAATTAAAGAAGAATATAATTTCTTACCATTTTAATAAGGTGTTGTTGGTTGTAAATGGCCCGAGGCTCATAACAACTGTCGGGGTCCCTTGCCTGTCGAGGTCGGTGAATTTTCCAACGTGTAATTTTTCTATACCAGGCCATGTAATCATCTACTGACACATAATTAGAAATTTCATATTGTTGTCCTTCTAGATGATCCATGTATGCCTCCCAAATCGAAATGTATTTTCCTCGCAAGGCCATGCAATCCTCGACATCAATAAATTTAAACTTTTTCTCCTTCCTAAGGTCATCATGGTTGATAGCGGGTGATGGTATGCCTTGCATGAACTCGAATTGTCTCATAACACGGTCCGGCATCTGAAATTCTACAATATCAAAGTGGATCAAGGGGACCCCACTAGATCCCAACAACCTACCTTCAAAATTAAATCCACTAATATCATCATCCCACATTATGTAAGGCCGCCAAACCACATCCCACATAGACTTAATGTCTAACTCCCCTCGATAAAATGACAAATGGTGGTGGGGATTTTCACGTCTACCAGGGTAACTGTGGGATCCAAAATATGACCATGCTAAAGCCCGAGGTAACCATACGGATGATTGTGGCCAAGGGTTTGGCCTTCCAATATTTACACGCTCATAGGCCCAAATGTGTAACAATATTACACAACCATTAATATATTTAACTCCTTTCCTAGTAGCAGTATATAAAGATCTGTACAAATATGTTAACACTGCCGCGCCCCAAGAGTAAGTTACACAATCCTCGGCATTGACAATAAAAGACATATATCTTGGGTGCACACTATTCTTATTCCTATTCGGGAATAATATTGCCCCACACAACCACAACATGTAGGCCTTTGTGTGTCGCCCGACAACATCTTTACTTTCATTCTAGGGACATGCATTAAAATGTTCATGCAACCACACTAATGAAATTGCACTGCGCTTTTTTGAACTAAAATATTCAGCAGCTAATATATCTCCAAAACAATCCCTAAAATAATTCAAATTGATGACAGCAAGGGGACCCGTTAAGGGCTTTCCCACCACCGGTAACCCAAAAATAAAGTGAACATCCTCTAACGTGATAGTTATTTCTCCAAAATTTAAATGAAAAGTATTAGTCTCCGGGCGCCATCTCTCGACTAGGGCAGATATTAGACTAAGGTCAGTTTGGTATACAACACCTCAAAAGCTAAATACTCCAAATCTACATTTATCTAATAGAATTTTTTGTTCTTTTGTCAAATTCCACTGATTATATTTTTGATCAGTATATTGACTGGAGCCTAATTTTCCTCTTTCTTTCCCATGATTTATGTCATCTGATACATGATCTTGTTGATCATGAAGAACATGCTGCAAAATGAACAAGAAAGTAACATGCTGCAAAATGACAGTAATAACAATACACACTAACATGCATTAAAAACTGAACAACATGCATGTAATAATAACATGCATATATATAATGTAATAATATTAACATGCATTAAAAACTATTAAAAACAAAAACAATAAATGAAAAATAAATTAAAACAATAAATGAAATAAAAACAATAAGTGAACAATGGAGTACACTGGAATAAAATAAAAACAATAAATGAAAAATAATAATAAAATAAAAATAATGGACCAGTTAAGTACACTGAAATATGTTTTTTTCATTTATATAATGTAATAATATTATTTTGTCGTTATTATACGAAAATAATAAAAACAACTGAAACTATTAAAAATGAACAAATGGAATATCTTACAATAAATAACAATAACAGCTATAACAATATCTTACATTAAAATCTTCGGTATCTTCAGAATATAATAAATGGAATCCAGCCGGTTCAACTTGTTGAAGTTTTCATGCATTAAAATCTTCCGAAATACTCCCTCTATACTCTCTGTTATTTTTAGTTTGATCTAGCTTGGCAAGTGAACTTTAGTTTGAACAACATGTGTTCTCAATAGACGTTTAAATAAGCTCATGCAAGTCCGGTACATGAATTATTTTAGGACCAAATTCAAACATTGATATTGTTATGGGTCACAGCTTCTTAGTTTACCGAGCTTGCAGGTGTTCTTTCCCGAGGCGATGTGGCAAAAAAAGTAGTCAACATGGGAAAAAAAGTACTTATCAATGCATGCTATGCTGCAAAAGTTTTGTTGCTTTGCTCGGCCGGTACAGGCTTCACCGGCTTAGAATAAAAAAATTATAATTTTAATAGTTTCGTTCGGCCGGTACAGGCTATACCGGCTTACATGAAAAAAAAAATTATATATATATATATATATATATATTATTAATAAAAATGTTCGGCCGGTATAGGCTATAACGGCTTGCAATAAGGAAATTTTTCGCTGCTAAACAGACTCGAACCCGCGACCTCAAGCTCCAAACATTCGTCATATGACCACCCAAGCACCACGGGCCTAGCTGTTTTAATTTACCTTGGATTTGTATATATCTTAAAACAGTCCATTTCCCCCCCAAATTAAATTTCTCAATATTTTATTATAATTATTCGATTATTATTATTATTATATTATTATTACGAATTGAGTATAAAGTCGTTCCATATTGTACCGGCTTATGTACTTTTTTATTATTTTATTACCATTATTATTATTATTATTATTATAAAGATGTATCGGCTGGTCTTTTTACCTTTAAATATTGTCTAGGAAGCTGCTATTTTCTCAAATTATCTTCTTCTCCATGAACCCGAATTTGTTCTCTGATATTATTTTCTCTTTTCACCTCTACACATAATTTGTTTCATCTGGTTGCCCACTTTCACTTCAGAAAATCAAGTTGAAGTTCTGATCGAGCAAAATTCATCACTATTATTCACAAGTAAGTTTTTCAAAATGTCATATAATACATCTAAATTTGTCAGTGAAGTTAAAAGTAATAAATCTGATATTGTTCCGTACGTTGGTCAATTATTTTGTACGTTGGAAGAGGTTGAATATTTTTATAGATCATATGTTCGCAAAAATGGATTTGAGATTAGAATTGCAACTAGTCATAAACATGCTAATACGAATGATATCAAATCTAGGCAGTATGTATGTAAGAAAGCCGGTACACCAATTGTTGGCAAGAGTTTACCTGATGATGAAGATAGTAGTAATAAAATAACTAGACAGAGAGACTCGATAGGACGAACAATGTGCAAAGCTAGAATATATGTTGTCCACAATAAGAAAGAAGACAATTGGCGTATTTCTACTGTTGAATTAGAGCACAATCATCACTTAGTGACCCCCACCAAAGTAGATTTGATAGAGACACACAAAAATATTACTCCTATTGCAAGAAATTTAATTGACACTTTAAATAAGTCCGGTATTGGTCCTAGTAAGATGATGAATGTTTTGAGCATAATTGGAGGTGGTTTACAAAATGTTCCTTTCCCTACTGCCAATGTTGAGAATGTGGTGCGATATTTAAGGCGTGATTCTGTAGATGAAAATGATGCACAAGCTGTTGTCAATCATTTGAACAAACTTGAATCCGGAAGTGCCAGCAAAAAATTTTTCCGAGTGAAACCAGGTGAAAACAACTGCATAGCTTGTATTTTGTAGGTTGACGCCCGATCAAGGTTTATGTATCAATAGTTCAGAGACGTTGTGACATTTGATATTACATACCGGATAAATAAGTATGGCATGCCGTTTGTTCCATTTGTCGGGGTCAACCACCATTATCAGTCTATATTATTTGGATTTTCATTGTTACGAGACGAGACAGAGGACACTTTCGTTTGGGTATTATAGACATGGCTTGAAGCCATGGACTACAAGGCACCTACAACCATCATCACTGATCAAGACAGAGCCATGAGTAATGCTATTGCTACGGTACTTCCTTCTAGTTATCATTTATTGTGTTCTTGGCATATTAACAATAAATTTCCTAAAAAATTACATCATATTTATTCTGAGCACCCATCGTTCAAAAATGATTTTAACAACTGTGTGTATAACTCATTGTCTATCGAGGAATTTGAAGAGCGTTGGCATATTCTGATAAGTTCCTATGAATTGTACACCAATGAATGGCTTGGAAGTTTGTATGATGTACAACAGAAATGGATTCCAGCATATACAAAGAGATATTTTGCCGCGAGAATGACTACCACTGGAAGAATCGAGAGCATGAATGCCTTTTTTGATGAGTATGTTAATGCATCAACAGGTATGCTATGTTTTGTACTGCAGAGTCAAAAGGCTATAGAAAGACAATTTATCAGGGAGAGGAAGGCCGAGTACATAACAAAACATCGTAAAAGGATTGTGGTACTCGGTTCATCTTTAGAAGTTCATGTTGCACAAGTGTACACAAAAGAGATGTTTAGACGTTTCCAACGTCAGCTCGTCGATTCCATGAAATACAATGTTCATAAACTTAGTGAGTTGTGTGTCATTGATACTAAGGTTTATGCAGTGTTTAATGCAGATGCAACTGAAAGTAGTGGAAGATATAAAGAAGTTGTCAACAATCGTCAACTGGGATCGGTAACATGTAACTGCCAAATGTTTTCTCACTCTGGTGAATTATGCAGGCACATCTTGAGATATTTCATAGCAAAAAGTATTTCATAAATACCGAGCGGTATGATCCTTCATCGGTGGACAAGAGACGCGAACAAAATCAATGGTGAAGACTTGCTCTTTAACTCCACATCTGCTGATTTAGAACAAAATCAAGCAATGCACTATAATCATTTGATGAGTGATTACTAGGAGTTAGCTAGCAAAGCGGCTTGCTTAGTCCGAGGTTACAAAACTGTTCTTAAATTGAATGCACGAGGAAAAGAGTTGGTTGACCAGTATGATCTGGATGACAATATTACTGAACTGGCAGATGACAACATTGATTGCACAGTTGGAGATCCAAATCATGATACGGGATACGATAATGATGATGAAGATGCAGAGGTGGAAGCAGAAGAAGAGTTTTTTTCGCTTATTATTTCTCAAACAAAGGGCCGCAAAAAATAATCTAAATTAAAGAGTGCACTCGAGAAAATCATTCCTTCTAAGCCTCATCGAAAATGTGCAATTTGTAGCTTTGAAACCGACCACGATAAACGAAATCACTATTGAGTGCTAGGGATTCCTGAGCCAAAAAAATAGGCGTCGGTTGTATTAATCATGCTATATTTTTTTTTATTTTATTAAAATGAACATATAATATGTACTATTCCTCTTAATGTTATGCAGTACTAGTATTGGTATAATTTGTACTTCTAATATTGATAATCACATTATTATTAATACTTCACTACTTTTATAAATTCGATAAGTAAATTAATTTCCTGAAATGTCTTAAAAAATTATCATCATTACTTATCAATAATCACATTATTTATATTAATATTAAAAATAATGTTTCATATTATTTACTCGCACTCAAATAATAATTAAAATAAATATAAAATAAATATATGTGTAATAATAAAATAAATTACTATAATCTAAATCCATTTAAATTCCACTCAACCAATTTAATAATAAAATTATTAATACTAATAATGCAAGATTTATAATGATCACTTTATATTTTATTAAAGAATGATATTTATTTTTAATATATTAATTAGACTAATTGGACATATTTTTACAAAAATAAGAAAAAATATATAAAGGGATAATAATAAATGTAGATATTAACTTATTTTTATTTTAAAAAATTCAATTAATAGATTTTGGGGGATGGTGAAATTTTACTATAAAGATATATCCTTGGTAGAAATTAGCAGTTAAGCCCGTGATGCTCGGGTGGTCATATGACGAGGGATTGGTGCTTGAGGTCGTGATTTCGAATCTGTTTAGAAGCGAATAGTTTGGGATACCGAATTTTTTTTTATTCCAGCTGTCAGCCGGGACAGGCTGTACCGGCCGGGTCTTGTTTACATATTTTTTTATTTTATTTTAATTAACTGAGTTAAGCCGGATGAAGCTGTACCGGCCGGATGCTTTTTTATTTTTTTTTATTTTAATTTGCTGAGTCAACATTATACAATGGAGAAAAGAAGATAAAAAAAATAAAAAAGCTAAAACGGTTTAAGCTGTATCGGCCGAAAAAAAAAAAGAAACCGATACAAGCTATTACAGCTGAATTATTTTAATCATAAATATTCATTTTATATAACTATACTGACAATTTAAATTTAAGTGGGCCTCTCTTATTAAAATAAAAGTCGGTACAGGTAAATAATTAGGCACAACACCCTGTGCCGGCTTATCAAATACAAAAGCTAATCTCAGCCATCAATTTAATTTATCAACGGTCCAAAAAGGGATTGTTGCACAGTTTCCATGGCAACTGATGAGTGAGTTTTATACACATGAATTGGATACATTCGGGCTTAATTTATTGTTGTTCTCAAGTCTTTTAGGATGTTTTTATGTGTTTGTGTCTATTCAAGTATGTTTTATATTGTTTTGTAGGATTTGGGATAAAAGTTACATGGATCGACGTTCGGGGTGGCTAGATTCGCGTTTTCGGCTTGTCATTTACACAGCAGTCACTTCAGAGCCAATTTGACTATAGCTCCGGACATTATTTCGAAATTCTTCAAGAATGAATGTTGTAGATCTACTTCTCCTCTTTTCAGAACATCTTGAATCATCTAAATTGGAGTTTGGACGAAGAAGTTATGACCGTTTTCCCAAAGGACGTCGGAGCAGAAAATATCAAGTTTTTGGGCCAGCGCCGGGGCGCTATTTCTAGTGTATTTGGCAGCGCCGGGGCGCTGGGGGGCAGAATCCCAGCGCCGTGCCCAGCGCTGGGGCGCTGGGGAAGGGCCTGGTGATGGCCTGGACGCGTTTTGGGTGAATTTTGACACCTTTTTGACTCCAAATAGGATTGGGTTTGTTCCTAAGCTAAAAATTAGACTTGTAACCTATAAATACATGATGTAAGGCATAAAATAAGAGGGGATTACATAGCTTAGATTAGATATACACTCTATTAGATTAGAACATTAACCCTAGTTCTTATTAGTTTTGGAGATTGAAGCAACTTGGAGATCATTGAAGATCAAGAGCAAGAGCAAGAAGGGAGCATCAGATTTGCTGACAACAGATTCTATTCTCTTCTCTTATCATACTTTTATCTTTTAATGTCTATTCAGTTGTGGATTCTTGGTTTCCATTCATTAATTATGAACTAACTTTTTTATTAAGATTTCAATTGAACTTTTTATGGCTATGAATTAGTTATTCATTATATTCCAGTTATTTATGTTAAAGTGAGTTGTTTATCTTGTCTTGTGCATATTGCTTAATTAACTGATCAGTAATTACTGTGTTACTCTAGAAGGAATTGGAAGAGGAATTCTAGGGTTAGAACTGGGCATGATATCATGTGACTTAGTTATTTGCAAAGTGAATAATTAGGTTTATGAATTGAATGGAAATATCTATTCACCGCATGTAACACATAAGGAATTGGGATTGGAAAGAGTTTAATTCAATTGTTTTGCATAGGAATATAGCAAAATTAATCTGGATTAAATAGAAGGCAATTGATCACTTGGAAAAGGACTTTTGGCATTTGAGAATTCCTGTTAACAATTCAGTAGACATAATAATTGGGATAATTGGATAATTAATTTATAATTCATAATTGGGGATATTGGAGTCTTAGCCTTTATTTATTTGAATTCATTTATAAAGTAACCTAGTTTTAATTAGTTAATTTAGTTTTCTTAATTAGAAAAATCACACTTTGCAATTATTTAAATAAAATTGATTTGGTTAAGAGTTAGTATTTGGTAATTTTTATTACATAATTCCTCGTGGGAACGATACTCTACTTTCACTTTATTACTTGTTGACCGTGTATACTTGCACGTATTCATTGATTGCGAAATCGATCAACAAGTTTTTGGCGCCATTGCCGGGGAATTAATTTAATAATTATTTACCAATATTAATTTCAATCAAATTAGTCTTAATTTAAATATTTTTATTTTTAATTTTGATTCTCTTTTTATATTTCTCTCTTTTCAGGTACCATGGATGAATTTGTGTATCAATGGCCATACACGAACATGACTCAACCAAAGGGAGCGGAGATTGACAGACTCGAGAAACTTTCTGCATTGTCAGCACAGATTGAGACACTTTCGAGGATGTTTGAAGCTTTTGAAGCTCAGCGTCATTAAAGTATGGCGGTTACTTGTGATTATTGTGCTAGAAAGCATATGAGTCATCAATACGCCATCAGTTTCGAGCCGGTACAGTATAGTGGTGATTATCCCAATAATTATGTCTATCCCAACAACTATCATCAGGATTGGGGGTATCACCCGGATTTTTCATGGAGTAACAATCAAGATCAATTTTATGCTCCAAGTCCAACAAACCCACATGATTTCTTGTGTCCACCTCCACTACAACAGGAAGAACATTCAAATTGGTAGGAAGCCTTGGAAAAATTTATTAAAGCTTCTGAAAAAAGGAATGAGGAACAAGACAAGAAAATGAATCAAGTAGAGTTGAATTTGCAAAGCCAAGGGGCATTGATCAAGAATCTGGAAAATCAAGTGGAACAGATAGCACATGCGTTGAACAACCGTCCTCAATACACCTGGCCCTATAAAATGGATTTCGAGACTGATGGTGAGCCCGAGCCAAATCTACAACTGGATGAGCCACGAGATGAAAAAGAGGAGACAAGTGGAGATAATGACAACAAGGTCGGTGAAGAACTAATTGTGAGACCCAATGATGATGAGCCAATGTTGTTTATGCCTCAAGTGCCTTCTCCTCCACAGTTCAAGAGTCCGGTTAGATTTGCAAAACCTTGTCTGATTGGTAGTCATGTCATCAGCAATACTCTCTGTGATGTAAAAGCAAGTACACCTTTGAAACCATGGTGTGATGAGCTGGAGAAGATAGAAGAAGAAATTGTTGTGTCTGACAAGCCTCAATGCCAGAATATATTCGCAGACACAATGGAGAAACCACCTAGATGTTGGACGTTCTTGAATGTGATCTTATCTAAAGAAACCATGCTAGGTGACTTTAATACAATGGCTATTACAAATGGGAACCTACCAAAAGCTATATTATTTCCTATGGATGGAGGGTTTCTCAACTTTTGAAGAGGAATTGGATAGCATTGACCAGACAAAGTCAGGCTGAGACTATAAAACAAGCGCTTATTGGGAGGCAACCCAAGTTTAATTTTTATTTTTTATTTTTAGTTTTTATTAAGTTTTATATTAGTAGTTTTGAATTTGCATTTATTTAGGATTTAATAAAATTGCTTCTATCATGGTTTTACAGGTTATTCAAGTCAAATTCAAGTGTGGTGCCCAATTTGTTCCATGTGCTTAGCCTATTCTCCAAACTTAGCGGGCAAGGAGGACGATTGCTATATTTTCAGGGAAGTCTTCTGCTTTAATTTTTTATATTTCAGTCATTGAGGACAATGTCTAGTTTAAGTTTGGGGACATTTTAGTTTCGTATTGCATATAGTTAGTTATTTACATTGTAGTTTGTTATATTTTCGGGTTATTTACATTTAGTTTTTGCATTCAATTTTTTGTTTAAAAAAAAATTTAAAAAAATCGCAAAAATAGTAGTTAGTTTACTATGTTTGTTGCAGTTAGTTTATACTTGCATGATTCCAACTGTTAGATAGTAAAAGTCTATTTTGGTCAATGATGAGACTGGAGTTAAGTAGATAAGTATAGTATTGAATATTCAAGCTTTGATGTGATTTCTTGTTATGAATTGAATCTTTTCCTGTTTGAAACTGGTATAATCAAGGTTAGCACGTTAATAACAGCTATGTTGACTGATTAAGTTTAAATTGATACATAATAGATTTCTTAAGGATAATATTAGTGTGAAGGAATGAAAGATATGAATAGGCGGAGATGGCTAAATTTTGATAAAAACTTAAGTTTGGGGGGAAAATTTGAGGTATATAAGCTTTAAAAAAAATATGTTGAGTCTTGTGGTGGGTTGAGAAGAAACACTCCCCATAAACACAAGCGTGAGATGGAGCGTAAAACTCACTCACCAACCATCTATCAAAAAAAAAGAGAAAAAGAAAAAAAAAATTTACCGTGGCTAGTTTTGTTTCGGGGCCTTTGTTACTTGAGTAAGTACGCCCGAAGGGGTATCTTAAAACCTAGCGCCCTAAGATCTTATATGGTCTGGGAGTCGTTGGTCGAAAGCTCGCTAAGGGGTGACACTGTTAGCCTAATGGAATGAGACATTGCACAGTCATGGTTAAAAAAAACAATAATATGGGAAAAGAGCAAAAAGCCCCCGTAATGAAAAGTAAAGCATAAGTATCCCAGATTAGACTCTTGAACTTGGTGGATGTTTGACTTTAGTTGGATCTAGCTTGTTCGTGAATTTTGTGAGTTTTCACTGTATGATGCCTTTGAAGATATCTATTATGTCTTAAATTTGATTTTATATCAGTTAACATTGTTGTGGAGCACACACACACTATATCAGTGATAACAGTCTAAGATTTGATGATTGATTGGGAAATTACTAATTTGTTTTAATATGATGTATTATCATGTTTACTTGATTTCTCTAAGGCCGGTTGAATAGACTTGTTTCTGTCATTACTGTTGGATTCATAGGCATATAGATTAGTTTCATTACATTGCATTGCATAACATTTTTGTGTTTTTGCTTGAGGACAAGCAAAGGTTTAAGTTTGGGGGTATTTGATGAGTGAGTTTTATACACATGAATTGGATACATTCGGGCTTAAGTTATTGTTTTTCTCAAGTCTTTTAGGATGTTTTATGTGTTTGTGTCTATTCAAGCATGTTTTATATTATTTTGTAGGATTTGGGACAAAAGTTGCATGGATCGACGTTCAGGGTGGCTAGATTCGCGTTTTCGGCTTGTCATTTACACAGCAGTCACTTCAGAGCCAATTTGACTATAGCGCCAGACATTATTTCGGAAAGCTTCAAGAATGAAAGTTGTAGATCTACTTCTCCTCGTTTCAGAACATCTTGAATCATCTAAATCAGAGTTTGGACGAAGAATTTATGGTCGTTTTCCCAAAGGACGTCGGAGTAGAAAATATCAAGTTTTTTGGCCAGCGCCGGGGCGCTATTTCTAGTGTATTTGGCAGCGCCGAGGGGCTGGGGGCAGAATCCCAGTGCCATGCCCAGTGCTGGGACGCTGGGGAAGGGCCTAGTGATGGCCTGAACGCGTTTTGGGCGAATTTTGACACCTTTTTGACTCCAAATAGGATTGGGTTTGTTCCTAAGCTAAAAATTAGACTTGTAACCTATAAATACATGATGTAAGGCATAAAATAAGAGGGGATTACATAGCTTAGATTAGATATACACTCTATTAGATTAGAACATTAACCCTAGTTCTTATTAGTTTTGGAGATTGAAGCAACTTGGAGATCATTGAAGATCAAGAGCAAGAGCAAGAAGGGAGCATCAGATTTGCTGACAACAGATTCTATTCTCTTCTCTTATCATACTTTTATCTTTTAATGTCTATTCAGTTGTGGATTCTTGGTTTCCATTCATTAATTATGAACTAACTTTTTTTATTAAGATTTCAATTGAACTTTTTATGGCTATGAATTAGTTATTCATTATATTCTAGTTATTTATGTTAAAGTGAGTTGTTTATCTTGTCTTGTGCATATTGCTTAATTATCTGATCAGTAATTACTTTGTTACTCTAGAAAGAATTGGAAGAGGAATTCTAGGGTTAGAACTGGGCATGATATCATGTGACTTAGTTATTTGCAAAGTGAATAATTAGGTTTGTGAATTGAATGGAAATATCTATTCACCGCATGTAACAAATAAGAAATTGGGATTGGAAAGAGTTTAATTCAATTGTTTTGCATAGGAATATAGCAAAATTAATCTGGATTAAATAGAAGGCAATTGATCACTTGGAAAAGGACTTTTGGCATTTGAGAATTCCTGTTTACAATTCAGTAGGCATAATAATTGGGATAATTGGATAATTAATTTATAATTCATAATTGGGGATATTGGAGTCTTAGCCTTTATTTATTTGAATTCATTTATAAAGTAACCTAGTTTTAATTAGTTAATTTAGTTTTCTTAATTAGAAAAATCACACTTTGCAATTATTTAAATAAAATTGATTTGGTTAAGAGTTAGTATTTGGTAATTTTTATTACATAATTCCTCGTGGGAACGATACTCTACTTTCACTTTATTACTTGTTGACCGTGTATACTTGCACGTATTCATTGATTGCAAAATCGATCAACAGCAACCAGTTGCCATGGAAGGATTCCCATATATATATATATATATATATATATATATATATATATATATATATATATATATATATATATATATATATATATATATATATATATATATATATATATAGTCCAAAACTCCCCACTAAAAAATTTGATCATCATGTCTGTCTGTCTTGTCTTTAATTTTCAAGTGAAAACCGCATAATAATTTTATTATTAAAGAACAAATATTATATTCACTACTTAATTTTCAATTATTACATCTTTTGTTGGGTTCCAGTCAGAAATTTAGCCACTCATTAATACAACAAAATAAAATTAGTACATGGAAATTTAGCCACTCATTAACACAACATTTAAATCTACTAAGATTTGTATATGTTGAACCAAATAAAATTAGTACATGGAAAGATTTAGGGATAACTGAAAGTTTAATTTAGGGATTAATTGGGGGTTATCGGCGTGGTGAAGTAGTGGTGAAGCTATGGTGCGGCAGTGGTCGGCAGTGGTCGGCAGTCTCCCTCCCTCTTCTCTTCCCCCTACTCCCTCTTTTCCTTCGTCTGTATCTCCCTCTTTTCTTTTCTTCTTTGTACTGATTTCGCGAAATTGAGTCTAATTAAGTTTATGAGAATCAGTGACTGCCATCAGCGACCGCATGCAGTCGCTGTATTTTAACGATGTGGATATATAAGCGACCGCTAGCGGTCGCTGATATAGATTAGTGTTGGGTAAATTCTATATATGCACAACACGCAAGTATACGTTGTCAATAAGTAATAAAGTGAAAGTAGAGTATCGTTCTCACAAGGAATTATTAATATAAATTATCGAGTACAAACCCTTAATCAAACTAATTTTATTTAAACAAACAATTTAAGATTATAAATTAAATTATTTAATTACATTAATTCTAATTACCACTAATTAAAAATAAGATTACGGAGATTTAAGATCACAACTTCACTTATTGATTCATTTAAGTTAATACACTTCTCATCAATTATTTTCTATCCTGAATTATTAATCAAGAACACTAAAGCAGATAAAACCACATCTCGATGCATAATACCCATACTCACTAAAATCCACAGATGACATAATTAAGTAAGACACCCTAATTAACTAATCCACTATATCTCTATGTGAATTACAATTAAAAAAGATTTAAAGCATAAGTTCTTTATAAGATTACATATGGCGTAAGGGCATATCACTATCCTAAACACAAATCATGAATTCCATCTATGCAGAAATCACAAACACATGCCATCATGATTAGATCTAAATCTATACTTCTTCTCTCAAGTTCATATAGATTATCACGGTATTTGATGGCCAATCAATTAAATAATTAAGTCCAAATCACAATAGACAATCCTCACGATAGAACATAATAATTGATAGCAAAGCATATTAAAATAAACAACACATTAAGATCCATTGTAATCTCAAACAAAGAATTAGTTCATTGAATTAAAACTAATAATCCACACTTGAATACACATTAAAAGACAAAACTAAGAGTAGAGTAAAGAATAAATCTGTTGTCAGGAAATCTTCATCTTCCTCAAGCTCCTGCTTTTGACCTTCAATGGCCTCCAAGTTGCTTCAATCTCCAAATCTGATAAGAACTAGGGTTTTGTTCCTAATCTAATCTAATTGAATCCTCCAAAACTAGCCTCTCAATCCAAGTTAAAATCAAGTATTTATAGTTCTAATGGATACCCTACCAAGTTAGGCAAATAAGAATCATATTCTAGCTCAAATTGGACATCAAATAACCCAATTTAACTCTCTCCCCGCCGATCGGTGCCCCCACGCCATCCCTAGGTCATTTTGGGCGCGCCCCACGCTACTATAGCAGAGAAACTGATGGCCCGGCGCGCCCCATGCCGCTTTTTTTTCTTCTGCGATGTCCTTTGGTAAAACATGCATAACGTTTGATCCACTAGGAGTTACGAGGCCTTCCACCTATCAAATCGAAGATATCGACGAGATCTACAATTTTCATTCTTTGAGAATTGGCATATTCGAATCAGATCAAGATTAAAATCGGGCTTGAAATAGATGGTATGTAAATTGCAAGCAGGACAACTTTGAACTTTGATCTTTGTTGATAAAAAGGTCATAACTCTCGCATCCGAGCTCCGATTGGGATGATTCAAGATGTTCCGTAAATCTAAGAAGTTGATATATAATGAAATCATCATTCCAAGCCAAAAAAAATGCATCCAACATGGTGTTGAAATCCCTGAAATCTTCCCTTCTTGCATTTGCTTACATATTTTAGTACAAACGATGATTGAATTGCTTTTCCTTACTTCCTCATGCCAATGTTGTGTCATAGCCTACAAAATAACATAACATGTATGAAATGCACACACCATTCATGCAAAGTAATTACAAACATAGGTTTAAGTAACTAATTCAAGTAATAGATACCGGATAAGTAGGTATAAAACCTACTTATCAAATACCCCCAAACTTAAACAGTTGCTTGTCCTCAAGAAAAAATACAAAACAACAATGATATGCAATGCAACTAATCTACATGCCTACAAATCCAGCAGTAATGATAGAAACAAGTCTATTCAACCGGCCTTAGAGAAATCAAGTAAACATGATAATACATCATATCAAAATAAATCATTAACTTCCCAATCAATCATCAAATCTTAGACTATTATCTCTAATATAGTGCGTGTGTGCTCCACAACAATGTTAACTGATATAAAATCAAATTTAACACATAATAAGTCTCTTCGAATGCATCATACAATGTAAACTCAAGAAATCCAAAAACAAGCTAGATCCAACTAAAATTAAATAATTACTAATATCGAGGGTCAACATGGGATACTTATGCTTCATTTTTCATCTACGGGGGCTTTTTGCTCTTATTTTCCATTTTATTCATTTTTTTTATATACACATAGCTATGCAATGTCTTATTCCCTTAGGCTTTTCAATGCTACCTTAACGAGCTTTCGACCAACGACTCCCAGACCATTAAGACCTTAGGGCGCTAGGTGTAAAGACAATCCCCTCGGGCTTACTTACTCAAGTAACAAAGGCCACAAAACTAGACAAGCACGCCACGGTGTTTATTCATACTTTTTTTTTCTTTTTTATTTTATTTTTTTTAAAGCTTATATACCCCAAATATTCCCCCAAACTTAGGTTCTTGTCTAACTTTAGCCATCGCTACTTATTCTTGTCATTCTTTCATTGAAACTAGCATTATCCTTTAGAGTCCGATTATGTATCAATTTAAACTCAATCATTCAACAAGTTATTTTTACTGTGTTATCCTTATTATACTAGTTTCAAACAAAAAAAGATTCAATTCATAATAAGAAATCACATCAAAGTTCTAATAGTCAGTACTATACTTGTCTACCCAATTTTAATCTCATCATTAGCCAAAACAAACTATAAATATCAAACAGCTGGACTCATGCAAGATGTACTAAATGCTATATAAACATAGTAAACTAACTACTAAATTTTCAAAAAAAAATTAAGAAACTGAATGCAAAAACTAAATGTAACTATATGAACTACAATGTAAATAACTAACTATATGTAATACGACTCTAAAATTCCCCCCAAACTTAAAACAGACATTGTCCTAAATGGCTAATATAGGAAAAATTAAAAGAGAGGACTTCCCTAAAAATACAGCATGTTCTTCCTTGTCTGCTAAGTCTGAAGAATAGGCCAGACATATTGGAATAAATCAGGAACCACACTTGAGTTGGACTTGACTAACACTGCAATTAAACCACTTTTAACGCCTAGGATTTCTGAGCTGCGCGGCCTGTACCGTATGTATGCTTGAGATGGCGCGCCCCGCACTATGGGGTCAGTAGATTCTGGAGTAGTAATGCACCCCGCGCCTCTTGTATGCTTCATATGGCGCACCCCTCGCTATGGGATTAGCGAATTGGCGCGGCCCGCACTGGAAGGTCAGTAGCTTGGTGAGGTGCTCGCGCGCCCCGCGCCGTGTTTGTGCGTTAGGTGGCACGGCCGGCATTATGGGGCCAGTAGCTTGGTTGACTCTCTTTTTCTTGCCTTATCTGCGAGCATACCATTATGGAGTCATTATTCTTTGAAAACTAAATATTTGAGCTAGACTATAAACTAAAATATAAAGAATAAATAAGGAAGAAAAGGTTTAGAGCTTGGGTTGCCTCCCAAGTAGAGCTAGTTTTAACGTCGTAAGCCTGAGTTTGTCTGGTCAACACTATCCAATTCCTCTTCGATAATTGCGGAACCCTCCATCCATCGAAAATAATATAGTTTTTGGTAGGTTCCCATTTGTTATGGCCAATGCATCAAAGTCGCCTAGCATGCTCTGATTTGGTATAATCTCAATCAAGAACGTCCCACAGCTAGGTGTTTTCTCCATTGTATATGTGATCACTTTGGGGGCATGGAAGCTTGTCATACACAATGGGCTCTTTGTCTATCTTCTCTTTCTCGTCCCACCATGGATTCAAAATTGTACTCGCTCTTATGTCATCAAGAGCTTCGCCGACGACATGACTACTAAGTGGGCATGATTTTGCAAATTTGACTAACTCTTTGATCTTTGGTGGAGACCCATTTAGATCTTCGTCGACCTCTATTTCATTATCCCCAATTATCTCCATACTTTCGATAGCTTGTGGCTCATCCAGTCGCAGATTTGGTTCAGGTTCTCCATCAATTTCGTAATCCACGTCATAAAGCCAAGTGTTTGGAGGAAGGTTGCTTATTGCTTTGGTCATTTTCTCTATCTGATCCGCAAGATTTTGCATTGACCTTGCTTGATTACTCATCTTCTCCTCATCTGCTATGAACTTGGACAATAATTCCCCCATCCTTGAACTTTCTGTTTCAGTCTTGGAAGCCATGTATTGAGGACCATTGGTTGAGGTAGTGACAAATTGTTCCATCTGATTATTAAAAATTTGGGTTGACAACTCTTGGCTAATCCTCATCTCCTCTAGGTTTGGTATGCCCTTCAATATTACATCCCTCAGATTTGGCTTTTCTTCTTGTGGCAATGGAGGTGGACATGAAAATTCTGGTGTGTATGATGGATTTAGAGCGTAATATTGGTCATCATAAATGTATCTCCCTGAAGAATCCGGGTGATATCCCCAATCTTAGTGATAGTTAGGCTCAGCATAGTTGTTGAGGTAATCACCACTATATGATACCGACTCAAAACTGATGGTGCGTTGATGACTCAGATGATTTCCAACACAATAATCACCAATAACCGCCACAGTTTGACGACGTTGTGCTGCAAAAGTGTCCAACTTCCTCGAAAGTATCTCATTGACAATGCAAAAAATGCATTGCGTCCATCAATTCTTGTGTCCCTTGGTGGAGTCATATTTGTGTATGGCCATTGATTATTGCATCCATCCATGGTACCTGAAAAGAAAGAAAGAAAAAAAATAGAAAGAGAATTAAATAACAAATAAAAAAAAAGAAAAAAAGGTTGTTTAAAGTAAGACTAATTTGATTGAAGCTAATATTGTCAAAAAATATTAAACTAATTCCGCGACAACGGCGCCAAAAACTTGTTGGGTAAATTCTATATACGCACAACACGCAAGTATACGTGGTCAACAAGTAATAAAATGAAAGTAGAGTATCGTTCCCACAAGGAATTATTAATATAAATTACCAAGTACTAACCCTTAATCAAACTAATTTTATTTAAACAAACAATTTAAGATTATAAATTAAATTATTTAATTAAAGTAATTCTAATTATCACTAATTAAAAATCAGATTACAGAGATTTAAGATCACAACTTCACGTATTACTTCATTTAAGTTAACATACTTCTCATCAATTATTTTCTATCCTGAATCGTTAATCAAGAAAACTAAAGCAGATAAAACCATCTCTCGATGCATAATACCCATACTCACTTAAATCCACAGATGACAGAATTAAGCAAGACACCTTAATTAACTAATTCACTATATCTCTATGTGAATTACAATTAAAAAAGATTTAAAGCACAAGTTCTCTATAAGATTACATATGGCGTAAAGGCATATCTCTATCCTAAACACAAATCATAAATTCCATCTATGTAGAAATCACAAACACATGCCATCATGATCAAATCTAAATATGTACTTCATCTCTCAAGTTCATAAAGATTATCAAGGTAATTGATGGCCAATCAATTAAATAATTAAATCCAAATCACAATAGACAATCATCACGATAGAACATAATAATTGATAGCGAAGCATATTAAAATAAACAACACAATAAGATCCATTGTAATCTCAAACAAAGAATTAGTTCATTGAATTAAAACTAAGAATTCACACTTAAATACACATTAAAAGATAAAACTAAGAGTAGAGTAAAGAATAAATCTGTTGTCAGCAAATCTTCATCTTCCTCAAGCTCCTACTCTTGATCTTCAATGGTCTCCAAGTTGCTTCAATATCCAAATCTCATAAGAACTAGTGTTTTGTTCCTAATCTACTCTAATCTAATCTAATGGAATCCTCCAAAACTAGCCTTCCAATCCAAGTTAAAATCAAGTATTTATAGTTCTAATGGATACCCTAGCAAGTTAGGCAACTAAGAATTCTATTCTAGCTCAAATTGGACATTAAATAACCCAATTTAACTCTTTTCCCTCCCATCGGCGTGCCACACGCTGTTCCTAGGCCATTTTGGGTGCGTCCCGCGCTACTGTAGCAGAGAAACTGATGGCCCGACGCGCCCCGTGCCGCTTCTTTTTCTACTGCGACATCCTTTGGTAAAACAATCATAACTTTTGATCCGCTAGGAGTTACGGAGCCTGCCACCTATCAAATCGAAGATATCGACGAGATCTAACACTTTCATTCTTTTAGAATTGACAGATTCGGATCGGATCAAAATATAAATCGGGCTTGAAGTAGATGATATGTAAATTGCAAGCAGAACAACTTTGAACTTTGATCTTTGTTGATAAAAAGGTTATAACTCTCGCATCCCAGCTCCGATTGGGATGATTCAAAATGTTACGGAAAGCTAAGAAGTAGATCTATAATGAAATCATCATTCCAATCCAAGAAAATGCATCCAACGTGGTGTTGAAAGCCCTGCAGTCTTCCCTTCTTGCATTTGCTTGCATTTTTTAGTCCAAACGATGTTTGAATTGCTTTTCCTTACTTCCTCATGCCAATGTTGTGTAATAGCCTACAAAATAACATAACATGTATGAAATGCACACACCATGCATGCAAAGTAATTACAAAACATAGGTTTAAGCAACTAATTCAACTAATAGATACCGGATAAGTAGGTATAAAACCTACTTATCAATTAGTCGGCGCGCCAAAGTTTCGCACCAATTTTTGGGAAGGAAATTCTTCTCAGCGACCGATCAGCACCAATTTCATTCGGTCACTGATCTTAACTAGCGACTAGAATCCTTCGCGGTCGCTATTACTATTATCAGCGTTCGGATAGGGCGGTCGCTAATATCATCGGTCGCAGATAGCCCTTTTTCTTGTAGTGTTGTCGTAATTAGTTTTAATTTACTTAATTAGTGATTTTCATAGGTTTCACAAACTTCATCAGTTGTTTAATAAAATTGAGATAATACAATATTGGTAATTGTTAGGATAAATCACAGTTTATTTTCTCCATGGGACGATACTCTACTTATCATATATTACTTGTGGACTGCGTATACTTGCATATTTTGCTGGTATAGACTTAGGCAAACAATTTTTTGGCATCATTGCCGGGAAAATTAATTGTGTTTATATATTTCAATATTAGTTTAATTAAATCGATCTTAGTTAAACACTTTTATTTTTATTTTTTGATTTTATTTTTGTTTACTTCATGTTTCATGTAATTTTGATTAGTGCATGCAAACACGGTCAAAATAACTAAAACTTAAACCGTACGTGGACGATATTGAAAAGCATTTCAACAGTTATTGAAGTTCTGTAAGGAAACAAAGGACAAAATGGCAAATGAAGCTCAAAAGTCATTAAGGGATTATGCTATGCTGAAAATTGATGAGATCAAATCGAGCATCACGAGGTCAGTTATTGCTGCTAATTCCGTTGAAATTAAGTTGGGTACCATTCAAATGATTCAAAACTCGGTACAGTTTGAGGGATTGCCTAAGATGACCAAAATGAACATTTGGTAAGCTTTTTAAAGATTTGTGATACATTTAAATACAACGGGGTAACGGATGATTCTGTGAGAATTTCGTTATTTCCATTCATAGTAAGGGACAAGGCAAAAAGTTGGCAATAGTCACTACCACCGGGCTCCATTACTACCTTGGATGACTTGGCTCAGAAATTTTTAGCAAAGTTCTTTCCGCTAGCAAAAACTGCAAAAATGAGGAATGATATTACTACTTTTGAACAACAGCATGGAGAATCATTGTACGAAGCTTAGGAGAGGTTTAAGGAGTTGTTAAGGACATGTCCACATCATGGACTTCCCAAGTGGTTACATGTTCATACATTTTACAACGCGTTAGGCAGTAATACTCGGACAAGCATCGATGTAGCAACGGGAGGAGCAGTTATGGCCAAGAGTTTTGAAGTGGCGTTTAATTTTATAGAGACCATGACAGCTAACAATTACCAGTGGCCGATTGCAAGGATGACTAAGCCTAAGGTAGCCCGTATTTTAGAAGTGGACGTAGTAAAAGCTCTCACAGCTCAAATGTCAGTGCTTTCAAAGAAAATTGATGCAATCACAGGTGCAAACTTGTAACAAGTGGCATTCGTATTTGAGTTATGTATGGGTTCACATCTAACAAAATAGTGTGCAATTAATCCAGATGCAATCAATTTTATGGGTAGTTATAATAGTCCTCCGAATTTGTATCAAAATAGTTACAATCCGGGGTTAAGGAATCATCCTAATTTCTCGTGGAGTAATAATCAGAATCAACAGCAGGCTCCAAGACTAACATATCCTCCCTGGTTTTAGAATCAGCAACAGTAGACAGTTTAGTAGCCAGAAAAGAAATTAGATTTGGAAGAAGTGTTAATGAAATACATAGCTAGTAATGTTGTGGCAATGAAAAGTCAAGCGGCAGTAATCCGAATACTTGAGAACCAAATGGGACAAATGGCTAATATTTTGACTAACAGACCTTAGGGAGCCTTACCAAGTAACACAGAAGTCAATCCAAGAAAAAATGGGAAAGCGGTGACGTTTTGTTGTGGGAAACAGTTGAATGAGCAAAGTGAAGATAATTAGTCGAAGGAGCCAAAAAATGATGAATAAGAAAATGAAAGCAAAGTTGAAGAGAAAAAGGTTGAAGAAGAACCAATGGTAAAGGATAAGATAGAAAAATCAATAGTTACTCCACTAGTGCCATTTCCACAGCGATTCTAGAAACAGAAACTAGATAAGGAGTTCTCCAAGTTCCTCGATGTGTTTAAGAAATTATATATCAACATCCCGTTTACAAAAGCGTTAGAGCAGATTCCTAGTTATACAAAGTTCATGAAGGATATCTTATCCAGGAAAAAGAAACTACAGGATTTTGAAACAATGGCTCTAACCGAAGAGTGTAGTGCCATATTGTAAAAGAAGCTACCTTCGAAATTGAAAGATCCGACCATTTTTCCTATTCCATACACTATAGAAAGTCAGTCTTTCAAAAGATGTATTTGTGATCTAGGTGCAAGTATTAATTTGATGTCAATGTCTATTTACACTTAGTTGGGATTACCAGCACCAAGACCAACAAATATCTCTCTATATCTTGCAAACAGGTTAGTGACAAATCTGAGGGGAATTGTTGAGGATATTCTAGTGAAAGTTGATAAATTCATATTTTCAGCCGACTTCATCATATTGGATTATAAAAAGGATAAGGACATTCCAATCATATTGGGGAGACCATTTTTGGCTACTGGTAGGACACTCATCGATGCACGGAAAGGGGAACTGATTATGAGGGTTCAAGACCAAGAGGTGACATTTAATGTGTTTAAAGCCGTGAAATTTCCTATGGTTGAAGAGGAATGCTACTATGTAGATGTGATCAAGAAAGTAATGGATGATGAGTTCTAGAGGATGATGAATATCGATCCGTTGGAAACTACATTGTTAGGAGATACCGAAATAGATGATCCAGAATTGATAGAGTATTTGCAGATATTGGATGCATTGACAAGGGTAAGTAAATCAGAATTCCTTTCGAACCATTTGAGTGTGCAGAAAAATCTTCAGTTCGTATGAAATCATCTCTAGAGGAGACTCTCATACTAGAGATAAAATCTCTACCTAACCACCTAAGGTATGCGTATTTAGGTAATTCATTTATTTTGCATGTTATTATTTCGTCTCCACTTAACGAATTACAGGAAAATAAGTTGTTATGGGTTCTCTGCGACTGTAATCGGAAGGACCATCACAGACATTAAGGGAATAGGTCTGTCATTTTGTATGTATAGATTTTCTTGGAAGACAATGTGAAACCGATAATTGAATAGCAACGGAGACTTAACCCGGTTATGAAAGAAGTGGTAAAAAAAAGAAATTCTGAAATGGATTGATTTTGGGATCATTTATCCAATACCCGACAGTTCATGGGTGAGCCCAGTACAGTGTGTCCTAAAGAAGGGTGGTATGACAGTTGTATCAAATGAAAATAATAAACTATTACCTACAAGGATAGTGACCGGCTGGAGGGTTTGTATGAATTATAGAAAACTCAAAAAAAACACCTGGAAGTATCATTTTCCTTTATATTTCATTGATCAGATGTTGGATAGAATAGCAGGGAATGAGTATTATTGTCTTCTAGATGGATATTTGGGATATAATCAAATTGTTATTGCTCCATAGGATCAAGAAAAAATAACGTTCACATGTCCATATGGCACATTTGCGTTTAGGAGATTGTCTTTTGGGCTATGTAACGTACCGATAACTTTTTAAAGGTGTATGATGGCCATTTTTTAAGATATAGTGGAACATAACATGGAGGTATTTATGGATAACTTTTCGGTGTTTGGGGATTCTTTCGATTACTATTTAGGGAATTTGATCTTGGTGCTGAAAAGATGTGTGGATACCAATCTAGTGCTTAACTGAGAAAAATGTCATTTCATGGTTTAGGAAGGGGTCATCCTCGGGCATAAAGTGTCAGAAAAAGGGTTGGAGGTAGATAAAGAACAAATTGAAATGATTGAAGACCTGCCACCACCGAGTTCAGTCAAGGGAATTCGCAGTTTCCTCAGACATGCAGGATTTTATTCGTAGATTTATAAAGAAATTCTCAAAAATCACTAAGCCATTATGTAACTTATTGGAGAAGAACGTGCCTTTTAAATTTGACGAGGAGTGTTTGACATCATTTGACCAATTAAAGAAGAAACTGACGACAACACCAGCTATAGTGGCACTGGATTGGGCTATGCCTTTTGAATTGATGTGTGATGCTAGTGACTATACAGGTGGTGCAGTTTGGGACTAACGCAAGGATAAAAATTTTCATACAATCTATTACGCTAGCAAAACACTGACTGATGCTTAGCTTAATTACACGACTACCGAGAAGGAACTACTTG
The DNA here is from genome assembly GCA_020205505.1 of Panax japonicus. NCBI lineage: Eukaryota > Viridiplantae > Streptophyta > Magnoliopsida > Apiales > Araliaceae > Panax > Panax japonicus. The sequence goes on from CM035094.1 coordinate 62,447,360, forward strand.
CTGTCATGTATGCATTTGACAAGTTTTGTTCATACCTAATTATGATGGTTTTCACGGATCATTCTGCTATAAGATACCTAATTTCAAAGAAAGATGCAATACTAAGACTGATTAGATGGGTACTTCTTCTTCTTCTTCAGGAATTTGACTTATAAATTCGGGATAGGAAGGGTACGAAAAATCAGGTGGCTGACCATCTTTCGAGATTAGAGAATCCGGAGCAAGACAAAGAAGACATTAGTGATCAACGAGTTCTTTTCGGATGAGAAGTTGTTCGTTATGCACACATAAGTTCTGTGGTATACTGGCTATGTTAACATTTTAGTGAGTAATGTGTTCCCTCCGGACTTGACAAGCCAACTAAAGAAAAATTTGCTACATGATGTAAGAAGGTACATGTGGGATGAACCTTTTCTATTCAAATAATGTGCAGATCAGATGATACGAAGGTGTGTCCCTCAAAGCAAAACTGAGAGCATCTTACATCACTGTCATGATTTATTGTACGGAGGACATTGTAGGAGTGATAGGACAGCTTCTAAGGTATTACAAGCAAGATAATACTAGCCCATGTTGTTTAAGGATGCCCACTAGTTTTTTCAAAAGTGTGATAGATGTAAAAGGGTGGGTAATATTTCAAAGCGCCATGAAATGCTTTTAAACATGATCTTGGAAGTGGAAGTCTTTGATGTATGGGGAATCGATTTCATAGGGCCTTTTCTGTCATCCTTCAGCAATTCGTACATTTTATTGGCTATGGACTATGTTTCCAAATGGGTTGAGGCAGTTGATTTGCCGACAAATGATGCCAAAATAGTTTTGAAATTCCTGTAGAAAACATCTTCATAAGGTTTGGCATGCCAAGGGCAATCATTAGTGATGAGGGAAGCCATTTTTGCAGCAAGTATTTTATAGCTCTCCTAGCTAAATATGGGGTAACATAGAATTGCCATATCATATCACCCTCAGACTAGTGGTTAGGCTGAAGTATTTAATAGAGAAGTCAAGAGGATTCTCGAGAAGATTGTGCATCCAATCGGAAAGATTGGTCTGTGAAGTTGGATGATGCTCTATGGGCGCATCGCATTGCTTATAAGACACCGATTAGAATGTCACCGTACCAACTTGTTTATGGAAAAAATTGTCATCTCCTAGTCGAACTCCAGCATAAAGCATATTGGGCTATTCGAAAGATGAATTTCAATCTCACAACTGCAGGGGAGAAGAGGCTTCTCCAACTTAATGAGCTAGATGATTTTCGCCTGCAGGCCTATTAGAATGTAAAGTTATACAAAGAGAAAGTCCACGATGGCATGATCAAAATATCATCGAGAGGAAGTTCAAGCCGAGCCAAGCTATTCTCTTGTTCAATTTCAGACTGAGATTGTTTCCTGGAAAACTCAAGTCTAGGTGGTCGAGTTCGTTTATAGTCAAACAAACATTTCTACACTTAAAGAATTAGTTGGTCGAAATCAAGATGAACCATTCAAGGTCAACGGATAACGCTTAAAGCATTATTGGGGTGGTGACTTTGATCCCCAAAAATCATCAAACTTTCTCGCCGATCCAGTTTAACACAGACAGTAGTCAAGCTAAAATACTCTAAATCATGCTCTTGATAGGAGGCAACCCAATCGTTGTTTTAGTTTCATTTGTTAGATTTCAATTTTTCAATTCATTAGTGTAGTCGGTTATTAATTTTTAGGACTTTATTCACTTAATAAAGGTTTCCATGCTGATATGCTCCGAAGTGGTCTTTCTAATCTATGATAAGTTGCATTTTCTACAGGTGTTAGGCATCGGGCCTACAGGGTTAGAACGAAGAACAATATACAGTCAATGCCTTCTTTGGCATAATCCAATCATTGTGGTTATGAGAGGATGCATTAGTGTGTACTTCTTATATAATATAGTTCTTCTAATCATTGTTACCATGATTCAGGAGTGTTTTTTGCCTATTTGAAATATGGGAACGTAGGGCTAAGCAAGTAACCAAATTGGAACCGAAACCGCACCAAAAACCGCACGAACCGCACCAATTAAAACCGCACCAACGGTTCCGGCGTATGTGGCGGTTTTAGGTGGGTTGAATAACCAAATTTACGGTTCCGGTTTGGTTACTAGCCAAAACCAAACCGCATAAAACCGAAATCGCACCATGTGTGTGTATGTATGTATTATCTCTAATAAATTCTAAAGTTACTTTTCACTTGAACACGCTCAGGAAAAACCTCAGTCTTGTATTGTCATTTTTTCACCAATTGAAAGAAGATGTTAGAGGTTATAGAGTCAAAAATTAAGCAATTGAGTTTTGGAATTTTGAATTTGTTTGATGCGTTATTGGAGGGGCTTATAGTTGAGGGGCTCGAGCACCTGATGCAATGGTTAATGTCAATGCTATAATTGTAATAGTCTAATAGATTATTTTTATTCCTCCCTGCAATATATTTTATTCTATCTTCAGTATATAATTTTAATTTTTGGGGAACTAGATAAACATTCTTGCTTGTTATCGAATAGTCTCTGTTGTTTTATATAGCGCATATTTTAATTTTAAAGCATGCTTGATATAATTATCATTGTCGACTTTGTCACTAAGTTAATTGCTCGATGTAAGTTTTATGTTAAATTTTATTGAAGGCTTAAACTTTTTTGTTGTTTCAATTGGTTTTGGAACCGAAACCGAACCAATTAAAATCGCACCGTACACTTTAAAACTGAATCGCACCAATCACAAGCGGTTTCGGGTGCGGTTTTGAATTTTTCAAACCGCATCTAAGCGGTTTCGGGTGCAGTTTGGACTTCAAACCGCACCAAACCGCACCATGCTCACCCCTATGGGAACGCACCCGAAGCACCGAGACTGCACAGAAATTAAAAAAAAAGGTGATTTACATATTCTATTATATTTTTAAAAATAATTACAACAATAGTCCACTCATAAAAATTTTACACAACTAATACACTTCCCACTTTATTTACAATATTTGTGTAATTTGGATTCCTTAATTTAAGGAATTAGTATTCAATTAAAATTTCTTAATTTATGAATTAGTTATACCCATGATTTTTTTTCTCTCTCCTCATCTATAACAACTGCAGTTAGTCACCCTTCTTCTTCATTCAATTCAACGTATTTTTTCTTTATATATATATATATATATATATATATATATATATATATATATATATATATATATATATATTAGTTAGTCGTACACCTGGAATCTGCCAACTTTGTCTGCAGTGTTTTCAATTCAAAGCAAAACCCTATCTATCTATCTATAAGCTATCCCCAACTCAAATACTTTCTCTCTCCACAGTGATCATGTCGCCCTCAATTGCGACTTTCCGCCACCACACTTTCTCTCTATATATAAATTAGGGCTTTCCTATTTATTATATAAATATTCCGGGTGGGCGGACTACTCGATAAATTGGAAGAAGATCGGCTGGGAATAAAGCGATCTCTGTAAATCGTGCAGGAAGGAGAGGGCTGGTAACCAATTCTGTTTTATTCAATTTCCAAATTATTTTGCATGTAATACAGTTGGTAGTCAAACCTTCATACCAAAGTAACCAATTTTATTTTATTCAATTTCCAAATTATTTTACATGTAATACAGTTGGTAGTCAAACCTTCAAGCAGTTGGTTGCCAAACTTTCAGACGAAGGTAACTAATTCATACTACAAGTGTGAAGATAAATTGGTTATCTCGGTATAAAAGTTTGGTTAATTTGGTATAAAATTTTGGTTACCAATTCAGTTTTATTAAGTTACCAATTTCGTTTGAATGTGATGGAGTTGGTAGCCAACCATTCATACAAAGGTAACCATTTTATTATTTATAAGTAACAAAATAGTTATAAAAAAAATTCAGAACATTAATAGTTACATTTATTTATTTTTAAACTTTTTGTAGGGCGAATCTTCTTCTTAGTTTTGGACAACGGAGATTCGCGACGGTGTAGCGGTGGAGTATGTGAGGTGTAACGGCTGTGTAGCGGCGGACTATTATTTCAAAGTGTATATGAGGGAGATGAAGATTTGAATTTGAGTATTTAAATTTGAATTTGAATTTAGTTTTGTTGTTAGATCCGAATATTTGAATTTGAATTATTAATTATGGCAGTTATTTGTCTTTGATTTTAGGTTTCCTTATTAATGTAAATTGTATTATTTTTGTAATAATTACAGTCTTTTTATAATTATTTGATTGATGTACTTTTCTTGTAATTACTTTCTATATATTGTATATTTATGTAAAGGACCCAAAAAAAAATTCATAAGAGCCCAATTCGTCATGGCGAATTAAGAAGGCCTGGGGAATCCGCCCCGATAGATTGGTCTCTATCCAGATGCACCCCAACCAATTCAGAACCCGCCCCGACACCCAACCGTCTGTCCTAATTTGCCCCGATGAATTCCAACGTGCAAATCAATCCGCCCCAGCGGATTCGACGAAACTCAGTTTTTAAAATCACTCATTTCCCATTCTAACTTCGACTTTCATTACCTTGCCCACCAAAAACCATCCCCAATACCATCTCTCAACCAATTTCTTTAAAATTTTTCTTCCAATCATAATTTTAATCGGTTTCAAGGTGTTCACAACCCTATTTGGGAATAAGCTTGCATTCTACCTGAATTAGGATCCCCACCTAGGCTCATCCATTCTCTTGGCACCCATCCTCATCCCAAAAGAATTTGGCCAAATTTGCAAGTGGTTTTCTATTCTGATTCAAGCTCAACAAAGATTTATCACCAAATTGAGGCCACACACAACCAGTTCAATATACTGAGGTAGCAACCCATCTAGCAGTCATACTCTCACACTGGGCAAGGCACTATAATGGGTAAACTTTCATTTGGATTTGCAAATTTGATTATTCTTATTGTTGAATTGGGATTTAAAGAATTGTTGGGACAATTGGGTTTGTGTTGATCCAATTGGATAACTTTTGGTTATTTATTACTATAAATTATTATACCATTGAGAAATTGGTCTTGCACTGAGTTTGGGAGGAAGTACTGAAGACTGATTTTCTGGGGAAAGTTCTGTAAAGGCAAGCCAAGTGTTGACGAATTGTTAAAAAAACCAAGTTAGTTTGATTGAGGTTCAACAGTTGGTCCAACCAAGTGTTGACGGTTTTGACAGTTTGTACCTAAGCTTTAGTTAGTAGAAGCACATGGCACAGAAAAGACACAGGGGTGAAGGTACTTCGACACCAACACAAGATTTTGACAGTAGAAAATTTATGAATGCCGAGGCATCAGACAAATTTGACACATATATAGCGGGTAAAGCTCTAACTCCCTAGCGCGGTCTTCGCCCAAATGAATTTGTTGGCAAAATGGAACATCAGATTATTGAAAGAGGATGGGATACATTCACGGATCAACCAGAACCGACAGTGGTAGACATTGTTAAAGAATTCAATGCCAATGCTGAGGATAATACACCATATTCAGTAATGATTTGGGGAAAATTAGTATCCTTTAGTGCTAACACAATCAATGATTATTATAATCTTAGGGCACCATAAGTTTGTGAGTACTCCTAGTACATCGATTATGGTCCAAACTATGAGAAGATTATGATAGATTTATGCAAGCCTGGTTCTTCTTAGGTGTTAAAAGGTGTACGGGGTGCTATATTCTTTCACATCAAGGATTTGAGTATGTACGGAAAAATTTGGTACGCTTTCCTCTGTGAAAAGTTTTTTCCGTCTTAGTACGTGAGTGATGTCATAAAAGAAAATGCTCCACTGTTGTATGATATCGTGAAAATCTTCAATATTAATGTGGACATTCCATTCGACGGTGTTTGAGGGTTTATATACATGGAGGATTGCCACATCCATCTCTGATTTATGGCTTATGTTATCTAGCTGGAGTTAGATGGGGAGCTGATACGGCTGTCTGATAGCCCTTTCTTCTTTTGGATCATTGACTGATCGAGCGATATAAGGTGTGGGAAGGACGTGAGTCAGATTCACATGGAGTGGGTTTCATTATTCACTCTTCTTCCGAGGATGAAGACGAGCAGGAGGCGAATGAGGCAGCAACAACTTCTCAACCACAAGCAAAAGCCAAGTTTAGCAGTCAAATTTGAAACCTGCAAAAACATATAGATGAAAGATCTAAACAAGTGGACAGACAGAATAGACGGTTAGCGGAAAGACAAGACTGTTGGTTATTCTCCAAAATTTCTATAACCCCCATTTAGAGTTAATACCTAGCCTTTATGTTTTCTGTAACCCCCGTTTCAATTCCAACATAAACCTTATTTATATCTTATTGTAACTCCCAAGCGTTTCCTTATAAGGGTGATTGTTCTTTAGAAAAATAAGAGTTTTTTTTTACTTTCATGTGAAAAGATATACACAAATAACAACTTTATTCTTCTTCTCCATATTACCTCTGTGTATCCTATTCTTCTCGATATATTCAACTCTTATACTCTGTTAATTGGGCAATCCACAAAGACAAGTCCAAAGCCTCCTTCCGTGAGTACACACGATCGGAGACTTCGCCGTTGAATCCTGGAGAGTGGCCGCCGGCAGCCCATTTGTACCATGATTATTATCAGTGGGGGCGAAATCACTTTTTAGGACAGTAGCTACGCTACGCCTCGGTTTTCCAGCTAAGTTGTTCCAATTTATTCATATTATTTGTCTTGTTAATTGTTATATTTTCCAACAATCTAAAAAGTGATTCGATCTATTAACAAGATTCTCTATCGGAATTAATGTATAGTCAATATATTACAAGGTTGTTGTAGCCTAATGCATGGTGTGAATGCATCTATTTAATATTAAGCTACCAAACATTATAAGCTCTTGCCAATTTCTTGATTATGAGAGAACTTATTGTGTGATACTGTGATGCATACTGGTAGGTGTGCACTTTGCATATCAGTCCCTTTCCTAGTGGCAGAACATTAAACTAATAGTGGTCGTCAGAATTTCACTTCAGTTCCTATCTTGGATAATAGCATAGCACTCTAAATGCAGTAGTTATTATTATGCATTAGGTTTGTTGAATTCCTTCAGTTTCTTGGCAAATTGTTGTTGTGTATAAACTTTTGATACAAGCATAAGGATTAAACTTAAATACGGGCACGAGGTGATTAATATTAAGATTAGGGAAAAGACATCATAGTAAGATTATGGAAAAGACATCATCTCTGATAACTGTACAACCTAGTTTTTCACCTACCCACCTGTACAAGTTTCCTCGCATTGAAGCATGAGGAATGCTGTTCGAGCATCCTGTTGAATTTATGAGGCAACATTGTGTATCATATAGTGTTTGATATTCATCATAAAAACAGAGAGTTAAATTACAGTTAGCATTTGACAATAAATTTACATCTTTTCTAAATAAAAAAAAAATTAATAATTTTTGTGATTGTCAACCCTTGAAAACAGTGAAATTATTATTTAATCTTAACGAACTTATTCGTGGTTTTCTTGAAGAACATTTACGTTCTATTTGGTTACCTCTCTTTTTCTCTGTTTTTTGGGTATCTTTATATTCTTCACATATTTTTGTTTCCATGAAATTTCTTGATTGACTTTGATGAGGCTTAGTGGTTAATTTGAGTGCGAGTTAGATTAATGGATAAAATAAATTGACTTATTTATTACTCCTCCACAAGTGTATCAAAGTTGTTCTGTTTTAAAGCTGATGCACCATGAAGATTCAGATTTCTATATATGATAGTATGAATGAAGATATTATATCTTGTATTTCCACTGAAGTTTTGAAAAATTAATATATTTGGAATTTGGGATGAAGGGAAATATTGCCATTGTGCTCAGATAATAACAAGAATGGGTGTTTGGTGGTAGAAATGGTCTGTCATAATGTGAGAACTGAGATTATGTGAATCAGTACATTACTTTTGTTAAAATATTGGTTATTTTCTTTCCACTTTCTTTTCGATAAATAGTTATTGTGATTATTAAATTCTAAAAATTTAGCAGATATTAATTATTGGCATAGAATTATTATTTTTACTGAAGTCTTGGGAAATTAATATACTTGGAATATTAATTGAGTAATATTGTCTGTCATTTAATTCCTTTGTTAATATTTTTGAAATATTAATTGTTGGTACTTGGAATTAAATTACCATGTTGTAATAACACATGTACCCTTGTTCCTAGTGAGGTGATTTAGGTTTTAGTAATTTAATTGAATTATTACCTAAATTCACTTCTTATAAGCTGAAAGGTTAATGGTAAATAATTGAGCATTTATATGGATTGTGTTTCCTAAGCCTGACGAAGTCTTTCTTCTGTTTTTATGTTCTATTAATTTATGTTAATTTGGTTCATGTGGCAAAGATGGTGAACAATGATGATAATTCTAAATATAATCAAATCTATCTCATTGCCTTTAAAAGATGAAGCGGAAGAAATTTTTATTAAATAAAACTGAGGTTGAAAATTAGTTAGAAGAAAAAGTAGAACACTTATATATGATGAATGTCATGTTAATTAGCTTTAACTTACTTTCTAATATGTGGGGAGAAGCTTGCTTTTGTGAATAATCAAATTTTTAATAGAGTTCCACATAAATGGATAAACTCTTTACCATGTCTATTATGGAAGGAACTTGCACCTAACTTGGGGTATCTTAAAATGTGGGGGTGTCTAGCCAAAATAGCTATACCATAATTTAAAAAGAAGTTAAAATTTGATCGATCTACTAATAATTTTTAAAGTAAGTTTTTCAATACTTGTTGTTATGTGCTAATGTTCAGCATTATGTGAAATTCTTGTGAATTATTTTAATGTGCACTTCGTGCAACAATGTGATAATAAATGTTAATAGTATGTTGATGATTTAAGTTAATTGTTCTATGTGAACTATAGAAATGCGAAGTATGAGCATTATGGAGCATGTATCAGATATCATGCATGTATAAATGTACAATATTAGAAAGATGAAGCATGTATAAAATGCGAATTATATATAAGATGTGAAGCATGAGAAATGTGATATATGCATGAGATACAAAAGCATAAAAATTGTGATGTGATTATTTATTTATATGTGGAAGATCTGCTGATATTTGGTACTGATGAGAAAGTTGTGAAAACTGTTAAACATTTTTTTTTATCTTTGACATGAAAAACAAATTTGATTCTTGGCATGAGAATTAATAAAAATGCACATGGTTTTTTTTTATCTTAGTCTTATTATGTGGAATTCTTAAGAAATTTAATTTCTTTAATGAAGAGCCATTAGGAACACCTTGTGACTCTAGTGTGTGCATTTAAAGAAAAATAAAGGGGATTGGTATTGCACAAATTGAAGATGCCAGAATCATTGATAGTGTAATGTACTTAATGAATTGTACTCGACCTGATGTTGAATATTTCATTAGTAGACTTAGCAGATATACGCATAATCCTTCACAAGTTCATTGGAATGCATTGTCACGTCTAATGAGGTATTTAAAAGGAACAGTTAATGTAAGTGTACATTTTTCTGATCATCCTAATGTTTTTGAAGGATATTGTGATGCTAATTGGGTATCTGCTAATAATGAAACAAGCTCCACAAGTGGATATGTATTTACTTTAAGTGGATGAGTTGTTTCTTGGAGATTTGCTAAACAAACTTGTACTGTTAAATCTATTATGAAACCTGAATTTATTGCATTAGAATTGACAGGTACAGAAGCAGAGTGACTGAGGAATTTATTGAGACATAATAATTCCTTCTATATCTCTGCATTGTAATTCTCAAGCTGCCATTGAACAAGCAATGAACCATGTGTATAATGGGAAATACAGAGACATATTCGCTTGAGACATAATATTGAATGAGAACTGATCAGTATATGATGTTATTTCCATGGAATTTGTGAGGTCTGAAAAGGCTTACAAAGGGATTAATTAAAAAGAGTGTCCAAGAAGCATCCAGAGGGATGGGACTATTGCCAACATTTTGAATAAGTAATACGCGATGGAAACCCAACTCATGTGATTGGAGATCCCATGAATTGGGTTCAATGGGTAATAACAAGTCACGTAATTACTTAATTATAGCACTACAATTATTTATATCCCTTCTTGTGTGCATGTGGTGCTTACTGACAAATTGTGAAAGGATGAATCGTATAGATTCTTAATGAAACTCATAGCCCTAAAGGGTGGTGTATGTCAATATACACTTGATGGGTTCACCTATATAAAGGTGGAAGTGTAGGCCGCTTCCTATGAGAGTCTTTGGCATACTCTCTAGAGCTTTTATGAAAATCTGGGACATGGCGCATGGCCTAGAACGCGCCCAACCGCGGACTTGTGTGGATTCGGGATTTAAGATATGTGTACAAGCTAAATTGATTGTATCACAGATAATAGGTTCAAGAATATAATTCACCTATAATCTACAGTCATGAGCTTGTTCCACTAAGTGTCGATTCAAACCCATAAGGTATCGACGTTATGTATCTAAAATCCATTGCCCTTCTCACTTCTTTTTCTTCTCTCTGATAATTTTGGATCATGTGGGGGATTGTTGGTTATTCTCCAAAATTTCTATAACCCCCATTTAGAGTTAATACCTAGCCTTTATGTTTTCTGTAACCCCCGTTTCAATTCCAACATAAACCTTATTTATATCTTATTGTAACTCCCAAGCGTTTCCTTATAAGGGTGATTGTTCTTTAGAAAAATAAGAGTTTTTTTTTACTTTCATGTGAAAAGATATACACAAATAACAACTTTATTCTTCTTCTCCATATTACCTCTGTGTATCCTATTCTTCTCGATATATTCAACTCTTATACTCTGTTAATTGGGCAATCCACAAAGACAAGTCCAAAGCCTCCTTCCGTGAGTACACACGATCGGAGACTTCGCCGTTGAATCCTGGAGAGTGGCCGCCGGCAGCCCATTTGTACCATGATTATTATCAGTGGGGGCGAAATCACTTTTTAGGACAGTAGCTACGCTACGCCTCGCCTCGGTTTTCCAGCTAAGTTGTTCCAATTTATTCATATTATTTGTCTTGTTAATTGTTATATTTTCCAACAATGACAACATGTTAACTTATCAAACTAGATTCAATTCTTCTTTGATTGATATGTTTGCAACCATTGCCAGTGTATCCCTCATCATATTTAGACGTTGAGGAGGTTGAGCCCGACGCTTGACCATTAAGGGAAGTCCTCCGCTCTTAACTTCTTTCTATTTATACAATGAGGACATTGCTGATTCTGAGTTTGGGGGTGTTTGTTAGTGCATGTTAGATAGTTTGCATGTTTATTTATGCATGTATGGTTATAGTTTGCATATTTTGGGTATTGCATGGTAGTTTATGTTTATTATTGCATTGTAAGTGCATTTTAGGGCGTAAAATGCATCTAGTTGCATGAATCAAGTATAAATGGCATAGGTATCTGATTTTTGCCAATGATGAGAAGTGATTGATAGTAGTACCTTGAATAGAATGAAAAACAATGTTGAGTGATAACTTTGACTATGAAATTAAATATACTTGTCTGAAACTCATGTTAACAAGAAAAGCACATAAGTGACTATTTACTCGATCTAAATTAAAATCCTTACATTATATGCTTCTGGTGACAAATTTAGGGATAAAATTTGATAAAATTAGTAAAGCATATTTGAAGATTAAAACAAGCAAGAAACTAAGTTTAGGGGTACATTAAGGTGTATTGCATATTAAAAAAAGAAAATGAAGTCAACCAAACCAAAAGAGAGCAGCCGGCAAAATGATAATACCGGTGATAACAGTCATCAAAGCGGTGACAATAAGCATGGAGGGAATCAACATGCCAGAAATGGTAACCACTTCTGTGGTAATCATGGCCAAAACAATAAGAATGGACATTTCAAGAAGAGAAGATTCGACAATGACGTAAAGACGTCGGCACCAGCACCCGTTTCAAAGGAAGAAGAACGACCACCGGTCGTATGTTTCAAATGCGGACAGGAGGGACACATTCGTCCAAACTGTACGCAGCAATCCAAAATGTGTTTTAATTGCGGAAGAGAAGGTCACCTAGCTCAATTTTGTCGTATGGTGAAGTCAATTCTAGCTGGGATAGTGATGCCAAAGGATGTCCCGGACAAGCCAAAGCCGGTAGTTTAAGAAAGAGCATTTTTTTTTCTTCGTGACGAAGAACCTGAATAAAATTATCACGGGTATGTTAGTCATAAACTCTTGCGAAGACTATACCGTGTTAGATACCGGTTCTACTTACTCTTTTATTTCACCTAGTTGTTTTCAATGTTTGAAGTTAACTCCGGAGAAGTTAGACTTTGATATATCTGTTTAAACTCAGTTGGGAGAAACCTTTGTTACATCCACTATTTATAAATCTTGTTCAAATCAACACTTTCACGTTACCTGTCGATCGTATCTCTTTGAAAATACTTGCCTTTGATGTGATTTTAGGAATAGATTGGTTAACTACTCATCATGATTTTTGTAAGGTTGTTAGCTTTCATACTCCTAACCAACCTGTTATGCGAATTCAAAGTAACCAAACAACTAAAGTCAATCATTGTCATATCAAGTCATAAGTAAAGAGCCCCGGTCCTTTCGTTGTTGACTTCCTTGAGTGGAATGCACCGAAGCCAGACTTTCTGTAGGCGACATCGTGAATGACGATGGCAAGTTGATAGGTATCAATGTGACGTACTATCCAAGTCTTTGATGAGTGTCACAGCTTTGAATGATATTTCTATTGTTAATAAATTTCCTGACGTATTCTTGAAGTCTTCTTAGCCTACCCCTAGAGCGTGAAATCGAATTTTGTATTGACCCCAGTACAAAACCCATTTCTTAAACCCTCAAAATATTTCTTCAACTAAAATGAACGTAACATGCGCCAAAGACGTTGGCTCGAGATGTTGAAGATTACGATCGTACCATTCAATACCATCGTGGGAAAGCAAACGTGGTAGCTGACGCGTTGAGCAGAAGATCGTATGCGTTTACGAGTACGATGTTGTTAAAGACTTACAAATGATGAAGATAGAGTTAATTACTCTAGGAACCCAAGTGAAGATAACGAATATACGAGTAGAATCGACTTTAATCGATAAAGTTAAATCCGCTCAAGCTACACACCCGGAGCTGATGAATGAAGAAGGTTCAAGAGGGCGTTATTCTAGAAGCAAGAATCAACAAAGAGAGGAAATCTCAACCCTCGCTTTAATTGGCCCATTTGAAATCCTCGATCGAGTAGGAATTGTGACCTATAGACTCGTTTTACCGCCAAGTATGTTGCGTGTTCATAACGTTTTTAACGTATCGATGTTACATAAATATGTGGATGACCCGAACCACATTATTAATTTAGAACCGGACGAGATAGCAGAAGATTTAATGTATGAGGAGATACGTGTTAACATCTTGGATAAGAAGGATCATATTCAACACTCAAAGGTTATACCTCAAGAAATAGAATCTGAAATGAAGTTAAGGTATCCTCACCTCTTCGGCATACTAGGTACGTACGTAAATTTTGAGGGCGGAATTTCATAAGGAGTTGAGATTGTGAGACCCCAGATTTTATGAATAAAGATTTAATTTTCTTGAAATAATTTTTTTGAATATTATGGTGTGAATTTGATATAATGTTATATTTGTAGGTAGTATTTATAAATTTTGCAAAGTATGCAAGTTGTCATATTATATTCGATTGGTTAGGGAATATTTGTTTTATCGGGGAATATTCGTGCAACGGCACAATCATTGATGGACCCCACAATGAAATTATTGTCTGATTGAGAAAAAGACAAAAATATTTTATAAAAATAACGGCGGAAGTTTTACCGTTAATACTATTGAACTACTCGGTAGTAAAAGTACAGTAATACGCGTGGTTGCATAGTAGCACACAGTATTGATTATTGATGTTTACGTGATAATTCACTCAGTTTTATTTTATTGGTATTATTAATGTAATAAAACAGAATACTTTTATAAAGTTATTCTATAAATAGAATATATTATATTCTATTATGCATAGTGTTGCATAGTGTTTGCATAGTAAAATCTTTTTATATAAAACAGAATACTGTTATAAAGTTATTCTATAAATAGAATATATTATATTCTATTATGCATAGTGTTGCATAGTGTCTGCATAGTATTTTGCATAGTAAAATCTTTTTATATAAAACATAATACTTTTATAAAGTTATCTGTTTTATTAGACAATAATTAGAATATATTATATTTTATTATGCATAGTATTTGCATAGTGTCTACATAGTGTTTGAATAATAAAATCTTTTATAAAGTTATTCGTTTTATTTGATTATAAATAGCATATATTATATTTTATTTAAAAGATTTTACTTTAAATATGGACCGTCAGATTAAAGTAAATCAATCTGGACCGTTCATGAATTAGTTACTATGCAGTCCATTTTTCTATAAATAGAAGCTCATTCATTCATTATTGCTTACGAATTCACTGAAACTCTAGAGAGATAAACTATAGAGAAAAAGAAGAAAGTATTCTGCTACTTCACTACTTATATATCCAGTACTCTTCTTCTTAAGGTATGGAATATTATTTGTTGTACTCGTAAGGGGTGTTATTCTTTTGTATTTATGAAGAGAACTTATGTTATTCCATTCTTCATTATTCTGTTAGAATAACCTATATACGCGGGCTACTCTATATTTGGTGACATTTTTCTATTATTCTGTCTTTATTATTATGTTGGAATATCCTGTCTATACGTTTTACGCCGGACCTGATTCCGTCTTTATTATTCTATTTGGAATATCCTGTCTGTGCGTTTTACGCCAGACCTGGTTCCATCTTTATTATTATTCTGTTTGAATATCATGTCTGTGCGTTTTACGCCGGATCTGATTCCGTCCTTATTAGTATTCTGTTGGAATAACCTGTCTATGCGAAGTACCGCATGCATGGTGATTTATGTTGTTATTCCATTCTTTATTATTCTGTTGGAACATTATGTCGGTGCGAATTTCGCCTGACCTGGTTTCGTTATTTAGTATTCTGTTGGAATAACCTGTCTATGCAAAGTACCGCATGCTTGGTGATTTCTTTTGTTATTCCATTCTTTATTATACTCAGTTGGTTAAAGTTTTGACTTCTATACTCCATGAAATTAGTAGAATATTCTTGATATTTGCGCTTCATCCGGTATCTTTTCATGAAAATATTCTTCTGAGCATTCTTGAATTTTACTCTACAAAGCAGTATCATGTTGACAATTTGGAATTTTTTAGTTCCTGAATATATTAATTCTTGAACTTGTTTTATTGAATTCTTATATCATTGTCATCATCCTCATGTTTATATTTTTTGAAAGTCATTTGCGGCCTGTAATGCATAGATGGACTTGGTATGATTATGACCAGGGATTATTCGGTGTAATCATAACCGTATTGTTATAAATGATGTGAAAAAAGTTCTCATTAGCCCGTAGTGCATTGATAGACAGTTTTTGGTATGATTATGACTATGGATTCTCTTTGGCCGTAGTGCAAATATGAATTGTTTTATGGCATGATCAGGACCGTTGATGAAAACATGATTATCTCTTTAGCTGTAGTGCATGGATAATTCGTGGTCGTTATACTAAAGAATATCATTGGCCGTAGTGCATGGGTGATTCGATGATGTGGATTGTTTATTAAACTGAGTCCCAATGATAAAAGTGATGAAAAATCTTTTAAATCATAAAAGATAGTAGATTTTATTCTCTACTTGACTCTTTTAATGGATTGCTTGTTCCGCTGCAGTTAAACTTGATGTTTGTTATATTGTATCAGTTTAACACTGTTTAAGGCTAATGATAATTTATTCTGCATTATCTTAGTCATAATATTTCTTACTGGGATAGTTGAGCTCACCCTTTCTTTCATTGTTCTCTTCAAGAAATGAGAATATAGTTGGGACGATTCGGGAAACAGAGTGATGGTCCTAGATGGTGCATTAGTAGTCCTCACTATTCTGTAAAATAGTGTGATAATAATTGTAATAAGGACTCCTTTTGAGTTTGTATACTCTCTAGTAGACTATATTTGTATTCAAACACAGTTTATGTTTTGTCGTATTGTACACGACAGTTGTATTATTAAGTTGTATTTGAATTCTGTACCATGTATCTGTCGACTCAAGATCGGTGATGTATACCTAATTTTGGGGGGCGTCACACTCCCAACCATTCCATCAGGTTCCCCCCACCCCCCCACCCCCTACCCCCTACCCCCTACCCCCTACCCCCCTACCCCCCACCCCCCACCCCCCACCCCTAAAACCAACCACGCGTGGGCCTCACTGTATTATATATAACTCATGGGCCCCACCACTTATTATATATATAATACTAAATAACTTTCTATCGATTATTTTGAAAATGGGTAAATGGGGGTCCTAATAATACGCTAAAATTTACAAAAAATACTTCATAAAAAAACACCTCAATAATTTTATAACATTTATTCATCATTATTATAAACTCCTAATATTAACAATCAGATCGTTCCCAAGAAAGAGGGGGTTTTTCGATAAGAATTTCTTCATATTGGCGCGCAATTAGGTGACCAAATCCCTTTCCTCGACAGAACTTTCTAGACATCGTCAATAATGTAAATAATAATATGAATAACTGTGCCGTCTCAATTATTGATTTAACAATATAAAATATTGTGACAATAATTGAATCAAATAACGTGAGATATTATGCAGCAATTACTGTAGCAATAATTGAATAAAACTGAGTGACTTCTCACGTAAGTATCAATAATCAATACAGTGTGCTACTATGAAACCATGCGTATTTCTGTACTTTTATCACCGGGTATTTCAACAATTAACGGTAAAACTTTCGCCGTTATTTTCATGAAAATTATTTCTGTCATTTTCTAACTCCGACAGTAATTCTGTTGTGGGGTCCACCAATGATTGCGTCGTTGTACGGATATTCCCTGATAAAATGAATATTCTCCGACCAATCGAGTATTTTATAATCACTTGCTTACTTTGCAAAATTTATCAATATTACCCACAACTATTACATTATATCAAATCCACACCATAATATTAAAAAATCGAGAAAATTAAATCTTTATTCATAAAACTTAGGATTTTACATCTATCCTAGTATGATAGTTACTATGATAATCCAATTCGGGAACAGGGGATAAAGGTGGTGTGATCAACTATAAATACAAGTTTATACCTTATTTCATAGGTACATCATATTTTACAATTCTTTGAGGACTAAAATTATAAGCCTCTATTGTTAACCTATTTTCATAATGTACTTATTCTCACATCAGAGCTTAAACAGCTCATTCCCACATCAAAAGATATGGGAAAAAATTATTTGTATATAAAGAATTAAGTTACTACCAATAGTACCTTCAAGTCATGACCTTTTGGGTGAGCATGTGGTGGGTTAAGATGACCTAAGAATATATTATTGGTTCAGTTGTTTAAGGCCTTATTTGGATGGATTTGATTCAATTCAGACTTGGGATTTGTTCCGGACTCGAGATTTGACATGGGTTGTTTCATATGGTATCAGAGTCGACTCTCGAAAGCTCGGGTCGGGTCATTCGATCGGGTTACCGGAGGTGGGGACACGAAGGCTGGTGATATTATCCACAATAAACAGAGGAAGGTCTGAGGTGGGGACACGAAGCCAACCGGTATTATCCCACAATGGACCGTGTGTGATCGGTTCTGATGGTGACATCAAAAATTTAAGTAGTAGGCTAAGATGACCTAAGAAGATAATATTGTGACATTGGTTTTAGGCCTTATTTGGATGGATTTAATTCGATTCGGACTTGGGATTTTACCTGAGATTTGTTCCAGACTCGTGATTGGTCAGGGTTGTTTCAGGAGCTATCCACTAGTGACTCAAGTTGTCAAGTCTCCTACGTGTGATTCCGTTTCTGTACAGAATTCGACGCGTTATTTTGTGATTAGAAGAAGCGTAGACGAATTTTGGCGTTAACACCACATATTAGGAAAATCACACAAACAAACAGTATCTCTTGAATCTTTATAAAAATGATATATTTAGGACGTGCGGACGAATTTTGATGTTAACACACATATTAGAAAAATCACACAAACAAACAACATCCTTTGAATTTTTATAAAAAAATGATAAATTTAGGGACTTAGATGTATCAAAAAAAAATTAATGTCACTTACATGAATAAATTTGATTTGTAATATGGTGGTCATATTTTATAATTTTACCCTACTCTATTTATTGATGTCTTTCACAGTGTAATTCAACCGAAAATTTTCACAATACGTAATACGAATATAACGCACACTTAAAATATCTTTTATGATGTTAGTTGTATATAAAATTAGTTATAATGAAAGGTTATTAAAAAATAGAATCACATTAAAATGGAATTAAAGTTTTGATACGTTATTAGTGTATATACAAACGATGTTAGACGTATAAATATTCATGGTATCAAATTTAAACTCATTAAATGCAATCTTAATTTTTGAATTAAAAAATCAACAACTTAGAATGTAAGAACATGTAAAAAGGAAATTAGATAACTAAACGAGAATGAAGAATCCCAATATTTTTTTGTATAATATCATTTATCAATAAAAGAAAATATTGATCTACAATGACAAATTGATGCAAATAAAACAATTTAATTTTACAACAAATAAATTAAGATACACATAAAAAATGCAACATGTTTAAGTAAAGTAAAATATGAGTTCCCAACTAATTAATTTCCTTCCTTGAGCTCTTTTCCCAAATTGTTAATCAACAATTTAGACTCCTCCAATTCTCTACCATTAGGGTTCTTCACAATTTGTAACACAAGGCCATTGTTATTGTAATTGTCAACCAACCTTCTCCCTAGCAATACCCCTGTTGACCTTGACTTTCTCAATCTTACGGTAGGCATCTTCACAGCCAATCCCACCTTTCTCCCTAAGTTTAAATCCAACGGACCAAAATTGATCTCATTTGCAGAACCAATAGATTTTGACCTTCCCACCCGATTCGAACCCGATCCAATCGTATGGCTTTCTAGTTCAACGGTCGGAACACTGGATACTTTCCTGTTCCTTCTACTCCCGCCCCTCTTGATAATCTCAGCACTCTCATCCAACGTCTCGTATTTAACCACACGCGCCGTCTTCCTTCCCGCGCGCCGCCCCATATTATTCCACATCGGCGACGTTACGCGCTTCTGCAACACGCTCAAGCATTCCACCACCTCCGACATCGCCGGCCGCTTCTCTGCCTTTGATCTAACACATTTCGCAGCCAGAACCGCCAGCTGCCGCATCGCCACCTCATTCTCCGGCTTCCCGATCCTCGGATCACAAATTTTAACGCAATCACCGGACCTAATTTGGGGCACCGCCCAGTCAACCACCGACGGTGGGCTATAATTCATATCAATCGCATTCCGGCCACTTATAATCTCCAGCAAGAGTATACCAAAGCTAAAAACATCACTCTTGGTGCTGAGATCCCCCGGCGCAAGATAGCTCGGATCGAGGTACCCTAAAGTCCCCGCCGGTGGCGTACACTTAACCCGTACATCCTCCACGTGTCCTCTCAAAGCCAAGCCGAAGTCCCCAAGTCGAGCGTTACGGTTTCCGTCTATCAAAACGTTAGACGACTTTATGTCGCGGTGAATAACCGGCGGGTTCGATGAGTGTAAGTGATGAACCGCTTTCGCTACTTGTAGAGCGAACCGGAGTCTGCGACTCCAACCGGGCGGCCTAGTGGCTTTACCATGCAGGGCATCGTATAAGGTGCCGTTTGGCATGAATTCAACGACAATTAATCTTCTCTCTACTGAATCCACAGCAAAACCCAGTAAGTTCACGAGCCTGGGGCTCCGAACCCGAGACAGAATTTCGATCTCGTTCTCGGCCGGAGAATTTGTAGAGTTGGTGTTGCCCGAAGTTATGGTGGTTTTTTTGACGGCGGCGATGAGTTTGCCGTTATTGAGGGAGGCTTTGTAGACGGAGCCGTGGCTGCCCTTGCCGAGAAAATTAGTTTGGGAGAAGCCATTGGTGGAGTTATGAAGATCAGAGTAAGAATAGTGTTTGATTTTGAAGGATTTTTTTGGGTTTTTTTGTTTGGTTGTGAAGTCAAAATTGTAAGAATCACATGTGGAAATGGCAGAGTCTGCATTACAAGAGAGGTAACCCATAAATGAGATGGGGATGGAGATTTAGATGGGGGAGAGAAAATGATGGGAAATGGAAATGAGAAAGGGAAAGGCCATGACTAAGAAATTGGGAATTAAGGAGAAATGGTTGCTTTGATGGTGTAAAGTGGTAAAGGACCGGGGCGACCAGACCGGCTGGTCTTTTTCACAGCTTTTGAGAGAGGTGGGAATGTGTATTTAATAAGTGGAGTATTTCTAATTCAATGTCTTTTATTTATGTATATATAGGTTGTTTCAACTTCATTTCGATTTAAGGCAGTTTAAAATGTACACTTCATTCAAGTAGTTTATAAAATTTAGTTATATTTTATTTCTCTTTTTCTTTTTATTATATTTAATTTTTAAGACATACATATTAAGAAATTTTATTAATTATAATGTTAGGTAATTAATATTGATTTGAAATTTTATTATTATTCGTGCAATAATTATTTACTTATTTTTCTCTCTCTCAATTACCCTATTTTATTATGGCCAAAGTAATAAATGATTAATTTTTTCTCAAAAATATATGTAAAAAGTTTTATATTATGGAAAAAATATATTTTTTAAAATGTCTTATATATAATGTAAATGAGAGAATATATAATAAAAAAATTGTTATCATATAATACCATTTTTTTGATAAAGAGAAATTTTCCAACCTTAAGATCAGACTATGTCTCCCCTCAAACAAGACTTTTAATAACATGCTTACGTTTGCGGTCCACGACCCATATACTTAATGTTAGTGAGAGTAGAACTCAAGAACTTCGTATATTTGAAATGCAATTATCAGTTATATAAATATAATTTATTTTTATAAATTATTTATTTTATATAATTCCATTGCAGGGAAGTAGGAGTTGGTATTTTATTGTTTTTTTACATGAGGAGAGAGAGAGGGAGTGGGAGAGGGAGAGGGGAGAGGGAGAGGGAGAGGGGAGAGATTTATATTATATTGGTGAGATGGTATTAAAGAGAGATGGGGTGGGTGGTGTTCTTTAAAGTGTTGGTCTGGTGTCATCTTTATTCTTTGTTTCCTACAAAAGGGTAACCAATACCAATCGAAAGGTCTCCCCCTACAAATAATAATCTTAACTCTACAAGGCCTAAATGAAAACAATAGAAAAAGTACTAGTTTAAGTGCTTAATATATTGCTTCAAAAAAAAGTGGTTTATATTAATTTGAATGATTCCACATTATAAATATACACGTCACGAAGCTAACGAATACTCCATCTATTCCGTATTAAATATCTTAATTTGTTTTATAATATTTCAAAATTATAAATATCATATTTTTATATTAATAATTATTTTTATCTTATTCTTCCTCATATATCCTTTATTTTTTTTAGTCAACTTTTATTAGAAGTTTTTTTTTTGAAAAAGTAAATATTTCATTAATATAGATCAGAGGCCAACACATCAACAAGAAAAGAGGGAGGAGATTGACCCCAAACCTCCTGATCAGACGTAGAACCGACTGTTCGTGCAAGAGCAAGCGCTACTTGATTCGTTGATCTTCTCACAAACACAAACTAACAACTACCAATGTCCCTGGCCAGATATTTACAATCTTCCACTATTAAGCCAAAGTAAGAAAAGTCCTCCTGAGTACGTATAATCGCTTGGATCACTAATTGTGCATCAGATTTCAAAACCACATTATTGAGTCCCAATGTCTTCAACCAACTTAATGCCTCACGAACACCAATTGCTTCCGCAAGCGTAGCATCAAACGGACATCAACTATACTATTCTTGGCTGCCAATATGGACCCTTCAGCATTCCTTACCACACTGCCGTAACCAATACGCCTAATGTACCCAAAAAGAGCTGCATCAACATTACATTTATATATACATGTAACTGGCTTTTTCCAAGCCGAGTTAGCATCCACAACCCGTGCTTCACTGTGACTGGTAATATCCTGAGCGTTCCTCCATTGCTCATGCAATGAATATGCCATATAAATCACTTGCCCTTCATGAATTTTGCGATGACGCCAAACCAGATCATTCCTATTGTTCCAGAGGCCCCATGCGACCATCGCAGCCATACTAGCCTCTTCTCGATTTCTACTAGAAAGCACACGTGTCCACCAATCACTAAAACTCTCCTCAGTCCCACTATTATCATATATCCACGATAAACTCCAAACGTCTATCGTGTAAGAACACCGCACCAAGACATTAACGCATCTTCAGTGTTGTTATTACACCTTGGGCACATATCATTAACATCAACACGTTTCTTCCTCAGATCTCTCATGGTGGGTAAACTATTTGTGCACGCCCGCCAAAGGAAGTGTTTCACTATTGCTGGAACATTTAGAGCCCATACATAACTTGCGCCATATGTTGGAGTTCTCATGTTGTGTCGTACCCTTGTTATTAAGCATTAGAGTATGATAGTCACTTTTAACCGTATAGATACCTCGTCGTTCTTTGGATCAACTCCAACAATCTGACTTCTCCTATGACTCAAGGGAATCTCAAGAATGAGCCTCTTGTCTCATAATGAGAAGAGATCATTTAAAATATTCAAATTCCAGCAACTCTCCTCCACACAGCATAAAGCAATTATTAGAAGTTGAATAAATGTGAAAATATTTTTTTTTTGCTAAATTGTGAGTAATATAAAAGAACCAAAGAAACAAAATCAAGGGCACAATATCCCACGAACACGCTATAATAGCCACATCAGAGACTTGCCTAAATGTCATTGCTATAGCCAAAAGACTATAATTGTCAAATCATAAGATAAGGAAATTTGTCAACATATTTACTAAATGTTTTGACAGAGTGCAATTTATATTTTACTATTCTAATACTCTTGAGCAATTGCGTCAGCAGCCGTGAGATTGTAATATCCGCAAATTTTATAAATAATATTAATAGTAAAAATAAAAAGGTTTGAATATTTATTTGAATATAAATATATATTTTGTGGCACGAAATGTGATAATTCAGTTAAATTGAATTAAGTATGTGATATGTAAGTAATGTTATAAAAATGATAATGAGCTTAATTTAAGCTTATGTGATATGTCTAGTGTGACATAATGATGAACTAAGTAATTATTTAATTAAATTAATAAGAAAATAATTAAATAATGTGATAGACTAATTATTATTATTAATTATTTGCTATTTGCAATAACATATATTGTGTGGTCATATAAAATAAAGTTGTTTCATGTATAAGATATAGTGTGGGATGTTAAGAGTAATATGATAAATGTGAATACTTATTATATAAGACTATATGATAAAAATAAGCTTAAGTACTGTAAATTACTAAACTTGTATAAATGAGCCTTGTGTGGCATAATGGTACATGGAGAATAAATAAAATGTGTACTTTGATTTATGGAAGGAAATAAATTTAAAGAAAATAAATACTTGATATTAATTATTATTAAATTATTTGGGTGTAATTAAAATAATAAGTTTTATGGAAAATAATGGGTTGTTAGTACCTAACTAAATTATATTCTAACCTAATTCAAATATTATTTGGACTAACCCAATGTACACGGATTATATGATTATGTGTATATGAGCCCCTAACTTATCACAAGGTAACAATATTAACTTATTAAAATTTCAATTGTAAGCCCTAAAGGAAATAACTTTAATATATTAATAGCTTTTTTGCTAATACAGTAAGCTAAATAGCTTGTCCCGATTTTTCAGTCACATTAACTTCCACCAGCCGCATATAATCCATTGGCCTACCTCTACTTTGTCAAAATCAGAGGTTAGTGATGATGGTTGGGGTGGGGTGGGCTTGAGAGGGGTAGTTGGGGAGCTTTTCACCAAATCCCTTTTGCCTGATGGCTTCTTCTAATTCTCGTTGGATTCAATCCTTGAGGCAAATTGATTATCTGGGTAAGAGTTTCTGAGAGCTCTCACAATTTAAGGTTGCTACAATTCTGAGAATTAGTTCAATTGAGAGAGTTAGTGAGTTGAGAGTGAAGAAATTTCCAAAGGAGCTCAAATAATTTGGTATTGCAGTAAGAGGAAGGAGTACTCAGTTAAGTAGGAGAATCATCAAAGTTACTTAACTTTCAATCTTTATGTTTCTGGAAGTATTAAATCAGTATATAATGGTGAAAGCATGATGATTATGTGATTATAATGTGGGGATGTATAATTTTTTGAGTTTGATAAATTCTTAGAGATTTCATAAATTTCTTGCTAATTGATTTGTGAACTGAGGTCATTATGTTGTTTGAGTTTCATGTATGATATGGAATCTATATGGTTGGTTTTAGCATGCTAGATTGAAGAATATACGTTGTATGGTCTGAGTTCTGCAGAAGCAAAGTTATGTCTATGTATGTGCCGGCCGCACCACTTCCCAGTACAAATCCAACGCAGTCTGTAAGACCCCGAATTTTATAAAATAAAATTATTTAATTTTCTTATAATTATTATTCTATTTAGTAAATGGTTAAATTGAAAAAAGGTCAAAGTTAATGGTGATATATGAAAATTTTACAAAGTAAGTAAGTTGTCATAAAATGTTCATTTGGTCGAGCACTATTCTTTTTGTCAGGGAAGATTCGTACGATGGCACAATCATTGGTGGACCCCACAACGGAGTTACTGTCAGAGTTAGGAAACGACATAAATAACTTTTTATAAAATTAACTGCAAGACTTTTATCGTTAATCTGTTGAAATACTCGGTGATAAAAGTACAGTAATACGCGTGGTTGCATAGTAGCACACGGTATTGTATAGTATCTTTGATTATTGATGCTTACGTGAGAAGTCACTCAATTTTATTCAAGTATTGTCACAGTAATTGTTGCATAGTGTCTCACATTATTGATTCAATTTTGTCACGGTATTTTATAGTATTAAATCAATAATTAAGACGATAAAGTTATTCATATTATTATTTATATTATCGACGATGTCTAGAAAGTTCTGTCGAGTAAAGGGGTTTGGTCACCTAATTGCGCGTCAATAAAGAGAAATCTCTATCGAAAAATCTCATTTTTCCTGGGAATGATCTGGTTATTAATATTGTGAGTTATAATATTAATGATGAATAAATATTATTAAAATTATGTTTGGTGAAGCCAAGTGAGTTGAGATAAATAGAAGGTTTTTTTATGAAGTATTTATTATAAATTTGGCTTATTACATAGACTCCCACTTATCCGTTTTTCAAATTTGTCGGTAAAAAATTATCTCAGTTTTGTTATAAAGTATGTTAGTGTGTGTGTGTGTGTATATATATATATATATATATATATATGTGTGTGTGTGTGTGTGTGTGTGTATTATAAGTTTTGTTTTTTATGTAAAATAGAATATATTATATTTTATTATTTGTATAGTACTGAATAGTGCTGCATAGTAAAATAAAAAAATCAGAATTCTTCGTCCGTGAAATCGTCTGAAATTCACCGTGCAGTCCGTGATTTTCTAATTCAAATAATACCATGTCATTCTCCTATAAATAGGATGCTTAGTTTAGAAATGAAAATCACACCAGAATCAAAGAATTCTTCTTCAATAATATTAAGCGTATTTCTTTTGAGTTTAAGAAAACTTTGAGTGTAGAAAATAGTAAACGTTTTTTTCAAAAATATCTTCGATATACTAGTTGGAATACTCTTCTTTTGAGGTAAGGGGTATTATTTATTTCATATTTGCTTACGATATTATTTTTCGTATTCGTAAGGAATTTTATTTTCGTTCAATATTCCTTATATTCGTAAGGAATATTATCTTCGTTCAATATTCGTAAAGAATATTATCTTCGTTCTACAGTCGTAAGAGATATTATTTTTGTTCAATATTCGTAAGAAATAATATTTTCTTCCATACTCTGTAGTATGTAAGTAATATTATTTCGTTTCATATTCCTAATTCTACACTCATATTGATAAGTATTGCTTCTATACTCCTTGAAATTAGTAGAATATCCTTGAAATTTGCGTTTCATCTAGTATCGTTTCACAAAAATATTTTTTTGAACATTTTTGTTAAATTTTAATCTTTTCATGTTGGAGTACTATTCATGGATACTATTCATACATATGTCACTATTCATATGTACGTCATTATTTATACATACGATATTATTCATACATACGACACTATTCACGGGGTACTATTCACGATAAAAATTAATTTCTTTTCTGTCCAAATTATTTTTGATACATGAATATTATTCTTGAATTTTACTCCACAAAGTAGTATCATGTTGACAATTTGGACATTCTCAAACTCTGAATAAATTGAATTATAAATCTTTAAAATTTATCATTGATCTCATTTAATTGAATGCTTATATCATTGTCATCATCATTATGCTTATATTGTAATTAATAAAAGTCATATTTGGCCTGTAGTGCATAGATGGACTGTTGATCGGTATGATTATGATCAGAAATTATGTATCGATATAATCATGACATGTAATGTTACAAATGATGTGATAAAAATCCTCTTTGGCCCGTAGTGCAAAGATGAACTAATGTTACAGACAAATGATATGGTAAAAATCCTCTTTGGCTCGTAGTGCAAAGAAGAAATATTGATTGATATCTTTGGTCGTAGTGCAAAGATGAACTGTTGATTGATAGCTTTGACCCGTAGTGCAAAGATGGACAAGTGTATGACATGATCATGACCACTGGTGATACTAACGAATATCCTTCGCCTGTAGTGCATGGATAATTTGATGATGTATTTGGCAGGATCATGACCATTGGTTTTATATTTGAATGTCTTTGGCCGTAGTGCACTGACAGACAATTGATTAGTATGATCATAACTATTGATTTTATAGTTGAATATCTTTGGCCCGTAGTGCAAAGATAGACAATTGATTGGTATGATCATTGTTATTACATTTGAATATCTTTAGCCTTTGGGGTAAGGATATTGAGTAAATGTTCTATTAAGCCTTTGTGACAAGGAGAAACTGTTAATTTACATGATTATAAATATAAATTATGAATTTAATTATAATCTTTGGTGGTTAAGGTGAAGACAGATGATTAAAGTTCTCTTTGTCTTGGGTACAACAAAGAACTGTTAATGAGTATTACATGAATAAAATATTAATGATGGACTTTTAATTTGGAGAGGATAGTAGACATTATGTTCTACTTGACTCTTTTAATGGATTGTTGATTCCGCTGCAATTATGGTTGAAACTTTTATAAAATAAATAATATTTTATTTGATATAAAACAAATATCAAATATAATCTTCTATTTTTTTTAATTTTCCCCCCCTTTTCTAGTTCTAAAAAAATGGAATGATGAAAATAAAATAAAATATTTTTATTTTATAGAAGATTATATTTAATTATTTATTTTATAATCAAATATTTTATTCTATTTTCATCTTTCGATTTTTTTAGAACAAGAAAAGGGGGGGGGGATTTAAAAAAATAGAAGATTATATTTGATTATTTATTTTATAATTAAATAAAAATATTTGATTATAAAATAAATAATCAAATAGAATCTTATACAAGTGACTAATGTTATGGGACAAGACAAAAGTGATTGCATATGAATTGCACCGCCGCTACAAGTTGTAGCAGCATATAAGTTGGATTAGATGACTTTTTGGTAATCTTTGTTGCCACAAGGAAGAATAATATTGTCGTTACAAGCTATAGCGGCAAAGATTAATTTGTTTTTAATCTTAACCTTTTATTATAATGATCAACAATTAAGATCATGTTGTTAGAATAGTATATGACAACCGGTTATCACAGATGGGAACCCATATATATATATATATATATATATATATATATATATATATATATATATATATACACTCCGGATCAGGTCCGGACTCCCGGACCTGATCAAAAACGGACCCCAATTTTTTTTTTGTAGAACTAAAAAAAAATATAGAACTGAAATTTTTTCATAATACAGTGTTTTGGATGTGTTTTTAATACCTATACTAACCAATGTATGTACAGTCTACCCAGACTGTGCAGAAATATTTTGGTATAGGCATCCAAATCACGCCTAAAACACTGTATTATGTAAAAATTCTAATTCCATAAAATTTTTTTTAGTTGTTTCAAAAAAAAACAAAAAAAAAAAGTCCGTATTTTAATAAAGTTCGGGATTCCGGACTGAATCCGGACTCTCTCTCTCTCTCTCTCTCTCTATATATATATATATATATATATATATATATATATATATATATATATATATATATATATATATATATATATGGGTATCCATCCACAGCAACCGGTTGTTGGGAACAACCCCTTTTGGCCCAGCCGCTACAACCTGTAGCGGCTTATAAAAAAAATTATCTAAGACCGGTACAGGTTGTAGCGGCTGGGCCAAAAGAGGTTGCTCCCCAACAACTGATTGTTGTGGATGGAATCCCTATATATATATATAAATATATATATATTTCAGCAACCAACTTCTCAGCCATTGATCATGATAATAAATGACTGAAATTAAGTACAATTAATTCCCTGCCGCTACACCTTGTAACGATAATGATAATCACTAATATTTACTCAAAATGCCCTCAACCCCTACTGCTACTCTATAACAAGCTGTTCTCCTCTCTCATATACTCCATATATATAATGTTACCAAGTTACTTGACAATTGCCATAATGATGCTTTATGTTATCAAAGTTCATGTCATGGATATTTATGTAAAAGAAGCAATTTTGCCAAATATATATACATGGGTGCATACTTTGCCACTAAGCCAATTTAAGCCATATTATTTATCCTTTACTTTTTTTAAAATAAATTTTTGAGGAAATAAATTATAAAATTATTATTGTTAGTATTTTTAAGAGATGAGAAATTTATACATTATATCAAAAAAATTATTATTAAAATAATAATAATAAATTATTATTAGTATTAGTATTTTTAAGGGATATGGGAAGTTTATACATTATCAAAAAAATTACTTTTAAAATTATAATAATAATAATAATAAAATATTGATAATAGATAAAAATAGTTATCACCATACTATTTTAATTATTATTTTTGGGCGAGTCAAGATACCATCGCCATTGGATTTAATTTAATATTCACATTTTAGACGTGACAAAGTATGCAAGACATTTTGAAGCCCGGGATTTTCTGAGTTTTGAATTTGCTCCAAACGTGCTGCTCCCCATTTCAACAATTACAACTTTTCAACTTTCATACGGCCTAAAGTCAAATGGCACGCATATATATATTCTACATTGTCTGGTTCTCTCTCTCTGTTTCCAACGGCAATTAAATTGACTTTGCCGCTAAATTCAGAGTCCAAAAGTTTTCTTATATAAATTAAATAAAGCTGCATCAGACTTGATCAAGAAACGATTACCTTGCACGGATCATGCACCAAAGTGTGAAAATATTTTTAGGTACTTTGAAATCTCCACCCACCCTATTCAAAAATTTAACTACTCCCTCTTTCTAAAATAAGTATATTTTTCAATGATTACTTTTAAAAATTAATAGAAAATATTTAAACATATCTCTAACACCGATGAGATGATACCCAGCAGTTTAAAATACAATATTTAGAGGGACACTTGCCCTTTCTTTATTATGTTCCTTGCTCAGAACTATAACACAAATTAACATCCATTAACTATACACTCTGCATGCGTATCCACCTTGTTCAATCGGAAAAACAATTCATACCGAACTTAAATCCCATCTACGGTAACCCAGATTATAAACTGAGAAACAAACATCCATTAACTCATTGCATGCTTATATGAAGCAACTGTAGACTATACAACTCGGGTGGTCGGGTGGGTGGGTGGGTGGGTGGGTGGGTGGGTGGGCGAGCTTTAACCTCAACTGTACAAGGGGTTTTGAAGGCGAATCAGCTTTTACATGGTTTCCTCTATAGTTTCCACGACATTTTCTACGCAATACGAAAATCTGTGCCAATGATAAGAAGGAAGATCAGTAAGGCTCCGCAAAAAGTTCCAAAGAAATAAGGCTCCGTAAAAACTGATTTCACCATAGTTGGGTTGCAGTTCAAGGTGCTCTTAACACTATATTTTCTTTACTTCTCAAACTATATTATCTAAGTGGTAATATAATTAATATTAGGTAAAATAATCTTATTTTAATTATTTTCTTATAAATTTTTTTTATGAATTCATGTTCCCTTGTAAAACTACGATACTATTAGAGAAGATGATCTTATATTGATTATTTTATTATAAAACTATATTATTAATTCTTGTTTCCTTATAAAACTACGATATACTAATTTTAATTTCTAATTTGAATTAATAAATAATAAAAATTGGCTTTAATGTGGGAAACGTCAAGGTTGAACCAAAAAATATAGAGGACGAACTAAATTGTCTATTTAATTATAATATAGATTAGTAATAAGTTAATCCTTTATTTGTTTGTGTAATAAGTTATTTAATTAGTTTTGTATATTGTTGTTTGACAAAAAAAATACATATATATTACATTTGTCATGCAAACCGACTATTATAGTTTTCCTAAATTGAGATAAATAAATAACTTGAGATTGATCCAAACCTGAATAAAGATTCACAGCTCGAGTATATGTCATAAAATTTGCTATATAGCAACTCAAGACACCCTTTTGGAAAATCATAATTCTTGTTACAGATTATTGTTTTAGCAGAGCACAAATCAGACTTTTCCATGCTTCATTAACACTTTCAACTTTTAAGTAGCTCTTCCGTAAATCAAATGTTCAAACTATTACCTGTGCTAAATGCTAATATTACAAGCATATATAGATTTAGAAGAACTCTAGGGGTCATTTCGAAAAAGATTGCCTCCAAAATTGTGATCCAAACTTGGGTGTTAATTCAGCATATGAAACCAGAGAGATGGGACTTCTAGAAGATGCAAAAACTGAGAAAAATATAACAGAAGTCATCTAAAAACAACATGTTCATTACCTATTCAATTCAGTTGTATCAGCTTAGCTCTGTGTACACTCAAATGGGTGCATGGTCCCTTCAGTAAACTCGTGCATCCGGAACGTCTCAAAAACTTCAAAGGGTCTGCAGAATGAATCATTAAAACAAATTACAGAAGTAAATATGTGCAAGATGGATTGAACCGGCCCTAACTAGTCCGAGATACAGGTAAATCAGTACTGGTACCCATTTTTGGGTTAAACTGGTAACCATTTCAATATGGGTCGGTACGGTTGAATACCATAGCACACCCCCAACTGCAAGGAAAGACTGAGGGGACAGAATTTAAGGCAGTAGTGTGTTGAAAAACACATTTGTTTAGACAAATAACACCCAAAAAAACATAAATCAAAAGAACATGTAGAATCTTCACTACCATCTTATGTAAAATAATCAACTTCATGTAAAACGATAAAATAAGATACTGCTGCTCCCTTCATCCCAATTCCCAAATGGCCTTTCCATTTTGGATATCAGCAAAGAAGAGATCACTTGAAAATGTGTTCAGAGGGAGTAATATCTTTGAACATAAATACAATATATAAAAAGGCCTTACAGATCTTCACGGTTACGGCACAGACTGCGCTGATTGCTTTCCATGATATCATAGACATTTGCAGTTTCTGGTCCTGCTGCACCACCAGCAACAATGGATGGGACTGAAGCACTTGGAGTCCAAATCTGTAAAATTAATATTACTAATTAACTAGTTCATTGTGATAGGTAATTTTACGAAACTCCTTTTTTGTAATATTCACCTTTATGGTATCATCAATACCACTGGTAGCCACGACACAATCAAATGGATGACACTGCACACAGTTCACAACTGGAGAGGGAGATAAGTATACAATATAGAATAACCCACAGTCCACAGAATTACCATTATCAAACTTACAATATGAATACCATAAAAGGAAAAGAGAATGTTACCAGCTTGATCTCCAACAAGCACTTTTATCAGTCTACCAGTTCTCTTTTCCCAAATGAACCATCTTCCATCATCGCTTCCACTAGCAACATAATCACCTGCATTTATAAGAGAAATATCATGAAGACTAAGCAACATTGACAGGAAACTATAAATATTTCAGGTAAGATTACAAGGCTTGTGGTATCTTACGATAACAGCAGGTCTACAAATATCAAGACTGTTTTTAATGATCAATACATAAAAGATGCCACATCCTTTCCTAAGATCTTAGCAATTTAACGCAATGATATTTCTCTTCCCTGATTTATGTATGCAACATTCTTAATAAGAACTTAGGAATTTAACACAATTATATTTCTCTTTCCTAATTTATGTATGCAACCCATGGAGGGGTACTTGGAGTGATCAGTCCCACGGACCACAAAAATTCTTAGCAACCTTGTTTTTCAAAATAGCTGTATATCTTGGTGTTCATAACCAGAAATAACCAAAACATGGTTGGAAGAATGATCAGTAGAATTAAATCTTCCTCTGATTCGCTGCTCCAAAATAGCAATAAGATAGACTACACCATGAACTGAACTTGAGGGGTTCATATTGACGCTCTAAAAGAGAACACCAAATATAAAAATAAATAACACGTATCCAAAGAGGTCAAAAATAAATAATAGATATTTAAAGAAGGTTGTGAGCCCAAGAGACATCATCCTGCAAATAACCCACGAATATTATTTTTAGCTTGCATAGAAAACATAAATGAACAAGTCCAAAGTTGGTTGATGTTTTTCTTCAATAGGGGTGGGGTGTGCGGAGTGTGGTGGGGAACCTAGTCAGCAATTAGGATCTGATTTCGAAAGATCATTCACATCAAACACTTCACTCTTGAACATTGCATATAGCTCAAGGTAAGTGTCAAAACATAAACAATTAGCAAATGAAATCCAAAAATCCCAATGTGAGAGAATCCAAAAAGTTTCACACCATGAAACTAAAGCCTCGGTGCTTGAGACTTGAGAGGAGCACCCCATTAACACGTGACAAACTTGGTGCCTCAAACATATGCTCCGGCATCACTTGTAGGGACTTTATAAGCCTAATCTTAGTCAACTGCTTTCACTGACCCAGTGGTGGAGAGGGATAAGAGATTGGATTACTCAATAAGCTCCTACTTTCTTTTAGATGTCGAATTATGTTATTTTCAAATGTGCAAGTGGCTATGAGGTTTTCCTTTAGAGCCTAATTCTCTTTGTCATGAAGTGATAAGAAGCAAGTGTGGTCTCCAAATGAGTGGCTAGGATGTTATTCCTTCTCACAGTGGAGTCGGTCACTCTAACCATGGGAAGTTTAATCTTAAGAATTTATTTCCTTTTTGTCTTTGATCAGATTGACAGTCCAGTAAGACTTAAAATGTTTATGGGATGACATTTCATCAGGTGAAGTTCTTTCTTTATGAATTCTTCTTCGTCTTTCTCATCTACCTTCACTTCACAAGACCTCGATCCACAATTTCACTCGTTCAGATAGCAATTTATTTCTCGTGATTATCATTTTTCCGTAAATTAAAGTACTAGGAAGTGGAGGATATATCTTTCACTGCTCGCATCTTGTCCATTATCATCCTCCCCTGTCAGGAGAATAGGATATCATAACTCCTGGATCCTTCTGGCAGTTGCTCTTCTAAGTCCTACTTTGCAGTTCTTATTCGAAACAGCCTTGTATATCTTTAGGCCAAGGTGAGGTTTTCCTTTTGAGCTTAAGGCCCTAATTGTCTAAAATCTAGAGTTTGTTGTCAGACCTCAATCACATGAATAATACTGGTTACTGCAGATGAAAAGACCATATAAGCTGGTCTCCAAACATGTATGCCTATTAGTTTTGGACGGAAAAGAAAAAAAAAGAAGAAACTTAAAATTAGGATAGAAAATAAAAGAATACAAAACGTATAGGTTTTCTTTCATGCTGTTATCGAGTTTGTAATGAAAAGTGAGAAAAATTAAGTTCTACATTTAGATTGCAATTTTACCCTTGTATTAATTTCATTGTATTTGTATGTAGAGAGTATAGTAGGGATTATTTTTTAATTTTTTTTATTAAAGAAGAAATTTTATTAATAGAGAAGAAATGATACAATAAATGGGGGACAAGAAGTCCATCCTCAGCAGACTAAAGAGTTATTTTATCTAGTTTTACTTCATAATCTGTTACGGAAAACTATGACAAGAAAAGTGACCAACATTTCCATCCTTCTCTTTTTCTTTCTATTCATTAAATGGTTCAAAGAAGCGCCCATATTGCCAAAATATAGGTGACTCAGCATGGTTTCCCAATACATGAATCGTTATTTCAAACATTATCAAAGTAAAAATTTTGTGTATAGACAAAATTTTACCATAACAAGGAGAAATAACGGCGCAAGTCATAACAGAGAAATAAATGAGTAACGTAGTAATAATAATGATAAAAAATAATACTAATATGAATAAATAAATATGTATATGTATTTACTAACATATAAAGTAATAGTAAATAAATAAAATGAATATATACCTATTAACTTACTAAAGTATAATATTGTTGAGGAACATAAATAGGATGATAATGTAGAATAAGAGTAGTAGGATTGATTTACAATTATTTAGCTTATTTCATTTTATTTATGTACTTTTCAAAGTGTTCTAAGAACTTATAATTTAATTATTATGCAATATAGAACAAGACAAGTGTGATTAGACAATGATATATGTACGACCTGGTGTTTTTATGCTGATGTAATTGATCAATCTTTTTGTTCTTATTGATTAGAATTTTATTTTAATTTTTCTAAAATTTTTGAAGCTCCTAATATTGTAACTATTTGTATTGCCCTAGGCCAAAACTGATACAAAGTAAAAATATAAAAAATAAAATAAAAATTCGTAACCTAGGCCACTACCACTTTGAACCATGATTCACCATCCTCTAAAATTGTACATGCTCCCATAGCCAAAAACTCAAAAACAAGAGAACAAGACAGAAATCTTAGATTTTCTGTCCTTTTCTTTTCTTTTTTGTCTCATTTAAAACTCAGTAATTTGTAAAAACACAAGTTGAACCTCACCAAGTAGCTTGTGTATATTTTTCCTAATAAAAAGCTATTCCTTGACTCGAGTTATTTGCAAGCCGATTGAAAACACCTAGGATACTAAGCAATAAAGCGGAGCTATTTAAACCTCTAATACATGGAGAGAAAGCAAAACATGGAATCCCTTGAGCATTTTTTTTACATTGTTCTTCAATTAGGGTTCAGTGCACCTCCAAATTTGTCATTTTGGATGAAGTTCGGGTTTCGCATGTATCCTTAAAATTTGTTCAAATCAGATGAAAGGATTTTGAAAGTTGGAGGTTTCTGGTTAGACTTTGAATGTGGGTGGGAATGTGGGTGATGACAAGCTAGGTTGTGCCGATAGAATGGTAGATTTTCTTTAGGTTGTGTAGACAGAATGATAGATTTTCTTGTGGCAGCTAAAGCTGGAAGAGGATGAATGGTATGATCGAGTTTGTGATACTGACTGGGGGACGTGAACATTTGCTAGGGGATTGGGTATTTGGGGGTCTACAGCTGTGGTGGATTAGGGTTTAGGTTTTGATGACAAGACAGCAAAAATCTGTTTGTGGGACTGGGATTGTGGGACACTGATCTTGCGAAAGTGGTTAGTCTCTGATAAAACAGGTGGGGACCTATTTAGGTTTTTATGTGGGGGGAATCCAAGAGAAAGCACAAGCAAAATATAGAATATTCTCCTTGTTTGACTCTTCGGAGTTCTTCTTTTGTCCAACCACGTTTTCTGGGCTCATCTTGCTCAGACTTGAGACAATCTGTGCATTTTGTCATACTTTGGGACATTAGAATAGAAAGGCATGCCCTTATCTTCAACGGTGGCTACTTCCTCTTGCGTGCTTGTCTACCGTAGTGTTATTTCTTACCTTTTATTGGCTGTCAGCTTCATGAGGTTTCTGAGGAGAAGCTCATTCACACCTCCATAGGGCTTAGCAGATTGTCCAACATTAAGAATCCTTTTTCTACTTTTGAATGACTCCATATCCTCCTTTATTGTTCTCTCTTTGTTAGTAATCAATTTCATGTACCTAACCAATATGTATGTGTGTGTTCTTATCTAAGTTTGTAGATATAAATTGTAGGTCAACAATGATGTGGAAATTAAAGATAAATTACAGTACAACTTCTTTTGGTTTTGTGTGTACAGTCATTCTAAGGATAGCCTTAGACCAGAATGTGAGAAGACATCACAATCTTCTTTTTCCCTCCCTCACTTAACAAGTCTTCTTATCCATGCAACCTAGGTCTGTGCAGTCTGTAGAATAAGATAAACTGCTCACTCACTACATTCAGGCTCATTGTTGACCTCACAATGAGATTAAGATTCAAGAGCTACTGGAACAACCATCTACAAAAAAGACTAAAGAATGTTGTACCAAAAATGCAGTAGACCAAAGGCTTCGAGGAACAAATCCACTACTGTCTTCTGTCGCCGCTTTCACCAGGCCCACCACTACTAATGGAAAAGAGAAGAAACGTGAAGGGTGATTGATACAAACCTGATCAACCTCTCATCAAACGATAATAACTCAATTCAAGTCTCAGTGGTTCATCAAATAATTTTAAATAATTGGGTTGAAGATTATTCAAAAAAAAGTATAATTCAAGCATTATTGGGCTGGGCCAAATTTTCCATTCCATTCAATACAAACACGGATTGTATTTCTTAGCATGTTCCTGTGGGCCTTGACAATTTAAAACATGGAACAAGCAGGCTACAGGATTGTCATGACTCATGTGGGAATATTAAGCTACTTGGCTTAACATGTGGGACAAGCTAAAGGGAAGTACTTAGCCTTTATACGTTATTAGCATGTTAGTTGATTTGGGGAAAGTATTACATCAATTCAGGTGGGCTTTATAAATGAATCATATTCAGCAAGGACTTTTCAAGATTACCACCATATTAGCTTATATGCACATGGGCCTACATGCAGCAGCAAGTATTACATTATTTACGCAATTGGATATCAGCCTTCACACACAATTTATTTCCTAATTGATTTCAGCATCAATACAAATCAACATCCGTGTTTTTCTTTCCATATCCTAAATTCGGTAATGTCCAATTCATGAAGGAATTTCAGTGGCTTCACGCGGCAAGAGTCCGAACGCGGCAAGAATTTTAATTAGTTTTTTTTAATACTAATGTAATTAGAATTTTATTTAGTTAAAATTTCAATTCCAATTTTAAATTGGATTGTTATTCCTCTTATTTTTAGGATTAGGATTATTTTAAGTAGTATAAATAGGGATCAAAGTTGATGTAATTAAAAACATTATTCATTATTCAATATATTTGGTTTTTTGAAGAATTCCCAAATAATTCTTAGTTATTTCTTTGAGATTCAATTTGACTTACATACAACAATTCATGTATGGCGTCTTCTACCGCAACAATCGTTGGTTGTACCGAGATTACCGCTTCAATATAAGTAAGGGGTCAAGGTGTCGTTGGTGTCCATTCAACTCAGATTTCTGACCGCGAGAAATTGTACCAAGATTACCGTCTACATATAGACGAGGGGTTAAGGTGAAGCAATTCACCCAACAACTGTGCTAGAAACGATTCGGGTGACGACCACCTCACGCAAACGTGCCGTGGAATCTATCATTTGGTATCAAAGCTAAGTGTTCTAGCGAGTTAATTATCCTTTAATTTTCTGTTTGAGATTGTTGAGTAAAAAAAAGTCATGAAAAAAAAATTAGATTTTATTTCTACTGTGCTAACCAAACTTGTGGCACACCATTCTACCATCCGATCATTCTATCAATTACCGTTCATCATCAATTTCGACAAGCAACGCAGTAAGTTTTCGGGAAAAATCTACTCGAAAAATTTAAAGATACAAGAGGAGTACAAAGCAATCAATCTGTGTTTTTGTGGTATTCCGATAGTCATAACATCCACATTTTGTTCTTGATAAATTTCTTTTGAATTGCATTGTAAAACTGTGAATTTATTTGGTGAATTCAAAAAGAACCTATAAGAGAGAGTATTAGAGTAAAAGGCAAGAGTGTAAGATTATTAGAGGGAAAAAGTCAAATTTGAGCGATACACGAGTGATTCATCATTGTTTGAGCAAACCAAGTAAGGGAGTGTGTGAGGAAAATTTTTATCTACTAACCTTTGTTTTACAGTAAACATGTATGGAAAAAAAAAACAAGATCAACGAGGGAAGGTGAAAAAAATTATAGAATATGCAGTCCAAGGAGAGTTATTGGGTTCGAGTGTTCGAGTGTTCGAGATGAAATCCATGATCAAAAGTAAGATGGTGAACATCCCAAATAAAGTAATCAAGAAGATGAGTTTGTAAAAGGAAATACATGTGGAAAAGATCGACAAAAAAGAAATTGTTCAAAAGATTGATAATGTAAAAGAAAATATTGAAAATAGTGAGAATGAAAAGAAAAGAGAGATTGAGAAAAAAGAGAATGAAAAGAGTGAGCTTGAAAATAAACGAGAGAAAAACAAACGAGGGTAAGCAAAATGAAGAGAGAAGAATGTGACTATGAAAAAGAGAGCGAGTTAGAAAGTGATTTGTATTTTGAAAAGTCAATGACTGTACATTCGTACAAGACGGTGCTTTTGAATACTAACACTAATGATTCTTCTTTGTCTAGTTTTGTTATCTCTTGTACAGGTTGTTGATGATATACCTCGTGCTATCATTCCATATCAATCAGCTGATAGTATTCCCGAGGAGACAACGGAGTTACCGAAGCGGGTTGGAGATTTGGTGAAATTGGGTATCGTGAGAGAAGATATGAGTTCATGTGTTGATTATGAGATCATAGTACCTAAGGAGGATGGAACGAGTTTGTTCGTCTATTTTGAATTGATAAACAAGTATCGTTATTCTTTTTCTTGGTTGGATAATATGCTTGATAGATTGCATAGTACTTGTGTTTTAGCTACACTTGAAGGTGATCATGTTATGACGATGCATAATCAATTTAGCATGAGAAAAAGTGATAAATAGAAAATTATTTTAACATGTGATTTGTATAGATGGTTAGTTATTTCTATTAGATTAACTGATGCATCTAGTGTTTTCATGAGTTATTTAAAACATGTTTTGCATGCTTTCATTGGAAAATTTTTTGTTAGGGTGGATATTTGATATTTGTTGAGTTAGTTTATGATCATGATATGTTTTCTCGTTCTCGTCGTTATTATTTGCATGAAATTCATTCTAGGGCTTCTTATATGTTGGGTTAAGTTTTCATGCTAGTCAATCTTTACATGAGATGTCAATTGTTGACAATTGTAGTAATCATGTTGTTTCGTTAGAGCAATCTTCATTGCGTGATTCACTATCATATGGTTTTGTTTTGAGAAGTGTTTATCATCAAGATGGGTTGAGATATGGTATACATGCATGTTTAATTAGTTCACTTGGATTAGCTAGGCATTGCATACTTTCATGAGATTGTTGAATCATATTTTGCATTCTTACATGGGAAAATTAGTTAATATTTGTTCTGATAGTATTCCGACTTTTGTTAACAATTTGAAATTTTTTATAGCATGTGTTGAGCTTGTTTGTGATCATCGTCAATATGCTATTAAGTTTTCATCTTGTGAATGTGACCTTTTTGTTCCATTGATGCGCTACTACTTGATCTTGAAATTGGTA
Organism: Panax japonicus; assembly: GCA_020205505.1. NCBI lineage: Eukaryota > Viridiplantae > Streptophyta > Magnoliopsida > Apiales > Araliaceae > Panax > Panax japonicus. Next base: position 62,487,210 of record CM035094.1, read on the forward strand.
ATGTCAATAGAAAGAGAAAGGTTGGTTGTGTTTTGCAGATTCGTGATGGGATCATATTCATCGAGGAAATTATGGATCGTGCAATTCATCTTGTTCAATGCATAAGACATCTACAGGGAAGTGTTTTGAATATTGTTCTAGTAGACCGTGCATGTGATTTTGGTTTATTTAATTTCTTTGTGATTAGACAAAAAGAACTTATTGATTTGTTTTGTTTTGTGTTTAATCCAGGAATTCAATAGTTTACATGAGAAGCATGACGAATTTCAAGTATTGATATTTGACCAAAGTGTATTGACGAATGTGTTTCTGCGAAGGATTGAGATCATTATATTGACTTTTAATCCGGGGATTCGTCATTGGGAGAATCTACCACATGAAGAGTTTTGCGTGATGATTTTTGATCCAGGAGGATATAAGACTTTTTAGATTATTTCTTACTTTGCATTCATGATTATTTTAGTAGATAGTAGATTAGTTTATATAATTAGTGTTTTGGGAGTAACTGGTCTACAAATTGTCAATTCGGGAGAGAAGTAAGACATTGTTATGTTCTTGGCGGGAGTTAGAGTTTTTGATGCTTATATATGTCATTTGCAAGTTGAGTTTTGGCATTATGATTGGTTTGATGCTACTAACTTAGTTTGTTAGTTTGTTTTTATGTAGGAGTAATTTTGTGGTTGAATCATTTTCGAGAGGACGAGGTGCCAGATTTGAGGACAAGTCCTTTTGAAGAGGAGGGGAATGATACAATACTGATCAAGCTCTTATCAAACGATTATAACTCAATTCAAGTCTCAGTGGTTCATCAAATAATTTTAAATAATTGGTTGAAGATTATTCAAAAAAAGTATAATTCAAGCATTATTGGGCTGGGCCAAATTTCCATTGCATTCAATACAAACACAGATTGTATTACTTAGCATGTTCCTGTGGGCCTTGACAATTTAAAACATGGAACAAGCAGGTTACAGGATTGTCATGTGGGAATATTAAGCTCCTTGGCTTAACATGTGGGCCAAGCTAAAGGGAAGTACTCGGTCTTATTAGCATGTTAGTTGATTTGGAGAAAGTATTACATCAGCTGGGCTTTATAAATGAATCATATTCAGCAAGGACTTTTCAAGATTACCATATTAGCTTATATGCACGTGGGCCTACATGCAGTAGCAAGCATTACATTATTTACGCAATTGGATATCAGCCTAACACACAATTTATTTCCTAATTGATTTCAGCATCTATACAAATCAACATCCGTGTTTTTCTTTCCTTATCCTAAATTCAGTAAAGGTCCAATTCATGAAAGAATTTCAGTGGCTTCACGCGGCAAGAAGAGTTCGAATGCGGCAAGAATTTTAATTAGTTTTTTTTAATAATAATGTAATTAGAATTTTATATAGTTAAAATTTCAATTTCAATTTTAAATTGCATTGTTATTCCTCTTATTTTTAGGATTATTTTGAGTAGTATAAATAGGGATCAAAGTTGATGTAATTAAAAACATTATTCAATATATTTGTGAGGTTATTCTCTACTTTTGGTTCTTTGAAGAATTCTCAAGTAATTCTTAGTTTACAATTGCTCGCGTTCGGAAATCTTCATTGAATGGACACCAACGACACCTTGATCCCTCGCTTATATTGAAGCAATAATCTCGGTACAATCGACGATTGATGCGGTAGAAGACGCCATACACAACTATGAATTGTTGTATGATAAGTCAAATTGAATCTCAAATAAATAACAAAGAAAATACTTAGAAATTCTTTAAAGAACCAAAAGTAGAGAATATTCTAACAAGTAGAATAAATCTAAATAATATTGAATGAATTAAAGTTGAATTACAACCATGAGTATTTAAATAAAAGGAATTGAAACCCTAGAAATCCTAAAAGGAATCAATAAGTGTTTTTGGAATCAAAATCTTAATCTAGCATCCTAGTTATAATAGAAAACTAATAAAATATAGTAGATATTGAGTTTAGGAAACAAATTCAAGCTCAAAATCTATCAAAACACGGCTGCCTCGAAAAACGCGTCAACTAAATCTCGGATACCCGTCGAGGCGGGCATTTTTGCCTGGAGAAGCCCCCCGGGGCGGGCGTTGGCAGAGAGACCTTCGCACCGGGGAGGCACTTAACAGAGAAAAACCCGTCGGGGCGGGGATTTTGGCCTGGGAACACCCGTCGGGGCAGCATGCTCTGAAAAACCAATTGAATTCTGTTTTCCCAGTTTTGCAACGAATTGATCCTTGGATCATGTGAAGGAATTTAGGCACTGAATCCTCCTCCTTGGACCAGGACATGGTACCTAACTCTTTCCACATTGCTTGAACCAATGCCATTAGCCCTTCCTTGAAATGCTTATAGCTCGCCCTCTCGTCACGGATCCAACTGAAACTTGCACCGGATCCGAACCAAGACCTCCATTTGAATCCAAGCTAATCATATCCTCATCAAAGGGAAAAATAGAGGTAGTTCAATCTCTCGACCGCAGAGCCGATTTCCATATTTTTAGCAAGAAAGTCAATGGCAGAGATACATATAAGATTGGAGGACCATTGTCCTTCCAAATATTTTTCAAAATCCCACTTTTTTTGTAAATTTTCAATATGGTACCCTTAAATTTAATATAGGATACATTTATTACATAAATTACTCAAAGAAGTACCCCAATTAAAAAAAAAACAAGTACCCCACTTTCTCCAAAAAATATGAATGAATGAAAGAAAGAAAGAAATCGGCAAGGACTAGCCTCTTTTCCTTGGAAATTTACCCACCTTTGTCGGAAAACTGTTGAGGGTTCTCCCCCCACCCCCATTTTGATATGTATCGACTCCGAAAAGGAGAAGCTAAAGCTTTGATTAAGACTGTTAATCATACTTATTGAGAAGTCGAATAAAAAACTTAGCATTATTGCAGAAGTATCAAAATTTGTTTCCCCTATCAGTGTACAGAGAAGAAATTTTGTGAAAGAAAAAATAATAATCAACATAGTTGTTAAGTGGTCTTTGATAAGTTTGTCTAAGGCTAGCCTTGGAATGAGCTTCGCCGTATATATATATATATATATATATATATATATATATATAGGCCGACTCTCTCCAGTGAATCATAGGGAGCGAACTAAAAACGAATCGGCTATAGCGACGGTTTTCTCCGTCGCTATAGCAAAGAAAACCGAAGAGATGGATAAAACCGTCGCTATAGTCAGTTCGTTTTTAGTTCGCTCCCAATGGTTCACTGGGGAGACAAACCGTATATATATATATATATACGCCGGCTCTCTCCAACAAACCTGGGGGTCGGACCAAAAACGAACCTGATTTTTTATGCTTTAGCGACGGTTTTGTCAGTCGCTAAATTCGGTTCGTTTTTGTTTCGCTCACCTGGGTTCGCTGGAGAAGCGGACCGTGTGTGTGTGTGTGTATATATATATATATATATCTCCTTCAGAAGCGTACCAATCTCGCGGACAAAAGACGGACCAAGTTAAAAAACGAGTACAAAAGCAAAAGAAGTTCGCGGGTTAAGAAGTCCACCCGGGTCGGTTTACCCCTTCTCTCTTACTCTGCCATTCGCGGTCGATTCTCTCTCAAAACCCCTTTCCCCGATTCGCGGTTGATTCTCACTCTGCCAATAAAGGTGAAGCTAGATTCGCGAAAGGGAAAACATTGACTAGAGAAAAAGCAAAGTTATTGGATTATCTCTCAAAGCCCCTTGAAGACCAGAAACGGTCCAGAACTAGGATTCTCTCAAAGCCCCTTTGAAGCTAGGGTTTGCAAATCGTAAGGTCGGCGAAATCGATAAAGCTTAGATTATACGCGACCCGTTTGAAATCACTGTCATCAGTTGGCGAATCAATCACTCTCTGTCGATTCTCTCTCAAATACACAGAGTATAGTATCTTTTTCATTTTAGCTATATGTTTAAATTGAACTCGTTTCTCCTCTAATACACAGTTTAATATGAATGCTTGAAAAACTTGTTGGTTGTTCTTTGATTATTAATTATTTCTTTTCCACTTGGTGCACTACATAGAAATTCAGTCAAGAAATACTAGTTCTTTTGACAGAAAATTATTTTTGTACATCAAAATTCAAAAGTCATACCCCTGTACCAATAATCTTAAAATCAGGCATTAGTTTGGTATCACTTATCAAAATAGGAAAAATGAGGAATTAAAATAGTAGTTCTTTGTAACATCACCAAGTTTAGAATCTTCTCATTGAACAATCTGTCATGAAATATGCAATTCTCAATGTTCTTCAAATTGTTGTTGTCCGGACTTAAATGTTTGTTTTTTTTAACTGTAGGGATGGATGCTAACTTAGAGGATGAAGTACGGGGTAGTGATGAATGTGGTGATAATGTTGACAATAATGAAAAGGAAGTAGAGAATAAGAAAATTGAAGGGGAGAGTGATGAAGGTAGGGAAACTTTTATCTATAATCCGCAAGTAGCCGATCATATCAAACCTAGTGTTGGAAAAGAATTCAAAACAATAGATGAAGTTAGGGATTTTTACAATGCATATGCTAAAGAGGCGGGATTTAGTTTTCGAAGTTGGGCTACTAAGAAATTCGAAGGAAGCGACGAAGTCAAAAGGAAAGAATTTGTCTGTTTTAAACAAGGTAAGGGAAAAACAATTGCGGATGTTGAAACTAAAAGACGTCGGGGATCGATAAAAGAGAGTTGTAAAGCAATGGTAGCTGTGTTGAAAATAAATTCTGAGGCTTATGTAGTTACCCAATTTATTGAGGGTCATAGTCATCCATTGGCAACTCCATCAAAGAAACATCTATTAAGATCTCACTGAAGTGTTTCGAGTGCGCAAAAGTGTTTGACTCAACAACTTTCCATGATAAACATACCCTCACATCAACAATTCAATTTCCTTGGAGTACAGGCTGGAGGGTTTGAAAACAATGGATGTACACAAACAGATTTATATAATTATGAAAGGGATAGACGTAATGAGTTGAAGGGGCATGACGGAGAAATGTTTAGTGAGTTTTGCAAATTAGAAAAGGGCAAAAATCCATCATTCACTTATAAAATTAGGGTCGATAATGAACAGAGGATAACACATTGTTTTTGGGCTGATGCTACCTCTAGAAGGGCATATAGTTTTTATGGTGATGTAGTCGTCTTCGATACTACATACAACACCAATCGATATGGGTTGATTTTCGCACCACTGATGGGAGTCAACAAACATGGTCAAACCATAATTTTTGTTGTTGCATTCTTAAGTGACGAGACCTCGAATTCATTTGTTTGGCTATTCAACCAATTTTTCGAGGTTATGACAGGTGATGCCCCTAAAATGATCATTACTGATCAAGATCTCGCGATGTCCAAAGCAATATTAGAAACTCTTCCAGATACTTTTCATAGATTCTGTAGTTGGCACATATTGACAAAATTTTCAGAAAAATTAGACTCAGTGAAGTATAATGCTCACTATAATGAATTTGCCAATTGTATTTGGAATTCAAGTCTAAAGAAGAGTTTGATTTGACTTGGACAGAGCTTGTTGGGAGGAGCGGGTTACATGACAACAAATGGTTACAAACAATGTATGACATTCGTACAAATTGGGTGCCAGCTTATTGTAATCATGTTTTCTCAGCCAATATGTCAAGTAGCCAACGAGCGGAAAGCTCTCACGCTTTTTTCAAAAGATATGTTTCTAAGAATAATTCATTAGTTGATTTCATGATCCAATTTAATAGGGGGATAGTACGCCAACGTCAAGAAGAGTTGTTGGCCGATCACAAAGATTTGATTGAGAAGCCTAAAGTGAAGATGAATCATGACTTTCTATTCCAAATGGTTGAAATTTATACTCGGGAAATGTTTTATAAATTTGAAACGGAGAGTGACAATCAATGCATATTTCAAGTTCATAGAAAAAAAATTCACACAAAGAGTGCGACAACATATTTATGACAAAGGATTGGGTTTTGCTTCATGTAGTTGCCACAAGTTTGAGTATGGCGATACCATGTAGACATGTGCTTGGTTACTTGCTCAAAATGCATGATTTTGACGAATTGCCCCAACAATACATCTTGAAAAGGTGGACTAAGAAGGCAAACTCTGTGATAGTGGTTGATAATGAAAGTGGTATAATGATAAATAGTGACAGAATATTTAATCAAGCGGAGTGAATTAATCCAATGTTCTTTGGATGTTATTAATATCGCCCTCACAAGCCAAGAAGGAATTAATATGTATAAAGATGGTTTGGCTCGTTTACTCGAATCAATCAATCTTGTTGCAGATAGTGGTAAAAGTTCGCAATGTGGAACTGGTGCAAGTGTAATCTCTGGGAAGATGAGTCTTGATAAAGACCATATGTACAATGAACCAAATCAAGTGAGAGCAAAAGGATGTGGCAAAAGACTTAAAGGAGGGAAAGAAAGGGCATTACGAAAGGCCAAGAACTCAAGGGCTAGACGTTGTCATGGTTGTGAGAAAGTTGGACAATCACATGACAAAAGGAATTTTCCAATAGTTGCACATCGGTAAGTAATATTTAAGTAATATTAAAAAATTTAAACTATCTCAATCTTTTAGGGGTAATAAAGCCTTTTGCAGCAGTGACTGTTGCAAATTTTAGGTAACTCAATTGAGTTTTTTTTTTTAAAAGTGAGTTGTTGATTTTGGTGAAATATTGGTGATTTTGTCTTGATATATTGATTTTGTGATTGTATGTACCAAGTCCAACTTTACAAGAACTGTATTGGTGAAATATTGGTGATTTGGCGAAAGTATGTGTGTTTATACCAATGTTCGTAAATTTCATTTTCTCTAAAGGGATCCTCCCTCTCCTGCTCCCCTCAAATCGAGTATACCAAGTGTAGTGGATCTTGCATTCTCAGTGCAGTAGTTTTACTTGTTACTGTTTTTCTCTATTATTATCTTTTTGGACTTGCATTGTTTAACCAATTGTTGAACTCCAATAAGTATAACATTTGTCTCAACATTTATTGGTATGTGTAGCATGTATCAATTTCTCGTCTTCTCGTGCTATCAATACTCTAGCAATTTGTTCTGACAATCTCTACTTTTTTGCTTAATATTGGTTCTTATATGTTCTTACAAAAGAAGTATGTCAAAATTTTGTATGCTGACTGGCAGCTGTTCAGTGATATATATTTAATTGTTTGCATCATTGCCTTACTTGTATGACAGATCAAAAAGGCATTGAGGGGAGTGAAAGTTGAAGTTACATACCGTGGAAACATGCGTAGGAAGTATCGCATATCCGGTTTAACATCACAGGCAACGAGAGAGCTGACGTATGTTATGCCAAAAAGATTTTCGAAGCTATTACAAGTGCACATTAAGGACTTGAAATCTTACAAAAAGATTTTCAGTTATAGTTGGACAATTAGTTTTCTTTGGAATCTTGTTTCTTTTTCTTGCTTCCCTTTGTAAGCTGTAATTCGTTAAGGACTTGTATTCGCTCTCGTGCTTTTCAATGGACTTCTCTTCTTCTATTAAGGACTCGACAAATGTGAATTCATTCTAGTAGAAAGTCTTGTTAAATATCACATGTCAAATACACATGGGGTTTTCTTTTTGTTCTTGAAACAGGGGATTTAACTGGTTTGTTCCTCTTTCTGGCACCAACGTAAGCATTCTAAAAAATTGTTCCTTATATATGATTTAGCAAGATTTTCATGCGATTTATCAAAATTAAACAGTGAATTTAGTTTCTTCTTTCTTTGTTTCAATTAGAAACTGAATTTGTATGGGTTATTATCCAACTACTCCTCTGTTTCTCTCTCTAAATTTAATGTATATATGTTTCAAACTTGGAAAATCATTCATTTAGAAGTTGTATTGAAATGTGTTTCATTAATAATTTTCTCTATATTTTTGTTCTTGAATGTTACCGTTGACATGAGTTGAATTGATTTTATTGCTCTGTTTATGTTTGTGTATTTGTATTGAACTTTCTTCTTTTGTCCTTTTGGAATCTCATAAGAATCTGGTTGTTTCAAGTATAATGACCCGGGTGGACTTCTTGACCCGCGAACTTCTTTTGCTTTTTAACTTGGTCCGTCTTTTGTCCGCGAGATTGGTACGCTTCTGGAGATTGATATATATATATATATATATATATATATATATATATATATATAACAGATCAGGTCCGGACTCCCATACGGGAGTAAAATCCGGACCTTATTTTTTTTTTTTTGCTTTTTTTTTTGAAACTAAAAAAAAAAAAATTATGGAACTGAAATTTTTCAATAATACAGTGTTTTGGGTGTGTTTTTAATACCTACACCAACCAATGTATGTACAGTCTGCCCAGACTGTACAGACATGTTTTGTTATAGGCATCCAAATCACGCCCAAAACACTGTATAATGTAAAAATTCCAATTCCATAAATTTTTTTTTAGTTGTTTCAAAAAAAAAAAGCAAAAAAAAAAAAAAAGTCCGGATTTTAACAAAATCCGGGAGTCCGGACCTGATCCGGACTCTATATATATATATTTACACAACCGTATTTATACATATCGTTGAACTAAAATTGCTTAATGTAACGCATACCGACATACCTCTTTGTCCAAGAAAACTGGCTTGTTTTATGTCCGTCCCTACATTACAGTGACCAATGTATCTCTGCTTCATATCTATGACATCCTCAGGCTGCAATAAATACACAGGAGAAAAAAATCAGATAAAAAGCAAAATAACTGAGAGAAAGACATATCTACCACATGATGAAGAACTTAAATGCAAAAAATAAATTTACCCTTGTGACATACTGATGCAGATGAAGAACAAGGTCTAAAATGGCTTAGGAAAGGATAAAGAAGGTTGAAGGGGGGAATCTATCCTCCCAAGGATGATGAGATAAAATCAGTTTCTATAAAACATAAAACCCAAATTCTAAGTAACCTAATTTGTTAAGAAACAAACTAGTAACAATGATATACTTCAAATAAAAAATATAGAATAATCCACCTATTATGACAAAAAGACATAATTTAGTTGCAAATAAATTATCCATAAATAATTATAAAATATGTACTCAATCTCTTGCCATGTCTATTAACTTTCTTGGCTCGTTCCTCATCACAACATACCTTTCAAATGCCACACAGAAGGTAGGATAAGGAAAGTCTTGGTGAACTTCATAATTCAATACATAGAAAGGCAATAGAAGATCATTATTCTAATATGGATCCATGAAAGTATAACAAAGAGGGATGGATATTGGTACAGACTAATTGCCAATATTTGCACAAAGTGATTGTAGATATAATCCAATCCATTTAAAACTTCCTTTTCAAGTTTACTGTTTACCCCAACCTTTCCCCCTTCTCTTTCCTAGTCTGCCCCCCACCAGCCTTCAGAAACTACACCAGTTACAACTGCTAAAAAAATGACACAAATCTTATTTCAAGAGATTTCATATGATCCAAGGATGTAAAAATCAGACTTCCTACTGAGAGAAAGCTAAAAATTCTCAACTTGAAAGACAAAAGAATGAAAAGATTAAAAGAAAAAACCTTCTACAAAAACAAGGCAGTTTTATATATATATATATATATATATAGCATGCATACAACACCAATCATATGAGCACAAGTTCAGACTGTTAAAAATGTGTAGTTACTTCCTTGATACCTCAAACTTGAAAATAGTACATCTAACTTCAAAAACATAGAATAGACAAATCTCATAATGAAAGTTAAAAATAAGCTGCAATACCTGATAAGTTTTTTTATCATTTTGAGATGACCTAGGCGATCCAGAAGAACCATTTGCACGATCAGTCCCTCTAGCTAGTCCGTCTCTGTGATGACTTTTATAATTTACACTTCCGTGAACAACATTTGGTTCAGTATCATGGCCTTCATCATCTGATACTGACGTTTCAAAATCCAACTCCAATTCCTCAGCATAATCGGAATCATCTCTCTCAGACCTTGGACCATCTTGTGAAGCATTACTATTTGCTTCTGATAGGTATAGGATATCATTCAATGATAGTACCCTTCCTGCTTGAGGGTCAGATCTAGGTGCTCCATCACTCAACTTGTTATGTTTATCAGAATTAGCTGATAATGCAACAGTAGAGTATATGAGAATATAACTAAAAGCATGCCATGAATAATGCTTCCAATAAAAGACAATACTGAAACCAAATAAACAGGTAAACAAATACAAAAAATTACTTCCCTCGTCAAGAAGGAAGAAAAACCTTTATTAAAACCGATCACAAGCCACAGTATGGTTAATATATACCATATTACCATTAGTAGCTATATCATGCCATGCATAAACCTAACCAACAAGTAGTAAAACTAAGGGATAGGAGAAAACTGAATCTTGTTTACTCCTTCAATGATACTAGAATTTCAATTGTTTCCGCATGTTTACTTTAGTCTGCATAAGCTGATTGGAATTATCTTTCAGCAATTGATTGAATTAATTTTATCATCCAGGCCAATCTAAATTATCTGTGCTACTGCTACAAATGCTAAACACACAACAAATGACACTGGCATAGATCTAGTCAGTCACTTGGACCGTAGAAAGAAGAGCTCTGCTAAGCTGGCAGCAAGCACAACCTTTAGACAGCATATATGTAAAACAAACAAAGAAATTCAATGGAAGAACAGACATTGCCGTCAATTGTTTGCAAGTTAGTTTGCAACATAAATGGTACCGTAGTTCAAGATGTGCTTCACTACGCATGCTCATCTTGAGTTGGTATTGTCTAAAATAGTCAAAATAAACTGTGAAGTAGCGTCAAAATAAACTGTAAAGTGCTAGTTCAAGGCTATGTTCTTGATACACTTCCACACTTGTTTTGACCGATCTAGGTAAAGAATCAAGTCTATGCACATCTCTTAAAACAAATAAGCCTATATGCAATCTATTAGTTCAATATTTGTGGGGAATTGTTAGAATACTTTAATGAGTAAGGAAAAATCTTATTGGCTCTTAGAAAAAGAATAATTACAATGTAGACTTGATGAGTTTTCTTTGTAGCTAAGGTTTATCTTGTCTGGCTAGTTGTGGCAGCAACATCTTCGACACCAAGTTTATCAAACCCATGTGTGTCAGTGTGTGACGGAAAATTAAAGAAGGCTATGGAGTGGTTAATGCAAGCAGTAAAAATGCACCCTCTGATCAGGAGCTGCACCTAGATGATTACTGAACCTAGTTGTTGCTGCCGCTGAAAGTAACGGAATGCAAAAACACAGGACAACATCAAGTCAATGTCCAGGACCTTCACTTCTCAATATAAAAGGAATTAGCTATGCCGCAACAGAGATCTGCAAGTTCTTGTCCTGACAAATGATGATTCCGAGATTCGGCATTTTTGAACCACGAAACACTCGGAAAGTTCAATTTTGGTCCTGGTCCTCCTGGAATCGTTCCTGTTGTCGCAAGAGGAGCACTGCAATTTGCTACAGACTAGTTTAACAAAAATTAGTCATGATTCTTGAGGATAATTTCAAGGGGAGGGGTTTGTTTTGATCAGGTATGCTACAGCAGTAGTGGTTAGTCATAGTTATTAATGTAGGGTTATTTTTTATTTGTCGGTGTTTCCTGCTATAATAAAAGTCCTATAAATACTATTACAGTCGATGAGTTTTGATATGCTAAATGATTATTGAATCTGAGTTCTCTCTAACCTGAGGTCTCTTCCTTCTCTCTACTTTCTCTCTGTATCTGAATGCTACTCTTTCTCTCTCTCTCTGTGACTCGTCTCTAATCTCTCCCTAATCAATCTCCAATCTCTTACTATCACCTATGGATCAGCAGATCTAAGTTGACCCTATAGTTAACTTGATGTATTATTTCGATAAGCTAATCATTGAAAACCTCTATATAGGACAATTTCATTACCTTTACAACTTTGAGAGAGATCATTTCTTTGAACTATTTTTTGAACTTTTAGCACACCCTCCAATGCGAAATTCTTCCAATAAATATAAGCAAAGAGAAATTCATTTGTAAAGTTAAAGGCAGAGGGTGGTAAGATCAATGTATTATTATCAAATACTTCCCATATATATAAGCAAAGAGAACTTTTCAGTTGTATGGTTAAAAGGAAGATGGTGGTAATATCAATGTCACGTTATCACATAAATAACATGCTTGTGATGGCTGCTGCAAGCATAAAGAGATGATGCTTTACGGTAAAATGAAAATTTGTAAAAATACTTAGAACTGACGTTCTATGAATATAAATAAAAACGAGAACCAGTTAAGATCAAATAATGAAGAATGTGCAAGACATAATACATTGCCACCAACTAACCTGCAGCGAGCTCCTCTCGTATACACTCCACTGTTCCTGAAATTTCACAATCAGATGGAGCCAATGATTGAGCCGCAATAGCAAAGTCTAGAGCTTCTTTATGTTTTCCCAACTGCATGATAATGAATAAGAGACAAGAAATAGTACAAGAAAACCAAAATGTGCCTTCAATATCTTTGCACAATTGAATGAATAAAAAGTTACACTCTTGGATGATACCCACAGTAAGCTTTCAATAACCATGGGTATATGTATGTTTGTCCAATAAAGCAATTATTGGGAAAAAAACTCAAAAGAAAATATAAGTAAAAAAGAAAAACTTATATTCTACCCCAGAAAGCATAATCAAGCATCATATTCTACAAATATCTTTGTATACAGATTCTGACATCAGTCCACTAGCAAAGTTTTTTGTGTAATAAGTTCATCCAGAAAAGTTGTCCTGCAAGTTCTTGAACATCAACTTTCAGAAGGATTTATGTATGAAACCAATTGGACATGGTATTAATAATAAAAAATATACTACAAAAAAGAAGAAGAAGCTGAGGAGTAATTTATAACAAGGTAGAGACCTAGAGAATTTAATGTAGCTGCAAACTCAGCTAAAAGCCCAAACCAAAAAATTTGAGGACATATGGAGTCCAATGTGCGAAAGTGATACACATTACTAGGCTTACCCGAGACAAAGCTTCAGAGATACAGTGGAGAGCCCTAAACGAAGAAGAATCAATCTTCCTAGCCCTCTGACAATCTCTTATAGCCATATGAGCATCGTTTTTCCAGTTCCGCTAAAAATGATGGGAAGGTTTTAATCAATAGGCAGATAATAAGTAAAATTTGAAGTCACCAAAAGTGTGCATTCTAAAAACAAAATCAGTTATGAATAAACCTTGAGAAGCAAGGATGCACGTATACATAGGCATTCATGCATTAGCATAGATCCAATCTCATGACCATGGCCATCCAAGACTTCATTACAAGCTTCAATGGCGTAATAACAGTTAGTTCCCTCCTTTAAAGATTTCTCTGCAATCTGAACTAGCTTTCGGCACTTGTCAAGCTGTGACAACAGCATTAAACTCCAAGTTACATGCGAGGATATAACATTTAAGAACCTCTTCAATATCCAGTTAAGAAAGAAATTGACTAGATACCTACTCGGGAGAAACATAGAATACATACCCTGGAAACAAAGTTGCTTTTTATAGGGAAACCATTTGGGAAGACCCTGGACACTGATAACTTCAACTCCACTCCATTGAGAATGGGATTAAAGCTCATAAGCTTCAGAGCATCTCCTGAAGTATATCGCATGGCACTCCCACGAACTGCCAAACCATATAACACCAAAAAATAAGATGAAATCTGAAAATTGTTATATTACAATTTGGTCAGATAAAAACGACCATGTTAAATCCCCTCCCTCCCTTGCTCCTTCCATCTCACTCTCTCTCTCTCTCTCTCATCCCATCCCAACCACTCTCCCATCTGGCCCACAAAGAAATTCTTAAGCATTCAAGAATACATAAAAATAATAATAATTCAAATTATTCAGATAAACCCTCTGTTACACAAAAAAGAGTCGCATTTTGATTTTTTAAAGTCATTTTGCAAAATCCTAACATTCAAAATGATATGAAATTTTTATTTTAATTAATACAATAGTAATTCTTGTAAACTATCTAAAGAGTACTACTAATAACCGAATTTATCATTTTCGAAACTTACATGAATCACATCAATTTTAAGTTTTAGGCTTTTGTGAATTTGACTTCAAAAAGTCAAAATGGGACTCTTTTAGTGTAACATACAGGAGTATTATACATGTGGAAACCCTTGGTGAGCACAACGACAACAAGAATGTTACTTAATATCTTCAATATGAAATGCATACCAGGATTTATATCCATCAAGTATACATGATCTCCGCTATAACTTAGGAGCACCTCCTCTCCATCTGGACTAAATACAACGTGAGTTAGGTGCAAGCTAGAACGCCCCTGAAAGAAGAAAAGATAAATTAAAACTTCTAAGCTTCTACTGCTTTAAGAAATCAAAGGCTAGCCAACAGTAAAAGTTAAAATAAACAAATACCGGGTCGATCACTCAAGATACAAGTACAGTGAAACAAGCATGAAAAAAAGCACTTTATTAAGTACGCCCTCAGTCCCACATTAAGTGGCAGACTGTTTGGGATTGCTAAAAGTATCAAAATTACATCAGTAATGCCTATTGGAAAATGGGCCCAGAATTCACTTTTTCAAGGCATATTTTCCAATAAAGATTTGAATTTACTCCAAATTTAATGACGGCAAATTTGGAAACCTAATTAAAAGCAATCTAATTTTTATTACAGTTCGTGCCACTTCAAAAGTGTGATATTTGTAGTTGTTGGAGGGAATAAAATTTGTTCACTTCAATTCCCTGTCTCCTCTGCGATGACAATTGAACTCTGAGACACCAAAAACATTTGGTTGCAATAACCAACAATTTATAGCTTCAGAGAGATTAAATTTACCATGTTTAGTCGTAAATAATAAAAGATTGCACATCTTTGCAACACAATGAACAAGGTATCAACATATTAGTCGCACAAACTTCTCATGACATCATCAGCTTCATTAAGTCAAAATTCTTGAAATATTTCTATTTAGGACCTTGTTATTCCTATTTACAGTCCCTTTCTCTGGAGTGTCTGTAACTGCATTTTTGCAGTACAGGCCATCAATTAGGCCTTAGTTCAAAAGTATTAACAAATACAAGAAACTGACATTCACCAGAGTTTTAGATAGCAAAGTTTATGCAGTAAACAATAGGATTGACATGAAATGATAAAGCAGAATGAAAATATTTCAGAAATTATGTACTAACACGATCAGAAAGATGAATTGGGCAGAAGTAGTTGACACATGGAGGTGGTGACAACTTTTTCTGAGAGGAAGATAGTGGTGGGAGCATCCGTCTATCATATAAGCGAGCAAAAGCATCACTGCAAACGTTGATGATGGAGATCAGGAAAAAAGAAACATTGATAATTAAAATCACTTATGCAAGTAAGATTATGCATAAGAAAAGTACCTCCCACCAACAAGGAGCAAATGAGGCCTAGTGGAACTAATATCACAAGATTTCAGAACAAGGGTCTGCTTAGGAGGATCAGATAACGACTTCTTTGCTCCACTTCGCAAATCAAGCTGGCATGAAGCACTAAGAAATTTTAAAAACAACAATATAACATAAATCAATTCGAGGAAAGAAAAGGAGAAAATAAATATAAAGATAATCCACTATCCAGGATAAAAAAAATAATTGTACATGCTAAGAAGTGAGGAAATTTTCAATAATATACACACCAAAAAAACAAGGCAGAATATAAACTGTGTAGTCCAGGAGGAAAACAAAATTTTAGATTTGAATTGTGTAGGTTAAAGACAGCCAAAGACGACACTTGTTTCCAATTTCAGCAAAGGTCCGGAGAAGCTAATCTAATTGGCCTGAAAACATGTGAAAGAAATGCAAGTATTTGGTATTGTCACTGGAACGAAGATTCAGGGATCAAGGTCATTGATTTTTTTTTAATGAAATTGTAGAAACACACATGATTATGGCGCATTTCCATTCTTATATTATATTTTATGCGCATGGATCATTTCTATTACAATATAGAGGAAGTAAGGGGAACAAAATTCCTTTATTCACTCCATCTAAAGAACATAAGGAAACTAAAAGGATACAGTTCGCAAATTCGAACAAAAAAATTCGATTGTTAACTTTTCCCTAGAATTAGTGATTCCATTAATTTAGAATTTCAAACTAGATAGAGCAGTGATCTACAGATATAAAAGGACAACTAAGATGCAACTAATTTTAAATCACTCTTCTAACCATCCTAGCACCTTAGCTACAGACCCCAACTGATTATAAACCAGTAAGAACATCTAAAATCTGAGTTAAATACTTGAGATAATATTGAGAACATTTGATGGGTAAAAGCAGCATTGTCAAATTAAGCAGTTGACGAACAAGATTCGAAGCCGCGATATCAAAAGACATATGGGACACAATTCTTAATGTGGTATCGGGTACCATATCGGATGATACACAACAAAAACCTATAAATTACTTGTAAAATTACTAAAATAATAATAATTAAAACAATGATTACATACATACAAAGTTGTCATTTAATGCGTTTAACATTATACATGTCACATGATACATATTTGTTGGACTAAAATCTAAATAATCACAAAACTTGAAACCAATATAATCAATTCAACACATTCCAACGATAGTTACATCAGTTTCTAATGAATAAAAAAACTAAAAGCTTTAAAACATGTAGAGACCTTAATATTACTTGGGAAAAAGGAAACATTCCTAATTATTATTTATTAAAATTAAAAATTCCAGATTAATCTGCCTAATAAAATTTTCAAAAAACAGTTAAATCAAGTGTCGAAGCCGCGATATCAAAAGACGTATGGGACACAATTCTTAATGTGGTATCGGATACCTTATCGGAATATACACAACAAAAACCTATAAATTACTTGTAAAATTACTAAAATAATAATGATTAAATACATACAAAGTTGTCATTTAATGCACTTAACATTATAATGAAACCAATATAATCAATTCAATACATTCCAACGATAGTTACTGTTTCTAATGAATAAAAAAAACCTAAAAGCTTAAAACATGTAGAGACCATAATATTACTTGGGAAAATTGAAACATTCCTAATTATTATTTATTAAAATTAAAAATTCCAGATTAATTTGCCTATAAATTTTCGAAAAAACAGTTACATTAAGTGTCAAAGGCCCGATATCAAAAGACGTATGGGACACAATTCTTAATGTGGTATCGGGTATCTTATAGGACGATACGCAACAAAAACCTATAAATTACTTGTAAAATTACTAAAATAATAATAATTAAAACAATGATTGCATACATTCAAAGTTGTCATTTAATGCGTTTAACATTATACAAGTCGCATGATACATATTTGTTGGGCTAAAATCTAAATAATCACAAAATCACAAAACTTGAAACCAATATAATCAATTCAATACATTCCAATTATAGTTACACCAGTTTATAATGAATAAAAATACCCGAAAAGCTTAAAACATGTAGACCTTAATATTACTTGGGAAAAAAGGAAACATTCCTAATTATTATTTATTAAAATTAAAATTTCCAGATTAATCTGATTAATATAATTTTCAAAAAACGGTTACATTAAGTGTCGAAGTTGCGATATCAATAGATGTATGGGACACAATTCTTAAATGTGGTATCGGGTACCTTATGGAACGATACTCAACAAAAAACTATAAATTACTTGTAAAATTACTAAAATAATAATAATTAAAACAATGATTACATACATACAAAGTTGTCATTTAATGTGTTTAACATTATACAAGTCACATGATAAATATTTGTTGGACTAAAATCTAAATAATCACAAAATCACAACACTTGAAACCAAGATAATCAATTCAATACATTCCAACAATAGTTACATCAGTTTATAATGAATAAAATGAATAAAAAAACCCTAAAAGCTTAAAAAAATGTAGAGACCTTAATATTACTTGGGAAAAAGGAAACATTCCTAATTATTATTTATTAAAATTAAAAATAAAAATTTCAGATTAATCTGCCTTAATATAATTTTCAAAAAACAGTTACATTAAGTGCCAATGATTTATCTCTAAATAATAACATAAAATTTTAATAATAATTACCATCTTTGTCATGATCTGCATCAATATGCATTTCCAATTTCCAAATAACAGGCTAAACAAGATTCACTAGCACTTGAACTTTGTGATTTACCAACTAAACCTATTCTCGCAAACACCCACAAGTTAGAATCCTTTATACATATGAATTTTAACAAAAGTGATTACTTCACTGCTCACAGTTTGATGAAATCAAAATCCAGTATGAAAAATATTTGCGCGTGCATACATATATTAAAATAAAATGGAGTGAGTTGTGTCAAAACTGCAGTAATAGATTATAGCAGAAAGTGTAATGAGTTTTGTCAAAACTGCAGTAATAGATTATAGCAGAAAGTGTAATGAGTTGTGTCAAAACTGCAGTAATAGATTATAGCAGAAATTGAGATGCAAACCTTCATTCAGTTCATGAGCTACATTATACATTTCAGATGAACCAGGGTCGAATTGCATATAGTGTGTACATGAATTTTTCTCTTTTGCAGTTTCTAATACAATCTTGAGAAAAAGGAAGATATTAAAATTCAAACAAGCTGACCGATTTCATCCCTTTCACCTGTGGACATTTGAAGTTCGTCAATCACCCATAAATATATCTGGCTACTGGCTAAGTGGCTATAGGGAAACCTGATTGTGAATCGAAGAGTAGATATTTGAAATTCTACTAGGCGGCAGATGAAGAACGGATACGGGTGCAGGGATATTGGTGTGCCATATAGGGATACGACAATTCGCCAAATCTTATAAGATGGGAATTCGGGTGTGGGGGATTCGGCACATTTTTTATTATTAAATGGGTATGAATATATGTGTGTGAGATAAAACATTCAACAAAATATACACCACAAGCCTACAAGATAAAAACAACAAGCATACAACAAACAATATAAATTTCATGTTTCTATAAGCATGAAGTCATAAACAATACCAAAAAATAATCATAATAACTCAAAATACATAAATTATAAAGGAGAAGAGAATCCCAAGAATCCCTGAGAATCTGAGTATCAAGTGTGGGTGGGGGGATATGGCAGTTCGTCGGCACTCGGGATAATGAAGAATCCCTGCTTCCTAGGCGCCAGATAATGTTTTGGATTGTTATTGAAACGTATTCATTCGTGAACTTCTTTCTTACACTTCTACGTAATTACTCGTTTAACAATGTTCTACCATTCTAAAATAACACATTATGTAGTTAATGGAGAAGTCTGCAACTAATTGGGAAAATGAAAATTCTAACTGTTGTTCCAAGTTTCTCTTCTAATCTCAAGCTAATCAAAGAAAATAATGCAGATGGTTTGAATTTAAGTTACATTGATCCTAAAAATAATATACCAAAAGAAATATTATAGAGCAGAAGATTATTTTTAGTACGATGCATAACGACCTTTTAACTTCAGAATATCTGATTGAAATTGTTTTCCAATATATGTAAGAATGAAGGACCAGAAGGAGTGGGAGATGAAACATTGGTACTTACTAATATATTGTGACATTCTTGGTGAGATGATCTAGCAGGAGGACAAGACGCACCCTCCCGAAGGTCGTGTTGCCTCAAAGTGCCATCTTCACTGGCACTCCATACCATATTGGGGTTTCCAACTTCCACCTGCAACGGGAACATCAGTTACCATAAACAGAAACCGACTTCTATTTAGTGAAGGAAGGTAATTAACCCTGGTCTGCACCATTAATGTTAACGACAAAAAAATTTATTTTTACAAGGAAAATTCTAGTACTACAAGTTTCCATATTTCATAAAAACTCTTGTAAAGTAACCTACTTATAAGACTTGATCTTATTGCAAATTTTTTTTACCTCCCTTAAAGTGAGATAATACCATTTCTTTAAGTCCTCTCCTTAAACAAGTTCAATCCAGTGTTCTAAAAATCCCCGCCTAGGTCCGTCTAGGCCCCGCCTAGGCGCTAGGCCCCCCTTGGCGTCCCGCCTAGGTGCTAGGCCCCCTTGGCGCCTCGCCTAGGTGCTAGACCCCCTGACACTCACCTAGACCCAAGGCGGCAAAAAAATCCCTCTAGGAAATTAAGCAGGTTCAAGGAGGGAGTTTTTTTATTTTATTTTAATAACTACCCAAACCAGACATTGATATATTTATTTTTCAAATGATTTACCATATTCATAATACAGATTGTAGCATATCAAATCACAACAAGAAGTGAACAATATCAAGTCAAAATGAATAATTTAATTATAGTTGTAATTTTTTGAACTTGTACCAACTTTAAATTATATAAATGATGATATATTTGTAATATTTAGTTTAATTCAATTTAATTCTTAAATTTATGTTTAGTTTTTTAAGTTTTAATATTGAATTAAATTCTTGAAAATTTATTATTTAATAGCAATCTTGTTTATGAATTAAACTAATACGTTAAAAATATGTTTGAACTTTGAACAATTGCATGTTTGTGTTTGAACTTTGACATTAACAATATGGATATGTGTTTGAACTTTAAGCAAATACCTATATTATCTTAATTATATGTTGTTTTGCTTTATATTATTGTTTTGTTTGAAAAAATATAAGATAAAATATTAAAATTGGCTTAAAATAAAAAATCTCATGCCCCGCCTAGGCCCCTCCCGCCTAGCGCCTTTTAGAACATTGGTTCAATCCAAAGGCCTAACCCTAGTTATAGTACTCCGAGTTTCCTTATTCAAAAATCTCAGTTAGAATATACCATTCATAAGAGAGTTGATGAGATCTTACAGCTAATTTTTTGACTCTTCTAGTGTGACATTGAAACAGTGCTGATGGACTTGTAGCAAGTCCTCTCCCACTTAAACGAGACAAATGAAAAAGGCGAACCTGCCAAACAATACAAGTAACTTTAGACAGCCTGAATTGCCAAAATCAGTTTAATTACAGTAGGCTATCATAGAAATATAAAGATCAATCCATCACAACATTACTTCAGCATCTCCTGCTCCAGAGACTACTAGCTCATCAGAGGTTTCAGGAACAAATTTGGTGCAGAATATGTTGGAAGAATGCCCAGTCTCAACAGAATGCAAAAGCTTGTGGCCTGAATAACTCCAAATGTTAATCTGCAGAAAGTAAAGCATCCCTGAGTCTAACTCTCAGGCACAGCCGAGAAACATTCACAACAAATAGTAGTTATTACTTAGGAAACAGTTATGCACTACACTAAAGCTTCTAGTAAGAACAGAAGGTTATAAATCAATTGAATGATGATTTGTCCTTTAGAAAAGAAAAGCAGATTTAAACACAGAAACAACTTCACAGTTCAGAAAAAATATCATCACGAGTATCCCCGTGAGTGTGCACATTTCAGGTCGCCGTTAATTTTCGACTATCTTTTATTACTTATCACACAATCTGCAATCAGGTAAACATCAACACAGAGAGCCACTTGAGTATCATACTCTTGTATCATCGGATCCAGAAACCAAAAGAGAGCCACTTGAGTTCCAAGCCACAGCATTCACACAACCTGTGTGCCCCTATTAGAGAATACGAAAATATATTGTAAGAAGATGCTTTATATGTAAATATAAAAGATGGAGAATGCATAAGGTAATTTCATGTCCGTAGTCCATGTTGCAATCGATAAAGTTTTCAACTGCAAAAGCAGTGATAATTAAGTAGTTCAACTGCAGCAAATAGTTTATAGCAAATGCCAAGTTCAAGAAATGTAGAGTCCATTGGTAAATTCAACCACAAGCTTCATATAAAATTCATAGATAGAGAACCCTTCTAATTTGTATAGAAGATGGAACTCCAAAATATCCACCAAAAAAGCAAGGTCACAAAAGGAACAAATGGTCTATATATATTTGTCTAATTGTCTAAGAGCATAATGGAATGAAACATCACAGAACATTAGAATATATACTTTCAAATCATAGAACACCCAATTAGATGTCTGAAATTCATCAAGGCAGATTTAAGCAGGAAGATAACTTAAAAAGGAAAAAAATAATAAATAAAATAAAATTAGCAGAACAACAGGAAGTCTGGTTTCTTTGGCCTAAGGTTCCTGTTCAGCCACAGCTGTCAAAAAAATCATTACAGTAGCAAGCCTCAGATTTTGGAAAATGAAATGAAGATTCTAGTTTATATGTACTAAATAAATAAAATTTTGACAATTCTTTATTATGGCGACGCAAGACGTAGGTAGATGTGCCCTCGGCCTAATGACTTCAGGCGCAACTTGCATTCAAATTATCAATGGTTCATGAGATTCAACAATTCACACCAAGTATCGCATTTCGCACTCACAAACTAAAAAATGGACATGTAGCCCAATGATAGCATCACATAGACGCATAAATGGAGAATTTATACAATCAAATACAAATAGTGTTTAACATGTCACTAGAGGTAAGAAAAAGAAGAATTCACCCCAACATAGTATGGTTCATAGTGCCCAATAGAAGGTTACACATGGGAAATAATTGTAAAATCACTGCATCACTACCTCCGTTTTGCTAGGACAGAACTAATATTGCCAAAAACACATTTATACGTTACATTTTATATAGTTTTTCGTTGTTTATTTATTTGTTAAGTCTATTACATATTATACAGTTGAAAATCTAACATACAAAAATATTGAAAAATATATAAATATATTCAAGAAACAACGTATAAATATTCTTTCAGCACATCTTAATATCCATGTGAAAAATACTCAGAAAAAAAGGTGCTACTCTTCGCAACAGAGGTAGCAAGTGTGGGTTCATCAATCACTAGTAACTAGCTGTTATGATTTCAATGTTATTTTTTTATTTTTTTAATACAAGTTTTACCTTATCTACAAAAAAAGGAAAACTCACAAAGAAATACACAAGTTAACTAGTTTATGAAGAAGGAAGAAAAAAAGAAAAGGAAAAGCGGAAGTAGAAGTAGAAAGTCATATATGACAAAGAGTATGGTACTGTATAAATTTATGGAGTATAAACTATGTGTTTTGGAGGGAACAACCATCTTAAATCTACTAGAGTGAGATTGCACATACCTCCAATACTCTTTCCCGTGAGAGCCTTCGCACCAACGATGAGTGCATTTGCAATCCATGATTGATGTCCTACAATAAATAAAAACAACAATCCACCCTTGTTTATCACTAAATGAAGTTGAATCACTATCAAATTCAACAATTCCAATAACATCCATGAAAATCCTTATTCAGCCGATACCATCCAGATGAAAATCCCAGCACAACTCTAATTTTGCATAAACTCAAACAACATTTATCTATTGAACCAATTTTTCACACTTTTCCAAAACGAAGCATATTTTACACTAAGCAAACTTAATTAGCTGATTGGTATCAAAAACAGAAATTAAAACATAAAGCAAGATCAAGCGATAAAGAATTCCATGACTTGAACTTAATTTCATAATCATCACCATTGATATAAAAGAAAGATTTTAAAAAAATGGAAAAAGAGAGAAATGACCTACAGAGCGAACATCCAGAGTACGACGGTCGATGAAGTGAGCGATGTTGCCATCGTGAAAACCAATCGACTCCATTGACGATGATTGATAATCAGCAACAGCACAAAACCCTAACTCAAAATTAATAGTTATATATAAGTAAATATAATTTCAGTGGATCTCACCGCTATTTTCTAGAAAGAAATTGATATAGAGAGAGGAGACAGTCGGTCGGTTGTATTAGTGTCCCGTCACCTTCTTCAGCTTGTGTCTATAAAATTAAAATATATACGTATATGTGTATGTATACGGTACTAGTAACATACATGCCTCACGACGCTATCTTAAATATATATTGTTGTATACTCTCCGAGTCTAAATTTGATTATAGGTGTATTTTATTTAAAAAGGATATTTTTTTAAGAAAATTTGATCATTATTTAAGAATTTTCTCGCATAAATAATAAATAGGTCCTATAAACATGTAAATAAGGTCTGATAAAAATATTTAATATTAATTGTATAAATAATAATTTTATTTTATTTACTAGTTATTTTTATATATAAATAAATACAGATTATTTGGCACCAATTAATAAGATGGAACAGAAGTTTGGACAAAAAAAATTGACAGATATATTGTTGGATATGCTTCTTTAATAGCATTAATTTGGTTAACTTTGTGAATAATTTAATATACTAATTAAATATTATTATTAAATTAATATTAATTGGATGTTAATTATGGTAACAAAGTAAGAATAGTTAATGGTAATTAAATTTGGTTTAACATGAAATGAAATGATTTAATAGGATGTTTAAAGTTTCAAAATTGGAGATTTAAAATAAGTATTGTTTTGATAAACATGACAAAAGGAGAAAGAATACTATTAACGCCAGGATCTTTTCACGAACTCCAATCACGTAAAGCTCGTCCAAATCCTGCACAATAAACACGACAACACCAAAAGTTTGACGGCTTCGACCGTCGGGAGATAACTCCGGTGTGAGAGTCAGTACAGGCGATCACAAGGTTAACAATGAAGGATAAAAATATCTAGAGTATGGAGAGAGAAATGATTTAGGTACCTTTAGCCTTTGCATGATCCTTGTCTAATATACTTTCCGTCCGATTTTTCGTGCCACCCACTCCTTCCTGACACAATCCCCCACTTCCGGTGATTCACCTACTACTCCATCACTGTAAGACCCCAACTTATTATAAATAAAAATTGAATTTCCTCTAATTATTATTGTGAATAATAAGGTGTTAAATTGATATAATGTTTTGGTTATGAGTGAAATGTGCAAATTTTTTAAAATAAGCAAGTAGTTATAAAATATTCATTGTGTTGTGGAATATTCGTTTGGTCGTGGAATATTCTTTCTGTCGGGAAATATTCGTACGACGACGCAACTATTTGTGGGCCCCATAACGGATAACTGTCTGATGAAGAAAACGACAAAATTGAATAATGGCGTAGTTGTTACCGTTAACACTGTTGAAATACCCGGTGGTTAAAATACAGTAATACGCGTTGTTGCACAGTAGCACACGGTATTACACAGTATTGTTGAATTATTGATCCTTACGTAAGAAGGCACTACTCAATAATTATTACAGTAGTTACTGTTCAATATTTTATTTTATTGATTCAATAATTGCTGCGTTGATATTTTATATTATTGTTGTTTCAATAATTATCACTGCACAGTATTTCCCATTATCAGATCAATAATTCATATTATTTGAATAATATTATTAGATAGCATTATTGGCAATGTCTAGAAAATTCTGTCAAGGAGAGGTTTGGTCACCTAATTGCGCACCAATAAGGAGAAATTCTTATTGAAAAGCCCCCTCTTTCCTAGGAACGGTCTGGTTGTCATAAATGTGATTCTGTAATATTATTTGTGAATAATTAATTATTGATTCATATGATAAGGAAATATTTATTTTATATGGATATAAATGTTGGATATATTTATTGTGGTTAAAAATGAAAGAATTAATGTTGAGGTGTTTTATCAGTATTTTGTCGGATTTGAGGTATTAAAAATCAAACCAATGGTTTTTGAGATATATTGCAGGAGTTATAATTTTTAATCTAACCGTTGGATCGTTGTGATTTTTGGATATGTTATACATATATAAGTTGAGTATATGTCCACAAATTTTGAACTGTTAAAAATGAACGTATGATTTGTTATGAATTTTAAGAGGTGACTGATTCGGAAATTAGGTTTATAAATGATTTTGGTGGAAAATTTTAGAATTGAGTGGGCCCCGCTTGTGGTTGGTGAAGAAATGTGCTGAATTTTATTTCAAATGTGGTGGGTGGCAATAGTAGCAGGTAAAACCATTAAGTTGCAGGTCAAGTCTGATTCGGCGTGCTAACACTTTCCTATAAATAAAGGGCTAAGTTAAAATTGAAAATTACACCAGAATCATAAGTTTTTCTCTCTTTCTCTCTCTATATTATCGAGCGTATTTTGTGAGTATTTAGATACTTTATGAGTTTCTATTTTTCAGTACAAGTTTTTGTCAGCACTATATCCGAAATTCAGTCAGAAGTACGGTTATTTTGAGGTACGGGATGTTATTTTCTTCATAAATAATATTATTTCTTCAATATCATTATGCCGAAATATTGGTCTGAACTTTTTATCAAATTTAGAACTTTTTGTGTCGGGGTTACTATTCACGTAAACGACACTATTCACGAATACGGTACTAATCACTGAAAAATGAAATTTTCTCCTTTTTGTCCAAGATGTCTATTATGGTTCCTATCTTTGATTGTATCTATGTTTTGATCTTTATTCTTGAATTTTGCTTCAAAATTGGTTATTATGGAGTATTATTGATCTTGGATAAACTGTTATACGAATCCCTACTATTTGTCCTTTTGTCTCACTGGATTCCTTTTCTTTAAAATATTTTTCATCATCCTCAGTCCTAAATGATGATATTACTGAATATCTTTGGCATGTAGTGCAAAGATGAATGATTTACTGATGAATATCTTTGGCTCGTAGTGCAAAGATGAACAGGTGTTGAGATGAACATGACCAACTGGTGATATAAATGAATATCTTTGGCCTGTAGTGCAAAGATGAATATATGATTAAAGATGTATATTGATTGTTGTTACAGGGATAAAATATTGATGATGGACTTTTAAATCTTAGAAGATAGTAGAATTCTTTCTCTACTTGACTCTTCTAATGGATTGTTGTTCCGCTGCAGTTGTTGAACTAAAACTTGTTGTCTATTATATTTTATTAGATTTTTCCCTGTTGAAGACTAACGATAATTTGTTGTATATTATCTTAGTCATAATATTCTTTACTGGGTTAGTTGAGCTCATCCTTTTCCTTTTTGTTCCATTTTTCTCAGGAGGTGAGAACATGGCAAGAACTAGTCGGGGTACAGAGTGATGGTTCTAGAAAGATGTTTTAGTAGTCCTCACTATTTCTGTAAAATAGTGTTTGAATAATTGTAATGAGGACTCCTTTTGAGTTTGTATACTCTCTAGTATACAATATTTGTATTCAAACTTACAGTATAGGCGTTGTCGTATTCTACACGACAATTATATTACTGAAGTTGTATTTGTTTTTGTACCATGTATTTGGCGACTCAGAATGGGTGATGTATACCTATTTTGGGGGCGTCACAGTTGATATCAAAGCTTAGGGATATGATCCCTGGCTGAGATGTGAGACAAGAACTAGGAGGGGAGAGATGGGGAATTCCTTCACTGGTATGACCTGACTAAGTTTATTTGGTATTTATTTGGTCCGTCCGAGTATAGAGATGATATGTTAATTTGTTTAATTAACCTTTGTTTCATGGCAGTAATTAAAAATGGCAGCTGAGAACGTTAATAATGGAGTGAATCAGACCGTGGAGACACCTTTAATCACCACCTAGGGGAACGTGCAACAGGAAGGCAATATTCCTCCTATAAACAACACTACCGAACAAATGATGAATGATGGGATGTTTAGAAGTTTTTTGCAATTCATGCAAAATCAGACGAGGGAGACTCGTGCACAAAATACGGATGGAAATGATAGCAACGCGTAGCTTGTTATCGCTAAGCAGTTCAAGGAGCTGGGACCACCGGAGTTTTTGGGAAAGCCAGAACCACTTACGGCAGAGACGTGGATAAAGAAGATCACCAAGATATTTGATGTCTTGGGATGTTCCGAGGAGCAAAAGGTTCCATTTGCCACCTTTATGTTGCGAGGAGAGGCAGATTACTGGTGAGAATTGGTAAAGCGTACTCAATCTGTCGCACTAAAGATGTCTTGGGAGAAGTTTCAAGAATTGGTCAATGACAAGTACTTTCCTGAAAGTATTCGTCACATGAAGGAGGTTGAGTTCATCAAGCTGGAGCAAAATAATATGAACGTGTCGTAGAACGAAGCTAAGTTTGCCGAGTTTTCCCGATTTGCATCCCATTTGGTTGATAATGAGGAGAGAATGACGCGAATGTTTTTGCAAGGTTTGAAACCTGAAATACGTCAATACCTCATTTCTCACAAACTTTATTTATATTCAGATGTAGTGAATAAGGCTCAGTTATTGGAGCGCGATAATGAGCCAGCCCAACCGAAGGATAACGAGCAACAACACGATAATAATCGTACCGGTGACAACGGTCATCAGAACAATGATAACCATCATGGAGGAAATTATCATTCCAGAAATGGTAACCACTTCAGTGGTAATCATGGCCAAGATAATAGAAGAAATGATTCAAGTGGAAATTTCAAGAAGAGAAGGTTTAACGATGACGGGAAGACGTCGACAACAGCACCAGCACATGCAACAAATTCTAGGGAAGGAGAACGACTGCCAGTTAGATGCTACAGATGCGGAGAGGAGGGACATATAAGTCCAAACTATTCACAGCTTTCCAAGATATGTTTTAGTTGTGGAAAAGATGGTCACATAGCTCGATTTTATCATGTAGCGAAATCAAGTCTAGTTGGGACGGTGGAACCAAATGTGAATACGGACAAAACAAAGTCAGTGGTTTTAGGAAGAGCATTTTTCATGACTTCTCAAAGAGCGAGTAACCCGAACGAAGTTAGCACGGGTTAATTATTTATAAATTCTTATGAAGTCTATACCTTATTAGATACCGGATCTACCCACTCTTTTATTTCTCCTGTTTGTGCTCAACGATTAAACTTGACTCCAGAGAAATTAGATTTTGACTTATCCGTGGAGACTCCGTTAGGAGAAACTGTTATCATATCCACGATTTATAAATCGTGTTTGATCCAAATGGGCACAATCACATTACCTGTTGATCTTATCTCTTTAAAGATACTTGCATTTGACGTAATCTTAGGAATTGATTGGTTAACTACTCATCATGCCAAAATTGATTATTTTCGTAAGGTTGTTAGTTTTCATATTCCTAACTAACCTGTTATGCGAATTCAAGTAACCAAACCATTAAAGTCAAGCACTTTCATATCAAGCAATAAAGCCATTCGTTTATTGAAAAACGGATGTCAAGCTTTCTTTGTCTATTTCATGGATTTAAACAAAAATACGTCAGATTTGAATGATATTTTTGTTGTTAGTGAATTTCCTAACGTATTTCCTGAAGAATTTCCTGGCATACCCCCAGAGCGTGATATTGAATTTTGTATCGACTTTGAACCCGGTACAAAACCCATTTCTAAAATCTCTTATCGAATGGCTCCTATTAAAATTCAGGAGTTAAAAACCCAACTACAAGAGTTGGTACTCAAGCCTCTATCTGGTAACTTCCTTTATGGAATGCACCAAAGCCAGACTCTCCGTAGGGGACGCTATATTTGTTTGGTGGTAAAACAATAGGTGCTATTGTGACGTGTTATCCAAGATTGGGATATAAGTCACAGTTGAGAGCAACTTAAGTCAGTAATCAAAATATCTAGCTTTCTAGGCTTAGCTGGTTACTATCGGAGATTCGTGGAAGGATTTTCTCGAATCGATAATCCATTAACTTTGCTGACTCGGAAAGATACAAAATTCGTATGGAGCGAGGAATGCGAGAAGCTTTTCCAAGAGCTCAAGATGCGACTCATTTCGGAACATGTTCTGACCATACCATCCTGGAAAAGCGAACGTAGTAGCTGACGCGTTGAGTAAAAGATCGTATGCAAGTACGAGTGCGATATTATCGAACAAAAAGACCTATTTTGTATAACTTACAAAGGATGAAGATAAAGTTAAAGGCTCCAAGTTCCCACATTATGATGTTAAATATACGAGTAGAATCGACTTCAATTGATAAAGTTAAAACCGCTCAAGCTACACATTGGAGCTGATGAATATAAAGAAGAAGGTGCAAGAATGCGCTATTCTAGAAGTAAGAGTCGATGAAGAGTAGAAAGCTCAAGCCTTCGATTTATTTAAAATCCTCGATCGAGTAGGAACTGTGGCCTATAGACTCGCCTTAACGCTAAGTATGTCGCGTGTTCATAACGTTTTTCACGTATCGATGTTACATAAATATGTGAACGACTCAAACCACATTATTGCATTAGAACCAAACGAGATAGTCAAAAATTTAACGTACGAGGAGGTACCTGTCAAGATATTGGATAAAAAAAAGAGCATGTCCTACGAAAAAAAGGTTATACCACAAGTTAAAGTTTTGTGGAGGAACCATGCTATTGAAGAAATGACATGGGAGTTGGAATCAAAAATGAAAGCGAGGTACCCTCACCTTTTTGAAACATCAGGTACGTACGTCAATTTCGAGGACGAAATTTCATAAGGAGGGGAGGTTGTAAGACCCCAACATATTATAAATAAAAATTGAATTTCCTCTAATTATTATTGTGAATAATAAGGTGTTAAATTGATATAATATTTTGGTTATGGGTGAAATGTGCAAATTTTTCAAAATAAGTAATTGGTTATAAAATATTCATTGTGTGGGGAATATTCATTTGGTCGTGGAATATTTTTTCTGTCGGGGAATATTCGTACGACGGCGCAGCCGTTTGTGGGCCCCATAACGGATAACTGTCGGATGAAGAAAACGACAAAATTGAATAACGGCGTAGTTGTTACAGTTAACACTGTTGAAATACTCGGTGGTTAAAATACAGTAATACGCGTTGTTGCACAGTAGCACACGGTATTACACAGTATTGTTGAATTATTGATCCTTACGTAAGAAGGCACTACTCAATAATTGTTACAGTAGTTACTGTTCAATATTTTATTTTATTGATTCAATAATTGCTGCGTTGATATTTTATATTATTGTTGTTTCAATAATTATCACTGCACAGTATTTCCCATTATCAGATCAATAATTCATATTATTTGAATAATATTATTAGATAGCATTATTGGCAATGTCTAGAAAATTCTGTCAAGGAGAGGTTTGGTCACCTAATTGCGCGCCAATAAGGAGAAATTCTTATTGAAAAGCCCCCTCTTTCCTAGGAACGGTCTGGTTGTCATAAATGTGATTCTGTAATATTATTTGTGAATAATTAATTATTGATTCATATGATAAGGAAATATTTATTTTATATGGATATAAATGTTGGATATATTTATTGTGGTTAAAAATGAAGGAATTAATGTTGAGGTGTTTTATCAGTATTTTGTCGGATTTGAGGTATTAAAAATCAAACCAATGGTTTTTGAGATATATTGCAGGAGTTATAATTTTTAATCTAACCGTTGGATCGTTGTGATTTTTGGATATGTTATACATATATAAGTTGAGTATATGTCCACAAATTTTGAACCGTTAAAAATGAACGTATGATTTGTTATGAATTTTAAGAGGTGACTGATACGGAAATTAGGTTTATAAATGATTTTGGTAGAAAATTCAGTGGGCCCTGCTTGTGGTTGGTGAAGAAATGTGCTGAATTTTATTTCAAATGTGGTGGGTGGCAATAGTAGCAGGTAAAGCCATCAGGTTGCAGGTTAAGTCTGCTTCGGCGTGTTAACACTTTCCTATAAATAGAGGGCTAAGTTAAAAATGAAAATTACACCAGAAACATAAGTTTTCTCTCTTTCTCTCTCAATATTATCGAGCGTATTTTATGAGTATTTAGATACTTTGTGAGTTTCTATTTTTCAGTACAAGTTTTTGTCAACACTATATCCGAAATTCAGTCAGAAGTACAGTTATTTTGAGGTATGGGATGTTATTTTCTTCATAACTGATATTATTTTTTTAATATCATTATGCCGAAATATTAGTCTGAACTTTTTATCAAATTTGGAACTTTTTGTGTCGGGATTACTATTCACGTATACGGCACTATTCACGTATACGACATTATTCACGAATACGGTACTATTCACTGAAAAATGAAATTTTCTCCTTTTTGTCCAAGATGTCTATTATGGTTCCTATCTTTGATTGTATCCATGTTTTGATCTTTATTCTTGAATTTTGCTTCAAAATTGGTTATTAT
This sequence comes from Panax japonicus, assembly GCA_020205505.1. Lineage (NCBI taxonomy): Eukaryota > Viridiplantae > Streptophyta > Magnoliopsida > Apiales > Araliaceae > Panax > Panax japonicus. The sequence goes on from CM035094.1 coordinate 62,519,174, forward strand.
GGAGTATTATTGATCTTGGATAAACTGTTATACGAATCCCTACTATTTGTCCTTTTATCTCACTGGATTCCTTTTCTTTAAAATATTTTTCATCATCCTCAGTCCTAAATGATGATATTACTGAATATCTTTGGCCTGTAGTGCAAAGATGAATGATTTACTGATGAATATCTTTGGCTCGTAGTGCAAAGATGAACAGGTGTTGAGATGAACATGACCAACTGGTGATATAAATGAATATCTTTGGCCTGTAGTGCAAAGATGAATATTTGATTAAAGATGTATATTGATTGTTGTTACAGGGATAAAATATTGATGATGGACTTTTAAATCTTAGAAGATAGTAGAATTCTTTCTCTACTTGACTCTTCTAATGGATTGCTGTTCCGCTGCAGTTGTTGAACTAAAACTTGTTGTCTATTATATTTTATCAGATTTTCCCCTGTTGAAGACTAACGATAATTTGTTATATATTATCTTAGTCATAATATTCTTTACTGGGCTAGTTGAGCTCATCCTTTTCCTTTTTGTTCCATTTTTCTCAGGAGGTGAGAACATAGCAGGAACTAGTCGGGGTACGAAGTGATGGTTCTAGAAAGATGTTTTAGTAGTCCTCATTATTTCTGTAAAATAGTGTTTGAATAATTGTAATGAGGACTCGTTTTGAGTTTGTATACTCTCTAGTATACAATATTTGTATTCAAATTTACAGTATAGGCGTTGTCGTATTCTACAAGACAATTATATTACTGAAGTTGTATTTGTTTTAGTACGTACCATGTATTTGGCGACTCATAATGGGTGATGTATACCTATTTTGGGGGCGTCACAGTTGGTATCAAAGCTTAGGGATATGATCCCTAGCTGAGATGTTAGACAAGAACTAGGAGGGGAGAGATGGGAAATTCTTTCGCTAGTATGACCTGACTAAGTTTATATGGAATTTATTTGGTCGGTCAGAGTATAGGGATAATATGTTACTTTATTTAATTAACCCTTGTTTCATGGCAGTAATTAAGAATGACAGCTGAGAACGTTAATAATGGAGTGAATCAGACTGTGGAGACACCTTTAATCACCACCCAGGGGAACGTGCAACAGGAAGGCAATATTCCTCCTGTAAACAACACTACCGAACAAATGATGAATGATGGGATGTTTAGAAGTTTTTTTCAATTCATGTAAAATCAGACGAGGGAGACTCGTGCACAAAATATGGGTGGAAATGATAGCAACGCGCGGCTTGTTACCGCTAAGCAGTTCAAGGAGCTGGGACCACCGGAGTTTTTGGGAAAACCAGAACCACTTACGGCAGAGACGTGGATAAAGAAGATCACCAAGATATTTGATGTCTTGGGATGTTTCGAGGAGCAAAAGGTTCCCTTTGCCACCTTTATATTGCGAGGAGAGGCAGATTACTGGTGGGAATCAGTAAAGCGTACTCAACCTGCCGCATTGAAGATGTCTTGGGAGAAGTTCCAAGAATTATTCAACGACAAGTACTTTCCTGAAAGTATTCGACACATAAAGGAGGTTGAGTTCATCAAGCTGGAGCAAAACAATATGAACGTGTCGCAGTACGAAGCTAAGTTTGCCGAGTTTTCCTGATTTGCATCCCATTTGGTTGATAATGAAGAGAGAATGACGCGAATGTTTCTGCGAGGTTAAAAACCCGAAATACATCAATACCTCACTTCTCACAAACTTTATTTATATTCAGATGTAGTGAATAGGGCTCAGTTATTGGAGCTCGATAATGAGCCAGCCCAACCGAAGGATAACGAGCAACAACACGATAATAATCATACCGATGGCAACGGTCATTGGAACAATGATAACCATCGTGGATGAAATTATCATTCCAGAAATGGTAACCACTTCAGTTGTAATCATGGCTAAGATAATAGTAGAAATGATTCAAGTGGAAATTTCAAGAAGAGAAGGTTTAACGATGACGGAAAAACGTCGGCAACAGCACCAGCACCAACAACAAATTCTAGGGGAGGAGAACGACTGCCAGTTAGATGCTACAGATGCGGAGAGGAGGGACATATAAGTCCAAACTGTTCATAGCTTTCAAAGATATATTTTAGTTGTGGAAAAGACGGTCACATAGCTCGATTTTACCCTGTAGCGAAATCAAGTCCAGTTGGGACGGTGGCACCAAAGTTGGATACGAACAAAACAAAGTCGGTGGTTTAAAGAAGATCGTTTTTCGTGACTTCTCAAAAAGCGAGTAACCCGAACGAAGTTAGCACGGGTTAGTTATCAATAAATTCTTGCGAAGTCTATACTTTATTAGATACCGGTTCTACCCACTCTTTTATTTCTCCTGTTTGTGCTCAACGATTAAACTTGACTCCAGAGAAATTAGAATTTGACTTATCTGTGGAGACTCCGTTAGGAGAAACTGTTATCATATCCACGATTTATAAACCTTGTTTGATCCAAATGGGCACAATCACATTACCTGTTGATCTTATCTCTTTAAAGATACTTGCATTTGACGTAATCTTAGGAATTGATTGGTTAACTACTCATCATGCCAAAATTGATTATTTTCGTAAGGTTGTTAGTTTTCATATTCCTAACTAACCTGTTATGCGAATTCAAGTAACCAAACCATTAAAGTCAAGCACTTTCATATCAAGCAATAAAGCCATTCGTTTATTGAAAAACGGATGTCAAGCTTTCTTTGTCTATTTCATGGATTTAAACAAAAATACGTCAGATTTGAATGATATTTCTGTTGTTAGTGAATTTCCTGAAGAATTTCCTGGCATACGCCCAGAGCGTGATATTGAATTTTGTATCGACTTTGAACCCTGTACAAAACCCATTTCTAAAATCTCTTATCGAATGGCTCCTATTAAACTTCAGGAGTTAAAAACCAAATTACAAGAGTTGGTACTCAAGCCTCTATCTGGTAACTTCCTTTATGGAATGCACCAAAGCCAGACTCTCCGTAAGGGACGCTATATTTGTTTGGTGGTAAAACAATAGGTGCTATTGTGACGTGCTATCCAATATTGGGATATGAGTCACAATTGAGAGCAACTTAAGTCAGTAATCAAAATATCTAGCTTTCTAGGCTTAGCTGGTTACTATCGGAGATTCGTGGAAGGATTTTTTTTCGAATCGCTAATCCATTAACTTAGCTGACTCGGAAAGATATAAAATTCGTATGGAGCGAGGAATGCTAGAAGATTTTCCAAGAGCTCAAGATGTGACTCATTTTGGAACCTGTTCTGACCATACCATCTTGGAAAAGCGAACGTAGTAGCTGACGCGTTGAGTAGAAGAACGTATGCAAGTACGAGTGCGATATTGTCGAACACAAAGACCTATTTTGTATAACTTACAAAGGATGGAGATAGAGTTAAAGGCTCCAAGTTCCCACATTATGATGTTAAATATACGAGTAGAATCGACTTTAATTGATAAAGTTAAAACCGCTCAAGCTACACACTGGAGCTGATGAATATAAAGAAGAAGGTGTAAGAATGCGTTATTCTAGAAGTAAGAGTCGATGAAGAGTAGAAAGCTCAAGCCTTCGATTTATTTAAAATCCTCGATCGGGTAGGAACTGTTGCCTATAGACTCGCCTTAACGCTAAGTATGTCGCGTGTTCATAACGTTTTTCACGTATCGATGTTACGTAAATATGTTGACATCCAAACTACATTATTACGTTAGAACCAGACGAGATAGTCGAAGATTTAACGTACGAGGAGGTACCTGTCAAGATATTGGATAGGAAAAGAGCATGTCCTACGAACAAAGGTTATACCACAAGTTAAAGTTTTGTGGAGGAACCATGCTATTGAAGAAATGGCATGGGAGTTGGAATCAAAAATGAAAGTGAGGTACCCTCACCTTTTCGAAACACCAGGTACGTACGTCAATTTCGAGGACGAAATTTCATAAGGAGGGGAGGTTTTAAGACCCCAACTTATTATAAATAAAAATTGAATTTCCTCTAATTATTATTGTGAATAATAAGGGGTTAAATTGATATAATATTTAGGTTATGGAATGTGCAAATTTTTTAAAATAAATAAGTGGTTATAAAATATTCATTGTGTCGGGGAATATTTGTTTGGTCGTGGAATTTTCTTTCTGTCAGGAAATATTCGTACGACGACACAACCATTTTTGGGCCCCATAACGGATAATTGTCGGATGAAGAAAATGACAAAATTGAATAACGGCGTAGTTATTACCGTTAACACTGTTGAAAAACTCTGTGGTTAAAATACAGTAATACGCGTTGTTGCACAGTAGCACACGGTATTACACAGTATTGTTGAATTATTGATCCTTACGTAAGAAGGCACTACTCAATAATTGTTACAGTAGTTACTGTTCAATATTTTATTTTATTGATTCAATAATTGTTGCGTTTATATTTTATATTATTGTTATTTCAATAATTATCACTGCACAGTATTTCCCATTATCATATCAATAATTCATATTATTTGAATAATAATATTAGATAAGATTATTGACAATGTCTATAAAGTTCTGTCAAGGAGAGGTTTGGTCACCTAATTGCGCGCCAGTAAGGAGAAATTCTTATTGAAAAGCCCCCTCTTTCCTGGGAACGGTCTGGTTGTCATAAATGTGATTCTGTAATATTATTTGTGAATAATTAATTATTGATTCATATGATAAGGAAATATTTATTTTATATGGAAATAAATGTTGGATTTATTTATTGTGGTTAAAAATAAAGGAATTAATGTTGAGGTGTTTTATCAGTATTTTGTCGGATTGGATGTATTAAAAATCAAACAAGTGGTTTTTGAGTTATATTACAGTAGTTATAATTTTTAATCTGACCGTTGGATCGTTGTGATTTTTGGATATGTTATACATATATAAGTTGAGTATATGTCCATAAATTTTGAACCGTTAAAAATGAACGTATGATTTGTTATGCATTTTAAGAGGTGACTGATTCGAAAATTAGGTTTATAAATGATTTTGGTGGAAAATTTTAGAATTGAATGGGCCCCACTTGTGGTTGGTGAAGAAATGTGCTGAATTTTATTTCAAATGTGGTGGGTGGCAATAGTAGCAGGTAAAACCATTAGGTTGCAGGTCAAGTCTGCTTCGGCGTGCTAACACTTTTCTATAAATATAGGGCTAAGTTATAATTGAAAATCACACCAGAAACATAAGTTTTCTCTCTTTATCTCTCTATATTATCGAGCGTATTTTGTGAGTATTTAGATACTTTGTGAGTTTTTATTTTTCAGTACAAGATTCTGTCAGCACTATATATGAAATTCAGTCAGAAGTACGGTTATTTTGAGGTAAGGGATGTTATTTTCTTCGTAAATGATATTATTTCTTCAATATCATTATGCCAAAATATTGGTCTGAACTTTTTATCAAATTTGAAACTTTTTGTGTCGGGGTTACTATTCACGTATACGGCACTATTCACGTATACGACACTATTCAAGAATATGATACTATTCACTGAAAAATGAAATTTTCTCCTTTTTGTCCAAGATGTCTATTATGGTTCCTATCTTTGATTGTATCCATGTTTTGATCTTTATTCTTGAATTTTGCTTCAAAATTGGTTATTATGGAGTATTATTGATCTTGGATAAACTGTTATACGAATCCCTACTATTTGTCCTTCTGTCTCACTGGATTCATTTTCTTTAAAATATTTTTCATCATCCTCAGTACTAAATGATGATATTACTGAATATCTTTGGCTTGTAGTGTAAAGATGAATGATTTACTGATGAATATCTTTGGCCCGTAGTGGAAAGATGAACTGGTGTTGAGATGAACATGACCAACTGGTGATACAAATGAATATATTTGGCCTGTAGTGCAAAGATGAATATTTGATTAAAGATGTATATTGATTGTTGCTACAGGGATAAAATATTGATGATGGACTTTTAAATCTTAAAAGATAGTAGAATTCTTTCTCTACTTGACTCTTCTAATGGATTGCTATTCTGCTGCAGTTGTTGATCTAAAACTTGTTGTCTATTATATTTTATCAGATTTTTTCCAGTTGAAGACTAACGATAATTTGTATTATATTATCTTAGTCATAATATTCTTTACTGGGCTAGTTGAGCTCACTCTTTTCCTTTTTGTTCCATTTTTCTCAGGAGGTGAGAACATAGCAGAAACTATTTAGGGTACGGAGTGATGGTTCTAGAAAGATGTTTTAGTAGTCCTCACTATTTCTGTAAAATAATGTTTGAATAATTGTAATGAGGACTCCTTTTGAGTTTGTATACTCTCTAGTATACAATATTTATATTCAAACTTACAGTATAGGCGTTGTCGTATTCTGCACGATAATTATATTACTGAAGCTGTATTTGTTTTTGTACCATGTATTTGGCAACTCAGAATGGGTGATGTATACCTATTTTGGGGGCGTCACAATTACCTTTTTCCACCGCTGGCTGGTACAGTCCCATCCTCATTAATGCCATGCAGACCGTGACAGAGATAATAGTCAGCTGTTATCTATTTTCATCATTACCGGTCAAAGTTGATATTTAGATATTGTCGACGTCGGGATTTTTAATTGTCCCTTTTCGTTACTTGTTCTTTGGTGTTCTCATTTTAGGTGAGATTTGTTTGAAAAAACATGTGAAAAAGGTCTGACATATATAATGTTGACGATGGACTGTTAAGAGTCGCCTGCTGGTTTTTAAATGGTTGTACCAACACAACCAAGAAAAGGTTTGCACATTAACCCATTGATGTGACACTGCTAAACGGGTCGGTGAAATCGAGATTCATTAGGGTCCGGGGACTTGATTATGCGGAGGGAATGTGTTAGGCACCCCCCGACATCCATGTTACCACGGTGAACGCCTCTTTTCAAGAAACTATTATCTGAATGTGTGTGGGTGTGGGTCAATGTGCTGTTATTTGGAAGTAGTACAAGGCCTCGTTCGCACCTATATACACAGGGTTTGAATTTATGTAAAAATTTAGTTTTAGCAAGATATAGCCATGATGTTTTATAAAAAGGTTTTTCAAACCCTGATGCTCAATAATAATTGAGACCTTGTACACTTCCATTTTATTAAGTGTTCGGCTTGATTAATTTTATTTTCGAGATGCGAAGCATCTGTAAGAAAATAATGTACAAAAATAATGTCAATTTCCTCGTGGGTATGAAAACCATCTGAGGAAATTCAGACACCGCAGAATAATTTACAAGCTGCTTACAGCTGAAAATGTCCATCACGGGAACCAAATCTAGATCTAATAGGCTGAATCTGTGATCACATGATTCCTAGGCGCACATGATACCACAATTTGTATGAAAGCAGTAAGCAGGTATATATATATAAAAGCTGTAAATATATATATACATAGGGCTGAAAATCGATCCGAGTAGTTCGATACCGGATTCGAATTCGGCCGAAAATATGATTCGGGACTCGGATTCGGTAACTATCTGATCCGAATATGGGCCAAGCTCGTTTTTTAAGTTATAATACTGAATTCGAATATGAGCACAATAATGTTCGCTCATTTTATGGTTCGAGCTTTCCTCTTTCGTCTGATCCATAATCGATCCTTACTCGATGAATCCTACTCGTTTCTGGTTCGTAATTACTCTAAGCGAATGGAAACTGAAAAGATTTAGGGGTTTCGTGTTTGGTTGTCTACCCTTTCATCTCTTCTGACTTCAGACTTCACTCTTCAGTTGCTTCGTTTACAGAGAAATAAAAAGTTTCTAGTCTCGAAGGGTGAGATTTGAGGCTAAAAATTGAATCATCCCACAAAAAAAGATTGATGTATTATGTGTAAGTCAGTTCTTTCGTTCATATTTTCTTCTAAATTCTAATATTCTCTTTCACTTAAGTAATCTATATCTGTATAGCTTTAATATTTCTTATACAGCCATGTCTACTTCTCATCTCCTCGGATCCAAAAATCAAACTCAATTTCCTGGAGGAGGGAGGGTTTTGGGGGTTTATCACAAATCTCCCCTATTACTGAGAAAAGAAATCCCAAATAATGCTAAAATCAACAGTTATTCGCTCTGCTCGCAAGCTTCCATTCCAGCATTTTTCTCCCGTCATAGTCATTCTCATCGTCCCATTATTCCTGTCACTTGTAGAAGTAGTAATTACACAAATACTCGACTTGGGTTATCTTCTTTTGCCCATTATTCCCTTAGTCAAGCTACCAATCGTAATGATTTCAGTAGTAGAAGAAGCCATAGTAGCATTGCGGATAATAAGCTATTAGTTGATGATTTTGATTCTTTAACAAAAGCCCCAATTTCTGTTACTAGTACTGTGGACGATACGGATGCGTATTTGGCAATAGAGCTGGCATTGGACTCTGTGGTCAAGATTTTCACGATCTCCAGTAGCCCCAATTATACTCTTCCATGGCAGAATAAGTCCCAGAGAGAATCTATGGGTTCTGGTTAGTTTGTTGTTATCACTATTTGTTTTTGGTCAATGTAGTTTATCTGTTTGTGAAAATGTTTCTTTAATATATTACAGTGTTTTTGTTTTGTTTTTGTTTTGGGTAAATAAGTTCTGTTTCTTAATTTGTTTCTGAAAATGCACGAATTGTTTTCCCCGAGTTTTAGTTCATAATTTATTTTTTCTATCAAAATGTCTACTTCAAAGAAAATACCAAAATTGGTATAGCTTAAAACTTTGCTTTCCCATATCACGTGTTATCAATTAACTTATTTTGTTTGGATGGAAACAATTTCCGAAGACCAACATTGGGAATGTATTGAGAGTCCCACTCTAAGTCTCTAATGTTATTTACATTGTATATGAGCTTTTAATTGGTTAAAAAGGTATGTAGGCATCTGTCTTGTAATCAAGATCCGTGCTTGGGGTTTTAGAAGGGGAGTTGTAGCTTTTGAATGTGCCAGGAAAACTGTTTATCAGAGTTGAACAGAAAGTTAAGAAAAATATTAAAAATGGCTAGTGCTGCTAAAAGTTGCTTTTTAGTTGATGGAGTAGAGGCAAATAGAGTGGAGGGGATATCTACTACACGGGCTACCGACAAGGATTACCAATCACTTATTTGGGGTTCCCTTATTTGATGGCAGGCCTAAATTTGTTATTTTTCCAAATTAATTGAGAAAGTGAGGGCTAAAATTTGTTATTCATACTATCTCACTTACTAAAATCCCAAAGGCTGTTGTGAACTCTCTACAATCTTTATTCACAAATATTCTAGTCTCATCAAGGTGAGAAGAAAAACAGTTTGATAGGCTGGGATAAGATTTGTAATTCTTTATCAAAATGGGGCATGGGCATTAGATATTTTCAGTTGAATATGAACGATCTATGTTTGCTTGGAAATTTTGGAAGATAAGTCTCTTGGGGCAAAGAATGCTAGAGTTAGATGTGTTTGCCAGTTCATGTTGCTAATAACAATCCTCAAGAAGCCTCTCATGTGTGGAGGGCTATTCAGCCTTTAATTAAGGACATTTTACTTATTTGTTTGGACTATAGGTAAGGGAAACATCTCATTTTGGAATGACAATTGATTTGGAACCATTCTTTTGTTTGATGGATGTTTGCAGCCTAATATTACACTTAATCAAGCAGTAAAATATCCTGAGTTCTTGAATTATGTCTCATTTGTGTTGCAACTTGTGCATTACAGAAGTTACTCCAAACTAAACTTGTTCCTAGTATGGACAGAATTCTTTGGAAGATGTTCACTAATATTTTTGTTTTTCATAATTTTCTATATATATACGCTTTTCTTTGTTTATCACTGGTCTTTATTATCAAGAGTTAAGGTTTAAGTCCCTCTCTTTTTTTTGCATTATGGAGGTCAGGAAATCCCCTGTATTATTTTTTTGATTGATTATTAAAATGGCATCCTAGGCATGGGCTCCTAAGTTGATCCACATTGCCTTTCCATTGCCTTTTGGCAATCTATGGGAACAAAAACTTCAGAATTTCTTTATGGTCTTCTAAGACCTTCGTTTGAACGAAATTCAATGTTGTCTTTGTGCAATATGGAAAAACTCTTTCATGTAAAACAAAATAAATAAATCACATTGAGAGACAGATAGGGTACTTATCATATAGCTCAGTCCGACGAAAGAGAGTGGGTCACATATGAGATTTGTCCACTTTATGTTGTTAACACTATGGATTGGATTTCTACCAAATCCAATGCTCCCAACACCCTCAAACAAAGTTCAGACAACTTCTTTTTGGTATATTATTGTTCTTGTTTGATCAATTGACTTAGCTGGCTTAGTAGAAAAGTTTTTGTGAGCTACTTGAGGCTCCATAATATGAATTTCAAATAACAATTAGTTATAGAATTTATATTTGTCATAAGTCGAGGTATATGAATAAAATACAATTACGGTGGTATTATGTCTGCCAATTTTTGAGGGATGCTGGGTAAGATCTACCTTTTAGAATTATCCTTTATTCTTATTAGTATCTTAAATGCATGCAGACTAAACCATACAGAAGATTTGCTAGGGGTTTTATAATTTGATTGCTATAATAAATTTTTAATTCAGGGTTTAGCAGTAATACTTGTTTGAGGAAATGAGTATAGCCTATATAGGCAGTAATATTTGCAGTCTATTGACACATGCTACAATTTCCCTACAGGTACATGAGTTTGTAGGACTAACAGAACAATTTCCCTATGGTATCTTAGTGTCTTCTGCACCAAAGGAAATCAATGCATTTTACTCTCTCAGGGACCCATCAGAGGTAGGTACAAGTGTCATTTTTTCATTAATTAATTAAAAACAATAACCTTCATTTGAGTTTTGTATTCATTTTTTTGGGTATTATTTTTCTGTTGTGATACGTGTAGGTAATGGAATTCCTCAAGTCTCTGGTAAAATGGAAGAAAGCAAAGTGGTCTAGAATCGTGAATGATATAAGTCTAGAGTTAAATGGTGAGTTGTGATATTCTGTTCTGTGAGCAGTGAGCATTTGTAATTATGTTTAGAAACAAATGTAGATTTTGCCATTGTTTGAACACATTAGCGATAAAATCCTATCATGCGGTTGGTGGTGAGAAAAATAAAAAATCAAGAATATTTGCAACACATTACACATGTATTTTTATATATAAACGAAATTGAAGTTTTTTTAAGTTTTCGTTTTATGTCTCATTTTGGTGTGATCCATCTGAGACTCGAGCTCGAATAGAAAGGCTCGCGAATTACTCGTTGTGAAAACGAGTCGAGTAACTCCGAACCGAGTAGTATCGAGTAATTTATCGAGTCGAACTTGAGCAGTCTTGAAAATTATCGGTTCAAATTCGAGTCGAACCTGAACACAAATTTTTTTATCTGAGTCGAGCTTGAGCATTAGAGTGTTCGGATCGACTCGGGATCATTTTCACCCCTATATATACAGACATGATCACCAACCACGAAGCACCTCCATGGGGGATCAGAAATGTAAATAAAGCTGTAAAAACTATCAACCACCATGTAGGAAACTCCAGGTGAGAAAAAATGTAAATAAAGCTGTAAAGCTATCAACTACCACTGAGGAAACTCCAAGCGGGACAAAATATAAATAAAGCTGTACAAAGCAATCAACTGCCACGAAGTGAACTCCAGGCAGGACGAAACGTAAAGAAAGCTGTAAAAGTGATCAACCACCACAAAGTAAACTCCAGGTGGGACGAATATATATATATATATATATATATATATATATATATATATATATATAAAAGCGAGTAAACGCACCAGATGTAAAATCCAGGCTCATCGAACAAAGTCTGACATAGTTAATATATATAAATGTATATATATATATATATATATATATATATATATATATATATATATATATATAAGCAAATAAACGTTCCAAACCAAAGTCTAGGCTCAATTGAGGCATAACTCGATAATGTTAGTCCATATATATAAATATATATGTATATACAAACTGAAATAAAACCACTGACCGAAGTCTGAGCAAACACACGTAACACGACTCTCAACGTGAAGAAGGGTGTATGCAGAAATGAAGAGAAACACTTTAAAGTGTGTGAGAAGGTTTACAGTGGGCTGCCAAAGAAGGCTTCTATATCTTTAAAATGGACGAAACTTGGCTCCCGCCTGTACAAAAGTAGCTATATGTGAGCTCACAAGTGTTTAAAATGGGAAAACACTCGATATATTGCAAGTACGGAGCAAATTGGACAGGGCTTCCTCGTTCTTTCTCTTGCAAATATGGCCACCCCAAGCCCTCTATTTATAGAGGGGGGGAGTCGCAGGTGTACCTGCGACTGCCTGGAGTGCCCCGGGCAGTGTGGGTCCCGCCGTGTCGAAGTACGTACACTCGGACAACGCGCTGTTCGCTTGGTCGTTCATAACTTTCAATCCGGGAGTCCGATGGAAGCGTGCCATACCATTCCGGAAAGCTCTTTCCGAGAGCTACACAATGACACAGTATTTTCCCTTTTTGATTCCAGGAAGATGGGTTCATGACCGTAATGGCATTCCCGAGTTTTTGTCAGGTAGTCCGTTGAGCCGTTTTGCGTAGTTTGCGCTTGAAAGTTAAGATATTATTCTCGTGGGACTTCTATTGAAATAATTTGAGTTGAAATGATTTGATTTGATGTGAGTTGAAGTTGAGTTGACAAAATAACCATTTTGCCCCTCCTGAGGTTATCTTCGGTTTTCGCGCACTTGTTGCATCTTTTCTCAGTTTTATCTTTGAGGTTGACCTGATGTCGACTTTGAGTGTCCTTAGGGTTATCTTTGAGGTTGGCTTGACCTCCTGGGGCTATCTCCAGGCTTTGATCTTGATCCCCCGGGGATATCTCTTGGGTTGAAATTGATTTTTTCGGGGTTATCTCAGGGTTTGGAAACTGTTTTCTCCGGGTTATCTCTGGGGTTGGAAATTTGATCTCCTGTGGCTATCTCCGGGGTTGGAAATTTAATGTTGTGATCCTCCAAGGTTATCTCTGAATTGTGAAAAAGACGCTTTTGTCCTCTTGCATAGTTAGTAACAGGAAAACGAAATTTCGAGTGTCTATAGATGCCCCTCTTTATCATTTTCATGCAATGCAATGGAATGGACATGATAAAGATTAGTAGACACTTGAAAAATATGACAATGTATTTCTAGTGATGCAAATCGCAATGTAATAAATGTTTATGATGAATGTTAAAATATTTTCGCAAATTGCAGTTCGCAAATCGCAAATCGTATTTCGCACTTCGCTTTTTGCATTTGGCCAATCGCACTTCGCAACTCGCATATCGCAACTCGCACATCACCTATTGCATATCACAAAATCGCAAATCGCAAATCGTAATGTAATGAATGTTAAAATGTTTTTGTAAATCACTTTACCTTTACCGATCATTGCTGATGCCTATGCTGGTGTTGACTCCAATGTTTTGGCAGTTAATCGATGATGCTTGTTTGATGAAGATACGTTGAGATGTTTTCTACATCTCTGATGGGTATAACGTTATGAAATCACCAGACCCTCCCGATGTATTCGCTGGTAGTTTGCAATGGTGCTTATCCTGCTGATCGCCAAACTTTTTCGGTTCCAACTCGAACGGTGGTATACGAAGCTTTCATCGCTTTACTGTCTTGATGTTGCGCTGAATTGATGCCCATAGTTTAGAATACCGGATCTTCCAATACCTTCGCTCACCCTTTTTGAGGTGATTTGGAGTTTCCATTCGCTATTGGGGGCAGGTGCCCCATTTCCTTAAGCGTTTGATTCACAACCCGGCTGAACTAATGACTTGAATGCCGCTGACATCCCTGGAGGGTGTAATTCATTCTTTCGCTGCCCAGATTTGAACTTCGGTGTAGAGGCCTCAGCTTGCGAGGACTTAACACATGTTGATGGTGTAGATTTCATTCGCTAGACCTTTCGTCATTGGCCTTCTTTCTTAAGAATTTCCCCCTTCTTTTGATGAGAGGCTTTATCTCGCCTTAAACTTTTTCCCTTTTCGGGAATCGAAAAATGCCCCGGTCCTTTCGCATGTTTTTGTCGGGGATTCATATGAGGAACTCTCTTTGTTGATCAAATCGCGAGTGAATAATATCTGAATCGCCATTGAGATGATGATGGACCATGCTGATGGCACTGACTGGTGCATTTTCCACTTTAGGATGGTTGATAAATGCCCCAATGTTGAGTTGTTGCTGCTTCCTAGATTGTCCCAATCTTGTTGTAAGGGACCCAATATTCGGTTGTCGCCAATTTTGAAATTGCCCCAGCCTCGCTTGTTGTCTGGGATAGTTGCTTTTACAGATGAGCTGATAAGACGCCGAGATTGCAAGAGGCTTTTACTTCTGTACCATCTGGTGAAAAGGTAGTGGATGTGGGCTTTGATGTTGACAGCTCTTTCTGGTAGATATGTTGTTCTGTTAGAGACATGATGCTCTAACTCATAGGGATGTCGCTGTTGCTGAGCGGGATGATGCTATATCTACCCGAGATATTGCATGTAGTTAGCGGTGGATCTATCGGCTCGTGTAGAAACCCTTGGGCAGGAGATCACAATGTTACCTCCTTCTTCTGAGAGGGAATCCATGTTGGACTTGATAGCCCACATATACATTGATTTGCAGATGAGCTTGTATTTTCCTGCACTGACTAGCTTAGCCATTTTGTCATGTACAGTACACATTGTATATATCAAACAACATTATATATGGCAGGGAAATATATGTTGATTCACTTCCCTTTTAGTTGTGCCTTGCTACTTGCTTAATATTCATTTGTTTCTCCAGGACTTTGTGATCTGGATGTATTCTGAACTCCTCCTTGATGGATGGACAGTGAGATGTCTCAGGATTTTCAGAATGAATCGTTGATCTGTGTGTATTCCCTACCATCTTTGGTGTCTTGGGACTGGTTTCTGTATGTGGCTATGGATAGGAGGGTGTCTATTTTTGTTTTTTATGTGGTGAGACCGGACCATATAACATGGCTGCCTACGTACTCCCGTGTATTGGGGAGATCAGGTCGACGTAGTTTGCCCTAGGTATAGGGCGGATTGCAGATAAAAAGTTTAATCCCATGTACAGGATAAATTGAAGGTGTGAAAGGTTTAATCCCTGGTGGGATAAAGTGAAAGTGTGAAATGAAGTTAAACTAGGCTGTTGGTTTGAAAAGTGTGTTTTTCCCTGAAGGGCAGATGGGTAAAAAGGAAAGGCGGTATATAGTGAGGGTTAAAGAACCTGAAATGACTGGTGATCTGATGATCCAAAACCAGGATGTTCGCTTGATGGTAACCTCAGACATAGTACCGTTTCAAGGTGTTCGAATTGATGAGTTACGGAAATTCATCGCCGTCCACTTCCTGTAATATGAGAGCGCCTCCTGTTAATATCTCCTTGACAATAAACGGGCCTTCTCAGTTTGGGGAGAATTTTCCTTTAGACTGAGCTTGGTTGTCAACGATCTTTTTCAAAATCAAGTTATGTTGTTTGAACTGCCGTAGTCAGACTTTTCTGTTGTAAGATCTTCTTCACAAGTAGAGGGTTGCTCATGTGTGGGCCACATACTCCACCATGGATCTCATCCACGAGTCTATGAGCTTGGTCTTGGTCCAAATATCTGAGGAGACCTAGTCCTGCATCTCTTTTGTAGAGTGCATCTCCGCTCAAGTAGAATTTCATAGCAAGTCGATTGATCCGCCTTTTCTCAGTCGGGCTCGCCTCAGCGGGTGTAGATGTGACGCCCCCAAAATAGGTATACATCACCCATCTTGAGTCGCCAAATACATGGTACAGAATTCAAATACAAACTTAATTATACAACAGTCGTGTAAAATACGACTAAACATATGCTGTGAGTTTTAATACAAATATTGTCATCTAGACAATATACAAACTCAATGGGGTCCTCATTATATTTATTATCACACTATTTCACAGAATAGTGAGGACTACTAATGCACCATCTAGGACCATCACTCTGTTCCCCGACTAGTCCTTGCTACGTTCTCATTTCCTGAAGAGAATAATGAAAGTAAAAGGGTGAGCTCAACTAGCCTAGTAAGAAATATTATGACTAAGATAATGCAGAATAATTTATCGTTAGCCATCAACGGTGTTAAACTGATAAAATATAATAAACATCAAGTTTAACTGCAGCGGAACAAGCAATCCATTAGAAGAGGCAAGTAGATAATAAAATCTACTATCTTCTATGATTTAAAAGGTTTTTCATCACTTTTATCGCTGAGACTCAACTCAATAAACAATCCACATCATCAAATCATCCATGCACTACAGGCCAAGGATATTCTTTAGTATCACGACTACGAATTATCCATGCACCACGGCCAAAGATAATCATATTTTCATCAACGGTCCTGATCATGCCATAAAACAATTCATCTTTGCACCCTTGACCGAAGAGAATCCATAGCCATAATTATACCAAAAAATGTCCATCAATGCACTACGGGCCAATGAGGACTTTTTCTACATCATTTGTAACATTACGATCATGATTATACCGAATAATCCCTGGTCATAATCATACCAAGTCCATCTATGCACTACAGGCCACATATGACTTTCAACATAATATAAATATGAGGATGATGACAATGACATAATAATTCAATAAAACAAGTTTAAGAATTAATTTATCCAGGAACTAATAATGTTCAAATTGTCAACATGATACTTCTTTGTGAAGTAAAATTCAAGAATGCTCAGAAGAAGATTTCCATGAAAAGATACTGGATGAAGCGCAAATATCAAGGATATTCCACTAATTTCATGGAGTATAGAAGTCAAAAATTTAACCAACTGAGTATAATAGAATATATGAAACTGCAAATGGATTTTCACCCGCTAAACGGTAATCCACGTAGACAGATCATTTCCACAATTTAATAAGAAATAAATACGAAGGATCATTCACCATGCATATGGTAATCCACATAGACAAGTTATTTCAACAAAATAATAAAGAATGGAATAACATAAGGATTCACCATGCGTGCGATAGACTGCACAGACAGGTTATTCCCAACAAAATAATAAATAATGGAACTAGGTCCGGCGTAAATGCACAGACAGGATATTCTGACAGAATAATAAATAATGGAACTAGGTCCGGCATAAATGCACAGACAGGATATTTCGACAAAATAATAAATAATGGAACCAGGTCCGGCCTAAACGCACAGACAAGATATTCCGACAGAATAATAAAGAACGAAATATTAGAAGAATTTCACCATGTATGCGGTACTTCACATAAACAAGTTATTCCAACATAATAATAAGAATGGAATAACAGAAGAATTTCACCATGTATGCAGTAGTTTGCATAGACAGGTTATTCTAATATAATAATAAAGAATAGAATAACAGAAGAATTTCACCAAGTATAGGGTATCCCGCGTATACAAGTTATTCCAACAGAATAATAAAGAATGGAATAACAAAAGTTCTCTTCATGAATAAGAAAGAAAGAATAGCCCTTACGAGTACAACAAATAATATCCCCTACCTTAGAAGAAACTGGATATTGGAGTAGTGAAGTAGCATAATACTTTTTTTCTTTCTCTCTATAGTTTCTCTCTCTAGAGTTTCAATGAATTCGTAAGAAATAATGAAAGAATGAGTTTCTATTTGTAGAAGGATGGACTGCATAGTAACTAATTCATGAACGGTCCAAATTGATTTACTTTTAATCGAACGGTCCATATTTAAAGCAAAATCTTTTAAATAAAATAAAATATATTTTATTTATAATCTAATAAAACGAATAACTTTATAAAAGTATTATGTTTTATATATAAAAAAATTTACTATACAAAATACTATGCAGACACTATGCAACACTATACATAATAAAATATAATATATTTTATTTATAGAATAACTTTATAAAAGTATTCTGTTTTATATAAAAAGATTTTACTATGTAAAATACTATGCATAATAGAATATAATATATTCTATTTATAAAATAACTTTATAAAAGTATTCTGTTATATATAAAAAGTTTTTCCGTTTTATTACATTAATAATACTAATAAAATAAAACTGAGTGACTTATCACGTAAACATCAATAATCAATACCGTGTGCTACTATGCAATCACGTGTATTACTGTACTTTTACTACCGAGTAGTTCAACAGTTTTAATGATAAAACTTCCGCCGTTATTCTCATAAAAATATTTTTGTCGTTTTCTCCATCCGACAATAATTCCATTGCGGGGTCCAACAATGATTGTACCGTCGTACGGATATTCCCCGACCAATCGAATATTGTACAACAACTTGCATACTTTTCAAAATTTATAAATACTACCCACAACTATAACATTATCTCAAATCCCCACCATAATATTAAAAAAAATATTTCTAGAAAATTAACACTTTATTCATAAAATCTGGGGTCTCACAATCTCCCCTCCTTATGAAATTTTGCCCTCGAAATTTACGTACGTACCTGGTATGTCGAAGAGGTGAGGATACCTTGGCTTCACTTCAAATTCTAACTCTTGAGGTATAACCTTTGTGCGTCGAATATGACCCTTCTTATCCAAGATGTTAACACGTATTTTCTCATACGTTAAATCTTCTGCTATCTCGTCCGGTTCTAAATTAATAATGTGGTTTGGGTCGTCCACATATTTACATAACATCGATACGTTAAAAACGTTATGAACACGCGATATACTTGGCGGTAAAACGAGTCTATAAGCCACAGTTCCTATTCGATCGAGGATTTTAAATGGGCCAATTAAATCGAGGGTTGAGATTTCATCTCTTCGTCGATTCTTGCTTCTATAATAACGCCCTCTTGAACCTTCTTCTTCACATTCATCAGCTCTGAGTATGTAGCTTGAGCGGCTTTAACTTTATCGATGAAAGTCGATTCTAATCGTATATTCGTTATCTTCACGTGGGTTCGTATATTCGCACTTGTAACCGCATACAATCTTCTACTCAACGCGTCAGCTACCACGTTCGCACTTCCACGATGATATTGCATGGTACGATCGTAATCTTCAACAGCTCGAGCCAACGTCTTTGGCGCATGTTACATTCGTTTTAGGTGAAGAAAATATTTGAGGGTTTTAGAAATGGATTTTGTACTGGGGTCAATACAAAATTCGATTTCACGCTCTAGGGTAGGCTAAGAAGTCTTCAAGAATACGACATGAAATTTATTAACAATAGAAATATCATTCAAAACTGTGACTCTCATCCAAGACTTGGATAACACATGTAATGAAGGTTTCTCTTAACGGAGTTTCAACCGATCAGTCTAATTTCTCCGGAGTTAAATTTAAACGTTGTGCGCAAGCAAGAGAGATAAAAGAATGGGTAGAACCGGTATCTAATAAGGTATAGACTTCATAAGAATTTATAATTAACTAACCCGTGCTAACTTCGTTTGGGTCACTCGCTTTTTGAGAAGTCACGAAAAACGTTCTTCTTGTTTTGTCCGTATCCGCCTTTGGTGCCATCGTTCCAGCTGGATTTGACTTCACTATACGACAAAATTGAGCTAAATGACCTTCTCCTCTTGAAATTTCCACTTCTATTATCTTGACCATAATTACCACCGAAGTGGTTACCATTCTTGGCATGATAATTTCCCCCACAGTGGTTATCATTGTTCCGATGGCCGTTGCCACCGGTATGATTATTATCGTGTTGTTGGTCGTTACCTTTTGGTTGAGCTAACTAGGACCATCACTCTGTTCCCCGACTAGTCCTTGCTACGTTCTCATTTCCTGAAGAGAATAATGAAAGTAAAAAGGTGAGCTCAACTAGCCTAGTAAGAAATATTATGACTAAGATAATGCAGAATAATTTATCGTTAGCCATCAACGGTGTTAAACTGATAAAATATAATAAACATCAAGTTTAACTGCAGTGGAACAAACAATCCATTAGAAGAGTCAAATAGAGAATAAAATCTACTATCTTCTATGATTTAAAAGGTTTTTCATCACTTTTATCGCTGAGACTCAGCTCAATAAGTAATCCACATCATCAAATCATCCCTGCACTACATGCCAAGGATATTCTTTAGTATCACGACCACGAATTATGTAAAACCCCAACTTTTTGAATAAAGATGAATTTTCTATAAATATTATTTTTGAATATTATGGAGTGAAATTGATATAATAGTTGTGGGTAGTATTTATAAATTCTGCAAAGTATGCAATTTATTATATTATATTCGATTGATCGGGAAATATTCATTTTAACAGGGAATATTCGTACAACGGCACAATCATTGGTGGACCCCACAACAGATTTATTATCGGATTGAGAAAATGACAAAAATATTTTATGAAAATAACGGCGGAAGTTTTACCGTTAACTGTTGAAACACCCGATGTTAAAAGTACAGTAATACGAGTGGTTGCATAGTAGCACACGGTATTGATTATTGATGCTTACGTGATAAGTCACTCAGTTATGTTGGTATTATTAATGTAATAATACAGAAAATCTTTTTATATAAAACAGAATACTTTTATAAAGTTATTCTATAAATAGAATATATTATATTCTATTATGCATAGTGTTGCATAATGTCTGCATAGTGTTTTGCATAGTAAAATCTTTTTATATAAAACAGAATACTTTTATAAAGTTATCTATTTTATTAGACAATAATTGGAATATATTATGTTTTATTATGCATAGTGTTTGCATAGTGCCTGCATAGTATTTGCATAGTAAAATCTTTTATAAAGTTATTCGTTTTATTAGATTATAAATAGAATATATTATATTTTATTTAAAAGATTTTGCTTTAAATATGGACCGTCAGATTAAAGTAAATCAATCTGGACCGTTCATGAGTTAGTTACTACGCATTCCATTTTTCTATAAATAGAAGCTCATTCATTCATTATTTTCTTACGAATTCACTGAAACTCTAGAGAGATAAACGATAGAGAGAAAGAAGAAAGTATTCTGCTACTTCACTACTTATATATCCAGTACTCTTCTTCTTAAGGTAGGGAATATTATTTGTTGTACTCGTAAGGGATGTTATTCTTTCTTATTCATGAAGAGAACTGTTGTTATTCCATTTCTTATTATTTTGTTGGAATAACCTATATACGCTGTCTACCCTATACTTGCTGACATTTTTCTATTATTCTGTTGGAACATCCCGTCTGTGTCTTTTACACCGGACCTGATTTCGTCTTTATTATTATTCCGTTGGAACATCCTATCTGTGTGTTTTGCACCGGACTTGGTTCCGTCTTATTATTATTCAGTTGGAACATCCTGTCAGTGTGTTTTACACCATACCTGGTTCCGTCTTTATTATTCTGTTGGAACATCCTGTCGGTGCAAATTTTGCATGACCTGGTTCCGTTATTATTATTCTGTTGGAATAACCTGTCTATGCGAAGTACCGCATGCATGGTGATTTCTTTTGTTATTCCAATCTTTAATATACTCAGTTGGTTAAAGTTTTGACTTCTATACTCCATGAAATTAGTAGAATATCTTTGATATTTGCGCTTCATCCAGTATCTTTTAATGGAAATATTCTTCTGATCATTCTTGAATTTTACTTTACAAAACAGTATCATGTTGCCAATTTGGACGTTAATAATTCCTGGATAAAATAATTCTTGAACTTATGTACCCATTGCCACGTATTGATGACCTGTTTGACCAGTTGCAAGTGTGACGCCCCCAAATCCGGGTTTCTTCCAACCCAACAAATGGTGCTACACGGTACTACCATTAATTCCCACATTTCCTCAAATAGTCACAAGAGGACTAATATAACTCCATATATATATCAAAGTAATATTACATTACCCAGGTTCTTTGTAACCCTTTCATTTGTTCTTGTCATAATATCAATATATTACAGACATTCTTCCTATACTATTACATAAGTATGCTACGGGTTCATCTTCGCCTTGCCTTTATCCTTGCCAGATCCTTCAGTCCGCTCGATCTTAGCTGTGTTCATATGGTTCAAGCAAGAGTGAGCACGGCTAGCTCAGCAAGTACTATAATTCTAATAAACAACATGCTTGAATCATAGAACTAATATATCTCCAGTAACTGAACAATAGTTACGAAGTACTATTGGTGATTCAAAATAGCACTTCATTTCCTTCAAAACGTTTTTCCATCAATATTCAGTAGAATAACAATTATGGCTCAAGATTATGAGCATACATAAGTTCTTTTGAAAAGGACATCCCGACACTAAGTCCGTAAGTTCGGCATAGCTTACGAGCACTTCTGAGTGATCAACTCATAGTACTCTATGTTGATCAACACTACATTCTTTAAACGTGTATACGTTTAATTGTGGCAACCTCACGTGCATATCGTTAAACGACAAAAACATTTGAACATGCGTGGTCTTCGATTGAAAACCATACCAATATAACTCGGTAATTTACAAATCATGCTTGACAGAATCATAATATAAGTCTAGCCGGAAGAATTGGCTTAAGACTTCATCATTCTAGATTTCATGTGAAAGAGTACACGAATTACAAAGCCTGTCCAGACTGAACTGGAACAAGGGTTAGAATACTTGCCTTTGGCGTCTGTTTACTTGTTAATACTCGTACACTTTAAGTCTCTATGATTCTACAATTCATAATCATACAACGTACCATATT
Source organism: Panax japonicus (assembly GCA_020205505.1). Lineage (NCBI taxonomy): Eukaryota > Viridiplantae > Streptophyta > Magnoliopsida > Apiales > Araliaceae > Panax > Panax japonicus. Next base: position 62,541,809 of record CM035094.1, read on the forward strand.
AGTTCATAATTAACCAGGTATGTTTTCTATTATACCTTACCCTTCATCTCAATGTAATTCTAACTTAGTTTCGTTATTAAGGGTTTCGGCTTTCATTACGTCATTCATATCCCGCTCGTCTTTGATTGATTATAAACATGCATTAGTGTATTACAAGCACCTTACAATGTCTTAATTATGTTGTGATTACATCACGATTCATTACTATTAATCCCTCTTTCATTCTACACTTGGAACCCTTCTTCTCTATCTTCTTCCTTACACTGGCGCCGCGGCGCCACTAATTGGTCTGTGACTCACGCTGCGGCGCGAGTTAGCAGTGTGCCATCATCCGGCCTCGCGCTGCGGCGCGGCCAAGAAGGCTTAGAGTCGCGCTGCGGCGCGGACTCTGGTCCTCAGAAAATTTTGCAGTTTTTGAAAATTTTGCTAACTTCCCGGACGCATAACTTCTTCGTTTTAACTTCGAATTGGTCCGTTCAAAAGCCTACGGTTCACAAATTTCATAATCTATGCGTTCATGCAAGAATTTTATCTATTTGACTTCATTTGCTTAAATTTGACCTATTAGTCCATTTTAACGAAAACGATAAACGTTCGTGAACGTTCAATGCTCATTTCTTCGTTCTAAGTCGGAATCCGGTCATTTTCGAGTCCGCAACTCTATAATGACTACAATGACTTGTCTCCATCGAAAACCAACATTTTTGACTTCCAACATAAAATATGACTTCTATTCCGAGACTTTCACGAATTCAACGTTAATCGTCTAATCGTGCGAAGTTCGTCAAATCAACCATACTAAGCGTTCTAAGTGGATTTTAACTAACATATCATCATTTCAAGTTATTTACTACACCAACTTATAATCAAAGTAGGTTTTGACTTATTTCCATAAGTCATTGACTTTCTCAACTTATGAACTAGAAATCTTCATACTCATGACTTACCAATAATTTAAGTCCTTCAATCAATGTTCTCATGTTATAAACAACATACTAACATCATATGACAAGTCCTTCATGATTCTAACAACTTATTAAGGTTCAAGTTGCTTATTCAACTTATTCGGCTTAAGTTCATTCCTTATAACTTATTACATGATATCCTCAAGCAATCCCCCTTCTCTATCAATCCTATCATAGAAAAGATATAGATAAAAGAAAATGAGTCTTACCCTTGAAGACTTATATTTGCTTTGGAAACTATCAAAGGTTGAAGTGGCTTATAAGTGCTTTAAGTAACTTATTCTCTCTATCAAATAAGTAGCTTATATGCTTGAGAGGAAAGTGTTGGATGATAACAAAACAACCAACAAAAATGAAATGAACTTGGTATTTATAGGCCACCAAAGCTTGGGGCAAAATGGACAATAATCAATCCCACCTCCTCATTCCACCTCCTTACTATTCACAACTTATCCTTCAAGTCTTCTTGCTAGCCACTTCTTTTACTTGCTCACCACAACACTTGGTCATCACACTTAATCCTTGCCCATCAAGACTACCCACTTCCTCACTTGGTTTGACCCATGGGTCAAGGCTTCACCTTGGGCTTGGTTAATTAATCCAACTACTTTCCTATTGGGCTTGAGTTACAATAGATTGGACTTGTGATAATCATACACTTGGGCTTCTATCAATAAACTAGAAATCCCACAAGTCCATTACCTTAAATTCAATAACTTAACATACATATCCTACGTATAATTCTCGTATGCTATCTCGTATATTAATTCGAAATATACGATATCTCGTTCTTCGTACATAATAATACAATACGTCGTATTATACCTCCATTCCTTACTCCATATAATGTTTACACATTATACGATCACTACTTCATTCTTTTAACGCTTAATAACCTAACTATCTCAAATTAGGTACGCATGCGAAATATTTCATTTTCCATACTTAGATTATTATTGCATAATCGATATCATCTCGATATTATAACATTACGTATTTCTCGGAAGTTCAAAAACAATTCCCGAGCAGAAATCGATGAATAGTGTTTTTCGGAAAATTTCTCAGAAAACTTTTATTTTCGTTTTAGAAATTCAAACACTTTAATTCTCCCACACAGTTAAAATACTACGACGTTACGACATTTCTAGGTTATAGAACGACATCCATCTTCTCAACACGTAATAATAAATAATATTATTTTATTCATTATTAAAAGAAATTACAAAATGTTCAATTTTCTGGGGCGTTACACTCTCTCCCCCTTATAAGGATTCTGTCCCCAGAATCTCGCTATATATAAAAAAAATTACACAAATAAATTCGGGTAATTCTTTTTCATCATTTCTTCTAACTCCCACGTTGCTTCTTCTGCATCGTGGTTCTTCCATATCACCTTTACTGAAACTATACTTTTGTTCCGCAGAACTTGTTCTTTCCTATCGACAATTTGAATTGGCGTTTCCTCATATGTTAAGTCCTTCTCGACATGAATAGGCTCGTATTCTATCACGTGCTTATAATCCGGCTTATAAGGATGCAATACCGAAACATGAAATACATTATGTATTCGTTCTAGGTCTGGAGGTAACGCTACCATGTAAGCTACCTCACCTACCCGTTTTAAAACCTCAAAAGGTCCTATAAATCTCGGACTTAACTTTCCTTTCTTCCTAAAACGTATCTTTCCTTTCCAGGGAGATACTTTTAGGAATACGTGTGAACCCACTTCAAACTCTCGATTCTCTCTATGCAGATCTGTAAACTTCTTCTGTCTGTCTTGAGCTGCTAAGAGACGCATCTGAATCTTTTTAACAATATCCGCTGTCTGTTGCACCAATTCTGGTCCCAACATTCGGCGTTCTCCTACCTCATCCCAATATAGTGGCGTTCTGCATTTCCTACCATACAAAGCTTCGTAAGGCGGCATACCTATGCTTGCATGATAACTATTGTTATACGCAAACTCCACTAATGGTAGATGATCATCCCAACTACCCTTGAAATCCATAACGCATGCTCTTAGCATATCTTCTAATGTCTGAATTGTCCTCTCGCTTTGTCCATCCGTTTGTGGACGATACGCCGTACTCAGCTTCAACTGCGTTCCCAACTGCTCTTGCAGACTTCTCCAAAAGTTCGACGTGAATCGTGGATCACGATCTGACACAATCGATACTGGCACTCCATGTCTAGAGATTATTTCCTTAATATAAAGTCTAGCTAACTGGTCTAAGTTATACTTAACCCTAATTGGCAAAAAGTGAGCTGATTTCGTCAATCGGTCCACTATTACCCAAATTGCATCATACCCCTTATGAGTAGTCGGAAGTCCCACCACAAAATCCATTGTGATATTCTCCCATTTCCACTCCGGAATCTCTAATGACTGTAACAAGCCACTAGGTTATTGATGTTCAGCCTTAACTCTCTGACAAGTTAAGCACTTACTAACGTACTCAGCAATCTCTCTCTTCATGTTCGGCCACCAGAAACTCTGTCGAAGGTCTTGATACATCTTAGTGCTACCAGGATGAATCGAAAACCTTGAACTATGAGCCTCTTGTAGAACCTGCTCCTTTAATTCCGTCTCATTCGGAACCCAAATTCTTCCGTCAAATCTCAATAATCCCTCGTTATCAAGACTATATTTAGTATCTTTTTCATTGGTCAGCCGTTCCTTCATCCGGTCACACTCATCACTTTTGAGTTGCACCTCCTTAACTCTCTCTACGATGGTTGGTTGCATCTCCATTGCAAACAACATTGGTCCTTCTTCTTCACTGGGTAGCTTCACCTCTAACTCCATCCTAGCCATCTCTGTTATTAACTCAGTTTGAGCCGTTAACAAAGATAACTTTTCCCGACCCTTTCTACTTAAGGCATCGACAACTACATTGGCTTTTCCAGGGTGATACAGGATTTCACAGTCGTAATCCTTTATCAACTCCAGCCATCTTCTCTGCCTCATATTCAACTCCTTCTGTGTAAAGATATATTTTAGACTTTTATGGTCCGTGTATATCTTACATTTTTCTCCATAAAGATAATGTCTCCATATCTTTAGAGCAAAAACTACTGCGGCTAGTTCTAGATCATGAGTAGGGTAAACTTTCTCATAATCCTTCAATTGCCTAGATGCATACGCAATGACCTTGTCATGCTGCATGAGCACGCAACCAAGTCCTCTATGCGAAGCATCACTATAAACTACAAAATTTCCCGTGTCATCGGGTAATGACAACACAGGTGCCTCACTCAACCTCTTCTTTAGTTCTTGGAAACTGTTCTCACACTTGTCAGTCCAAGCGTATTTCACCGTCTTCCTCGTCAAATTAGTCAACGGAGTAGCTATCTTTGAAAAATCCTGGATAAATCTCTGATAGTAACCCGCTAACCCTAGGAAACTCCGCACCTCCGTCGGCGTTTTCGGTTGTTCCCAATTCATCACGGCTTCTACCTTCGCTGGATCCACTGAAATCCCCTCATGGTCAATGATATGACCTAAAAATTGCACCTTCTCTAACCAAAATTCACACTTTGTGAATTTCGCATACAACTTCTCCTTCCTTAATGTCTCCAACACTAATCTAAGGTGTTCAACATGATCTTCTGGCGTCTTAGAATAGACTAGAATATCATCTATAAACACAACGATGAACTTGTCCAAATATTGTTTGAACACTCTGTTCATCATATCCATGAATGCAGCTGGTGCATTTGTCAACCCAAATGACATCACTAAAAACTCGTAATGACCATAACGAGTCCTGAATGCTGTCTTTGGCACGTCCTCCTTCCTAACCTTCAACTGATGATACCCCGTTCGTAAATCTATTTTAGAAAAATAATTAGCCCCTTTCAGCTGATCAAAGAGATCATCGATCCTGGGCAATGGGTATTTATTCTTTATCGTTAACTTGTTCAACTCTTTGTAGTCGATACAAAGTCTTAATGATCCATCCTTCTTCTTGACAAATAGTACTGGTGCTCCCCACGGTGACACACTCGGCTGAATGTACTTCTTATCCAATAGTTCTTGTAACTGCACCATCAACTCCTTCATCTCTACTGGCGCCATACGGTACGGTGCCCTGGAAACTGGTGCCGCTCCTGGCACAATGTCTATCACAAATTCTGTCTCCCTATCCGGTGGAAGACCAGGTAATTCACTCGGAAATACATTGGCAAATTCCCTCACTATAGGTATTTGTTCCATGGTTGCTACCACTCTTTCGGTATCAACAACATGGCACAGATATCCTACGCATCCCTTCCTCAGTAATTTTCTAGTTTGTGTCATGGTTAGACAACACGAACGTCCCGGCGATCTATTCCCATAAAATACTACCTGAGGTTGTTCTAACGTCTTTATGTTCACACACTTCTTTTGACAATCTATTATTGCCCCATGGTTTACTAACCAATCCATTCCAAGAATTACATCGAATTCTTCTAACTTTATTGGTAATAAATCTAACGATAATTTACAACCCCGTATATCTACACAACAACTCCTATGAACATCTTCAATAGGAATTATATCTTCGTTTGCTACCTTAATATTTACAGGTATAGGTAACTTTTCGAGAAGTAGTCCTAATCGTCTAGCAAAACCGTATGCTATAAATGAACAGGTAGCACCCGAATCAAACAGCACGTACGCATTGATATCGTTGATCGGGATAATACCTGCAACGACGTCCCCTGATGCAACCGCATCCTGGACTGTCATATTAAAGGTACGACCCATCGGCCTACCCTGCTGAGCTGGACCCCCAATAGCTAACTTACCGCTATTAGTGCCCCGATTCCCGTCCGTCCCCTTCTTCGGGCAGTTCTTTGCCATGTGGTCGGTTGACCCACACACAAAGCATCCATGATTCTTTTTCGGACTCGGACAATTTGGTGCAATGTGCCCCTCCTGTCCGCAGTTGTAATAGACGGCCTTCCCCTTGAGATTGACTCCTAAATGAGTCTTTCCACAGGTCTTGCAGGCCTCCATTCTTCTCTTTGGGTCTCCTTGCTTCACTCCGGTATTCCCAGAGTTAATTACCTTCCTCTTTTGACCCTCGCCACTCCCACTGGCTCCCTCAATCTTGACTCTCCCGTCAACCTTCCCCTTATTCCTCTTTTCCTTGTGGTATTGGCTCAACACCTCACTACCACCTTCGGCGATTATCGCCTTCTCTAAAACGATCCCAAAAGAAGTACTTTGGAATACTGATATACGGTTATAGAGCCAGGGTTTCAAGCCCTGCTCGAACCGTCGCGCCTTCCTCACCTCGGTATCCACTTGGTGTGGAGCGAACCTAGCCAGTTCATTGAACTTGGCAGCGTATTGGGGAACCGTCATTTCCCCTTGTTTCAGCTCTAAAAACCGCATCTCCATCCTTCCCTGCATGCTCGTGGGAAAGTAGTTCTCAAAGAATATCTCCTTGAATCTATCCTACGTTAAAGTCGTTATCCCGACCCTAGCCTGATTGGCTTCCCACCAAAAATTGGCCTCTCCCTTCATCATATAGGTTGCAAAGGCAACCTTCTGGGCCTCATCAACATTTGCAATTACAAATGCCTTCTCTATCTCCTTAACCCACGTTTGGGCTTCGATTGGGTCCGTAGTTCCTTTGAACTCCGGCGGACCTACACTCTTAAAATCCTTAAAGGTAGTAGCTCGTGCTACTCCTGGATTTACGGGGATATTAGCCCCTGTTCTATTAAAGGCGGCTGTTAATAAATTAACAAACTCCTGCATCGCGTTAACCGGACCTCCCTCCGGTTGATTTACGTTCGCACCTTGATTACGTTGCACTCTTCTCGGCGGCATTTTGCCTGATACAATAAACACATTGCGTTATTATTCCTTCCTTTATTAGCTATCATTAATATAAAATAATAACTCCAAACATTCATAACTCATTGCTTTCCATAAAACGATCTTTATATACATTCTTTGTAGTATAATACTACATCAGTTACATACTCAGCCTAAGCTGATTACATTACTTTCCCGCTATCACTTTCCAAAAATTGGGATTTACAAAAGACTACCCTTTACTATACAAAAAGGGTTTTACATCACTAATACTTACAAAAATATCTACAAACTACTCTAACCACCATTAAACTACATCTGCCTCAAGGCATTATTGAAATCCGCCTTGGCCAGACCGGCAATGATATCACGGCTAATAGTATGCCGCGTTTGCCCCACCTCCACCGGATATCCAGCTACCTGCTGCTGAAAATCCGTGTGAGAACTCCTATAGATATAGGACATCCTCCCTATTTTCTGCACTTTTGTCTTGAGCTATTCCTTAAGCTCCAAGACCTCATGCTTTAAATCCTGGACTTTGTCCTTAGCCAAAATCCTCTCGTCATGCTCCTGCTCCCACATGGACTCGACATCAGTCTTGTCCTCTATAAGCATTTGAAGCTCTGCCTTCAGCTCCTTAACCTCCTGACAGTAATGGATATTTCTATCCAACACTGACATAAACAGAGACATCATCGACCCCCCAGGAGCTGTCTCTGCTGCTATAGCCACTGGGTTAAAGGAGACTGTCTCTACCTCCTCCTCTATCATCCCGTCAAATACTGACATGTAGTCAGCTTCTTCTGAGTCTTCAGACTCAATGATTACTACTTCTGGCTCTGCAGCTATAGGGTTCGGTACAACCTCTACTTGGTTCACCGACTCTTTACTTATGGTCTGTTCATAAACAAACATCCCGTTTACTCCTGACATCTACATAAAACAAATGAGTTGATTAGTACACGTCAGTAGAATAATAAACATACATATCATAATCATAATGCATTTTTATAAGGTTATTTTCTTCTTGTATTTCTTTGATTCTTCCTAAGGTTATGGCTTAAGGTTTTAATTCCCCCCTTAAGTTTTATAACCTCTTGCTTTGATACCAACCTGTGACGCCCCCAAATCCGGGTCTCTTCCAACCCGACAAATGGTGCTACACGGTACTACCATTAATTCTCACATTTCCTCAAATAGTCACAAGAGGACTAATATAACTCCATATATATATCAAAGTAATATTACATTACCCAGGTTCTTTGTAACCCTTTCATTTATTCTTGTCATAATATCAATATATTACAGACATTCTTCCTATACTATTACATAAGTATGCTACGGGTTCGTCTTCGCCTTGCCTTTATCCTTGCCAGATCCTTCAGTCCGCTCGATCTTAGCTGTGTTCATATGGTTCAAACAAGAGTGAGCACCGCTAGCTCAGCAAGTACTATAATTCTAATAAACAACATGCTTGAATCATAGAACTAATATATCTCCAGTAACTGAACAATAGTTACGAAGTACTATTGGTGATTCAAAATAGCACTTCATTTCCTTCAAAACGTTTTTCCATCAATATTCAGTAGAATAACAATTATGGCTCAAGATTATGAGCATACATAAGTTCTTTTGAAAAGGACATCCCGGCACTAAGTCCGTAAGTCCGGCATAGCTTACGAGCACTTCTGAGTGATCAGCTCATAGTACTCTATGTTGATCAACACTACATTCTTTAAACGTGTATACGTTTAATTGTGGCAACCTCACGTGCCTGTCGTTAAACGACAAAAACATTTGAACATGCGTGGTCTTCGATTGAAAACCATACCAATATAACTCGGTAATTTACAAATCATGCTTGACAGAATCATAATATAAGTCTAGCCGGAAGAATTGGCTTAAGACTTCATCATTCTAGATTTCATGTGAAAGAGTACACGAATTACAAAGCCTGTCCAGACTGAACTGGAACAAGGGTTAGAATACTTGCCTTTGGCGTCTGTTTACTGGTTAATACTCGTACACTTTAAGTCTCTATGATTCTACAATTCATAATCATACAACGTACCATATTAGTTCATAATTAACCAGGTATGTTTTCTATTATACCTCACCCTTCATCTCAATGTAATTCTAACTTAGTTTCGTTATTAAGGGTTTCGGCTTTCATTACGTCATTCATATCCCGCTCGTCTTTGATTGATTATAAACATGCATTAGTGTATTACAAGCACCTTACAATGTCTTAATTATGTTGTGATTACATCACGATTCATTACTATTAATCCCTCTTTCATTCTACACTTGGCTTCTTCTCTATCTTCTTCCTTACACTGGCGCCGCGGCGCCACTAATTGGTTTGTGACTCGCGCTGCGGCGCGAGTTAGCAGTGTGCCATCATTCGGCCTCGCGCTGCGGCGCGGCCAAGAAGGCTTAGAGTCGCGCTGCGGCGCGGACTCTGGTCCTCAGAAAATTTTGCAGTTTTTGAAAATTTTGCTAACTTCCCGGACGCATAACTTCTTCGTTTTAACTTCGAATTGGTCCGTTCAAAAGCCTACGGTTCACAAATTTCATAATCTATGCGTTCATGCAAGAATTTTATCTATTTGACTTCATTTGCTTAAATTTGACCTATTAGTCCATTTTAACGAAAACGATAAACGTTCGTGAACGTTCAACGCTCATTTCTTCGTTCTAAGTCGGAATCCGGTCATTTTCGAGTCCGCAACTCTATAATGACTACAATGACTTGTCTCCATCGAAAACCAACGTTTTTGACTTCCAACATAAAATATGACTTCTATTCCGAGACTTTCACGAATTCGACGTTAATCGTCTAATCGTGCGAAGTTCGTCAAATCAACCATACTAAGCGTTCTAAGTGGATTTTAACTAACATATCATCATTTCAAGTTATTTACTACACCAACTTATAATCAAAGTAGGTTTTGACTTATTTCCATAAGTCATTGATTTTCTCAACTTATGAACTAGAAATCTTCATACTCATGACTTACTAATAATTTAAGTCCTTCAATCAATGTTCTCATGTTATAAACAACATACTAACATCATATGACAAGTCCTTCATGATTCTAACAACTTATTAGGGTTCAAGTTGCTTATTCAACTTATTCGGCTTAAGTTCATTCCTTATAACTTATTACATGATATCCTCAAGCAATCCCCCTTCTCTATCAATCCTATCGTAGAAAAGATATAGATAAAAGAAAATGAGTCTTACCCTTGAAGACTTATATTTGCTTTGGAAACTATCAAAGGTTGAAGTGGCTTATAAGTGCTTTAAGTAACTTATTCTCTCTACCAAATAAGTAGCTTATATGCTTGAGAGGAAAGTGTTGGATGATAACAAAACAACCAACAAAAATGAAATGAACTTGGTATTTATAGGCCACCAAAGCTTGGGGCAAAATGGACAATAATCAATCCCACCTCCTCATTCCACCTCCTTACTATTCACAACTTATCCTTCAAGTCTTCTTGCTAGCCACTTCTTTTACTTGCTCACCACAACACTTGGTCATCACACTTAATCCTTGCCCATCAAGACTACCCACTTCCTCACTTGGTTTGACCCATGGGTCAAGGCTTCACCTTGGGCTTGGTTAATTAATCCAACTACTTTCCTATTGGGCTTGAGTTACAATAGATTGGACTTGTGATAATCATACACTTGGGCTTCTATCAATAAACTAGAAATCCCACAAGTCCATTACCTTAAATTCAATAACTTAACATACATATCCTACGTATAATTCTCGTATGCTATCTCGTATATTAATTCAAAATATACGATATCTCGTTCTTCGTACATAATAATACAATACGTCGTATTATACCTCCATTCCTTACTCCATATAATGTTTACACATTATACGATCACTACTTCATTCTTTTAACGCTTAATAACCTAACTATCTCAAATTAGGTACGCATGCGAAATATTTCATTTTCCATACTTAGATTATTATTGCATAATCGATATCATCTCGATATTATAACATTACGTATTTCTCGGAAGTTCAAAAATAATTCCCGAGCAGAAATCGATGAATAGTGTTTTTCGGAAAATTTCTCAGAAAACTTTTATTTTCGTTTTAGAAATTCAAACACTTTAATTCTCCCACACAGTTAAAATACTACGACGTTACGACATTTCTAGGTTATAGAACGACTTCCATCTTCTCAACACGTAATAATAAATAATATTATTTTATTCATTATTAAAAGAAATTACAAAATGTTCAATTTTCTGGGCGTTACAGCAAGGAGCCAAATTCTTTTCAAAGATTGATCTTCGTTCCGGATATCACCAATTGAAGATTAGAACCGATGACATTCCAAAGACGACTTTCAGAACTCGGTACGGGCATTATGAATTCCTAGTCATGTCCTTTGGATTGACTAATGCTCCTGTTGCCTTCATGGATATGATGAACCGAGTATTCAAGGAATATTTGGATCACTTTGTGGTCGTCTTTATTGATGACATCCTCATATATTTTCCAAAACCCGTGAACATCATGAGCAACACTTGAGGCTGATTCTCCAAAAGCTTCGTGAATATAAGCTTTATGCTAAGTTGAAGAAATGCGAGTTCTGGCTTGAGGAAGTAGCATTCCTTGGGCATGTGGTATCAAGTCATGGAATTTCTGTTGACCCAGCAAAGATTGAAGCTATTCAAAGCTGGAAGCAACCTAAATCAGCGACCGAAGTAAGTAGCTTTCTCGGCTTAGCTGGTTATTATCGGAGATTCGTAGAAGGGTTTTCTCGAATCGCTACTCCACTAACTCAGCTGACTCAGAAAGATACAAAGTTCTGTTGGAGCGAGGAATGTGAGAAGAGTTTTCAAGAACTCAAGAGGAGACTCATTTCAGCACATGTTCTGACAATACCATCTGGTTCGGAGGGATTTGTCATCTACAGTGATGCTTCGGGCAAAGGGTTAGGATGTGTTCTCATGAAACATGGGAAAGTCATAGCCTATGCCTCACGACAACTCAAAGAATATAAGAGGAATTATCCTACTCATGATCTAGAGTTGGCAGCTGTTGTCTTCGCACTAAAGATTTGGAGGCATTACTTGTATGGGGAGAAAGTGGAGATCTTTACGGATCATAAAAGCCTCAAATATTTCTTCACTCAAAAGGAACTCAACATGCGACAACGACGTTGGCTTGAACTGTTGAAAGATTATGATCATACTATCCAATACCATCCTGGAAAAGCGAACGTGGTAGCTGACGCATTGAGTAGAAGATCATATGCGGGTACGAGTGTAATATTGTCAACGCAAAGGCCCATTTTGTATGACTTGCAAAGGATGAAGATAGAGATAAAGACTCCAGGGACCCACATGATGATGGCAAATATACGAGTAGAACCAACTTTAATTGATAAAATTAAAGCTGCTCAAATTACAGATCCGGAGCTGATGCGTATGAGGAAGAAAGTGCAAGAAGGTGCGATGCCAAAAGCAAGAATCGATGAAGAAGGAATACTTCGAATCAACTCCAGGCTTTGTGTTCCTAACGATCCCGATTTAAAGTATAAAATCATGATGGAGGCGCACAACACACCGTTTGCAATCCATCTTGGAAGTACCAAAATATATCATGATCTTCAACATACATTTTGGTGGGGCAATATGAAGAGAGAGATAGCTCTGTTTATCTCAAGGTGTCTAACGTGCCAACGAGTCAAGGCGGAGCATCAAGTACCAAAAGGTCCATTGCAACCACTTGAAATTCCAGAATGGAAGTGGGAGCACATTACCATGGATTTCGTTACTGGTCTTCCCAAAGTTTCTCAAGGCATAGATGCGATTTGGGTCATTGTTGATAGATTGACCAAGTCTGTTCATTTCTTACCGATACGAGAAACTTATACACTTGAATGTCTTGCTCGTATGTACATAAACGAGGTTATAAGATTGCATGGTATACCAGTATCCATAGTTTCTGATCGAGACCCAAGATTCACTTTGCGATTTTGGGTTAGTTTGCAAAAAGCTATGGGCACAGATTTACGATTTAGATCGGCATATCATCCTCAAACGGACGGACAGTCGGAGAAGACTATTCAAACTCTTGAAGATCTATTAAGACTCTGTGTCCTTGATTTCAAGGGAAGTTGGGATAAGTTCTTACCATTGGTGGAGTTTTCATACAACAACAGTTATCAAACAAGTATTGGCATAGCTCTATTCGAAGCATTGTATGGAAGAAAGTTTCATTCTCCAGTATGCTGGGATGAGGTGGGTGAGGCATTGTTGTTGGGACCAGAGTTGGTACGTATGACTACGGAAAATATTCAAACGATCCGACAAAGTATTAAAACCTCACAAGATTAACAAAAGAGTTATGCTGATCTTCATCGAAAGGATGTGAAATTCGATATAGGAGATCATCTGTTGTTACGTGTTGCTCCATGGAAAGGAGTTATGAGATTTGGAAAGAGAGGAAAGCTCAATCCTCGATTCATCGGCCCATTTTTAATCCTTGATCGAGTAGTAACTGTGGCCTATAGACTCGCTTTACCGCCAAGTATGTCTCGTGTTCATAACATTTTTCACATATCCATGTTACGTAAATATGTGGAAGACCCGAACCACATTATTGAGTTAGAACCGGACGAAATAGCGGAATATTTGACGTATTAAGAGATTCCTGTTCAAATCTTGGATAAGAAGGAACATATTCTACGCACCAGTGTTATACCTCAAGTCAAAGTTTTGTGGAGAAACCACGATGTTGAGGAAATAACTTGGGAGTTAGAATCTGAAATGAAATCAAGGTATCCTTACCTCTTCGACATACCAGGTACGTACCCTAATTTCGAGGGCGAAATTTCATAAGAAGGGGAGATTGTAAAACCCCAACTTTTTGAATAAAGATGAATTTTCTATAAATATTATTTTTGAATATTATGGAGTGAAATTGATATAATAGTTGTGGGTAATATTTATAAATTTTGCAAAGTACGCAAGTTGTTATATAATATTCGATTGGTCGGGGAATATTTGTTTTAACAGGGAATATTCGTACAACGGCACAATCATTGGTGGACCCCACAACGGACTTATTGTCGGATTGAGAAAAAGTCAAAAATACTTTATGAAAATAACGGCGGAAGTTTTACCGTTAACTGTTAAAACACCCGGTGTTAAAAGTACAGTATTACACGTGGTTGCATAGTAGCACACGGTATTAATTATTGATGCTTAAGTGATAAGTCACTCAGTTTTGTTGGTATTATTAATGTAATAATACAGAAAATCTTTTTGTATAAAACATAATACTTTTATAAAGTTATTCTATAAATAGAATATATTATATTCTATTATGCATAGTATTGCATAGTGTCTGTATAGTGTTTTGCATAGTAAAATCTTTTTATATAAAACAAAATACTTTTATAAAGTTATCTGTTTTATTAGACAATAATTAGAATATATTATATTTTATTATGCATAGTATTTGCATAGTGCCTGTATAGTGTTTGCATTGTAAATTTTTTTATAAAGTTATTCATTTTATTAGATTATAAATAGAATATATTATATTTTATTTAAAAAATTTTGCTTTAAATATGGACCGTCAGATTAAAGTAAATCAATCTCGACCGTTCATGAGTTAGTTACTATGCATTCCATTTTTCTATAAATAGAAGCTCATTCATTCATTATTTTCTTACGAATTCACTGAAACTCTAGAGAGATAAACGATAGAGAGAAAGAAGAAAGTATTCATTCTGTTACTTCACTACTTATATATCCAGTACTCTTCTTCTTAAGGTAGGGAATGTTATTTGTTGTACTCGTAAGGGATGTTATTTTTTCTTATTCATGAAGAGAACTGTTGTTATTCCATTTCTTATTATTCTATTGGAATAACCTGTATACGCGGTCTACCCTATACTTGATGACATTCTTCTATTATTCTGTTGGAACATCCTGTCTGTGTCTTTTACACCGAACCTGGTTTCGTCTTTATTATTATTCCGTTGGAACATCCTGTCTATGTGTTTTACACCGGACCTGGTTCCGTCTTATTATTATTTAGTTGGAACATCCTGTCTGTGTGTTTTACACCGGACCTGGTTCCGTCTTTATTATTCTGTTGGAACATCCTGTCGGTGCAAATTTTACCTGACCTGATTCCGTTATTATTATTCTGTTGGAATAACCTGTCTATGCGAAGTACCGCATGCATGGTTATTTTTTTTGTTATTCCAATCTTTAATATACTCAGTTGGTTAAAGTTTTGACTTCTATACTCCATGAAATTAGTAGAATATCTTTGATATTTGCGCTTCATCCAGTATCTTTTAATGGAAATATTCTTCTGATCATTCTTGAATTTTACTTTACAAAACAGTATCATGTTGCCAATTTGGACGTTAATAATTCCTGGATAAAATAATTCTTGAACTTATTTTATTGAATTCTTATATCATTGTCATCATCCTCATGTTTATATTTTGTTGAAAGTCATCTGTGGCCTGTAGTGCATATATGGACTTGGTATGATTATGACCAGAGATTATTCGGTGTAATCATGACCGTAATGTTACAAATGATGTAGTAAATGTTCTCATTGGCCCGTAGTGCATTGATGGACAGTTGTTGTCATGATCATGACCATTAATGAATACACAAATATTCTTGGCCCGTAGTGCATGGATAATTGTGGTCGTGATACTAAAGAATATCCTTGGCCGTAGTGGCGGGGTGATTCGATGATTTGGAATATTTATTAAGCCGAGTCTCATCGATAACATTGATGAAAAACCTTTTAAATCATAAAAGATAGTAGATTTTATTCTCTACTTGACTCTTTTAATGGATTGCTTGTTCCGCTATAGTTAAACTTGATATCTATTATATTTTATCAGTTTAACATTATTGGAGACTAATGATAATTTATTCTGCATTATGTTAGTCATAATATTTCTTACTGGGCTAGTTGAGCTCACCCTTCCTTTCACTGTTCTCTTCAGGAAATGAGAATATAGCTGGGACGAGTCGGAGAACGGAGTGATGGTCCAGAGGATAGCATTAGTAGTCCTCACTATTCTGTGAAATAGTGTGCTAATAATTGAAATGAGGACTCCTTTTGAGTTTGTATAATCTCTAGTAGATAATATTTTTATTCAAACTCACAGTTTATGTTTTGTTGTATTGTACACGACAGTTGTATTAGTAAGTTATATTTGAATTCTGTACCATGTATCTGGCGACCAAAGATGGGTGATGTATACCTAATTTTTGGGGCGTCACAAATTATCCATGCACCAACGGCCAAAGATAATCATGTTTTCATCAACGGTCCTGATTATGCCATAAAACAATTCATCTTTGCACCCTTGGCCGAAGAGAATCCATTGCCATAATCATACCAAAAACTGTCCATCAATGTACTACGGGCCAATGAAGACTTTTTCCACATCATTTGTAACATTACAATCATGATTATACCGAATAATCACTGGTCATAATCATACCAAGTCCATCTATGCACTACAGGCCACATATGACTTTCAACATAATATAAACATGAGGATGATGACAATGACAAAATAATTTAATAAAACAAGTTCAAGAATTAATTTATCCAGGAACTAATAACGTCTAAATTGTCAACATGACACTTCTTTGTGAAGTAAAATTCAAGAATGCTTAGAAGAATAATTCCATGAAAAGATACTGGATGAAGCGCAAATATTAAGGATATTCCACTAATTTCATGGAGTATAGAAGTTAAAACTTTAACCTACTGAGTATAGTAGAATATATGAAATTGCAAATGGATTTTTGCCCGCCATACGGTAATCCACGTAGACATATCATTTCCACAATTTAATAAGGAATGAATATGAAGGATCATTCACCATGCATGTGGTAATCCACATAGACAAGTTATTTCAACAGAATAATAAAGAATGAAATAACATAAGGTTTCACCATGCGTGCGATAGACTGCACAGACAGGTTATTCCCAACAGAATAATAAATAATGGAACCAGGTCCGGCGTAAACGCACAGACAGGATATTCTAACAGAATAATAATTAATGGAATCAGGTCCGGCATAAACGCACAGACAGGATATTTCAACAGAATAATAAATAATAGAACCAGGTCCGGTCTAAAAGCACAGACATGATATTCCAACAGAATAATAAAGAACGAAATATTAGAAGAATTTCACTATGTATGCGGTACTTCGCATAAACAGGTTATTTCAATAATCAATACCGTGTGCTACTATGCAACCACAAGTATTACTGTACTTTTACTACCGAGTAGTTCAACAGTTTTAATGATAAAACTTCCGCCGTTATTAAAAAATATTTTTGTCGTTTTCTTCATCCGACAATAATTTCGTTGCGGGGTCCACCAATGATTGTACCGTCGTAAGGATATTCCCCGACAAAAAGAATATTCCCCGACCAATCGAATATTATACAACAACTTGCATACTTTTCAAAATTTATAAATACTACCCACAACAACTATAACATTATCTCAAATCCATACCATAATATTAAAAAAAATATTTTGAGAAAATTAACTCTTTATTCATAAAATTTGGGGTCTCAATCTCCCCTCCTTATGAAATTTCGCCATCTAAATTTACGTACGTACCTGGTATGTCGAAGAGGTGAGGATACCTTGGCTTCACTTCAAATTCTAACTCTTGAGGTATAACCTTTGTGCGTCGAATATGATCCTTCTTATCCAAGATGTTAACACGTATCTCCTCATACGTTAAATCTTCTGCTATCTCGTCTGGTTCTAAATTAATAATGTGGTTCGGGTCGTCCACATATTTACGTAACATCGATACATTAAAAATGTTATGAACACGCGACATACTTAGCGGTAAAACGAGTCTATAAGCCACAGTTCCTACTCGATCGAGGATTTTAAATGAGCCAATTAAATCGAGGGTTGAGATTTCCTCTCTTCGTCGATTCTTGCTTCTAGAATAACGCCCTCTTGAACATTCTTCTTCACATTCATCAGCTCTGAGTATGTAGCTTGAGCGGCTTTAACTTTATCGATGAAAGTCGATTCTAATCGTATATTCGTTATCTTCACATGAGTTCGTATATTCACACTTGTAACCGCATACAATCTTCTACTCAACGCGTCAGCAACCACGTTCGCACTTCCACGATGATATTGCATGGTACGATCGTAATCTTCAGCAGCTCGAGCCAACGTCTTTGGCGCATGTTATGTTCGTTTTAGGTGAAGAAAATATTTGAGGGTTTTACAAATGGGTTTTGTACTGGGGTCAATACAAAATTTGATTTCACGCTCTAGGGTAGGCTAAGAAGTTTTCAAGAATACGTCATGAAATTTATTAATAATAGAAATATCATTCAAAACTGTGACTCTCATCCAAGACTTGGATAACACATGTAATGAAGGTTACTCTTAACGGAGTTTCAACCGATCAGTATAATTTCTCCGGAGTTAAATTTAAACGTTGTGCGCAAGCAAGAGAGATAAAAGAATGGGTAGAACCGGTATCTAATAAGGTATAGACTTCGCAAGAATTTATAATTAACTAACCCGTGCTTGTAAGACTCCAACTTATTATTAATGAAATTAAATTTCCTCTATTTATTATTTTGAAATAGTAAGGGTTAATTTGATTAATGTGGTTAGTTATGGGTAAAATGCGCAAATATTTTAAATAAGCAGGTGGTTATAAAATACTCATTGTTGTCGGAGAATATTCTTGCCGTCGGAGAATATTCGTACGACGGCGCAATCTTGTGTGGGCCCCATAACGAAAAGCGATTGTATAAAGAAAACGACAAGTATAAGTTTTTTATAAATAACGGCGTAGTTGTTACCGTTAATACTGTTGGAATACCCGGTGGTTAAAACACAGTAATACGCGTTGTTGCACAGTAGCACACAGTATTGCACCAATTATTGATTCTTACATAAGAAGGCACTACTCAATAATTGTTACAATAATTACTATTCAATATTTTATTTTATTGATTCAATAATTGCTACGTTGATATTTTATATTACCGTTGTTTCAATAATTGTCACTACACAATATTTTCTATTATCGAAGCAATAATTCATATTATCTGAATAATATTTTTAGAAAACATTATTGGCAATGTCTAGAAAGTTTTGTCTAAGGAGAGGTTTGGTCACCTAATTGCGCGCCAGTAAGGAGAAATTCTTATTGGAAAGCCCTTCTTTCCTGGAAACGACATGGTTGCCAGTACTGTGATTCTGTAATATTATTTGTGAATAATTAATTATTGATTTATATGATGAGGAAAATATTGATTTTATGTGGATATAGATGGAGAAAATTTTTAAAGTGACAATTGTTAAAAAATTTATATTTTATCTTTTCTGATAAAATAATATTTTATTATATTATTATAATATAATGATGATATTTTTACAATGAATGTGGGATATATGAGTATATGAGGAGGAAGAGTATTTTTGTTGCATTAAATGATTAACACATGTTTTGTGTGTCGGTGGACCCCATTTCTTGACTGAAATTTGATTATAGTTTGTAAAATCGTCCGTATGTGGATTTTGGTCAATTTCTGTTTGGAATTTGGAAAAACTTTCTTTGGTAAAGTTGTAGAGAATTGAATTTCCTATAAAAATTGCGAGATTCGAATTTTTTGATAAAAGGGATATTTATTATGAATTATTGAAGTTCTGAAGTTCCGAAATAATTGATTTTTGGAAGTTTTATTTATTTTTATTAATAAAAATGTTTTTTATATGTTGTGAGCATCTTTAACATGTGCATGGTGGCTGAATTTAGATTCAAGATGTGAGCGTATGAACTTTGTTTATATATAATATTATTATATTCAATTTTCTGCTTTGGTGTTCTAAGCAATTTCCTATAAATAGGGTGCTTAGGTTAGAATTAAAAATCACACCAGAAACTAAAGATTTCTCTCTCTTTCTCTTTCTATAATATCGAGCGTATTTTATGAGTATTTTAGTACTTTGAGTATTGCTATACGGTACAAGTTCTTTCAACACTATATCCAGTATTCTAGTCAGAAGTACTATTTTTGCGAGGTAAGAGATGTTATTTTATTCGAAAATGATATTATTTCTTCAATATCATTATGTCGAAATATTGGTTAGAAATTTTTATCAAATTTGAACTTTTTCATGTCGGGGTTACTATTCATGAGTTACTATTCACGAGTACTATTCATGAAGCATGATGATGTTTTTTGTGAAATTTCTATCTTTTAGTGTCGGAGTTACTATTCACGTATACGACACTATTCACGAATACGACACTATTCACAGAAAAATTAAAATTTCTTTTCTGTGTCCAAGATTGTCTGTTATGATTCCTATCTTTGATTGGATCATTGTTTTGGTCTTCATTCTTGAATTTTACTCCACTCTGATTATTTATGAAGTATTTTTGAACTTGGATTCTGTAAAGTACGAATTCTTAATATTTGTTCTTTTGTTTCACTGGATTCGTTTTCTTTAAAATATTTTTCATCATCCTCAGTCCTAAATGATGATATAACTGAATATCTTTGGCCCGTAGTGCAAAGATGAATGATTTTATGATGAATATCTTTGGCCCGTAGTGCAAAGATGAACAGGTGTTTAGATGAACATGACCAACTGGTGAATATCTTTGGCCTGTAGTGCAAAGATGAACAGGTGTTTAGATGAACATGACCAACTGGTGAATATCTTTGGCCTGTAGGGCAAAGATGAATATTTGATTTATGGTGTATATTGATTGATGTTACATGGATAAAATATCGACGATGGACTTTTAAATTCATAGATGATAGTAGATTTTATTCTCTACTTAACTCTTCTAATGAATTATTGTTTCCGCTGCAGTTGTTAATCTAAAACTTGTTGTCGATTGTATTCTATCATGTTTTTCCCTATTGAAGACTAAGGATAATTTGTTGTACATTATCTTAGTCATAATATTCTTTACTGGGCTAGTTGAGCTCACCCTTTTCCTTTTTGTTCCATTTTTCTTCTCAGGAGACGAGAATATAGTGGAAACTAGTCGGGGTGTGGAGTGATGGTTCAAGACAGTTGTTTTAGTAGTCCTCAATATTTTGTAAAATAGTGTATCAATAATTGTAATAAGGACTTATTTATGTGTGGATATTATCTAGATGACAATATTTGTATTTAAACTCACAGTTTTTATGTTGTATTAATAAAGTTGTAGTTATTTCTGTACCATGTATTTGGCGACTCAGAATGGGTGATGTATACCTATTTTGGGGGC
The DNA here is from genome assembly GCA_020205505.1 of Panax japonicus. NCBI lineage: Eukaryota > Viridiplantae > Streptophyta > Magnoliopsida > Apiales > Araliaceae > Panax > Panax japonicus. Next base: position 62,562,912 of record CM035094.1, read on the forward strand.
GTCATAATTGGTATCAGAGCTTAGGGATATGGTCTCTGGCGGAGATCGGAGAATAGTACTAGGAGGGGAGAGACGAGTAATCCTTCGCTAGTATGTCATACCTAAGCTTATTTGTTGGTCAGTCGAACTATATGGTTAATATGTGATATGTTAATTTGTTTAATTAACCCTTGTTTTATGGTAGTATTTAAGAATGACAGCTGAGAATATTAACGGTGGAGTTAATGAGACCGTGGAAACACCTTTAATCACCACCCAGAGGAACGTGCAACAGGACGACAATATTCATCCTATAAACAACACCACTGAGAAAACGATGAACGACGGGATGTTTAGGAGCTTTTTGCAGTTCATGTAAAACCAAACGAGGGAGATTTGTGTACAGAATACGGGTGGAAATGATAGCAACGAGCGGCTTGTCACGGCCAAGCAGTTTAAAGAGTTGGGACCACCAGAATTTAAGGGAAAGCCGGATCCGATTATGGCGGAAACATGGGTCAAACAAATTACCAAGATATTCGATGTCTTGGGATGCACGGAGGAACAGAAGGTTCCATTCGCCACCTTTATGTTTCATGGCGAGGCAGATTACTGGTGGGAGTCTGTGAAACGTACCCAGCCTGCCGCACTCCGCATGTCTTGGAAACGTTTCAGAAACTTTTCAACAAAAAATACTTTCCTGAAAGTATTCACCATATGAAAGAGGTAGAGTTTATTAGACTAGAACAAAACAACATGACGGTGTCCCAATACGAGGCGAAGTTCGCAAAGTTATCCAGGTTTGCACCTCATTTGGTAGAGAATGAGGAACGAATGACGAGGATGTTTCTGAGAGGTTTAAAACCCATGATTCGGCAATATCTTATCTCTCATAAATTTTCTTTATATTCAGATGTTGTCAACATGGCTCAATTATTAGAGCGAGATAGCGAGTATGTTCAACCAAGAGACCGCAACCAGGATCATACCGGTGACAACAATCATCAGAACAACGATAACCAGCGGAGAAAGAAAAATACGGCCAAGAGCGACAACCACTCTGGTGGTAATCGTGGCCATGAAAATAGAAGAAGCGAGTCGGGGGGAGATTTTAAAAAGAGGAGATTCAACAATGACACTGCGAAGACGTCAGCACCAGCAGCAACTGGTTTTAAGGGAGGAGAACGACCACCGGTCGTATGCTATAAATGTGGAAAAGAGGGACACATCAGCCCAAACTGTCCACAACAGTTCAAGGTATGCTATAATTATGGAAAGGAAGGACATATCTCTCGAGATTGTACGGTAGCGAAACCAAGCCCAGTGGGGATGGTGACTCAAAAGGATGTCCTAGAAAAGTCAAAGTCAAAGGTTCCTGGAAGAGTGTTTGTTGTGACTGGTCAACATGCGAGGAACCCAAACGAGGTGATCACGGGTAAGCTAATCATAAATTCATGCGAAATTTATACATTACAAGATATCGGTGCTACCCATTCATTTATCTCTCCTGCTTGTGCTCAACGTTTAAACTTGACTCCGGAGAAATTAGACTTTGATCTATCTGTGGAAACTCCGTTAGGAGAAACTTTCATCACATCCACTATTTATAAATCTTGTTTGATCAACGTTGGCACCATCACATTACCTGTTGACCTTATTTCTTTAAAGATACTTGCTTCTGATGTGATTTTGTGGATTGATTGATTAACTACTCATCATGCCAAAATTAATTGCTTTCGTAAGGTTGTTAGTTTTCATATTCCTAAGCAACCTGTTATTCGAATTCAAGCAACCAAACTATTGAAGTCAAACACTTTCATATCAAGCCATAAAGTCATTCGTTTATTGAAAAACGGATGTCAAGCTTTCTTAGCCATGTTATGGACTTGAAAAAAAATACGTCAGATTTGAATGATATTTCTGTTGTTTGTAAATTTCCTGACGTATTTCCTAAAAAATTTCCTGGCTTACTCCCAAAGTGTGATATTGAATTTTGTATCGACTTTGAACCTGGTACAAAACCCATTTCTAAAATCTCATGGCTCCTATTGAACTTCAGGAGTTAAAAATTCAACTGTAGAAGTTTGTACCCGAGCTTTTATCTGGTGACTTCCTTTGCGGAATACACAGAAGCCAGACTCTCCGTAGGGGACGACATATTTGTGTGATAGTAAACTGATAGGTACCATTGTGACGTGCTATCCAAGATTGGAATATGAGTCACAGTTGAGAGCAACCTAAGTCAGTAATCAAAATACGTAGCTTTCTATGCTTAGCTGGTTATTATCGAAGATTTTGTGGAAAGATTTTCCCGAATCGCTACTTCATTAACGCAGCTGACTTGTAGAGATAAAAAATTTGAATGGAGCAAGAAATGTGGGAAGAGCTTCGAAGAACTCAAGAGGAGACTCATTTCGGCACATGTTCTGACCATACCATCCTAGAAAAAAAAATGAACGTGGTAGCTGACGTGTTGAGTAGAAGATCGTATGCATTTACGAGTGCGATATTGTTAACACAAATACCCATTTCGTACGACTTACAGAAGATGGAGATAGAGTTAAAGATTCCAAGAATCTGCGTGAAGATAACGAATATATGATTAGAATCGACTTTAATCGATAAAGTTAAAACCGCTCAAGCTACACACCAGAGCTGATGAATATAAAGAAGAAGATGCAAGAAGGCGTTATTCTAGAAGTAAGAGTTGATGAAGAGAAGAAATCTCAACCTTTGATTTATTAGTCCATTTGAAATCCTCGATTGAATAGGAACTATGGCTTATAGACTCGCTTTACGGCCAAGTATGACGCGTGTTCATAACGTTTTTCACGTATCGATGTTACGTAAATATGTGGACGACCCGAACCACATTATTGAGTTAGAACCAGATGAGATAGCAGAAGATTTAACGTACGAGGAGGTACATGTCAAGATCTTGGATAGGAAATATCATGTCCTACGCACGAATGTCATACCACAAGTTAAAGTTTTGTGGAGAAACCATGCTATTGAGGAAATAACCTGGGAGTTGGAAACGAAAATGAAAGTGAGGTATCCTTATCTTTTCGAAACACCAGGTACGTACGTCAATTTCGAGGACGAAATTTCATAAGGAGGGGAGGTTGTAAGACCCCAACTTATTATTAATGAAATTAAATTTCCTTTATTTATTATTTTGAAATAGTAAGGGTTAATTGGATTAATGTGGTTAGTTATGGGTAAAATGCGCAAATATTTTAAATAAGCAGGTGGTTATAAAATACTCATTGTTATCGGAGAATATTCGTTTGGTTGTGGAATATTCTTGCTGTCGGAGAATATTCGTACGACGGCGCAATCTTGTGTGGGCCCCATAACGAAAAACGATTGGATAAAGAAAACGACAAGTATAAGTTGTTTATAAATAACGGCGTAGTTGTTACCGTTAATACTGTTGGAATACCCGGTGGTTAAAACACAGTAATACGCGTTGTTGCACAGTAGCACACAATATTGCACCAATTATTGATTCTTACGTAAGAAGGCACTACTCAATAATTGTTACAGTAATTACTGTTCAATATTTTATTTTATTGATTCAATAATTGCTACGTTGATATTTTATATTACCGTTATTTCAATAATTGTCACTACACGGTATTTTCCATTATCGAAGCAATAATTCATATTATCTGAATAATATTATTAGAAAACATTATTGGCAATGTCTAGAAAGTTTTGTCTAAGGAGAGGTTTGGTCACCTAATTGCGCGCCAGTAAGGAGAAATTCTTATTGGAAAGCCCCCTCTTTCTTGGGAACGGCCTGGTTGCCAGTACTGTGATTCTGTAATATTATTTGTGAATAATTAATTATTGATTTATATGATGAGGAAAATATTGATTTTATGCGGATATAGATGGAGAAAATTTTTAAAGTGACAATTGTTAAAAAATTTATATTTTATCTTTTCTGATAAAATAATATTTTATTATATTATTATAATATAATGATGATATTTTTACAATGAATGTGGGATATATGAGTATAAGAGGAGGAAGAGTATTTTTGTTATATTAAATGATTTACACATGTTTTGTGTGTCGGTGGACCCCATTTCTTGACTAAAATTTGATTATAGCTTGTAAAATCGTCCGTATGTGGATTTTGGTCAATTTCTGTTTGGAATTTGGTAAAACTTTCTTCTATAAAGTTGTAGAGAATTGAATTTCCTATAAAAAATTGCAAGATTCAAATTCTTTGATAAAAGGGATATTTATTATGAATTATTGAAGTTCTAAAGTTCCAAAATAATTGATTTTTGGATGTTTTATTTATTTTTATTAATAAAAATGTTTTTATATGTTGTGGGCATCTTTAACATGTGCATGGTGGCTGATTTTTGATTCAAGATGTGGGAGTATGAATTTTGTTTATATATAATATTATTATATTCAATTTTCTGCTTTGGCGTTCTAAGCAATTTCCTATAAATAGGGTGCTTAGGTTAGAATTGAAAATCACACCAGAAACTAAAGATTTCTCTCTCTTTCTCTCTCTATAATATCGAGCGTATTTTGTGAGTATTTTAGTACTTTGAGTATTACTATACGGTGCAAGTTCTTTCAGCACTATATCCAGTATTCTAGTCAGAAGTACTGTTTTTGCGAGGTAAGGGATGTTATTTTATTCGAAAATGATATTATTTCTTCAATATCATTATGCTGAAATATTGGTTGGAAATTTTTATCAAATTTGGAATTTTTTCATGTCGGGGTTACTATTCATGAGTTACTATTCACGAGTACTATTCACGAAGCATGATGATGTTTTTTTGTGAAATTTCTATCTTTTAGTGTCGGAGTTACTATTCACGTATACGACATTATTCACGTATACAACACTATTCACAAATACGACACTATTCACAGAAAAATTAAATTTTCTTTTTTGTGTCCAAGATTGTTTGTTATGATTCCTATTTTTGATTGGATCTATGTTTTGGTCTTCATTCTTGAATTTTACTCCACTCTGATTATTTATGAAGTATTTTTGAACTTGGATTGTGTAAAGTACGAATCCTTAATATTTGTTCTTTTGTTTCACTGGATTCGTTTTCTTTAAAATATTTTTTATCATCCACAGTCCTAAATGATGATATAACTAAATATCTTTGGCCCGTAGTGCAAAGATGAATGATTTTATGATGAATATCTTTGGCCCGTAGTGCAAAGATGAACATGACCAACTGGTGAATATCTTTGGCCCGTAGTGCAAAGATGAACAGGTGTTTAGATGAACATGACCAACTGGTGAATATCTTTGGCCTGTAGGGCAAAGATGAATATTTGATTTATGGTGTATATTGATTGATGTTACATGGATAAAATATCGATGATGGACTTTAAATTCATAGATGATAGTAGATTTCATTCTCTACTTAACTCTTCTAATGAATTGTTGCTTCCGTTGCAGTTGTTAATCTAAAACTTGTTGTCGATTGTATTCTATCAGATTTATCCCTGTTGAAGATTAAGGATAATTTGTTGTACATTATCTTAGTCATAATATTCTTTATTGGGCTAGTTGAGCTCACCCTTTTCCTTTTTGTTCCATTTTTCTTCTCAGTGGACGAGAATATAGCGGGAACTAGTCGGGGTGTGGAGTGATGGTTCAAGACAGTTGTTTTAGTAGTCCTCACTATTTTGTAAAATAGTGTATCAATAATTGTAATGAGGACTTATTTAAGTGTGGATATTGTCTAGATGACAATATTTGTATTTAAACTCATAGTTTTTATGTTGTATTAATAAAGTTGTAGTTGTTTCTGTACCATGTATTTGACGACTCAAAATGGGTGATGTATACCTATTTTGGGGGCGTCACAGTGCTAACTTCGTTCGGGTCACTCGCTTTTTGAGAAGTCACGAAAAATGCTCTTCCTAAAACCACCGACTTTGTTTTGTCCGTATCCGCCTTTGGTGCCATCATTCCAGCTGGATTTGACTTCACTATATGACAAAATTGAGCTAAATGACCTTCTCTTCTTGAAATTTCCACTTCTGTTATCTTGGCCATGATTACCACCGAAGTGGTTACCATTCTTGGCATGATAATTTCCCCCCGATGGTTATAATTGTTCCGATGGCCGTTGCCACCAGTATGATTATTATCGTGTTGTTGGTCGTTACCTTTTGGTTTAGCTAACTCAACAGTCTCATGTGCTTCATTGCTTATCTCAGTATTTTTATATGCCATTTTCAAACACTGTCACAAAACAAGGGTTATTTAACATATCACATATTTTCCCAATACTATGACCGACCAATTAAATACCAAATAAACTTAGGTAGGTCATACTAGCGAAGGAATTCCCCGTCTCTACCCTCTTAGTTCTTGTCTCACATCTCTGCCAGGGATCATATCCCTAAGCTTTGATACCAACTGTGACGCCCCCAAAATAGGTATACATCACCCATCTTGAGTCGCCAAATACATGGTACAGAATTCATATACAAACTTAATTATACAACAATCGTGTAAAATACGACTAAACATATGCTGTGAGTTTTAATACAAATATTGTCATCTAGACAATATACAAACTCAATGGGGTCCTCATTACATTTATTATCACACTATTTCACAGAATAATGAAGACTACTAATGCACCATCTAGGACCATCACTCTGTTCCCCGACTAGTCCCTGCTACGTTCTCATTTCCTGATGAGAATAATGAAAGTAAAAGGGTGAGCTCAACTAGCCCAATAAGAAATATTATGACTAAGATAATGCAGAATAATTTATCGTTAGCCATCAACGGTGTTAAATTGATAAAATATAATAAACATCAAGTTTAACTGCAGCGGAACAAGCAATCCATTATAAGAGTCAAGTAGAGAATAAAATCTACTATCTTATATGATTTAAAAGGTTTTCATCACTTTTATCGCTGAGACTAAGCTCAATAAATAATCCACATCATCAAATCATCCCTGCACTACAGGCCAAGGATATTCTTTAGTATCACGACCACAGATTATCCATGCACCACGACTAAAGATAATCATGTTTTCATCAACGGTCCTGATCATGCCATAAAACAATTCATCTTTGCACCCTTGGCCGAAGAGAATCCATAGCCATAATCATACCAAAAACTGTCCATCAATGCACTGCAGGCCAATGAGGACTTTTTCAACATCATTTGTAACATTACAATCATGATTATACCGAATAATCCCTGATTATAATCATACCAAGTCCATCTATGCACTACAGGCCACATATGACTTTCAATATAATATAAACATGAGGATGATGACAATGACATAATAATTCAATAAAACAAGTTTAAGAATTAATTTATCCAGGAACTAATAACGTCCAAATTGTCAACATGATACTTCTTTGTGAAGTAAAATTCAAGAATGCTCAGAAGAATATTTCCATGAAAAGATAGTTGATGAAGCGCAAATATCAAGGATATTCCACTAATTTCATGGAGTATAGAAGTCAAAACTTTAACCAACTAAGTATAATAGAATATATGAAACTGCAAATGGATTTTTTCCCTTCATGCGGTAATCCACGTTGACATATCATTTCCACAATTTAATAAGGATTGAATACGAAGGATCATTCACCATGCATGTGGTAATCCACATAGACAAGTTATTTCAACAGAATAATAAAGAATGGAATAACATAAGGATTCACCATGCGTGCGATAGACTGCACAAACATGTTATTTCCAATAGAATAATAAATAATGGAACCAGGTCCGGCGTAAACGCACAGACAGGATATTCTGATAGAATAATAAATAATGGAACCAGGTTCGGCATAAACACACAGACAGGATATTCTGACAAAATAATAAATAATGGAACCAGGTCCGGCGTAAACGCACAGACAGGATATTCCGACAGAATAATAAAGAACGAAATATTAGAAGAATTTCACCACGTATGTGGTACTTAGCATAAACAGGTTATTCCAACAGAATAATAAGAATGGAATAATAGAAGAATTTCACCATGTATGCAGTACTTTGCATAGACAGGTTATTTCAACATAATAATAAAGAATAGAATAACAGAAGAATTTCACCAAGTATAGGGTATCCCGCGTATACAAGTTATTCCAACAGAATAATAAAGAATGGAATAACAGAAGTTCTCTTCATGAATAAGAAAGAAAAAATACCTCTTACGAGTACAACAAATAATATCCCCTACCTTAGAAGAAACTGGATATTAGAGTAGTGAAGTAGCAGAATACTTTTCTTCTTTCTCTCTATAGTTTCTCTCTCTAGAGTTTCAGTGAATTCGTAAGAAATAATGAAGGAATGAGCTTCTATTTGTAGAAGGATGGACTGCATAGTAACTAATTCATGAACGGTCCAGATTGATTTACTTTTAATCGGACGGTCCATATTTAAAGCAAAATATTTTAAATAAAATATAATATATTCTATTTATAATCTAATAAAACGAATAACTTTATAAAAGTATTATGTTTTATATATAAAAAAATTTACTATACAAAATACTATGCAGACACTATGTAACACTATGCATAATAAAATATAATATATTCTATTTATAGAATAACTTTATAAAAGTATTCTGTTTTATATAAAAAGATTTTACTATACAAAATACTATGCATAATAGAATATAATATATTCTATTTATAGAATAACTTTATAAAAGTATTCTGTTTTATATAATTTTTTTTCTGTTTTATTACATTAATAATACTAATAAAACAAAATTGAGTGACTTATAACGTAAACATCAATAATCAATACCGTGTATTACTATGCAATCACGCGTATTATTGTACTTTTACTACCGAGTAGTTCAACAGTTTTAACGATAAAACTTCCACCGTTTTTTAAAAATATTTTTGTCGTTTTCTCCATCCGACAATAATTCTGTTGCGGGGTCCCCAATGATTGTACCATCGTACGGATATTTCTCGACAAAAAGAATATTTCCCGACCAATCGAATATTATACAACAACTTGCATACTTTTCAAAATTTATAAATACTACCCACAACTATAACATTATCTCAAATCCACACCATAATATTAAAAAAAATATTTCGAGAAAATTAAATCTTTATTCATAAAATCTGGGGTCTCACAGTAGATCTATCTTGTGAGTGCTCATTGATATGTTGATATCAAGGGTGCTGGATGGGAGGTAGCTCATCCGATAGTTCTCCAATGTAATTCTCATAGGCTGGAGCCTTTTGTTTGGCAAATGTGAGGGTTGACATGTCTTCCTTGTCATGTATGTTGATCAAGGAGGCCAAGGTTGCTAATGCATCTGTAAAATCATTCCTATTCCATGGAATGTGGAGGAAGGATATTTCTTCGAACTCCGAAGCCATCTGTAGAACCTGCCGATGGTAAGGCAGCAACTGTAGAACCTGTTGAAGAGATTTTTCTTTTTTCTTTTTTTTTTCTTTTTTCTTTTTTTTCTTTTTTCTTTTTCTTTTATTTTTATGCATTAGATCGTGGAAAAGAGCCACATGGCTCACTGATAGATAACTCTGACATTGATGAGGCCGAATGACAATCGTCTGTAGCAAAAGGTTCCCCAAGGAGTGATGAATGCAACCATGATTTGATGGTACCCCGCAAAGCAATCTGCAAAGGTGTATACGTCATACTGAGTCGTATTGTCATAGAGTATGTGGATGAATGGGACGGGAAAGTTATCTTTGAGACAAGCTTTATTCAGATCACTGTAATCCACGCAGACTCGCACCTCTCCTCCGGTTTGGGCACATGGACTATGTTAGATAGCCATTCAGGGTATGTTGACACCATGATGATGTCGGCTTAAAATCGTTTCATAATTTCTTCTTTAACTTTTAACCTCCACCCAGGTTTTAATCGCCTGAGCTTCTGCCTGACTGTCTTGAATCCCCCTTTGATGGGAATGCGATGAATGATAATGTCCGTGGATAAACTGTGACGCCCCCAAAATTAGGTATACATCACCCATTTTGAGTCGCCAGATACATAGTACAAAATTCAGATACAACTTCATTTATAAAACTGTTGAGATGTCATATAGAATACGACCACAGTTAACAGTGAGTTTTGATACAAATATATACCAACTGTGACTCATGTCCCAACCTTGGATAGCATGTCACAATGACACCTTACGTAAAGGTACAGTCAAAGACTGTTTTAAAAATTAGAATCTTTGGAAAGTGCTCAAGGAAACCTTCGTACATGGGAGGCCATGCGTCTAGGTTATGATAGATATCATATGCCCACAGAATTATCCTTGGTTGACCCAATAGACCCCAAAGAAAAATGAGAAGATTACTATTATATTCTTTCCAACGGTGAGTCTTTTCTTGACATATCATTATCTCCACTGTCTCTAATTGAGAGTTATACTTCAACCAAACACCAAGATTATATAGGTAGTGCTCATAGATATACTCAGCAAGTGGATGCGCACAACTCTGTCTTATGATAACACGAGGTTGTATGTCATTAGACATCTTGTGTGATAGTGGCAAAACACCCTTCCAAAGTTGGGTTCGCCTCACCCTATTTGATTCACCAAATATAACTACTAAATGATGTATAGAATACAACACACTTTTCTATACTGTCTAGTGAGAACCTCCACAGCTAGAGACCACTGTTCTATTCCCCTATTATCCCCGCTCGACCCGGCAACACTCTTACGGCAACACTCTTATTACCTGAAAGGAATTGTGAAGCAGAAGGGTGAGCACAACTAGCCCAGTAAAGAATATCATGACTAAAGATAATTAAATTATCAATAACTTTCATCAATAATAAATCAGAGATTTAGAACATATGGTAGATGATAAAACTTTTCAACCATAGTTGCAGCGGAACGAGCAATCCATTTGAAGAGTCAAATAGACCATCAGGTCTATTATCTTCTCCATGTTAAAAGTCCACCAATAATATTTTATCCCTGTAACATCAATCAACAATTCCTATCCACAATTATATGAATAACTCATAATCATAATTGTGATTCTGAATTCCCTTTCGCACCCAGAACGAAGATAAATTTCATCACATATCTTCACCTGAAACATCAGAAATCATGGTTATACCAAATCACAATTCATGCTCGTAATTATTAAATCATCTTTGCACTACGGCCAAAGATATTCATTATTATCACATCCATGAATTAATATTTCATTGTTGAGACTCAGCTTAATAAATAATCCACGTCATCGAATCATCCCTGCACTACAGGCCAAGGATATTCTTTAGTATCACGACCACAAATTATCCATGCACTACGGGCTAAAGATAATCGTGTTTTCATCAACGGTCCTGATCATGCCATAAAATAATTCATCTTTGCACCCTTGGCCGAAGAGAATCCATAGCCATAATCATACCAAAAACTATCCATCAATGCACTACGGGCCAATGAGGACTTTTTCATTAGTATCACAACCACAAATTATCCATGCACTACGGGCCAAAGATAATCGTTTTTTATCAACGGTCCTGATCATGCTATAAAACAATTCATCTTTGCACCCTTGGCCGAAGAGAATTCATAGTCATAATCATACCAAAAATTGTCCATCAATGCACTACGGGCCAATGAAGACTTTTCCACATCATTTGCAATATTACGGTCATGATTATACCGAATAATCCCTGGTCATAATCATACTAAGTCCATCTATGCACTATAGGCCACAGATGACTTTCAACATAATATAAATATGAGGATGATGATAATATTATAAGCATTAATCAAACTAAATCAATGATAAATATTAAAGACTTTAAATTTATCTAGACATTATCAATCACTTAATAAAATCATAATCTAATACTGTTAATACTATAATAATATTTTAATCACTTCTTAAACTTATAAACAATTACATTTAATTATTTACACTTTTCTAAATAATGCATTTAATCATTCAAAAATGTCATACTCATAAGATTTCATCACCAATAACCAAATTACTCATCAAAAATCTGCATATACTTTATATAGGATTTTCAAGCCATAAAATCCTATTTACCAATTCTCCAACTCCACATAACATATTTAACTCATATGTTCATAGCTAAACTATTTCATGTAAAATACCAAATCAGTCCCAAAAATTATTCTTTTCTGGAATTTAGCATAATATAGTCCAATATTGAACATATATTTTTCTTGACATTTTAAAAATTCATTTACTATTTTTCAAAAATCAATTTCTAATAAATTCCTTAAGAAATTAGCTACCTCACGGTTAACTCCAGAAATTCCCAAATCTTGGCAAGATCTTACACATGTTAACGTGAGCTTCCAGTTTAAATTTCATGGTCATCGGAGTTATAGAACTCCGGTTATAGTGTTTTTCGTCGGAAAAACCTAAATATTGAAATGGTCATAACTTACTCATTTTAAGTCGGAATGAGCTCATTTTTTAACAGGAGGTAATTTATACCATATACTTTCATGTCCAAAAGGCTAGATTTTTTCTCACAAATTAAGTGGCTGAAACAGCTCTTTTAAAATCGTGGCAGCATCCTTTTTCATATTTTGTAATTTTTCGTACTTTGCTAAAATCAGTCCACACAAAAATCTACAACACCTTTTCCAGTGATTCCACTTGGATAAGTTACAAAACTCATAGACCTTACTCTAGAACTTGACCACACTAAAAAATTCGAAATATAATAGGAGATATGGCCAATTGAATTTCTTGTTCCATTTTCACCAAAATCTGATTTTTTTAACCCTTTGTGATTTCTAAGAAACTTTCATGTTTTCACAAAATAACCAACATAACTCATCATAACACTTATTAATACCAAATATACCCATGATTTTCATTAGTCCAATGCTTTTATTATGACTTTCATCATAATCCACGTAAACAAATCATTTCCACAATTTAATAAGGAATGAAATACAAAGGACCGTTCACCATGCATGTGGTAATCCACATAAACAGGTTATTCCAATAGAATAATAAAGAATAGTAAAACAGAAGGATTCACCATGCATGCGATAGAAACTGCACAGTCAGGTTATTCCCAATAGAATAATAAATACGGAACCAGGTCCGGCGTAAAACGCACAGACAAGATATTTAAGCAGAATAGTAAAGACGGAACTAGGTCTGGTATAAAATGCACAGACAGGATATTCCAGCAGAATAGTAAAAAATGGAATAAAAGAAGAATTTCACCAAGTATAGGGTAGCCCGCGTATACAGGTTATTCCAACAGAATAATAAAGAATGGAATAACAGAAGTTCTCTTCATGGATAAGAAAGAAATAATACTCCCTACCTTAGAAAAACTGGATACTAGAATAGTAAGGTAGCAGACTTCTCTTTTTATTTCTCTCTATAATTTCTATCTATAAGAATTGCTTTAAAGCTTTTGTGAATTGGTGAGAAATGAAGGAAGAATGAGATTCTATTTATAGGAAAATATAGTTTCGATAATTGCACGTTTTGGGGCTCGAAAAATTATAGTACAATACCTCCAACTTTTCTTTCATTTTTAATTTAGTCCTGCAAGTATTATCAAACTTGCATCACCTCCCCTAATAGTAAATAATGTGAATCAATGGTTCAATCATGTGAATCAATAGTATAATCATGTGAAAAATATGAATTACAGTATAGTACCTCCATCTATACCTCCATTTTTAACTTAGTCATGCAAGTATCGCCAGAATATGTCATGATTCTGTTGGATTTACTGCCAACAACAAATGCTGTCAGGGATGCCTGACCTTCATTGACGTGTGAATCAACGACTGAAACATCTTGTGGGATATACTGTCAAGGTTGTTTGGCCACCAACCTTGGTGATAACCCCAAGGAATGCAGTTTCGGAGATAACCCTAGAAATGCTTGTTTCAAATGCCATCAGCTTCAATCTCGGCACTCACAACGAAATACACTGTTCCAACACGGCAATAACATCGGGAAGATAGGAACACCTCAAAGATGACAATGAGGACCTTCAACAAATGCAGCAGTCCAATCTCAGCGATGTCTGAGCAACGTCTGCTTATCGGCCCAATCTGTCAGTAACACCGGTCAGGGGCAACATCGCCATCTCGTCAAACACGATGCCACGTCTCGTCTCTACGCAACAATGTCCCACAAGGCTAACCAATCCCGAGTGACTATTGTGCGGGGTAACGGATGAAAGTTGAAGCTTGAAGACCGGAGGGCATCGTCCCATCTTCAAAGACTTCGTATAAACTCTAATCCCATGCCATCGTACAACTCTCGACAACGGTGGTCCGAAATATGTCCTGAATACCTCCAAACTGATGCCTGGATTGCCCTTCTCAAAATCCGAGTGGACAATACAGTGCCTGAGTGCACGTACTTCGAGACGACTTGACCTAACAGAACCGGGCCGACCCGACCCGCCTCTGGTACATCTGCGGCTGAGCCGCAGGTACACCTGCGACACCTTTTGCCTATAAATAAGAGGCTTGGGGTGCTGATTTTTAAGAGAAAAAAGACGGGGAAACCCTGCACAATTTGCTCTACACTCGCCATACAGTGTATTTTCCCACTTTTAAACACCCGTGAGCTCATTTATAGCCTCTTTTGTACCCACAAAAGCCCAGTGTCTACCCACTCTAAAGATATAGAAGCCTTTTTATCAGTCAGCTGTAAGTTTTCTCACACACTTTAGAGTCTTCCTCTTCATCTTTGCACACACCCTTCTACACGTTGAGAGTCGTGTTGCTTGCTTTTGTCCGGACTTCGGTCCGTGGTTTCATTCCAGTCTGTATATTATATATATATATATATATTGACTAACATTATCGAGTTATGCCTCGATTGATCCTAGACTTCGGCCTGGAGTGTTTACTGCTTTAATATATATATATATATATATATATATATATATATATATATATATATATATATATATATATATATATATATATATCAACTGTGTGTCGGACTTTGTTCGATGAGCCTAGACTTCGGTCTGGTGCGTTTATTCGCTTTTATATATATATATATATACTTATATATATGAACTGTGGTCGAACTATGTTCGATGAGCCTGGATTTTACATCCGGTGCATTTATTGCTTATATATATATATATATATATATATATATTGTCTTGCCTGGAGTTCCCTTCGTGGCAGTTTATCGCTTTTACAGCTTTCTTTATATTTAGTCCTGCCTGGAGTTTACTTCATGGCAGTTGACTGCATTTACAGCTTTATTTACATTTTGTCCCGCCTGGAGTTTCCTTCGTGGCGGTTGACCGTATTTACAACTTTATTTACATTTCTGATCCCCCATGGAGGTGTTTCGTGGTTGGTGATCCTGTATATATATATATATATATATATATATATATATATATATATATTTACCGCTTTTATATATATACCTGCTTATTGCTTTTATATAAATTGCAATATTTTGTGCGCTTAGGAATCATGTGATCACAGATTCATCTCATTGGATCTAGATTTGGTTCCCGTGATGGACATTTTCAGCTGTAAGCAGCTTGTAAATTATTCTACGATGTATGTATTTCCTCAGATGGTTTCCATACCCACGAGGAAGTCGACATTATTTTTGGATGTATTATTTTTCATACGGATGCCTCGCATCCGTCAAATAAAATCAATCCAGCCGCTCACTTAATAAAAATAGAGGTGTAAAAGGTCTCAATTCCTATTGAGCATCAGGGTTAAAAAAAACCTCTTTTATAAAACATCATTGCCATATATTGCTAAAAAATAAATTTTTACATAAATTCAAACCCTGTGTATATAGGTTTGAACGAGGCCTCACACAACTTTCATATAACAGCACATTGACCCTCCCCCCCCCCCCCCCCCCACACACACATATAATAGTTTCTTAAAAAGTGGCGGTCACCGTGGTAACACGGATGTCGGGGGGAGCCTAACACCTTCCCCCCGCTTAACCAAGTCCCCGGACCCTAAACGAATCTTTGTTTCGCCGACCCATATATCAGTGTCACATCACTGGGTCAATGTGCAAACCTTTTCTCGGTTGTGTTGGTACAACCATTTAAAAAACCAAATGGCGACTCTTAACGGTCCCATCGTCGACATTATACATGTCGGACCTTTTTTACATGTTTTTTCAAACAAATCTCACCTAAAATGAGAACACCAAAGAACAAGTAACGGAAAGGGACACCCAAAAATCCAGATGTCGATGACAAGTATTTTCAAAGAGATAAGATTGATAGGTAATGTGAAAGTGTTGATTTGAACAAGATTTATAAATAGTGGAGGTAACGAAGGTCTAACTTCTCCGGAGTTAACTTCAAACATTGAACACAACTAGGTGCAATAAAAGAGTGAGTAAAACCGGTATCTAACACGGTATAGACTTCGCAAGAGTTTATGACTAACATACCTATGATAATTTTATTCAGGTTCCTCGTCACCAAAAAAATGCTCTCTCTTAAACTACCGGCTTTGGCTTGCCTGGGACATCCTTTGGTGCCTCCATCCTAACTGAACTTGTCTTCGGTGAACGACAAAATTGGGCTAAGTGACCTTCTCTTCCACAATTATAGCATTCTTTGGACGACATCGCACAGTTTGGACTGATGTGTCCCTCCCTTCCGTATTTGAAGCATATGATAGGTGGTCGTTCTCCTTCCTTAACAACGGGTGTTGGTGCTGACGTCTTTCCATCATTGTTGAATCTCCTCTTCTTGAAATGTCCATTTGTATTGTTTTGACCATGATTACCACCGAAGTGGTTACCATTTCTGGCATGTTGATTCCCTCCATGCTTATTGTCACCACTTTGATAACTGTTATCACCGGTGTTATCATTTTTCTGGCTGCTCTCTTTTGGTTTCGTTGACTCATTATCGCGCTTCACTAACTGAGCCCTATTTACAAAATATGAATACAAACACAGTTTATGAGAAATAAGATATTGACGTATCTCCAGCGTCAAACCTCTTAAAAACATCTGCGTCATTCGCTCTTTATTATCAACTAAGTGGGATGCAAATCGAGACAACTCGGCAAACTTGGCTTCGTATTGCAACACGGTCATGTTATTTTGCTCCAACTTGATAAAATCCACCTCCTTCATGTGACGAATTCTTTCGGGAAAGTACTTGTCATTGAACAGCTCTTGGAACTTCTCCCAAGACATCTTGAGTGTGTCAGGCTGGATACGTTTAACAGATTCCCACCAGTGATCTGCCTCTTCGCGCAAAATAAAGGTGGCAAAAGGAACCTTTTGCTCCTCGGAGCATCCCAAGACATCAAATATCTTGGTGATCTGCTTTAACCACGTCTCCGCCTTAAGTGGTTCTGGCTTTCCCAAAAACTCCGGTGGTCCCAACTCCTTGAATTGCTTAGCGGTAACCAACCGTGGGTTACCATTGTTTCCTCCTGTATTATGAAAAGGAGTCGTCTTTGCCTGATGTTGCATGAATTCTAAAAAGCTCCTAAATGTACTATCGTTCGTCAATTGATTAGTGTTGTTGTTTACAGGAGGATTATCACCATCTTGTTGCACATTGTCCTGATTATTGATCTGTGGAGAATCAACAGTCTCCTGTGCTCCATTGCTATTCTCAACATTCTCGGATGTCATTTTTAGATACTGCCACAAAACAAAAGTTACTTGACATGTAACATATTATCCCTATACTCTGACCGATCAATTAAATACCAAAAAAAACTTATGTAGGTCATACTAGCGAAGGAATTCCCCATCTCTCCCCTCCTAGTTCTATTCTCATATCTTAGCCAGGAATCATATCCCTAAGATCTGATACCAACTGTGATGCCCCCAAAATTAGGTATACATCACCCATCTTGGGTCGCCAGATACATGGTACAGAATTCAAATACAACTTACTAATACAACTGTCGTGTACAATACGACAAAACATAAACTGTGAGTTTGAATACAAATATTATCTACTAGAGATTATACAAACTCAAAAGGAGTCCTCATTACAATTATTATCACACTATTTCACAGAATAGTGAGGACTACTAATGTTATCCTCTTGACCATCACTCCGTTCCCCGAATCGTCCCAGCTATATTCTCATTTCCTGAAGAGAACAGTGAAAGGAAGGGTGAGCTCAACTAGCCCAGTAAGAAATATTATGACTAAGATAATGCAGAATAAATTATCATTAGTCTCCAACAATGTTAAACTGATAAAATATAATTGACATCAAGTTTAACTGCAGCGGAACAAACAATCCATTAAAAGAGTCAAGTAGAAAATAAAATCTACTATCTTTTATGATTAAAAAGGTTTTTCATCACTGTTATCGCTGAGACTCAGCTTAATAAATATTCTACATCATCGAATCACCCCTGCACTACGGCCAAGGATATTCTTTAGTATCACGACCACAATTATCCATGCACTACGGGCCAAGAATATTTGTGTATTCATTAATGGTCATGATCATGCCAACAACTGTCCATCAATGCACTACGGGCCAATGAGAACTTTTAACACATCATTTGTAACATTACGGTCATGATTACACCGAATAATCCCTGATCATAATCACACTAAGTCCATCTATGCACTATAGGCCACATATGACTTTCAACAAAATATAAACATGAGGATGATGACAATGATATAAAAATTCAATAAAATAAGTTCAAGAATTATTTTATCCAGGAATTATTAACGTCCAAATTGTCAACATGATAATGTTTTGTAGAGTAAAATTCAAGAATGATCAGAAGAATTTTTTTATGAAAAGATACTGGATGAAGCGCAAATATCAAGGATATTCCACTAATTTCATGGAGTATAGAAGTCAAAACTTTAACCAACTGAGTATAATAAAGAATGGAATAACAAAAGAAATCACCATGCATGCGGTACTTCTCATAGTTCGGTTATTCCAACAGAATAATAATAACGGAACCAGGTCAGGCAAAATTTGCACCGACAGGATGTTCCATCAGAATTATAAAGACGGAACTAGGTCCGGTGTAAAACATACAGACAAGATGTTCCAACAGAATAATAATAAGACAGAACCAGGTCCGGTGTAAAACACACAGACAGGATGTTCTAACGAAATAATAATAAAGACGGAACCAGATCCGGTGTAAAACACATAGATAGGATGTTCCAATGGAATAATAATAAAGACGGAACCAGGTCCGGTGTAAAATACACAGACAGGACGTTCCAACAGAATAATAGAAGAATGTCAACAAGTATAGGGTAGACCGCATATACAGGTTATTCTAACAGAATAATAAGAAATGGAATAACAACAGTTCTCTTTATGAATAAGAAAGAATAACACCCCTTACGAGTACAACAAATAATATTCCCTACCTTAAGAAGAAGAGTACTTGATATATAAGTAGTGAAGTAGCAGAATACTGTCTTATTTCTCTCTATAGTTTATCTCTCTAGAGTTTCAGTGAATTCGTAAGAAAATAATGAATGACTGAGCTTCTATTTATAGAAAAATGGAATGCATAGTAACTAACTCATGAACGGTCCAGATTGATTTACTTTAATCTGACGGTCCATATTTAAAGCAAAATCTTTTAAATAAAATATAATATATTCTATTTATAATCTAATAAAACGAATAAATTTATAAAAGATTTTACTATACAAACACTATGCAGGCACTATGCAAACACTATGCATAATAAAATATAATATATTCTAATTATTGTCTAATAAAATAGATAACTTTATAAAAGTATTCTGTTTTATATAAAAAGATTTTACTATGCAAAACACTATGCAGACATTATGCAACACTATGCATAATAGAATATAATATATTCTATTTATAGAATAACTTTATAAAAGTATTCTGTTTTATATAAAAAGATTTTCTGTATTATTACATTAATAATACCAACAAAACTGAGTGACTTATCACTTAAGCATCAATAATTAATACCGTATGCTACTATGCAACCACGCGTATTACAGTACTTTTAACATCGGGTGTTTCAACAGTTAAGGGTAATACTTCCGCCGTTATTTTCATAAAATTTATTTATCGTTTTCTCAATCCGACAATAATTCTGTTGTGGGGTCCACCAATGATTGTGTCGTTGTACGAATATTCCCTGCTAAAATGAATATTCTCCGACCAATCGAATATTATATAACAACTTGCGTACTTTGCCAAATTTATAAATATTACCCACAACTATAATATTACATCAAATCAACACCATAATAAAAAAATTATTTCGAGAAAATTAAATCTTTATTCATAAAATCTGGGGTCTCACACTATTCATGACAAAATTTGATTTCTTTTCGGTCCAAATCATTTTTGATATAATATTATTCTTGAATTTTACTCCACAAAGCAGTATCATGTTGACAATTTGGACATTATTGAATTCTGGATAAATTAAATTATAACTCTTTAAAATTTATCATTTACTTTTATTTAATTGAATTCTTATATCATTGTCATCATCTTCATGCTTATATTGTTATGAAAGTCATCCGTTGCCTGTAGTGCATAGATGGACTTGGTATGATTATGACCAGGGATTATTTGGTATAATCAGGACCATAATGTTACAAATGATGTGGTAAAAGTCCTCATTGGCCCGTAGTGCATTGATGGACAGTTGTTGGCATGATCATGACCATTAGTGAATACACGAATATATTTGGCCCGTCGTGCATGGATAATTTATGGTCGTGATACTTAAGAATATCTTTGGCCGTATTGCAAGGGTGATTCGATGATGTGGACTATTTATTAAGCTGAGTCTCAGCGATAAAAGTGATGAAAAACCTTTTAAATCATGGAAGATAGTAGATTTTATACTCTACTTGACTCTTTTAATGGATTGCTTGTTCCGCTGAAGTTAAACTTGATGTTTATTATATTTTATCAGTTTAACACTGTTGAAGGCTAACGATAATTTATTCTGCATTATCTTAGTCATAATATTTCTTACTAGGTTAGTTGAGCTCACCCTTTTCTTTCTTTGTTCTCTTTAGGAAATGAGAATATAGCTGAGACTAGTCAGGGAACGGAGGACGGTCCAGATGTTTGCATTAGTAGTCCTCACTATTCTGTGAAATAGTGTGATAATAAATGTAATGAGGACTTATTTTGAGTTTGAATACTGTCTAGACGATAATATTTGTAAGGAAACTCACAGCTCATGTTGTGTATTTAAGTCTGTATTTGTATTCTGTACCATGTTTTTGGTGACTCAGAATGGGTGATGTATACCTATTTTGGGAGAGTCACAGTTGGTATCAAAGCTTAGGGATATGATCCTTGGCTGTGATGTGAGACAAGAACTAGGAGGAGAGAGACGGGGAATTCCTTCGCTAGTATGACCTACCTAAGTTTACTTGGTATTTAATTGGTCGGTCAGAGTATAGAAATAATATGTGACATGTCAATTAACCCTTGTTTTGTAGCAGTATTTGAAAATGACATCCGAGAATGTTGAGAATAACAATGGAGCACAGGAGACCGTTGAATCACCAACGATCAATAACCAGGAAAATGTGCATTAGGAAGGCAACAATCCTCATGCAAAAAATAACACCGACCAAATGAAGAACGACAGAATGTTTAGGGGCTTTCTGCAATTCGTGCAACATCAGGCGAGAGAAACTCATGAACAAAATGCATGTGGAAACAGTGGCAACTCTCGGACGGTCACCACTAAGCAGTTCAAGGAGCTGGGACCACCAGAGTTTATTGGAGAGCTATGACCACTTAAGGCAGAGACATGGATAAAGCAGATTACCAAGATATTTGATGTCTTGGGATGCTCCGAGGAACAAAAGGTTCCCTTTGCCACCTTTATGTTTCGAGGAGAGGCAGATTACTGGTGGGAATCTATAAAGCATACCCAGCCTGCCGCACTCAAAATGTCTTCGGAGAAGTTCCAAGAACTGTTCAACGATAAGTACTTTCCCGAAAGTATTCGTCACATGAAGGAGGTAGAGTTCATCAAGCTGGAGCAGAACAATATGACCGTGTCGCAGTACGAAGCTAAGTTTTCCAAGTTGTTCTGGTTTGCGTCCCACTTGGTTGATAATGAGGAGAGAATGACGCAGATATTTCTAAGAGGTTTGAAACCCGAGATACGTCAATATCTAATTTCTCATAAACCGTGTTTGTATTCATATGTTGTAAATAGGGCTCAGTTATTGGAGCGCGGTAACATGTCAACCCAAACAAGAGAAAGCAGTCGGCAAAATGATAATACCAGTGGTAGAAGTCATCGAAGCTGTGACAACAAACGTGGAGGGAATCAACATGCCATAAATGGTAACCACTTCGGTGGTAATCATGGCCAAGACAATAAAAGTGGACATTTCAAGAAGAGGAGATTTAACAATGATGGAAAGACGTCAGCACCAGCACCCATTGTTAAGGAAGGAGAACGACCACCTATTATATGCTTCAAATGCGGAGGGGAGGGACACATCAGTCCAAACTGTGCGCAGCAGTCCAAAATGTGTTATAATTATGGAAGAGAAGGTCACCTAGCTAGATTTTGTCGTACTAGAAAGCCAAGTCCAGTTGGAACGGTGACACCAAATGCCGTCCCAGACAAGTCAAAACCAGTAGTTCAAGGAAGAGCGTTTGTTGTGACCTCCAAAAAAGCAAGGAACCCAAACGAGGTCATCACGGGTAAGCTTATCATAAACTCTAGCAAAGTATATACCTTATTTGATACCGGTTCTACCCATTCTTTTATTTCTCATACTTGCGCTCAATGTTTAAATTTGACTCTGGAAAAATTAGACTTTAACTTATTTGTTAAAACTCCGTTTGGAGAAACCTTCATTACATCTACTGTTTATAAGTTTTGTTTGGTTCAAATCGATACCCTCACATTACCTGTCGATCTTATTCCCTTAAAAATACTTGCGTTTGACTTAATTCTAGGGATTGATTGGTTAACTACTCATCATGCAAAAATTGATTATTTTCGTAAGGTTGTTAGCTTTCATATTCCTAACCAACCTATTATACGAATTCAAGCAACCAAACCATTAAAATCAATCACTGTCATCTCAAGCCATAAAGCTATTCGTTTATTGAAAAACGGATGTCAAGCTTTCTTAGCTCATGTCACGGATTTAAACAAAAATGCGTCATATTTGAATGATATTTCTATTGTTAATAAATTTCCTAACGTATTCCCTGAATAACTTCCTGGCCTACCCCCAGAGCGTGAAATTGAATTTTGTATCGACCTTGAACCCGGTATAAAACCCATTTCCAAAGCCGCGTATCGAATGGCTCCTATTGAACTTCAAGAGCTATAGACCCAACTACAGGAATTATTAGACATCAGTTTTATTCATCCTAGTACATCTCCTTGGGGTGAACCTGTTCTATTTCGTGAAAAAGAAAGATGAAAGTATGCGACTTTATATTGATTATCGGGAATTGAACCATGTCACCATCAAAAATAGGTACCCATTGCCACGTATTGATGATCTATTTGACCAGTTGTAAGGTGCCAAATTCTTTTAAAAGATCGATCTTTGTTTCAGATATCATTAGTTATAGATTAAAACCGATGACATTCCAAAGACTGCTTTCAGAACTCGGTACGGGCATTACGAATTCCTATTCATGTCCTTTGGATTGACTAATGCTCCTGCTGCCTTCATGGATATGATGAATCGAGTATTCAAGGAATATTTGGATCATTTTGTGGTTGTCTTTATTGATGACATTCTCATATATTCCAAAAGTCATGAAGATCATGAGCAATACTTGAAATTGATACTCCAAAAGCTTCGTGAAAACAAGCTTTATGCAAAGTTGAAGAAATGCGAGTTCTGGCCTGAGGAAGTAGCATTCCTGGGGCACGTAGTATCAAGTCATGGAATATATGTTGACCTGACAAAGATTGAAGTAATACAAAGCTTGGAGCAACCTAAATCAGTGACCAAAGTACGTAGCTTTCTCGGCTTAACTGGTTATTATCAGAGATTCGTAGAAGTGTTTTCTCGAATCGCTACTCCATTAACTCAGCTGACTCAGAAAGATACAAAATTTGGTTGGAGCGAGGAATGTGAGAAGAGTTTTCAAGAACTCAAGAGGAGACTCATTTCAGCACCTGTTCTAACAATACCATCTAGTTCGAAAGGATTTGTCATCTACAGTGATGCTTCAGGAAAAGGGTTAGGATGTCTTTTCATGCAACATGGGAAAGTCATAGCCTATGCCTCTCGATAACTCAAAGAATATGAGAGGAAATATCCTACTCACGATCTAGAGTTGGCAGCTGTTGTTTTCGCACTTCAAATTTGGAGGCGTTACCTGTATGGGGAGAAAGTGGAGATCTATACGGATCATAAAAGCCTCAAATTTCACTCAAAAGGAACTCAACATGCGGCAATTACGTTGGCTCAAACTGTTGAAAGATTATGATCATACCATTCAATACCATCCTAGAAAAGCGAACGTGGTAGCTGACGCATTGAGTAGAAGATCATATGCGGGTACGAGTGCGATATTTTCAACGCAAAGGCCCATTTTATATGACTTGCAAAGGATGGAGATAGAGTTAAAGACTCCAGGGACCCATGTGATGATGGCGAATTTACGAATAAAATTGACTTTAATTGATAAAGTTAAAGCTCCTCAAGCTATAGACCTAGACCTGATGCGTATGAGGAAGAAAGTGCAAGAAGGTGCGATCTCGGAAGCAAGAATCGATGAAGAAGGAATACTTAGAGTCAAATCTAGACTTTGTGTTCCTAACGACCCTGATTTAAAGTATAAAATCATGATGGAGGCACACAACACACCATTTATAATCCATTATGGGAGTACTAAAATGTATCATGATCTTCGACATTCATTTTGGTGGAGCAATATGAAGAGAGAGATAACGGAGTTTATCTCAAGGTGTTTAAGTTGCCAATGAGTCAAGGCGGAACATCAAGTGCCAAAAGGTCCATTGCAACCACTTGAAATTCTAGAATGGAAGTGGGATAACATTACCATGGATTTCGTTACTGGTTTTCCCAATATTTCTCAAGGCATAGATGCAATTTGGGTTATTGTTGATGGATTGATCAAGTCTGCTCATTTCTTACTTATACGAGAAACTTTTTCACTTGAACGTCTTGCTCGTATATACATAAATGAGATTGTGAGACAGCATGGTATGCCAGTATCCATAGTTTCTGATCGAGACCCAAGATTCACTTCACGATTTTGGGTTAGTTTGCAAAAAACTATGGACACATATCTGTAATTTAGTTTGTCGTATCAACCTCAAACAGACGGGAAGTTAGAGAGGACTATTCAAACCCTTGAAGATTTATTAAGACTCTGTGTCCTTGACTTCAAGAGAAGTTGGGATAAGTTCTTACCATTGGTTGATTTTTCCTACAACAACAGTTATCAAGCAAATATTGGTATGGCTCCATTTGAGGCGTTGTATGGAAGAAAGTATCGTTCTCCAGTATGTTGGGAAGAGGTGGGTGAAGCAACGTTGTTGGGACTGAAATTGGTACGTATGACTACGGAAAAGATTCAAATGATCCGGCAACGTATAAAAACCTCACAAGATCGACAAAAGAGTTATGCTGATCTTCATCGAAAGAACGTGGAATTCGATATTGGAGATCATGTGTTGTTACGTGTTGCTCCATGGAAGGGAGTTACGAGATTTGGAAAGAGAGAAAAGCTCAATCCTCGATTCATTGGTCCATTTAAAATCCTTGACCGAATAGGAATTGTAGCCTATAGACTCACTTTACCGCCAAGTATATCTCGTGTTCATAATGTTTTTCACATATCCATGTTACGTAAATATGTGGAAGACCTGAACCACATTATTAAGTTAGAACCGGACGAAATAGCGGAAGATTTAATGTATGAAGAGGTTCCTATTAAAATCTTGGATAAGAAGGAACATATTCTACGCTCCAAAGTTATACCTCAAGTCAAAGTTTTGTGGAGAAACCGCGATGTTGAGGAAATGACCTGAGAGTTAGAATCTGAAATGAGATCAAGGTATCCTCACCTCTTCGTCATACCAGGTATGTACCCTAATTTCGAGGGCGAAATTTCATAAGAAGTAGAGGTTGTAAGACCCCAATTTTTACGAATAAAGATGAATTTTCTATAAATATTATTTTTGAATATTATGGAATGAATTTGATATAATGTTATAGTTGTGGGTAATATTTATAAATTTTGCAAAGTACGCAAATGGTTATATTATATTCGATTGGTCGGGGAATATTCGTTTTAACAGGGAATATTCGTACGACGACACAATCATTGGTGGGACCCCACAGCAAAATTATTGTCAGGGATGATAAAATGACAAAAATATCTTTTTATGAAAATAATGGCGGAAGTTTTACCATTAACTGTTGAAATAATCGGAGATAAAAGTACAGTAATATGTGTGGTTGCATAGTAACACACGATATTGATTATTGATGCTTACGTGAGAAGTCACTCAGTTTTGTTCAATTATTGCTACAGTAATTGCTGCATAGTATCTCACATTATTTGATTCAATTATTGTCGATATTTTATATATTATTAAATTAATAATTGAGATGAAAAGTTATTCATTCTATTATTTATATAATTAACAATGTCTAAAAAGTTCTATCGATGAGAGGTTTGGTCACCTAATTGCGCTAATAGGGAGAAATCATTATTGGAAAGCCCCCTCTTTCCTAGGAACAATCTGGTTGTTAATATTGTGAGTTATAATAATATGAATAAACGTTGTAAAAATTATTGGGAGGATTTTTATGAAGTATTTGTTAGACCCCCATTTACCCATTTTTCAAAATAATCGGTAGAAAATAGTATTTTTTTATAATAAAGGTGGGGCCCACATGTGACTTTGGAAATATGAATTTGGGGGGGGGGGGAGTCACGGGAGTTTAACGTGTGTATGTATATATATATATATATATATATATATATATATATATATATATATTATAAAATAAATTTTGTTTTATATGAAAAATAGAATATATTATATTTTATTATGCATAGTATTTGCATAGTGCCTACATAGTGTTTGTATAGTAAAATCAATTTTTTTTTAAATTTCGACCGAGCATCTGTGATAGTTACTATTCACCCGTGATTTTCTAAAATTCAAATAGTATCCTTTTCATTCTCCTATAAATAGGATGCTTAGTTAGAATTGAAAATCACACCAGAATCAGAGAATTCTTCTTCTATAATATTGAGCGTATTTCTTTCGAGTTTTAGAAAGTTTTGAGCGTAGAAAACAGTGAAAGCTTTCTTCAAGAATATCCCCGCTATACCAGTTGGAATACTCTTCTTTTCAAAATAAGGGATGTTATTTTTGTTCAATATTCATATGAAATAATATTTTCTTCCATACTCTATAGTATGTAAGTAATATTATTTCGCTTCAGATTCTGAATTCTATACTCATTTTGTTAAAATTTTGGCTTCTATATTCCATGAAATTAGTAGAATATCCTTGATATTTGCGCTTCATCCAGTATCTTTTCATGAAAATACTATTCTGAGAATTCTTGATAAGTTTTAATTTTTCATGTTGGGGTATTATTCACTGGGTTACTATTCCTGAAGTTACTATTCACATGTACTATTCACTCAGTTACTATTCACCCAGGATACTATTCATGATAAAAATTGATTTCTTTTCGGTCCAAATCATTTTTGATATAATATTATTCTTGAATTTTACTCCACAAAGCAATATCATGTTTACAATTTGGACATTATTGAATTTTGGATAAATTAAATTATAAATCTTTAAAATTTATCCTTTACTTTCATTTAATTGAATTCTTATATTATTGTCATCATCCTCATGCTTATATTGTTATGAAAGTCATCAGTGGCCTATAGTGTATAGATGGACTTGGTATGATTCTGACTAGGGATTATTCGGTATAATCATGATCGTAATGTTACAAATGATGTGGTAAAAGTCATCATTGGCCCGTAGTGCATTGATGGACAGTTGTTGGCATGATCATGACCTTTGGGGAATACACGAATATATTTGGCCTGTAGTGCATGGATAATTTATGGTCGTGATACTTAAGAATATCCTTGGCCGTATTGCAAGGGTGATTCGATGATGTGGATTATTTATTAAGCTGAGTCTTAGCGATAAAAGTGATGAAAACCTTTTAAATCATAGAAGATAGTAGATTTTATACTCTACTTTACTCTTCTAATGGATTGCTTGTTCCGATGCAGTTAAACTTGATGTTTATTATATTTTATTAGTTTAACATTGTTGAAGGCTAACGATAATTTATTCTGCATTATCTTAGTCATAATATTTCTTACTAGGTTAGATGGGCTCACCCTTTTCTTTCATTGTTCTCTTCAGAAAATGAGAATATAGCTGGGACTAGTCAGGGAATGGAGTGACGGTTCAGATGTTTGCATTAGGTGTCTTCACTATTCTATGAAATAGTGTGATAATAAATGTAATGAGGACATATTTTGCGTTTGAATACTATCTAGACGACAATATTTGTATTAAAACTCACAGCTCATGTTGTATATTTAAGGTTGTATTTGTATTCTGTACCATTTATTTGGCGACTGAGAATAGGTGATGTATACCTATTTTGGGGGCATCACAGTTGGTATCAAAGCTTAGGGATATGATCCCTGGCTAAGATGTGAGACTAGAACTAGGAGGGGAGAGACGGAGAATTCTTTCACTAGTATGACCTACTTAAGTTTATTTGATATTTAATTGGTCGGTCAGAGTATGAAAATAATATGTGATATGTTAATTAACCCTTGTTTTGTGGCAGTATTTGAAAATGACATCCGATAATGTTGAGAATATCAATGGAGCACAGGAGACCGTTGAGTCACCACAAATAAACACCCAGGATAATGTGCATCAGGAAGGCAATAATCCTCAGGTGAACAACAACACCGACCAAATGGCGAACGACGGAATGTTTAGGAGCTTTCTGCAATACGTACAACATCAGGCAAGAGAGACTCATGTCCAAAATGCAGATGGAAAGTTCCCTAACCGGGTAGGTCTATCAATTATAGGTCTATCAAAATAAGATAGATTAAACTGCTTAACCGGGTAGATTTAATTTTGTAGCAGTAGACTACAAACAAGGCGAGTTCCCTAACTCAAACTCGAGTTATTATTTTCGAAGCATGTTAGTGGATAATTATTGTTGATTACTCCACATCCTTAATGATTATGGTTAATCGCACTTTGTGTAATTGAATTCTTGTTCTATTGTTATTGAATTGTGAATTAATTAAAGTTCTTTTATTCATGAACTGTTTATGAGATAGATCTATGCTAGTTATATCAACTAGATCAAACATGTTTAAATTTGTTAAATCAAATGTATTTTAAAAGCTGTTCTTAATCAATTGATGTGACAAGAACTCTTAATTGAAAAAAAGAATAATTTTATTAAAGCATGATATTTGAAAAATAATTATTGCTCGACTATTAAGTATTTATGCATAAATCACCAATTATGAAAGACTGGTCCACTTAATTATCAAAACTTATTAAAATGACCAGTTTAAATACTGACAACCTTAGTATATGTTCATGGTTTATTTCAAACCACTCAGCATCTATTATTCAATTATTCGAATATCCAATTATTGAGAAGTAATTCATGTTCTTTCACAATCGATTCCTATTGTTGAACATTAAAAGTTAAATTCATTTCTAATCATGATATATCCCCTTTATATTAAAACTTGCTAAGCCAATTAGTTGCTTACCTTTACTATATCATGACGTTTATTTCAACAAAGCCAGAGACGTCCAAGAAGGACAAAGAAAAAGGAAAAATGCAAGAATAATTGATGAGAATGTTTAAGTATTAATTTACATTGATTATGTAAACCGTTATAATATTAAGTGGGGATAATACACTTTTTTGGTTACTGTATTAGGGTCCGATTTTTATTGTAGTTATCGAAACTTTTTTTGTTACAATCGAATAACTGTACTCTCAAAAATTACAAAATGGTCATTATTTTTAATTTACGTCTAAAAAATAGACGAAATGCTGACTGTGCATATTGACAGTTATTTTTGCTGACGTGGCCAGTTATTTTTGCTGACGTGGTGAGTTAAAATTTTTATTATAGAAAACGTTGCTCACAAGTGTCGAACTTCAAACCTCTCCAAACTAGAAACCTTATATTTCAACAAAAGCCACTAAACAAACTACCTATCATGCTAGAATTTATGTAACACTAATATTTAAACCACCTAGCATCGTTTCTATACATGTAAAGATGAGATAATACATTGTACTAGGAATTGTAACAATTATTATTATTACAATAATTATTATTACAATTATTATTATTATTATTATTATTATTATTTTAATTATTATTATTATTTTAACAAAAAAAAACCTTTTTGTTGGTTATAAAAATCAAGAATCAAATTGGATATATAGAATTAATGCACTATATATGACACTATGAATTACTTTAAATACTGAAGTTATAAACCTTTTAGTCATTTTTTAAAAATAATAACATTTTGTGTTACGTTTTTTGTAAATTGACTGACCCGTATATATTATTAATTAAACAATCTTTTGTTAAAGGAATTATATTTTGTTTGATTACAAATAAAATAAAATGAATGTTGCCTTCATGTTATTCATTTATTAATATTACATGTGTACATGTGAGGGCCCCAAATTCGAGGTCCCAAATCACCGCGGATCCGATTCGATCATTCTAACACTATTACTATATTTACGGAAGATATAAACATAAATTGTTTATACAATAACTTTACACACTATTTCCCCAAGGTCGAGTAACCTTAACTTAATCACAATTTATAACTATCTAACACATAACATCATTATCAAACTGTATTATTACAAAACTAATCGCGCACATTAACTTTAAGTTGTAACTGTCTTTAGCCTTTCCTTGTATCCAATGCATTCGCCTTAATCTGCAATATTTTATCATGATATAGCAAGGGTGAGCATAAGAATTGCCCAGCAAGTTTAAGTTCAATAATATAACGATATATCATGATTGAAAGATTCTGAATAATAAGCTGACTATAATTCAACAATATAATTGTGAACTAGCAGGAACAAATATATGACTCAATAAGTATTATACATGAACAAATATATCTGAACCAACTGGTAATAAAGGTGATCAGCCTTTCATACCTGACTTATACATGCAATATGTACAGAGTACAATTCATGGCAACTAGCAATGATTAACCATAATCTTATCCGAATAAAACAACTCTTAGTAGAGTTAAGTAAAAACAAACTTGCCTGAACCATTGATTACCGCTACGCAATTTATATCGCTTTATCTGAAGACCTAATATTAGTAATATAGATCTCTAATATTAGAATAATATCATCACAATATAATATTATTATTATATATATATACATAGAATAACCTAAACACATAACACATAACCCTATCAGACTACAATTCACATAAGACTTAGTATCAGGTCAAACTATTTCAGTCTGACTTGAAACCGACAAAATTCTAACGTCCCGAAATAGTTTGGTCTTAGTCAAACTTTTATCGAGTCTAAGTTCAATTAAACTCTGCCTAAACACTTCACAATTAACTTGAATAATTTTAATACCAGTCGAAATATTTTTCGTAAGCTCATAATAATTATTACTATTTATCGTGAATTTTCAATCATTAAAATATCGTAGAAACTTTGAAAGCGTTATACTCTTTCATTATCAGATTATTGTGTTGCCTAGAATACGAGAAGACTTGTTATTGATTAACAACTTTTTCAGCTATTTCAAAGTTCACAGAACTTTGGTTTCATTCTATCAAAATAGATAGTCTGTTCTTATTAATTCGTATATATTTATTGAATGTCTTAACTTGCGGGGCAAACTTGTTGCTCACCCTTGCTATATATTAAACATTTCAGTTAGAATCAAAGAGGCCAGCAGATTGAAGAAAAACAAAGGCAAAGGCAAGATGCTGGAGTAGTATAATGAACAATATTATTATTATGTTGTATTGTATTGTAAACCCTTTTTGTATATCTAAGGGGTATTTCTATAATGTTAAGGTTAGTGGACCTGGGACTTATGTATTAACAACATATATTAATGAGTTATGTATTCCTATTTATATTTAAATGGGTAGTTAGATGTTATTATATTGTGGATCGTGAACACCAAACTCGAGGGTCAGGTAACCCAAATTTGGGGGTGTCACAGGTTGGTATCAAAGCTGTAGTGACCAAGGTGTCACAAGTTGGTAGAAAAGCAGTAGGTTATAAACCTTAAGTGGGGTGGGGGGAAACCCTAGGATTATAACCATACGCGAGATAGAGAAAACTCATTTAGAGTTCTAAGTGAGGGATTGCCGAACTACATCAATAGTGAGATAAGTGGACACATAGTGTGAGAATGTTGTACTGGTGAAGTACTAATCAAGTTATTTAAACTGATTGTAGGATGTCTGGAGAAGATGAAACGAGTGCAAAGATGCTAGCGGTTGTTGCACCAATGCCAGTAGCCAGGGTGCCAGCGCAAAGCGAATCAGTTGAGAAGGTGGGAGAAGATGAACCAATGTTTAATCTGGGGAGCGATCATGACGATTATCCCGAGATGTATTTGAGTGGAGATGAGGAAGCAGAGTCTGAGCAAGCTAGGGTGGAGAAAAAGAATAAGATCATAGTTGGAGAACAAGATCAGCTATCTGCAGAAGTCCAGGAACTCCGGAGTAAATTGTTTCTCTTGAAGGAGTTGTGGAAGACGGAGCGAGCGTTATACGAAATGACTGAAGAACCCTAAGGTGTTTATTAAACTTTAATATGATTAGAAACCCCTAATTATATTATAGTTATCTTAATTTTTATTTTACAAACCCTAATTGTTAGTTAGAAATTTTAATTTTTCTAATTAAAATCCTAATTTTATATTCGAGATTTCTAAACCCTAATTAGGAAACCCTAATTCTAATTGGAAGGCCTAATATATTTATTAAACGTTGATATGATTAGGAAAACCTAATTTAATTAGAAAACCCTAATTTTAGTTTTAAATTCTTAATTTTCTATTCTTAAACCCTAATTAAAAAATTCTAGAATTTGATGTTTTAAAACCTAAGGGTTAGAACCTTAGGGTTAAACCCTAAGGGTTAAACCCTAAGGGTTTCTACATTTGTCAAGATTGCCATTAAAATCAATTTGCTAAAGACCAAAATGCCCTTTTTCATTTTTATTTTGTTAACTTGTAAAATGGCCATCAACTTTAGTAGTTCAACAACTCATTTGACTTTGTGAGCACAAAATATCTGCCTCCAGCCGAATTTGATCAGATCTAGCAACAACATAAGCAATATATATCGATTCAAGAGAGAGAAAGTCTCAAAATTCACTCATTTTGCTAGCTTGCTCTCACCAACTCTCTTTCACTCAAGACTCCGAAGTTTCTAAGGTAGATCAGTCATATAATCAGTTAATAGAACACCCAAAAACAGATTAGAGATCATAAATCAAGAATTGGAACAAAGAGTTATAAACCCTAAAACCTAATTTGATCTTGTATACTTAGATATATTTTGTGTTTTTGTGTTTAGAATCTTGCTAATGGATGTTTTATGAAGATCTATGATGATCTATGATGAATCCATAGCATCATAGTGGGTAAAAACTATGTTTTTCAAAAACTGCCAAGAACAAATTTTGTGGTCTGACAAGCTAATGTCAGGAGCCACAAATTCTTGGTCGTTTATTGTTTTTGATGCTTTATTGTTTGGATCTGTAGCCTGTTATGTTGTCTTTAATCTTCAAGTTGAATCAGAGTCATTTATTTTCTAGATCATGAGTTATTCGTGGTCAACACCCGTTGACCGGGCATGACCATGAACTTTTTGGGTAACCCAAAAAGTGCAAGATCAGCGTCTGACAGCCTTTTGAACGGCTCATATCTGACATCTTTGATTCTTTTTATGGTGGTTTTGTATCGAGCTTGTAGCCTAACATTTGTGTTGTACATGTATGGTTTCATATCGTTTATATAATCAGTAGATTGATCGGGGTAAGTGGTCAAACTAGGCCATAAGGCCATGACTTGAATTTCTGGAAATTCTAGAAAAGCGTATGAACACTTTTTTTGACAGACTTTGACCAAGTGATACATTGTGGATCTGTTGTTTTTGAACTGAGATCTTGACATCTCATTCTTCCTTGTCAATAATACTACATGTATGAATACTAAAACCACCAAAATAATGATCAGAACCTAGATTAATTTGTACTGAGAAGTGACCAGTCGAGGTTCTGGGTTTCTGGAAAAACCCAGGAGTTGTCTGACAGTGTGTTTAAGAGGCTAGATCTCTTTGTTGTGATTTGTTTTGAGCAAGATAAGGATTGATCATGGCAATATTACATGTCCACTACATGACCAAAGTTTCAGTTAGCCTAGAATTGAATTTAAACCGAGAAGTTAAGCCGGTCAAACGTTGACCCTCGCACTGCCGGCTGTCAATGTTCTTTAGGCTCATGAACACCAACATCGACGCTTAGTGTCGCTAAAGGCCTACAGCGACGGTTTTATTATTTTCTAATTTTTGAATATTCCAAAAATTATTTAAAATTAGAAATAAATTATAAAATTATTAAAAATGGTTTTAAAAATTATTTGAACTTATGAAAAATAATTTTTGACCAATTCGAATATTTTTCTTTAATGTTTATAATTATTTAAATATTAAAGGTATTTAATTTATTTACTTAGTGTATTAAATAAATTAGAAAAAATGATTTAATATTATGAAAAATCATATTAAATAAGAATAATGTATTTAAAAATATTTTGAGTTATAAAATACAACTTTTAATATTTTTGGAGAATTTTTATTAATAAACTAATATTAATGATATTAAATTTATTTAATTATTAAATTAAATAAATAAGATAAAAATGATTTTATTGATTTAAAAATCATTTTAAATAAGAATAAAGTGTTAAAAAATATTTGGGATTTTAAAATATAATTTTCTATATTTTTGGAGAATTCTCATTAATAAATCATTATTAATGATATTATATTTATTTAATTATTATATTAAATAAAAATGATTTTATTGAATTAAAAATGAGAAAATTGATTTAAAAATATTTTAAGTTATAATTAATGATTTTTAATATTTGGATAATAATTTTATTAATATTTAAATATTAATGGTGATGATTTAAAAATAATTTTAATTATTTTAAAAATCAAAGTAGAATATTGATGATTTAAAAATATTTTAAGTTATTAATAAGAACTTTAATATTTTGACAAGTATAACATTAATATTTTAATATTATTAAATATTAATGATGATAAGATTATTTGATAATTAAATCATTTAAAAATGGTTTAAGTGTTTGAAAATTTATTATAAATTATAATAATTGTTTAAATATTATTAAAAGCTTCCGAAAAATATTATTAATGATAATTATCCTATCTAAATTAATATTGAAGCTTAGAAACCAAATTTAATTTACAATAAATGTGTTAATTGTCGGATAGGGTGACCAGAACACCGAAAATGGACCAAAATCCAACCAGACCGAACTAGTTAAACTTGTTAAGTGTTTATATAGGTTATAAACACTGATGTGACTATGTGGTAATGTGCCTTGGAAAAGTTTACCTGTGAATTACAGTGATACGTGTTATGAAATTGTTGTGCTAATTGTGAGACCAATATTATTGGTTATAGGTCTTACGAACGATGATAAGTATTTTGTGTAGCAGTAATCAACGCGGAAGGCAAGTTTCCTAATTCAACCTTGAGTTATATTCATTCAATTAATATAATGGTTAATTATTACTAATTATACCATGTCCAGGAATTTATTGTTGATTATTCGCAGTTACTGCATGATTAATAATTCAAATTGAATTACTGATTCGGAGAATATACATTTGTAGAATAACTGTTGTTAGATATTCCTATTCGTAGAATATAGAATTGACAGTACATATAATTCATGTTTATTGTCAAATTATGTTGAGAAATGTATTAGCTAATTATTCTGGCTAGACGAACATTTGTTAGAACTTCATAGATTCGAGAAGAGAATTCAATTGTTATTGATAGATCGATGCCAATTATTTCGGCTAGATCGATAAGTAAATAGAAATTAAAATCATTAAATTTCGTTGTTAAATCAAATCTTGATTCTGAGACTGAGAAGAACAACCTTTTATATTAAGGGAATATTTTTAAGTCGTATATTCGACCATTGTGCGTGACCTAAATATTATGCATAATATAGGGTACAAGAAGTTGGCCGACTCTAAGTACTTGCAAAGGGGTATGATTTAATCTTTATGGTTATCTGATACTCCTGCGTATGTATCGAAGTAAATCTTTGATAGATACTCGAGAAAGTAGAAGTTCAAGATCTAATGGATCACTCAGCATAAATCTAGAAAACATTTCACTTTGTAATTGCGTAGAATTGATTCTTGATTATTCATTAAAATATCACAGAAACTTTGAAAACGTTGTACTCTTTCATTATCAGATTATTACGTTGCCTAGAATACGAGAAGACTTGTTATTGATTAACGATTTGCTCTGCTATTTCAAAGTTCACCGAACTTTGGTTTCATTCTATCAAAATATATAGCCTGTTCTTATTGATTCGTATACATTTATTGTATGTATTAACTTGCGGGGAAAACTTGTTGCTCACCCTTGCTATATATAAAACATTTCAGTTAGAATCGAAGAGGCCAGCGGATCGAAGAAAAATAAAGGCAAAGGCAAGATGCTGGAGTAGTATAATGAACAATATTGTTATTATGTTGTATTGTATTGTAAATCCTTTTTGTATATCTAAGGGGTATTTCTGTAATGTTAAGGTTAGTGGACATGGGACTTATGTATTAACAACATTTGTTAATGAGTTATGTATTCCTATTTAAATTTAAATGGGTTGTTAGATGTTATTATATTGTGGATCATGAACACCAAACTCGGGGGGTCAGGTAACCCGAATTTGGGGGTGTCACAGTACATGTTGAAAATTAACGTTTAATAAATAAGTGATTAAAAATCTTATTCAGTTAATTAACATGTTAAAGTTTGACAGGAATGGGTTCATTTGATATAACAATTTTAATTTTTTGTTATGTTATTTTTATAAATTAAGTTTATTATTTTAATAGATAGATAATAAGTTTTTTAATTCTTGGCCATTTTTATACTATTTTTAAGGCCGTCAGCTATATATAATCATGTTACTTAAGTAGGTCTTTGCAAATTTTTTAATTAATCCGAGAAAAATATAAACATAACATGGAATAATAATAATAATAATAATAGCAAAAAACTTCTCTCGTGAGCTATCCCAATTTTTTAAAATGGAGGAAATATTGGATCAAGTTTCAATTCAGTTGAATTAATTTTAGTTTTAGAATGAATTAATTAATATTATAATTTATTTTAATAAGTTTTGTATATAAGTATTATGTAAAACTATGATGAGCATCAAAATTTCCGCATCTGATGCAAGATTCCAAATCTGACGCAGGATTCAAAAAGTAACGTGGCCTTCTTTCCTTTCAATAATAATTATTATTATTTTAATTATTATTATTATTATTAAAATAATTATTATTATTACAATAATTATTATTATTATTAGTGGTTTAAATATTAGTGTTACATAAATTTTAGCATGATAGGTAGTTGGTCTAGTGGATTTTATTGGAAAATAAGGTTTCTAGTTTAGGGAGGTCTAGAGTTCAATACTTGTGAGCAACATTTTCTATAAGAAAATTTTTAAGGCAAGCCTTCTGCCCTCCACGTCAACAAACCCGTCCACATCAGGAAAAAAAATTAGAGTTTTATGCAAAGTCAGCACTTCCGCCAAATTTTGGGACAGAAATCGAACGGAATGATCATTTTGTAATTTTTTAGAGTACAGTTATTCGATTATAACAAAAAAAAATTCGGTAACCACAATAAAAATCGAGCTCTAGTACAGTAACTAAAATGTCTATTATCCCATATTAAGTGCATGTATAAGTTAAGGTTAAGAAGACCCTGGTAGTATATTGTAAGACTTTATTATGATGAATAATGTATGTTTATTATTCTGCAATAGTTATAGAATGTGTATGTTATTAATGGATCGTGAGTAATGAATTCGAGGTTAGAGAACCTGGATTTGGGGGCGTCACATATTTAAACTTTGAACCTTATATATTATTTTTAAACTTGAATCGATATTCTTGATATCGTGTTGACAATTTGGACATTATTGGACTATGAAAAAATTAAATTGCAAATATCTAACGTTTATTCTTTATCTTATTATTCTTCTTATTTTTGCTCATCCTTTATATCATTGTTATATTTACTAATCATCATAACTTAAGTTGTGACGCCCCCAAAATAGGTATACATCACTCATTCTGAGTCGCCAAATACATGGTACAGAATAAAAATACAAACTTAAATATACAACATAAGTTGTGAGTTTTAATACAAATATTGTCTTCTAGACAGTATTCAAACTCAAAATAAGTCCTCAATACATTTATTATCACACTATTTCATAGAATAGTGAGGACTACAAATGCAAACATCTAGACCGTCACTCCGTTCTCTGACTAGTCCCAGCTATATTCTCATTTCCTGAAGAGAATAATGAAAGTAAAGGGTGAGCACAACTAGCCCAGTAAGAAATATTATGACTAAGATAATGCAGAATAAATTATTGTTAGCCTTCAACAGTGTTAAACTGATAAAATATCATAGACATCAAGTTTAACTGCAGCGGAACAAGCAATCCATTAGAAGAGTCAAGTATTGCTGATATATACTATCTTCTATGATTTAAAAGAATTTATCATCAATTTTATCGTTGAGACTCAGCTTAATAAATAATCCACATCATCGAACCACCCCTGCACTACGGTCAAGGATATTCATTAGTATCACGACCACAAATTATCCATGCACTACGGGCCAAGGATATTCGTTTTTTCATTAATGGTCATGATCATGCCAACAAATGTCCATCAATGCACTACGGGCCAATGAGGACTTTTACCACATCATTTGTAACATTACGATCATGATTATACCGAATAATCCCTAGTCATAATCATACCAAGTCCATCTATGCACTACGGGTCAAAGATGACCTTCATAACAATATAAGCATGAGGATGATGACAACGATATAAGAATTCAATTAAAGAAAGCATAAGATAAATTTTTAATGATTTATAATTTAATTTATACAGAATTCAATAATGTCCAAATTGTTAACATGATACTGCTTTGTGGAGTAAATTCAAGAATAATATTGTATCAAAAATGATTTGAACCAAAAAGAAATCAATTTTTGTCATGGATAGTACCCCGGGTGAATAGTAACTAAGTGAATAGTACCCCGTGAATAGTAACCCTGTGAATAGTACCCCGACATAAAAATTTTAAACTTATCAAGAATGCTTAAAATAATATTTCCATGAAAAGATACTGGATGAAGCGCAAATATCAAGGATATTCTTCTAATTTCATGGAGTATAGAAGCTAAAACTTTAACAAAATGAGTATAAAATTCAGAATCTGAAACGAAATAATATTACTTACATACTACACAGTATGGAAGAAAATAATATTTCATATTAATATTGAACAAAAATAACATCCCTTACCTTGAAAAGAAGAGTATTCCAACAGGTATAGCGGGGATATTCTTGAAGAAAGCTTTCAGTATTTTCTACGCTCAAAGATTTCTTAAACTCGAAAGAAATACGCTCAATATTATCGAAGAAGAATTATCTTATTCTGGTGTGATTTTCAATTCTAACTAAGCATCCTATTTATAGGAGAATGGAAAGGATAATATTTGAATTTTAGAAATCACGGACGCACAGTACAATCACGAGCGTCGCGCGAATTCAACTGATTCTGAAAAAAAAAATTGATTTACTATGCAGCACTATGCAATAAAATATTCTAATAAAACAAAAACTTTAAATAAAATATAATATATTCTATTTATAATCTAATAAAACAAAACTTATATAATATATATATATATAAAATAATAATAACAACACCGTACTCCCCCGTGAATTCACCCCTGCCAACTTTTCAGACCAATATATATATATATATATATATATATATATATATATATAATACATATAGTACTCCTTCCCATGCCAGCCAAACCCCCCCCCCACCCCCACCCCCACCCCCACCCCCACCCCCACCCCCACCTTTCATATATATATATATATATATATATATATAACAAAAATTGAGATAACTTTCTCTTGACTATTTTGAAAAATGGGTAAGTGGGGGTCCATAAATGCTTCATAAAAATCCCCTTAATATTTTTAACAACCTTTATTCATATTATTATAACTCACAATATTAACAACCAGATCGTTCTTAGGAAAGAGGGGGCTTTCCAATAAGGATTTCTCCATATTGGCGCACAATTAGGTGACCAAACCTCTCCTCGACAGAACTTTCTAGACATTGTTAATTATGCAAATAATAATATGAATAACTTGTTATCTCAGTTATTGATTTAATACTATAAAATATCGACAATAATTGAATCAAATAATGTAAAATACTATGCAGCAATTACTGTAGCAATAATTGAGTATAACTGAGTGACTTCTCATGTAAGCATTAATAATCAATATCGTGTGCTACTATACAACCACGCGTATTACTATACTTTTAACACCGGTTATTTCAACAGTTAACGGTAAAACTTCCGTCGTTATTTTCATAAAAAGTTATTTATGTCGTTTTCCCATTTCGATAATAATTACATTGTGAGGTCCACCAATGATTGTGTCGTCGTACGAATATTCCCTGTTAAAACGAATATTTCCCGACCAATCGAATATTATATAACAACTTGCTTACTTTGAAAAATTTATAAATATTACCCACAACTATAACATTATATCAAATTCACTCCTGAATATTCAAAAATGATATTTATAGAAAAATCATATTTATTCATAAAAGTTGGGGTCTTACAATCTCCCTTTCTTATGAAATTTCGCCCTCAAAATTAGGGTACATACCTGGTATGACAAAGAGGTGAGAATACCTTGATTTCATTTCAGATTCTAACTCCCAGGTCATTTCCTCAACATCGTGGTTTCTCCACAAAACTTTGACTTGAGGTATAACCTTGGAGTGTAGAATATGTTCCTTCTTATCCAAGATTTTAACAGGAACCTCTTCATACATTAAATCTTCCGCTATTTCGTTCGATTCTAACTCAATAATGTGGTTCGGGTCTTCCACTTATTTACGTAATATGGATATGTGAAAAACATTATGAACACGAGACATACTTGGCGGTAAAGCGAGTCTATAGGCTACAATTCTTCCATACAACGCCTCAAATGGAGCCATGCCGATACTTGCTTGATAACTGTTATTGTAGGAGAATTCCACTAATGGCAAGAACTTGTCCCTAATTTCCTTAAAGTCAAGGACACAAAGTCTTAATAAATCTTCAAGAGTTTGAATAGTCCTCTGCGACTGCTCGTCCGTCTGAGGGTGATACGCCGAACTAATTGCAAATCCGTGCCCATAGCTTTTTGCAAACTAACCCAAAATCTTGAAGTGAATCTTGGGTCTCGATCAAAAAATATGGATACTGGCATACCATTTAATCTTATAATCTCGTTTATGTACATAGAAGCAAGACGTTCAAGTTTATAAGTTTCTCGTATTGGTAAGAAATGAGCAGACTTGGTCAATCTATCAACAATGACCCAAATCGCATCTATGCCTTGAGAAACCTTAGGAAGACCAGTAACGAAATCCATTGTAATGCTCCCCCACTTCCATTCTAGAATTTCAAATGGTTGCAATGGACCTTTTGGCACTTGATGTTCCGCCTTGACACGTTGATAAGTTTAACACCTTGAGATAAACTCCGCGATCTCTCTCTTCATATTGCTCCACCAAAATATATGTTGAAGATCACGATACATTTTGGTACTCCCAGGATGGATTTTATACTTCAAGTCAGAATCGTTAGGAACACAAAGTCTATAGTTGACTCAAAGTATTCATTCTTCATCGATTCATGCTTTCGGGATATCACCTTCTTGCACTTTCTTTCTCACATGCATCAGCTCTAGGTCTGTAGCTGTTGGTCATTTTATCGATCAATATATACGTGCAAGTATACACGGTCAACAAGTAATAAAGAGTAAGTAAAGTATCGTTCCCACGGAGAATTAAATAATAAATTTTACCAAGCACTAGTCCATAACCATTTCAGTCTTATTTAAACAAATGATTTAATATTTTATATTTAAACGGTGAAATTAATTGAACCTAACTATTCCTAGAGTGAGACTAGATAATGAAGACCTGATATCATAATTTCATCTATTGACTCATTCAAATCCCCACATTTCATGTTTAGCCAAACTAATTGTACCGGATTGTTAGTTAAGAACACGAAAGTAAAGTATAGCCATCTCTCAATGTACCATACACAAATCACATGCAATCCACAGTTGATAGAATACACATGAACACCCACATTACCTAAACCACTATATGTCTATTTGATTTACAAATAATTAGGGTTTAAGCCCATGTTCTCAATTGACTATGAATGGTGCTTTGGTATATGTCTATCCTTAGTACAAATCATACATCCCATCACAATATAGAATATATAATCACAAACTATTAAGATCAAATCCAAACCCATACTTCGTCCCTCAAGTCCATATGGATTATCACAGTAATTGATGGCCAATCAACTAAGCAAGTAAACATGAATCTTAATAGACAATCCCATAGAAATCAATAAGGCTAACAATAAAATATATCAGAATAAACTAATCCATAGAATCCATTGCAATCTCATAATAGAGTTTAAATCATAGTTGAATCAAATCTATCATCCACATATTAAATAAACATCATAAGATTACAAATAAGAATCAAATAGAGGATAAAAGTAGAGAATTGAAGTGCAAATATGTTATCCTTCTCCAAGATTAAATCTCTAATTCCTTCCAAATGCTTCAAGTCTTCAATCCAATCAACTCTAGAAATCACTAATTTAATATACTCTAATCTAATTATTCAAATTGAAGAAAGAAAATAATGATAGCTTCTTGATCCCCCAAGGGGTGGTATCTCCTTTATAATGCAAGTACGTCTAATATATAAACTCTAATTGAACCCCTCTCTCCGTTACGCTTCCAATTTCAAATTTAAAATAAAATCAAACAACAGCAGTCAATGACGCGCGCGGCCACGCGAGGTTCTAGTTCAAGACAGGCGCGGGCACGCGTGTGCAAAATGAACTCTGTCCGGTTGATGGCGCGGGAGCGCGTGTTCCAGCTTATACAACCC
Organism: Panax japonicus; assembly: GCA_020205505.1. Classification (NCBI taxonomy): domain Eukaryota; kingdom Viridiplantae; phylum Streptophyta; class Magnoliopsida; order Apiales; family Araliaceae; genus Panax; species Panax japonicus. The sequence goes on from CM035094.1 coordinate 62,606,348, forward strand.
CGCGGCCGCGCTGCTCCTGTATTCTGCAATCTTGTGATCTTCTTTTGCTAATTCCTTATCATGTTGCTACTGATTCTTTAACATGATACTCTAGCCTCTTTGTCCATTAATGCTCAGTTTCTTTTGTTCACTCGACCCTCTTGTCATGCCATCACTGATCTCATGCCACCTATCAACGTCGAGCTATGCCATTTCCTGCACTTTTACACTAGAGGGGTTCTCAGTACATGCAAAGCAAAATAACACGAAATGAAACTAAAAACACACTAAAATGTACTTGAGATAGGCATAGTTCTCGTGAATTGATATCCAATAAGTAGGTATAAAACCCACTTATCAGTAGCTTGAGCAGCTTTAACTTTATCGATTAAAGTTGGTTCTACTCGTATGTTTGCCATCATCACGTGGTTCCTTGGAGTCTATAACTCTATCTTCATCATTTGCAAGTCATACAAAATGGGCCTTTGCGTTGACAATAACGCACTCGTACCTGCATATGATCATCTACTCAATGTGTCAGCTACTACGTTCGCTTTTCTAGGATGGTATTGAATAGTATGATCATAATCTTTCAACAATTCGAGCCAACGTCGTTGCCGCATGTTGAGTTCCTTTTGAGTGAAGATATATTTGAGGCTTTTATGATCCGTATAGATCTCCACTTTCTCCCCATACAGGTAATGCCTCCAAATTTTAAGTACGAAGACAACAGCTGCCAACTCTAGATCATGAGTAGGATAATTCCTCTTAACATCTTGTCTGTGTGTTTTCCACCGGACCTGGTTCCGTCTTTATTATTATTATTCTGTTAGAACATCATGTCTGTGTGTTTTACACCGGACCTGGTTCCGTCTTTATTATTCTGTTGGAACATTCTGTCGGTGCAAATTTTGCCTGACCTAGTTCCATTATTATTATTCTGTTGGAATAACCTGTCTATGCGAAGTACCGCATTCATGGTGATTTCTTTTGTTATTCCATTCTTTATTATACTCAGTTGGTTAAAGTTTTGACTTCTATACTCCATGAAATTAGTAGAATATCCTTGATATTGAGTTGTCGAGAGGCATAGGCTATGACTTTCCCATGTTGCATGAGAACACATCCTAACCCCTTGTCTGAAGCATCACTGTAGATGACAAATCCCTCCGAGCCAGATGGTATTGTCAGAACAGGTGCTGAAATGAGTCTTCTCTTGAGTTCTTAAAAACTCTTCTCACATTCCTCGCTCCAACCGAATTTTGTATCTTTCCGAGTTAGCTGAGTTAATTGAGTAGCGATTCGAGAAAACCCTTCTACGAATCTGCGATAATAACCAGCTAAGCCGAGAAAGCTACGTACTTCGTTCAGTGATTTAGGTTGCTCCCAGCTTTGTATTGCTTCAATCTTTGCCGGGTCAACAGATATTCTGTGACTTGATACCACGTGCCCAAGGAATGCTACTTCCTCAAGCCAGTACTCGCATGTCTTCAACTTGGCATATAACTTGTTCTCACAAAGCTTCTGGAGTATCATCCTCAAGTGTTGCTCATGATCTTCACGGGTTTTGGAGTAAATGAGGATGCCATCAATAAAGACGACTACAAAGTGATCTAAATATTCCTTGAATACTTGGTTCATCATATCCATGAAGGCAGCATGAGCATTAGTCAATCCAAAGGACATAACTAGGAATTCGTAATGCTCGTACCGAGTTCTGAAAGCAATCTTTTGAATGTCATAAGTTTTAATCTTTAATTGATGATATCCAGAACGAAGATCGATCTTTGAAATGAATTTGGCGCCTTGCAACTGGTCAAACAGATCATTAATACGAGGCAACGGGTAACTATTTTTGACAATGACATGGTTCAACTCCCAATAATCAATACAAAGTCACATACTCCCATCTTTCTTCTTCACGAATAGAACAGGAGCACCCCAAGGCGACGTACTAGGACGAATGAAACCGATGTCTAACTATTCCTATAGTTGGGTCTTTAACTCCTGAAGTTCAATAGAAGCCATTCGATATAGGGATTTAGAAATGGGTTTTGTACCGGGTTCAAGGTCGATACAAAATTAAATTTTATGCTCTGGGGGTAAGCCAGGAAGTTCTTTAGGAAATGCGTCAGGAAATTTTTTGACAATAGAAATATCATTCAAAACTGACGTATTTTTGTTTAAATCCGTGACATGAGCTAAGAAAGCTTGACATCCATTTTTCAATAAACGAATAGCTTTATGACTTGAGATGACAGTGATTGATTTTAATGGTTTCACTACTACAAAACAGTAAATAGACAACGTTTTTTAAACGTTGTGGTTTCTGTCGGAAAAACGTCGTGGTTAAGGGTGTTGTCTATTTGACATCCTTACACAACGTTTTAAAAACGTTGTTGTTAAGCACAATACACAACGTTTTTTAGAAAAAAACGTTGTGTATTTGTTTTCAAAAAATTAGCAGATGCTTAAAAACGTTGTAGAAAGTATGATTCCACAACGTTTTTGGTTAAAAACGTTGTTGTTTAGTATATCAGACAACGTTTAGACACATTTACACAACGTTTTAAAAACGTCGTAGATTAAAAAAAAGAAAAAAAAAAGTTGTGGTTCACCTATATTACCAATGCACCTGCAATATGCTAATGCCATGATATATAGCTAAAAGGTCTAAATTCTCATTTAAATTTAAAGCCAAAATATATCAACCATTCAAAATACATTCCAATAATACCATTCGTGTAATTCAAATTACTACATCCACAAAATATATAATAGCCATCAACTTGGATATAATAGAAGGGATAGAGGATAAGTAGAATAACAGCTACTCAATAGTATCAACTAGTCAACTCTCAACTAGATTTCTCCTATTCAATAATACTTGCATAAATTAACATTTTCTAAAATGTACATAGGCCATGCAAGCTATCCAGTATCTGTAGTACATGCAGTCATGCACCAAAGAAAATATACCTACCCATCTGCAATAATTACTAATACATGATACTGGCCACCACTTTGCTCAACAATTGTCATGGCCATTTCAATGACAGGATCAAATGATGTCGGTCCTGCAGAAACACAATGATGAAAGTTCAATTTTTCAGGAAGAGTCACTAAACTTGAGAGTGTAAAGCAGCAACAAGACAATGACTGAATACTGAATAGACTTCAAACCTGAAATCCGCAGATGAGGGACGATTTCCTTGTACCGGCTCAACACTTCCTCAAATCCATTACAAAATCTATCATCTTCTGGAGAAAAACTAAAGACATCTTGATCATGTGTTGATGCTGTCAAAATTCAAAGAACACAAAGAAATACTCAGATTAGTTAGATTCAATATTAAAATACTGATTCTATACGGGCTTTAATATACCACAAGCATGTACTGGAGTTTTGAGTATCCCATGAACTAAACCAAGCATGAAAGTCTCATTTTTCAATCGAACACGTGAAAATTACAAAGAAAATGCCATTTGCCTCGACTAAGTTCAGCAGAATTCGGTTTTCAACTCGAGAACCTGCAACAAAATTGTAAACATGAACTAATTTTAAGAGAACACCTGCAAAATATGGACTCATTATAAGACCTGATGAGACATTATAATCAGCAGTGTTTACACTTGCAGATTTAGCATCTGGAACCCCCTCTCAGCTACTACATCTATATTATTAATCAATGCTTTCGCTCGACAATTTCTGGTTCACTCACAACTACACAGAGCATATGCACACGCACACTCACACTCGCACTCACCATAATCCCAAACAGAATGTTTCAAAGCCGAAGCTGCAGCAAGTAAAGTTAAGAGAGCGACTGGGACATAGGTGAATGAGATGTCATTGTGCTCTCTAGTTTCTCACACTTTACACAAATTTGCAGAAATTGAAGCAATACCAAAACTAATATCATAAAAGCAGCAAGAATAATTGATAGACAAAAACATAAGCACATGCTATATATTCCTTAAAAAACAAAACCACAACCAAAACCCTTCACCCCCATGGCTCAAATTGGATCGATACTTTAAAAGCATCATAAAACAACTCTACACTGTACAAACAGAGATGCATTTCATAGCTCAATTCGCATTCTAAAACCCAATTATATTTGAAACTGCAATTGGTTAGAACATCGAAACTAATAAATTATCAGACTTGCACTACCTTACCAGCATGAATGCACTATGCCAAATGCCCATAGTCAGGACTTGAAGCAAAGTATTAATGTTCTCTCCTTGCAGACATCATGTCAGTATTCGTATTTATAAGTGTTTGTGTTTACCACAACAGAGAGAACCCTCACCTCCATAGTCCTCGATTTTTCTTGTCATATGTAGATGGGAAATGAAACAAATTGTGAGTAGTTCTTCACAAGATTCTGACTCCTGGTCGGTTCTGAGAATTCAAACTTATCATCTGGCTGAAAGAAAGGCGGCATCATTGTTAGTTGTTTTTAGTCTCCAGGAAAAGAAAATGTGTGAAATACTTGAAAAAATCTCACTAATTACAACACATAAAATGCAACGTCTCTCAAAGCAATTCCACATATCTTCCATAAAAAAATTATGTATTTCACATATTTTTTGGTAGAAATGAAAGGTTCTACCAAAAATGAAACTAACCAAGATATGAACAAATACCCAAACAAAATAAATCCAAAAAAAACAAAATCAATATATAATACATATAATCTCTAAGAAAGTTGGATTAATTAAACATACACATGGCACAATCAAAACTAAAAAATTATCAATGGATTCTCAAGTAAAACTGTAACTTCATATTCACAACAAAACTAGCAAGATCCATATAAAACATTAATCGATTATCCAAACTAAATCAAACTAAAAAAGAAAAAACAAAAATTAACTTCTAAACAGAAAATTAATTACCTGTTTGAGTTCAGCCAGATACAAATTCGACATAGAGAAGAACTGTGTGAAATCATTTCCAGTAAGACGGCCATCACCATCACCTTTAGCAACGCACTCACTAGCATTCATTGTAATCCTCTAGATTTAATTAGCCATCAATAACACTTAGAAGCTCCAAATTAGCTCCAAATATCAAAAAAATTCTAATTAAAACCTAAATTTTAGGGAAAATTAACAAGTGAGAAATTAAAACCTAATTTTAGTGGAGGAGACAGAGAAACCACCACTGCTTCCACCGCAGCCACCACTATGCTACCAATATGAAAGCAGTAAAACCATTATAACAAAACAAATGGAGCACCTCAAACACGTTTATATACAAAGATTGTAAATGGGTTGAAAATAAACACATGCAAGAACAAATCCAAAGAGATGAAGATCTCATGTATCTGCCTGTATTTCGTCAGACTTACACGGTCAGTACTATCTCTCAAACGGTGCACCCAAAACCCCCAGCAGCAACGGCGCACCCAAAACCCCCAGCAGCAACCTCGGATCGGATGGTTCGCGACTCAGCTAACCCTTCATCCAGTGACCTAACTTCTCCACCTTTGAATGACCACCGTCCATCTCCTTATTGGCACCCGGGCCTTCCCTCAAAGGCGACAGCGCCTCCGTCGACCTAAAACCCACGATCTCGCAATAAATTAATCCGACGGCGCCACCAGATAGCTCTTGCTCCGCCTAAACAAACCCAAACTCGGCCACCAAAAGAGCAGATCTGAGAAGAAACTTGGAAATAGAGAGGGAAAACGGGAGAGAGAATGAAAAAAGAGAACGTCTTTCTAATTTTAAGTTTTAACTTAAGCGAATTTTTGCTCCGTGTTTTTGTTGATAGATAACGTTTTTAAGAAAAAACGTTATCTAATTAAAATAAAAAAATGCCCTTTTAAATAGATAACGTTTTTGCATATATATCTACAACGTTTTTTTTAAAAACGTTGTAAAAAAAATCACAACGTTTTTATAAAAAACGTTGTCTATTAAGTGTTGTCTATTAGGTACTTTGTAGTGGTGTTTGGTTGCTTGAATTCGCATAATAGGTTGGTTAGGAATATGAAAGCTAACAACCTTATGAAAATAATTAATTTTAGCATGATGAGTACTTAACCAATCAATCCCTAGAATTACGTCAAACGCAAGTATTTTTAAGGAAATAAGATCAACAGGTAATGTGAGGGTACCGATTTGAACCAAACAAGACTTATAAATAGTGGATGTAATGAAGGTTTCTCCCAACGGAGTTTCAACAGATAAGTCAAAGTCTAATTTCTCCGGAGTCAAATTTAAACGTTGGGCGCAAGTAGGAGAAATAAAAGAATGGGTAGAACCGGTATCAAATAAGATATATACTTCGCTAGAGTTTATGATAAGCTTACCCGTGATGATCTCGTTCGGGTTCCTTACTTTTTGGGAAGTCACAACAAACGCTCTCCCTTGAACTACTGATTTTGACTTGTCTGGGACGGCATTTGGTATCACCGTTTCAACTGGACTTGGCTTTCCTGTACGACAAAATCTAGATAGGTGACCTTCTCTTCTATAATTGTAACACGTTTTGGACTGCTGCGCACAGTTTGGACTAATGTGTCCCTCCCCTCCGTATTTAAACCATATGATAGGTGGTCGTTCTCCTTCCTTAACAATGGGTGTTGGTGTTGATGTCTTTCCATCATTATTGAATCTCCTCTTCTTGAAATGTCCACTTTATTGTCTTGGCCATGATTACCACTGAAGTGGTTACCATTTCTGGCATGTTGATTCCCTCCACATTTATTGTCACTGCTTCGATAACTGCTACCACTGGGATTATCATTTTGTCGGCTGCTCTCCCTTAGTTGGGATGTCTCATTATCGCGCTTCAATAACTGAGCCCTATTTACAACATCTTAATACAAATACAGTTTGTGAGAGATAAGGTATTGGCGTATCTCGGGTTTCAAACCTCTTAGAAACATCCGCGTCATTCTCTCCTCGTTATCAACTAAGTGGGACACAAACCGGGACAACTCGGCAAACTTGGCTTCATACTGCGCCACGGTTATATTGTTTTGCTCCAACTTGATGAACTCTACCTCTTTCATATGACGAATACTTTCGGAAAAGTACTTGTCGTTAAACAGTTCTTGGAACTTCTCCAAAGACTTTTTGAGTGCGACAGGCTGGTACGCTTTACAGATTCCCACCAATAATCTGCCTCTCCTTGCAATATAAAGGTGGCAAAGGGAACCTTTTGCTCCTCAGAGCATCCCAAGACATCAAATATCTTGGTGATCTGCTTTATCCATGTCTTCGCCTTAAGTGGTTTTGGCTCTCCAATAAACTCTGGTTGTCCCAGCTCCTTGAACTGCTTAACGGTGACTGTCCGAGAGTTGCCAGTGTTTCCACCTGCATTTTGGACAGGAGTCGCTCTCGCCTGATGTTGCATGAATTGCAGAAAGCCTCTAAACATCACATCGTTCATCATTTGATTGGTGTTATTGTTTACCTGAGGATTATTGTATAGCACATTATCGTGGGTATTGATCTATGGTGACTCAACGGTCTCATGTGCTCCATTGTTATCCTCAATATTCTCGGATGTCATTTTCAAATACTTCCACAAAACAATGGTTAATTGACACACCACATAATATCCTAATTATGACCGACCAATTAAATAACAATTAAACGTAGGTAGGTCATACTAGCGAAGGAATTACCCGTTTCTCCCCTCCTAGTTCTAGTCTCAAATCTCAGCCATGGATCATATCCCTAAGCTTTGATACCAACTGTGATGCCCCCAAATTAGGAATACATCACCCATTCTGAGTCGCCAAATACATGGTACAGAATACAAATACAAACTTACATATACAACATGAGTTGTGAGTTTTAATACAAATATTATCTTCTAGACAGTATTCAAACTCAAAATAACTCCTCAATACATTTATTATCACACTATTTCATAGAATAGTGAGGACTACTAATGCAAACATCTGAACCGTCACTCCGTTCCCTGACTAGTCCCAGCTATATTCTCATTTCCTGAAGAGAACATTGAAAGCAAAGGGTGAGCTCAACTAGCCCAGTAAGAAATATTATGACTAGGATAATGCAGAATAAATTATCGTTGGCCTTCAACAGTGTTAAACTGATAAAATACTATAAACATCAAGTTTAACTGCAGCGGAATAAGCAATCCATTAGACGAGTCAAGTAGAGCATGATATCTACTATCTTCAATGATTTAAAAGAATTTATCATCAATTTTATCGCTAAGACACAGTTTAATAAATAATCAACATCATCGAATCACCCCTGCACTACGGCCAAGGATATTCATTAATATCACGACCACAAATTATCCATGCACTACGGGCCAAGGATATTCGTGTTTTCATCCATGGTCATGATCATGCCAACAACTGTCCATCAATGCACTACGGGCCAATGAGGACTTTTACCACATCATTTGTAAGATTACGATCATGATTATACCGAATAATCCCTGGTCATTATCATACCAAGTCCATCTATGCACTACGGGACAGAGATGACTTTCATAATAATATAAGTATGAAGATGATGACAATGATATAATAATTCAATTAAAGAAAGCAAAGGATAAATTTTATAAGATTTATAATTTAATTTATCCAGAATTTAATAATGTCCAAATTGTCAACATGATACTGCTTTGTGGAGTAAAATTCAAGAATAATAATGTATCAAAATGATTTGAACCAAGGATATTCTACTAATTTCATGGAGTATAGAAGCCAAAACTTTAACAAAATGAGTATAGAATTCAGAATCTGAAACGAAATAATATTACTTACATACTACAGAGTATGGAAGAAAATATTATTTCATATGAATATTGAACAAAAATAACATCCCTTACCTTGAAAAGAAGAATATTCCAACTGGTATAGCGGGGATATTATTGAAGAAAACTTTCACTGTTTTCTACGCTCAAAGCTTTCTAAAACTCAAAAGAAATACGCTCAATATTATAGAAGAAGAATTCTCTGATTCTGGTGTGATTTTCAATTCTAACTAAGCATCCTATTTATATGAGAATGGAAATGATACTATTTGAATTTTAAAAATCATGGACGCACAGTACAATCACGGGCGCTGTTGGTGTAAAATCTCTATGTACGCAAAACACGCAAGTATACGTGGTCAACAAGTAATATAGTAGTCAATAAAGAATCGTTCCCACGAAGACAAATTAACAAGAAATCTAACTTCACAATTAGCAATTTTCTATTAATCCTAATTCTATTAAACTAATCAATTCAATGGTTTAAAATTATAGAAACTAAATTAACAAATAAATAAACTATCACAAAAAAATCACAAATATCAAAATCCGAAATTTCAAACAATTAATGGAGAATTAGACTTATGATTTCACCATACGCTTCACTCTGATTTTCAACCCTTTATTCCAACTAAATCTAATATCTCAGTTTATTAATCAAGAACACGAATGTAGTACTAGCCACCTCTCGATGCACTAATACCATATCAACTTAAATCCATAATTAAAATAGAAACAAGTTAAACACCTAAATCAACCAACTCACTATATCTCTATGTGAACTAAAATTAAAGAAGGTTTAAGCTTGAGTTCTCTATCCAATTACATACGATGTCAAGCATATCTCTACCTTAACAATAATCAAGAATCTACTATTCACAAAATTCATGACACATGCTATATTAACTAAGTCTAGATTTGAATATCCTCTCTCGATTCCATTCAAATCCACAAGGAATTGTTGATCAAGCAATTCATAAATTCACGCTCAAATTAACATAGATAAACTAAAAATATTTTATTGAACTAAAAATCAAAGTTAAGAAATCATTGTTTCACTCAAGGATCCATCACAAGCCTAATAAGCAAATTAGTTCATAACGAATGAAGTAAAAACTGAATAATCTAACGAAAACATCCTTGCAATTACAAATAAAAGACTAAAGAGAAGAATAATGATGAACACCCTTCACGTAGCCTAGAATTGCAATTGACACGAAAATCTCTTCAAATTACTCCTCCAAAGCTTGCACTCAAATCCTGGAATTAATCACTATATCATGCTTTGCGTCGTGATTGATTTATTCTTTTTCACGTAATATCTCTCTCCCCCTTTCTTATGGCCGAAGTCCCTCTTTATTAGAGTCCATGTGCATCACAAAAGTCCTAAAAACTATCTGGCAGCAGAGTTCAATCAGCAGCAAGAAACTGCAGAATTCGGCACCTCCGCCCCGGCGGGGGGTACAAGGCATATATATCCCGCCCCGACGGGCATGCCCACTGCTAAAGAAATTTTTCCATTTCATGCATTTTTCCACTTTTGCTCCAAAAGACCGCCTTTCTTCATCACTTGCCTCCAAGACCACCCTACACATAAAAAGAACACAAAAATGAGTGAAAATGAACACAAAACAAGAGAATAACAACGAATTGAAGCTTGAAATGAATATCAATTTATGGACATGAAATCCACTTATCAAAATCCCCCAAACTTAAACCGTGCTAGTCCTCGAACACAAAATAAACTACATACTATGCAATGCAATGAGATGAAATAAATATAATCTAAATGCCTTCGAATCCAACAATATCAGAAAATCAAAAAATTATCCCATCGGCCTCAGAGAAAACAAGCAACTCTACAATATGAATCACCAAAACAAATCCACAGTTTCGTATTAATTTTTAAATCTTGAACAATTATCACTGGTATAGCGTGCGTGTGTGATCAACGTCTAAGATAACTGATACGGACCCAAATTCAGTACATAAGCAAATTCTTAGAAGGAATCATACAGTGCAAACTTAAAAATTTCAAAGATAGGCACAATCCAACTAAAACCAAACAATACCAAATTCAAGGGTTCATGCAGGATACTTATACTTTCTTCTTCTTTTTTTACACGGGGGCTTTTTGCTCTTTTCCCGTCATTATTCCTCTTTTTTAGATAGATGGTTGGTGAGTGCGTTTTACGCTCCATCTCACGCTTGTGTTTATGGGGAGTGTTTCTCCTCAACCCACCACAAGACTCAACATGTTTTTTTTGTTTTTTTCTATTTTTTTTCTTTTCCTTTTTTTTCAAAGCGTATATACCCCACATATACTCCCCCAAACTTAGGTTCTTGCCTAATTTTAGCCTTTACTGCCTAGCCTTGTCATTTTCTCATTTACCCTAGCATTATCCTTTAGAAACTATTTATGTATCAATTTGAACTGACCGGTCAACAAAGATGTTATTAACGTACTAACCTTTTTATAACAGTTTCAAACACGTGCAAGAATCGATTCATAAAAGAAATTATATCACAGTTCTAATAATCAATACTGTATTGGTTAACTTATTCTCAATCTCATCATTGGCTCACAAATAACATGAACTGCAACACTGTTGGACATATGCAAACACAATATTTAACTAATTTTTTTATTGTTTTTAATATATTATAATAACAGGAATTAAAACAATGCAATATCAAAAATAACCTAGACTACTATGCAAAAATCTAAGCTACTATGCAAACTAGAATGTAAATAAAATAACATATGCATGTAAACAAGAATATAACTCCCCCAAACTTAAGTAATACAATGTCCCCATTAGATGAATAATCAAAAATAAGTGCGTGAGGACTTCCCTGTTATCGCTCAAGTCTGAGGAGGTGGTTGTTGCTCTTCGTCATCGGAATCACTTGGTGGGAATCTCGGCAGTGGCCCGAGTTGTTGATATAGAAATTGAGCCGTCGGGTTGAAGCTTTGAAGGGTTGTGTTGAGTGAGGCAAAAGATGCGTTCATAGCATCAAACATGTGATCTTATCGCATTGCCAATCGCCGTATTTCTCGACGTGCTGCTCTGTTGTGAGCAGTCATCTGATTTTGGAACTCAAGGAACTGAGGACTGGATATTGCCTTGGTCTGTGGTACCTACTCGGTTCCTTGATCTCCAATAGCCTCATCATCATCCTCTGAGGTATCATCTGCGTCAAATTTGTCTTCCGAAGCTGACAGAAAAATAAAGCCCAGACCTTGTGGATGTGACTCACCTCCTGCCATACAGAATATCGCGCTATCATTCTAGAATCAAACAAAGCGAGCGGCATTTGTGTGGGCTCATCGTCGGACCATCTCACCCCTGGATTACGACACAACCCACATATGAGTGATGGGTGTGGCAAGCCGCCTGAAAAATTCCCACGTAAACACCGGCGGATGGAGAAACAGAAAATAGCCCCGAAGTCAATAATGAAATTTTGCACAATTGCGTACAACAGCAACGCCTTCTCTTTGGTGACGTATGAGGTGTGTTGGGATGGAAGCAATTTAGCACATAAGAGTGCGTACCATAATTTTTCATACCGGCTAAGGTCTTTGTTATGGAACACTGTACCTCCCTTCCGACCTTTTATCCAAGAAGTTCCCGGCTTTGTCATCCCTGTGATTACTTCATCAAAGTCCGGATCAAAATCACGTAGCTAAGCATATTAGCATTGGTGAGGTACCCACAGCTAATAATAATTATTTATTACATCGGCACTGAATGGAACCAAGCGACCCCGAACATAGGCATTGAATGGGGCTTTGTCCTGGGCGTTGGCGTAAAATTCCTTGACAATGTTAACCTCAGCAGGTTCTGGATTTTTGGTGAATTTGATCCACCCCTTTTGATAGATTTAAGGCATCATCTCCCCATCATTTGCCTCAGGGGCCAATCCCCTCTCCGGTGTAAGGGCTTTAGTTAGCATGTACTCATACCGGTCAGCGGCGGCACTAACAAATTTCCGGTGATCATAGGTTCGTGTCGGTTGTGCTGATCTAGAACTCTCTCCCCTTTGGCGTTTTGGTGTCGGTTGAGAAGCCATTGATTTACGGATGTTTGAACTCGCTATCACACACTACCTTCCCCTTACACTTGGTTCACTTAATTTCTCAAACACTTGGTGTGCAGTTGGTGTAGGCTCCCCAAATTGAAACCCTGAACTTGCAAATTGGTGTACTTGGAATGGATGAGTTGGAGCACCAAGTAATCACTCGAACTTGTTCTCCAATAGCCTCTATGAATGTCCTAATTCGAAAATAGTTGCAGATTGTGTGAAGAAATTGAGATGAGATGGAGCAATATATAGAGGTGGTGTGATTGGGTTTATTGTTTGATTGAGAAGACGAGGTAGTGGAAATCGTTGGTATTAGTAGTGGGGATGAGGTTTTGATGGTGGCAAAATAATGACCGAGAGTTAGGGTGTAATGGTATCAGTTGGTGTTGTCGTGTAGGAGAATGAGTGGGGATCGTGTAAGGCAATCTGCCAAATAAGTAGGCGTCCGGGATCCAGGACCCCGGGGTACTAGGCTTATGGAGCCCACCCCGGCGGGCATGCCCCCTGACTTCGGATTTCTGGCTTCAAATCTGGTAATGCAAATTGAGCTCAAATTTCTTCTTTTCTTTCCTGTTAGTACTATTCTGTACTCTTGATACCGCCTGCAACCATAAACATGAAAGTTATTAGATTATTGATCATTGGAATATGATTGAGAGAATCCACAAACTTTTACTTTATAGTACCTGCCTAATAACTTAATAAAAACTATAGTCTAACAATTATGAATGAAAATACAAAAAATAAACGAAAGGTTAGGTTGCCTCCCAATTAGCGCTTGATTTTAAGTCGTTCAGCCTGACTACTCCCTGTTTCACGGTGTATCGGCGAGGGTCATGTTGACGACATCCCAATTTGAATCACCACCCCAGTAATGATTTATACGTTGACCATTAACTTTAAACGTCTCTAATGGATTACGACTGTAGAGTTCAACGGCGCCATGAGAAAATACCCGCTTTATAGTGAATGGTCCTGACCATCTTGACTTAAGCTTTCCTAGGAACAATCACAGCCGTAAGTTGAACAAGAGGACTGATTGACCCGACTCGAATGTTTGATGCACAATTTTCTGGTCGTGCCACCTTTTGACCTTTTCTTTGTATAATTTGGCGTTCTCGTATGCATGAAGTCGGAATTTATCGAGCTCATTTAGTTGGAGTAGCCTCTTTTCTCCTATAACGACTTGATCAAAGTTCAATTTCTGAATTACCCAGTAGGCCTTGTACTTTAGCCCCACCGGTAAGTGACATGCCTTTTCGTACAGTAGTTGATATGGTGACATCCCGATCAGAGTTTTGTACGCAGTCCGGTATGCCCATAATGCATCATCCAACCGAAGTGACCAATCCTTACGACTCGGATTTACTACTTTTTCCAATATCTTCTTAACTTCTCTGTTTGATACCTCAGCCTGTCCACTTGTTTGAGGGTGATACGTTGTAGCCACCTTGTGGTTAACCCCATACTTAGCCAAAAGATCTGTAAAAGACTTATTGCAGAAGTGACTACCTTCGTCACTGATTATTGTTCTTGGAGTGCCAAACCTCGTGAAAATGTTTTTCTGTAAGAATTTGAGGACCACCTTGGCATCGTTGGATGGTAGTGTTTCAGCTTCAACCCACTTTGAAATGTAATCCACCGCGAGTAGAATATACTGATTGTTCAAAGACGAAGGGAATGGCCCTATGAAATCGATGCCCCATACATCAAAGATTTCCACTTCAAGAATTGTTTGTAGGGGCATCTCATTCCGTTTAGAGATATTCCCCACCCTTTGACATGTATCACATGTTTGCACAAATTGGGTGGCATCTTTGAACAATGTCGGCCAATAAAACCCAGCTTGAAGCACTTTTGCTGCCGTGCGCTCACTCCCATAATGTACCCCATATGTCGATGAGTGGCATTCCTGTAGTATGTTGTGCACTTAACTGTAGGGGATACACCTTCTAATCATCTTGTTGGCACACTATTTGAATACATAAGGCTTATCCCACATGTACCACTTGACGTCGTGAAGAAGCTTCTTTTTCTGTTGTCGCGTAAGATCAGGGGAAGCATGTTACTCACCAGATAATTCGCAAAATCCACATACCATGGAAATTCTACATTTAACCCAAATAGTTTCTCATCCGGGAATGACTCGTTGATTGCACATCTATCTTCTTCCTTTTTATCCCGATTTTCCAGCCTTAATAAATGGTCGGCAACTTGATTCTCTGTACTCTTCCTATCTTTTATTTCCAAATCAAATGCTTGAAGTAGGAGAATCCATCGAATAAGGCATGGCTTAGCATCTTTTTTTGCTATTAGGTACCGAATCGTCGAATGGTCCATGTAGACTATCACCTTAGTCCCGATCAAGTATGCCCGAAATTTGTCAAACGCGTACACAAGCAATTCCTTTTCTGTGGTTGTATAATTCATTTGAGTCTCTGTGAGTGTTTTGCTTGCATAATATATGGCGTGAAACACCTTATCTCATCTTTGTCCCAAAACAGCCCCAACCGCATAGTCGCTTGCATCACACATTAGCTCGAATGGCATATTCCAGTCCGGTGCGACTATCATGGGGGCTATAGTTAATTTCTTCTTCAATAATTCAAATGTTCACTTGCATTCCACAGTAAAACTGAAAGTAGCATCCTTCTCTAAAAGATTGCATAAAGGTTTTGCAATCTTAGAGAAATCTTTTATGAACCTCCTGTGGAACCCAGCATGCCCCAAAAAACATCTAATACCCTTAACTAAGCTCAGTGGAGGCAGTTTCTCGATTATTTCCAGCTTTTCTTTGTCCACCTCCAATCCTTGAGCCGACACCTTATGGCCCAAAATTACGCCTTCTTCAACCATGAAGTGGTATTTTTCCCAATTGAGTATGAGGTTTGTATCCTTACATCGCTGGAATACCATGACCAGATTCCCTAGGCAAGTATCAAAGTTGTCTCCATAGACCAAAAAATCGTCCATAAAGACTTCAACATTTTTCTCCACCATATCTGAAAAATGGACATCATACACCGTTGGAAAGTTGCAGGTGCATTGCATAACCCGAATGACATCCTCCTGAATACAAATGTGCCGTAAGGGCATGTAAATGTTGTCTTTTTTTTATCCTCAGGAGCGATGGCGATCTGGTTATAGCCCGAGTATCCATCCAATAAATAGTAGTACTCATGTCCCGTTAATCTGTCTAACATTTGATCAATAAAGGGTAGCGGGAAGTGATCTTTTCGGGTTTTCTTATTCAACCTCCTATAATCGATGCACACCCTCCAATATATCACTGTTCTTATTGAAATTAACTCGTTATCCTCATCCTGTACCACAGTCATTCCCCCCTTTTTCGGCACACAATGAACCGGACTAACCCACTTACTGTCAAAAATCGGATATATGATACCGGCATCCAATAATTTCACAATTTCCTTCTTTACCACTTCCTTCATAATAGGGTTAAGTCGAAGTTGATGCTCCACTGATAGTCTTACATCATCTTCCATCAGAATCTTGTGTATACAAAATAAAGGGCTAATTCCCTTTATATCCACAATCGTCCAACTAATCGCTGATTTGTGTTCCCTAAGCACCCTCAGCAACTTTTCTTCCTGTAATTCGTTAAGTGCATCAGAAATAATTACAGGTAAAGAATTTGAATTGCCTAAATACGCATACCTGAGATGTTTAGGGAGTGGTTTAAGTTCCAATGTTGGTGGCTCCTCTAATGATGGTTTAAGTTTTTCTGCAGCTATCTCCTCAGTGTGCAAAGGTTCGAACGGTGCTCTGAAATGGCTAACTCGTGGCAATGAGTCTAACATTTGTAAGTAGTCCATAAATTTTGGGTCATCATTATCTTCATCCCCCAATAAAGTTGTTTCTAGCGGATTGTTAAGCTAACTCTTACTCATATCTTCACCAATGATTTGTTCAATTAAATCCATCCGAAAACATTCTTCCTCATTTGTAGGGAATTTCATGGCCTTGAACATATTAAATTTGATTTCTTGATCTTGGACTCTCATAGTAAGTTCTCGTTTTTACACGTCTATGAGTGTCCTTCCCGTGGCCAACAAAGGTCTCCGTAGGATAATCAGAATGTTCTTATCCTCCTCGAAGTCTAGAATGATAAAGTTCGCATGGAATATATACTTATCCACTTTGACCAGAATGTCTTCTACTATGCCTCTCGGATATGTGACTGACCTATCCACCAACTGCAATGAAATATTCGTAGGCTTTGGCGCGGGAAAACCCAATTCTGTGTATGTTGAAAATGGCATAAGGTTCACACTCGCCCCCAAATCACATAAACATTTGTTGAACAACATTTTCTCGATCGTGCATGGGATAGTAAAGCTCCCCGGGTCTTTAAGTTTTGGTGCTAGCTTCTGTTGTAACACTGCACTACACTCCTCTGTTAGTGCCACTGTTTCAAATTCTTCCCATTTCTTTTTCCTCAACAGAATTCCTTTCATGAACTTCGCATAACTCGACATTTGCTCTAGGGCCTCTACGAATGGGATGTTAATCTGGAGTTTCTTGAAAACTTCTAAAAACTTTGCGAACTGCTTATCTGATTTCTATTTTTGAACCCTCTGCAGACACGGCGGTGGAGGATAAACAATTGGCTTATTGTTTACTTTTATGTCCTCACATTGCTTGTCCTCACCCTTGTTACCTGCAACCACATTATTGTCGTCAACTTTTTCCTCCGGCGTCGCTGAATTTTCTGCACTATTACCCCCGAGATGTTTTCCACTTCTCAACATAACTGCTTGATATTGCTCATGACTACCCTTCGAATTTCTCTCAGTGTCGCTTGGTAACGTTCCTTGTGGTGTATTATTCAATGCTAACGCCATCTGTCCTATCTGATTTTTTAAATTCTTGATAGCCATCTCTTGTGATTTCATTGCCATCTCTTGATTTTTCATTATCATTGCTTGATTTTTCATTGTTGCCTCATTGCCAGTTATGTACTTCGACACCATTTCCTCGAAATCTGATTTCCTTTCCTGATGTTGAACCGGTTGTTGGTGACTCTAAAAACCTGGGGGATATGATGGTCGTGGAGCTTGATTTTGCTGGTTATTACTCCATGAGAAATTTGGGTGGTTCCTATTCCCCTAGTCGTATGTGTTTTGGTATGTATTTTGTAGAATTCTGTTATAGCTACCTATGAATTGGACGGATGCTGGATTAATTGCGCACTGATCTGTAGGATGATCACCCACACACAATTCGCAAACTACCGCAACCTGCTGTACTTGAGCCCGTGTCATAACATCCAACTTCTTGGATAGCGCAGCAATCTATGCTTGTATAGCTTTCACCCCATCTACTTCCAAAATCCCAGCCGCCTTTGCCTGTGTCATTCTTGCTGTGGGCCACTGGTAATTATTTTCCGTCGTGGTTTCAATCAAATTGTAGGCTTCCTCGTAACTCTTCGCCATGAATGCTCCGCCCGACGCTGCGTCAATACTGGTTCTGACATTCCCATGTAGTCCATTATAAAAGGTGTTTATTTGCAGCCACTTGGGCAATCCATGATGTGGGCACTTTCTAAGTAATTCCTTGTACCTCTCCCATGCCTCATACAGCAATTCCCCATTTTGCTGCTTAAACATTGTGATGTCATTCCTCATTTTTGCAGTTTTTGCCGGTGGGAAAAATTTGGCAAGGAAATTCTGAGCCAAGTCTTCCCACGTAGTAATCGATCCTGGCGGCAGAGAATGTAACCAACTCTTCGCCTTGTCCCGTAAAGTGAACGGGAACAAGCGAAGTCTCACTGCCTCATCCGACACCCCATTGTACTTGAACGTGTCCCACATTTCCAGAAAACTGATTAAATGCTCGTTCGGATCGTCATTTGTCATTCCCCCAAACTGAACTAAATTATGCATCATCTGAATGGTCCCAGGCTTGATTTCAAAAGTATTCGCAGCTATTGCAGGCCTAGTGATGCTCGACTGCAAATCAGTCACCTTAGGTGTTGCAAAATCCCTCAACACTTTCTGGTCTTCAGCAGCCATTGCTTCTTCCTTATCAGAATTTTTGAATTCATTCCTTGTTTCCTTAATCCACTTACTTAACCTCTGAAATCTTCTTTCAATGTCGTCCTCAAAAGGAAATAAGTCTGGATGTTTGGATAGTGTTTGCATAAACCAAAGTCAAAAACCTGAAGTAGGGATAACAAACAAAAACAAAAATGTTTAAGTAAAACTGGACTAATTAAACTGATATAGTAAAAATATTAAAATCTAGGCTAAATTGTCCCCGGCAATGGCGCCAAAAACTTGTTGGTGTAGAATCTCTATGTACGCAAAACACGCAAGTATACGTGGTCAACAAGTAATATAGTAGTCAATAAAGTATCGTTCCCACGAAGACAAATTAACAAGAAATCTAACTTCACAATTATCAATTTTTTATTAATCCTAATTCTATTAAACTATTCAATTCAATGGTTTAAAGTTATAGAAACTAAATTAATAAATAAATAAACTATTACGAAACAATCACAAATATCAAAACCGGAATTTCAAACAATTAATGGAGAATTAGACTTATGATTTCACCCTAAGCTTCAGTCTGATTTTCAACCCTTTATTCCAACTCAATTCAATATCCCATTTTATTAATCAAGAACACGAATGTAGTACTAGCCACCTCTCGATGCACTAATACCATATCAACTTAAATCCACAATTAAGATAGAAACAAGTTAAACACCTAAATCAACCAACTCACTATATCTCTATGTGAACTAAAATTAAAGAAGGTTTAAGCTTGAGTTCTCTATCCAATTATATGCGATGTCAAGCATATCTCTACCTTAACAATAATCAAGAATCTGCTATTCACAAAATTCATGACACGTGCTATATTAACTAAGTCTAGATTTGAATACCCTCTCTCAATTCCATTTAAATCCACAAGGAATTGTTGATCAAGCAATTCATAAATTCACGCTCAAATTAATATAGATAAACTGAAAATATTTTATTGAACTGAAAATCAAAGTTAAGAAATCATCGTTTCACCCAAGGATCCATCACAAGCCTAATAAGCAAATTAGTTCATAACGAATGAAGTAAAAACTGAATAATCTAACAAAAACATCATTGCAATTGCAAATAAAAGACTAAAGAGAAGAATAATGATGAACACCCTTCACGTAGCCTAGAATTGCAATCGTCACGAAAATCTCTTCAAATTACTCCTCCAAAGCTTGCACTCAAATTCTGGAATTAATCTCTATATTATGATTCGCGTCGTGATTGATTTGTTCTTTTTCATGTAATATCTCTCTCCCCTTTGTTCTGGCCGAAGTCCCTCCTTATTAGAGTCAATGCGCATCACAAAAGTCCCAAAAACCATCTAGCAGCAGAGTTCAATCAGCAGCAGGAGACTACAGAATTCGGCACCCCCGCCCCGGCGGGGGGTACAAGGCACATATAGCCCGCCCCGGCGGGCATGCCCACTGCTAAAGAAATTTTTCCATTTCATGCATTTTTCCACTTTTGCTCCAAAAGACCGTCTTTCTTCACCACTTAGCTCCAAGACCATCTACACATAAAAGAACACAAAAATATGTGAAAACGAACACGAAACAAGAGAATACCAACGAATTTAAGCTTGAAATGAACATCGATTCGTGGACATGAAATCCACTTATCAGGCGCCGCGCGAATTCGGCTGATTTCTGAAAAAATTTGATTTACTATGCAGCACTATGCAATAAAATATTCTAATAAAACAAAAACTTTAAATAAAATATAATATATTTTATTTATAATCTAATAAAACAAAACTTATATAATATATATATAATAATAATAATAATAATAACACCGTACTCCCCCGTGAATTCACCCCTGCCAATTTTTCAAACCATTATATATATATATATATATATATATATATATATATATATATATATATATATATATATGTATATTACATATAGTTCTCCTTCCCGTGCCAGCCAAACCCCCACCCCCCACCTTTCATATATTTATATATATATATATATATATATATATATATATATATAACAAAAACTGAGAAAACTTTCTCCTGAATATTTTGAAAAATGGGTAAGTAGGGGTCCATAAATACTTCATAAAAATTCCCTCAATATTTTTAACAACCTTTTTTCATATTATTATAACTCGCAATATTAACAATCAGATCGTTCCCAGGAAAGAGGGGACTTTCCGATAAGGATTTCTCCCTATTGACGCACAATTAGGTGACCAAACCTCTCATTGACAGAACTTTCTAGACATTGTTAATTATGCAAATAATAATATGAATAACTTGTCATCTCAATTATTGATTTAATAATATAAAATATCGACAATAATTGAATCAAATAAAGTGAGATACTATGGAGCAATTACTGTAGCAATAATTGAGTATAACTGAGTGACTTCTCACGTAAGCATCAATAATCAATATCGTGTGCTACTATGCAACCACGCGTATTACTGTACTTTTAACACCGGTTATTTCAACAGTTAACGGTAAAACTTGTGACGTTATTTTCATAAAAAGATATTTCTGTCATTTTCCCATTCCGACAATAATTACGTTATGGGGTCCACCAATGATTGTGTCGTCGTACGAATATTTTCTGTTAAAACGAATATTCCCCGACCAATCGAATATTATATAACAACTTGCTTACTTTTCAAAATTTATAAATATTACCTACAACTATAACATTATATCAAATTCACTCCTAAATATTCAAAAATGATATTTATAGAAAATCATCTTTATTCATAAAAGTTGGAGTCTTACATAAGTTATTGTGAAAGTCTTTGACCTATGTGCAAAAATAATAGTGGTGAAATTTCTTTTTTGGACTGGGTGTAAAGAGGAACTTTTGATTGGCATGATCATGATCATTGATGTTATAATTGATGAA
The DNA here is from genome assembly GCA_020205505.1 of Panax japonicus. NCBI lineage: Eukaryota > Viridiplantae > Streptophyta > Magnoliopsida > Apiales > Araliaceae > Panax > Panax japonicus. Next base: position 62,628,115 of record CM035094.1, read on the forward strand.
ATCTTGATGTGAATTTTTTTTATTCGAGAAGATAGTAGATATTATGATATATTTGAATTTTTTAATGAATTGCTCATTCCTTTACAGTTGTTTATTGAAAACTTATGTTATCTCTTATTTTCTAAATCTCTAATTTTGAAAATTAAGAATAACTTGTTTATTCGTTATGTAAGACCCCAAGTTTTATGAATAAAGATTAATTTTTTTTCGAAATATATTTTTGAATATTATGGTGTGGATTTGATATAATGTTATAGTTGTGGGTAATATTTATAAATTTTACAAAATAAGCAAGTGATTTTAAAATATTCAATTGGTCGGGAAATATTTGTTTTAATAGGAAATATTCGTATGCCGACACAATCATTAGTGGACCCCACAATGAAAGTATTGTCGTAGTTAGAAATTGACAGAAATTTCTTTTTATAAAAATAACGGCGAAAGTTTTACCATTAAACTGTTGAACTACCCAGTAGTAAAAGTACATTAATATGCGTGGTTGCATAGTAGCACAAGGTATTGATTATTAATGCTTACGTGAGAAGTCAATCAGTTATACTCAATTATTGCTACAGTAATTGCTGCATAATATCTCTCATATTATTGATTCAATTATTGTCACAATATCATTTGCATAATATTTTATATCAATAATTGAGACGACAAAGTTATTCATATTATTATTTAAAATATTGACGATGTCTAGAAAGTTCTGTCGAAGAAAGGGGTTTGGTCACCTAATTGCGCGCCAATAGGGAGAAATCATTATCAGAATGCCCCCTCTTTACTGGGAATGATCTGGTTATTAAATATTGTAAGTTATAATATTATTGATGATTAAGTTCGTGTTGATTAAAGATGAAATTAATATTTCCATTGTGTTGGGATTATTTGTGTTAGTGGAAATTGATATTTATTTCGATAATAATTGATTTTTGGAGGTTATATTGACCAATCGGGTAATTAATCGGATAAATGAGTAATTAATTGCTATTAGTTCACATGCAAATTTACTGTTGATTCACATGTATGGAACCATTGATTCACATGTGTGTACTATTAGGGGAGGTGGTGCAAGATTGATAATACTTACAAGACTAAATTAAAAATAGAGATATAGATAAAGGTAATGTACTGTAATAATTCGAGCCCCAAAACGTGCAATTATCGAAACTATATTTTCCTATAAATAGAAGCTCATTCTTATTTCATTCTCACTAATTCAGTAAGGCTCACAAGAGAAATTATAGAGAGAGAAGTTATAGATAGAAAGAAGAAGAGAAGACTGCTACTTCATTATTCCAGTATCATGTCCACTTCTAAGGTAAGAGATATTATTTTTGTTCAGTATTCATAAGGAATAATATTTTTTTCCATACTCTGTAGTATGTGAGTAATATTATTCTGTCTCATATTCCTGATTATACCCTCATTTTGTTAAAGTATTGATTCTATACTCCGTGAAATTAGTAGAATATCCTTAAAATTTGCGCTTCATCTAGTATCGTTTCACAAGAATATTTTCTACACATTTTTGTTAAATTTTAAGTTTTTCATGTCGGAGTACTGTCCATGAGTACTATTCATTTATACGGTACTATTCACAAAGTATTATTCATAGGGTACTATTCACAAAGTACTATTCACGGGGTACTATTCCCGAAGTACTATTTACCCAGAGTACTATTAATGACAAAAATTGGTTTCTTTTCGTTCCAAATCATTTTTGATACAATATTATTCTTGAATTTTACTCCACAAAGCAGTGTCGGGTTGACAATTTGGACATTATTAAATTATGGATAAATTAAATTATAAATCTTTAAATTTTATCATTTGTTTTTATTTAATTGAATTCTTATATCATTATCATCATCCTCATGCTTATATTGTGATGAAAGTCATCTTTGGCCGTAGTGCATAGATGGACTGTTTATTGGTATGATTATGACCAGGGATCATTCGGTATAATCATAATCCGTAATGTTACAAATGATGTGGTAAAAGTCATCATTGACCCGTAGTGCATTGATGGACAGTTGCTGGTATGATCATGACCATTGGTGAAAACATGAATATCATTAGCCCGTAGTGCATGGATAATTCGTGATTGTGATACTATTTATTAAGCTGAGGCTCAGCGATAAAATTGTTGATAAACTTTTTAAATCATAAAAGATAGTAGATACCATGCTCTACTTGACTCTTCTAATGGATTGTTTGTTCCGCTGCAGTTAAACTTGTTGTTTATTAGTTTAACACTGTTGAAGGCTAACGATAATTTATTCTGCATTATCTTAGTCATAATATTTCTTACTGGGCAAGTTGAGCTCACTGTTGGGTAAAATCTAATTACGCACAACACGCAAGTATACGTGGTCAACAAGTAATAAAGTGATAAGTTGAGTATCGTTCCCACATAGAATTATTTAACAAAAATCACCAAATACTAACCCGTAACCAACTCAATCTTATTTAAACGAATGAATTTCAAATTATATAAATTAAACTACTATTAAATTCAACTAGTTAAATTAAGATAACGGAGATTTAAGATCACAACTTCATTTATTGCTTCATTTAAGTTAACACACTTCTCATCAATTATTATTCTCTATCCTGGATTGTTAATCAAGAACACTAAAGCAGATAAAACCACCTCTCGATGCATAATACTCATATTAACGTCAATCTACAATTAAGATAGAAATCTGTTAAACACCTTAATCAACTAACCCACTATATCTCTATGTGAATTACAATTGAAGAAGGTTGAAGAATAAGTTATCTATCCGATTACATGCGGTGTCAAGTATATCTCTACCTTAACACTCATCAAGTTTAAGCTACTAACAAAATCCTGAACACATGCTATCATGATAAGATCTAAATCAATACTTCATCTCTCGAGTTCATATAGATTATAATGGTAATTGATGGCCAATCAATTAAATAATTAATTCCAAATCATAATAGACAATCCTCACAATAGAACATAATAATTGATAACGAAGCATATTAAAATAAACTACACGATAAGATCTATTGTAATATCAAACAAAGAATTAGTTCATTGAATTAAAATTAAGAATCCACACTTGAAATAACATTAAAAGATAAAAATAAGAGTAGAGTAAAGAATAAATTTGTTGTCAGCAAATCTCCATCTTCCTCAAGCTCCTGCTCTTGATCTTCAATGGTCTTCAAGTTGCTTCAATCTCCAAATCTAATTAGAACTAGTGTTTTGATCTAATTTACTCTAATCTAATCTAATGGAATCCTTTCTCTAGTCTCTAATCTCTCCTAATCCTTGTGATTCTCCTCCTTTTATAAGTCTCTTTATATGTCTTTAAGTCCTCTTGGAAGTTCTTGTGTCAATCGGATCGAAACAATCCTTTCCGGACTCAAATTGGACCAAAATTTGCATTTTTGCGCATTTTCTGGGCATACCCCCGCCCCGTCTGGGGTCTAGGCTGGTTTTGGGCCCGCCCCGGCGGGCTAGGGGCCTGTCTTGTGACTCGCATGCCCACCCCGGCGGTGATTTTGTGAAGGAAAAGTTTTTGCTCTAACGTCCTTTGGGAAAATAGCCATAACTTTTGATCCAGGAAGAGTTACGAGACCTGCCACCTATCAAATCGAAGATATCGACGAGATCTACAACTTTCATTCTTAAAGATTTCAGAAATAACGGACGGATGAAGGTTACAATTGGGCTGGAAGTGACTGCTATGCAAATGGCCACCCAAAACAGTGACGTTCGACGTCTGTTGGTACAAATGTCATAACTCTTGCATCCGAACTCCGATTGGAATGATTCAAGTTATTCCGGAAAGCTAAAAATAAGCTCTACAATGTAATCCAAGTTCCAAACCAAGAACATGAAATAAACATAAAAGCCCAAACGATGTTCGGATTGCTTTTCTTTACGTTTTCATACCAATTCTTTGCGATTTCAACTCCCAAGCATATAATCTACAAAACGAACACAAAATGCATAAAAAGTAAGTAAGAAACATGAGATTAAGCAAATAATTCAAGTAACAGATATCGAAGAAGTAGGTATAAAACCTACTTATCAAATACCCCCAAACTTAAATCTTTGCTTGTCCTTAAGCAAAAACACAAAACAACAATGTTATGCAATGCAACTAATCTACATGCCTACGAATCCAACAGTAATGATAGAAACAAATCTATTCAACCAGCCTTAGAGAAATCAAGTAAACATGATAATACATCATATCAAAACTCATTAGTAATTTCCCAATCAATCATCAAATCTTAAATTATTATCACTAATATAGTGCTTGTGTGCTCAACAACAATGTTAACTGATGTAAAATCAAATTTAACACATAACAAGTCTCTTCGAAGGAATCATACAATGTAAACTCAAGAAATCCAAAAACATGCTAGATCCAACTAAAATCAAATAATTACCAATATCGAGGGTCAACATGGGATACTTATGCTTTCTTTTTCATCTACGGGGGCTTTTTGCTCTTATTTCCCGTTTTATTTATTCTCTTTTTTTTTCTTTTTTTTTCTTTTTGGATAGTGAGTGCGTTTTACGCTTCATCTCATGCCTGTGTTTATGAGGAGTGCATTTCACGCTTCTTCTCGACCCACCACAGGACTCAATTTATTCAGCTCGATATTTTTTTTTCTTTTTTTAAGAAGCTTATATACCCCACTTTTCCCCCCAAACTTAGGTTCTTGCCTAATTCTTCGCCTTCACTGCCTATTCTTGTCATTCTCTTATTCAAACTAGCATTATTCTTTAGAATCCCATTATGTATCAATTTACTCAATCAATCAACAAGTTGTTTTAACTGTGTTATCCTTATTATATCAGTTTCAAACAGAAAAAGACTAAATTCATAACAAGAAATCACATCAAAGCTCTAATAATCAGTACTATACTTTTCTACCCAATTCTAATCTCATCATTGGCCAAAATAAACTGTAACTATCTAACAGCTGGAATGATGCAAGATGAACATAGTAACTAACTATTATTTTTGATATTTTTTAGTCATAAATAAAAACTATTATATAACTACTCTACTATGCAAACTATTATGAAATTACACTACATGAATGCAAACATAAATAAAACTAAATTATTTAACTCCCCCAAACTTAACAATTACAATGTCCTCATTGTAAAATAAAGCATGAAGTGGACGAGGACTTCCCTGTAATCATTTAAGCTTGTGGTGATGGTGGCGCTGGCGGCGACAATCATTTTCCTATCCATTGAACCTCCAATACCTGCAATGCAGAGAGACAACATGGATTAGAATAACACTTGGATTCCTATCTACTAAATAAACTAGGAAAGCATATAAATTAAAAAAATTCCTAGGTTGCCTTCCAGTTAGCGCTTGGATTATAGTCTTTCAGCCTGACTTTGTCTGATCAATGCTATCCAATTCCTCTTTGATAGTTGAGGAATCCTCCATCCATCAGTAGCAAATAATCCTTTGGGAGGTTCCCAAAAGCTATGGCCATAGCATCAAAGTCACCTAGCATGCTCTGACTCGGTATAATCTCCATGAAGAAGGGCACGTGACGAGGTGATATCTCCATTGTGTATGTGATCACTTTTGGGCATGAAAGCTTGTCACACATAATGGGCTCTTCGTCTATCTTCTCTGTCTCATCCCACCATGGATTCAAAATTGTACTCGCTCTTTTGTCATCAAGAGCTTCGCCGACGACATGACTACCAAGTGGGCATGCTTTTGCAAATCTGACTGACTCTTTGTTCTTTGGTAGAGACCTATTTAGATCTTCGTTGACTTCTATTTCATTATCCCCAATTGTCTCCACATTTTCGATATCTTGTGGCTCATCCAGTCGCATAGTTGGTTCTGGTTCTCCGTCAATTTCGTCATCCATGTCATAAAGCCAAGTATTTAGAGGAAGGTTTCTTATGGCTTTGGTCATTTGCTCTATCTGATCCGTAAGATTTTGAATTGACCTCGCTTGATTACTCATCTTCTCCTCATTTGCTGCTACGAACTTGGAAAACAACTCCTCCAACCTTGAATTATCTGTCTCCTGTGACACTTGAGGTGGACATGAAAATTCTGGTGTGTATGATGGATTTAGAGAGTAATGTTGGTCTTCATAAGTATCGCTCCATGACGAATCCGAGTGATACCCCCAAACTTGATCATAATTATCATATGCATACTGATTAAGGTAGTTACCACCATACTGTACTGTCCCAAGATTGATGGTGCATTGATTACTCGGGTGATTGCTAGCACAATAATCACAAATAACTGCAATCATTCGACTCCTTTAGGCAGAAAAAACGTCCAACTTCCTCGAAAGTTCTTCAATCTGTGCTGACATTGCGGAAAGTGTCGTGAGTCTGTCAATCTCCGCTCCCCTTGGTTGAGTCATTCTTGTCATCCTTCGACTCCATTGGGCTGCGATAACCTCCAACGTCTTCGAAGTTGCCTCAATTTGTATTGGCTCTATAGAAGATGTATTAAGTCCATCAATCCATTTTTCCCTTGGTTGAGTCATGTTCGTGTATGGCCATTGATACGCAAAGTAATCCATGGTATCTGAAAAGAGAGAAATATAGGAAAAGAATTAAAAATAAAAATAAAAATATTTAAATTAAGACTAATTTGATTGAAATTAATATTGGCAAAGAGATATTAAACTAATTCCCCGGCAACGACGCCAAAAACTTTTTAGGTAAAATCTAATTACGTACAGCACGGAAGTATACGTGGTCAACAAGTAATAAAGTGATAAGTTGAGTATCATTCCCACAGATAATTATTTAACAAAAATCACCAAGTACTAACTCGTAACCAACTCAATCTTATTTAAATGAATAAATTTCAAATTATATAAATTAAACTACTATTAAATTCCAGTAGTTAAATTAAGATAACGGAGATTTAAGATCACAACTTCACTTACTGCTTCAATTAAGTTAACACACTTCTCATCAATTATTATTCTTTATCCTGAATTGTTAATCAAGAACACTAAAGCAGATAAAACCACATCTCGATGCATAATACCCATATTAACGTCAATCCACAATTAAGATAGAAATCCGTTAAACACCTTAATCAACTAACCCACTATATCTCTATGTGAATTACAATTGAAGAAGGTTGAAGAATAAGTTCTCTATCCGATTACATGCGGTGTCAAGCATATCTCTTCCTTAACACTCATCAAGTTTAAGCTACTAACAAAATTCTGAACACATGCTATCATGATAAGATCTAAATCAATACTTCATCTCTCGAGTTCATATAGATTATCACGGTAATTGATGGCCAATCAATTAAACAATTAAGTCCAAATCATAATAGACAATCCTCACAATAAAACATGATAATTGATAGCGAAGCATATTAAAATAAACTACACAATAAGATCCATTGTAATCTCAAACAAAGAATTAGTTCATTGAATTAAAACTAAGAATTCACACTTGAAATAACATTAAAAGATAAAAATAAGAGTAGAGTAAAGAATAAATTTGTTATCAGCAAATCTCTATCTTCCTCAAGCTCCTGCTCTTGATCTTCAATGGTCTTCAAGTTGCTTCAATCTCCAAATTTAATTCAAACTAGTGTTTGATCTAATTTATTCTAATCTAATCTAATAGAATCCTTTCTCTAGTCTTTAATCACTCCTAATCCTTGTGATTCTCCTCCTTTTATAAGTCTCTTTATATGTCTTTAAGTCCTCTTGGAAGTCCTTGTGTCAATTGGATCAAAACAATCCTTTCCGGAATCAAATTAGACCAAAATTTGCATTTTTAAGCATTTTCTGGGCATACCCCCACCCCAACGGGGGTCTAGGCTTGTTTTGGGCCCGCCCCGGCGGGCTAGGGGCCTGTCTTGTGACTCGCATGCCCACCCCGGCGGCGATTTTGTGAAGGAAAATTTTCTGCTCTGACGTCCTTTGGGAAAATAGCCATAACGTTTGATCTAGGAAGATTTACGAGGATTGCCACCTATCAAATCGAAGATATCGACGAGATCTACAACGTTCATTCATTAAGAATTTAGAATTAATGGACGGATGAAGGTAGAAATTGGGCTGGAAGTGACGGCTATGCAAATGGCCACCCAAAACAGTGATGTTCGACGTCCGTTGGTACAAATGTCATAACTCTTGCATCCGAAATTCGATTGGAATGATTCAAGTTATTCCAGAAAGCTAAGAAGAAGCTCTACAATGTAATCCAAGTTCCAAATCAAGAACATGAAATAAACATAAAAGCCCAAACAATGTTCGGATTGCTTTTCTTTACATTTTCATACCAATTCTTTGTGATTTCAACTCCCAAGCATATAATCTAAAAAACGAACACAAAATGCATGAAAAGTAACTAAGAAACATGAGATTAAGCAAATAATTCAAGTAACAGATACTGGATAAGTAGGTATAAAACCTACTTATCACTCACCCTTTTGCTTTCATTGTTTTCTTTAGAAAGTAAAAACGTAGTCGGGACTAGTCGGGGAACGGAGTAATGGTCCGAGATGGTGGCTATAGTAGTCCTCACTATTTTATAAAATAATGTGATAATAATTGTAATGATGATTCCTTTTTGAGTTTGAATACTGTCTTTTAGACAATATTCGTGTAAAAACTCTCAGCTACATTTTGTCGTATTGTATAAAAGAAGTTCGTATTTGATTTCTATATCATGTATTTGGAGACTCAAGATGGGTGATGTATACCTATTTTAGGGGTGTCACACGTTATCTTAATCATGATATTCTTTATTGGGTTATTTGAGTTCATTTTTTTGTTTCATAATTCCTTTCAGGAATGAGAGTGTAACTGGAGTTAGTGGGGAGAATAAGAGAATGGAATGATGGTTTGAATTAGTAACTGTAGTAGTCATTACCAAGTTATAAAATAGTGTGATAATAATTATACCGAGAACTTAGTATGTGTGTGTGTGTGTTGTCATACTATACACGACATTATAATAAATATAAATAAGAGAATTTATGTATGTTATTTGTATTTTTATTACTTGAATTGGGTGGTATATATCCGAATTTAGTCAAGCAGCACATGGAGAACGCACTCCAAGCCGAGGGGGGTAAGTGTACACCCTTGATTTTTAACTTTCCTTACATGTGTAGTGTAAATATTATATATTGGAGCCCCAACCCTTTAAAAAAAGAAGTAGGAGACTTCAAACTATAACCTAATAACTAGGAATTTATATCCTCCTTTAATTTCAAATTTTAATTTTTATTTATACGAGTCTATTTGATTTCTTCCAAATTTTAGTGTTAAAGTTAAATATTATTAATTATTTAGTTATCCATGAATGGTTAATTACTTAGTTTTGATTCTTAATTATTTTTATGCATTATTCATGTTAATTAGTATATCTGCACATACTCTTTAATTTTACAATATATATTGAAATTTTTTATCATTTGTATCATTAGATGATAAATTTAAATCAATAAAGATATAAATTGTGAATAAATAATTTGTAAGACCCCAACTTTAAGATTATTTTTCTCTAAATATCCTTTTGAATATTATGGTGTGGATTTAATATAATGTTATAGTTGTGGATAATATTTATAAATTTTACAAAGTAAGCAAGTTGTTATAAAATATTCGTTTGTTCGGAAAATATTCTTTTTGTCGGGGAATATTCGTATGATGGCACAATCATTAGTAGAACCCACAACAGAATTATTGTCGAAGTTAGAAAACGACAGAATTATCATTTTATAAAAATAACGGCGAAAGTTTTACCGTTAACAATTGAAATACCTGGTGATAAAAGTACAGTAATACACGTGGTTGCATAGTAGCACACACGATATTTATTATTGATGCTTACGTGAGAAGTCACTCAGTTATTGTAACAATTCGAAATTTTAAATTTAAATTTTAAATATTTATTGAATTGTCTAAATATTTATTTGAGGTGTTTATTGTTGAATAAATATTTTAATTGATGTTAATATGGTATATTTATTAAATTAAATAAATATTTTAACTGATGTTGATGTGATTATTGTTATTAAATATTTATGAATTAAATTTATAATTTGTAGAATTGTATTATGACTAGAGATGTTATATTGTTGTTTCAATTTAATAATTTAAGGTGGTATATTAAATAAAATTATAATTTTGTAATATTTATTTAAGTGGAGTATTTATTTAAAATAAAGTATGTATAATTATTTTATTTGATTAATGTTGGATATGGAAATCCAAATAAGTCATATGTGGTTATAAATTATAAACTAAACGGTTTATTGAAATAAAATTAAAGTAGTTTAATTTAGTTTTGACCAAACAAGGCTTAAATATATTAAGTCTTTATTTTAAAGACTTTTTGCCAAACAAAACCTTATGGCTTTTAGATTTTTAATTTTGAATTTGTAAATAATATAAATCAAATAAATTAAATAATAAATATAATATATTTATAACCTAAGTGTTATATCTGTAACTGATATTCTAATAACTAGACGTATAAAGGCTATCAGTTTTTATCTATACGCTTTAGTGTGTATTAGTTTTACGTTAATTATCTTTTGGCCTAAGAAGAAAGTTGCAGAGAACTTGAGAGAGAATTGAGAGAGAGAATGTGAGAATTATCAAGCAACTTCAATGTTTAGCAAGAATTAACAAGCCAATTGAAGGTATTTTTTTTAACCTTAATATTATGTATGTATATAAGTTTATATATGGGTTTCTACGGCATAAAATCTCATGCTCTGTGAATTCAATTTGTTGAATTATTGATATATAACTGGTAATTGTGATTATATGTGTTGGTTATGTATGAGTTTGTATGTAAACAAGAATTCATATGCTAATTACAGTTAAAAAGGAAGAAAAGTAAATTACATTATATATTTGCATGTGGCTTGTAAAAGTACCAATTTTGATGGTCAATTCTTATGTTAAACTGCAAATTGAAGCTTAATTATGTTAGTTCATTAAGAAACGAGCATAACATAATTGGAATGAAGTGATTTGGCCAAGTATAGAGATTACAGTGATGATTTTTCCAAGAGATATCAAAAATGGAGTTTTATATGAAAAATATGAATTTTAAGAAATTAAAATAGTTTTAGTTGGTGTTAAATTATTCTAATTGATTATAAATATTAGCAAACATGTTTATGATAGTTGTATACTTATTTTGTGTGTTAACTTCACTGTTTGGTGGGTGAAATTTATGTTTTTTGGGCTAAAGTCGACTACTGTTCATCAGCCGTTTCTGCCTCTGTCTGTGCACCCGCGCAGCTGCGCCGGTGCCAAGGCAAAAAACGGCACAGCTGCGCCGGTCCCAGGCTTGTGTATGGCATAGATGCGCCATACCTTGTCCTGAGACAGTGAGGTCTGCTGTTGCTGCAGACTTTGTAACACCACTATAGCTTGGTTTAAGGTTGTGTTAGGGAATTAAACATGTAACAAGAAGGTTAAATCAGTAATGTGTCATGTCATTGATGATTTCAACTTTGAAAATGATTAGTAAGTAATGAACGTGGCATATTAGACTTAGTGAGCATGATGAATAGTAAATAGGTGTTGTGAAGGTTAACACTTGAAATTCCTGATATTTGTATAGTAGCATAAGACTTGTGCTAAAATGATAAATTTAGCAAGAAATGCACATGTTATGGTATATTAGCATATCTAATAGGTATTGTGGTTCTAAACCTATGTGTAGGATATTGGAGTACGTGAGTTGTAATTGTATAGCTTACGCAAGAGGCATGTTCCCTAACCTTTGCTACTTTATTATTCAACAAGGTTACTTTTCACTGTTATGTTATACTTATGCAAATTTTCTACCTTTAATCTCTTGTTTAACAGTTTATTGTTATGCAAGTTCTTTAACCCTCATTTATTGTTGAGCAAGTTATTTAATCTTTATTTCTTTATTCCAAACGAGATTAATTTGGTTATTCAAAGTCTGTAATGTTGTTGTAAGAAATGTGTTTATTCAACTACTAATAAATGTTGTTTGATCTTCGTTCTCCAATGTCATTGTACTATCTTACATTATTGTACCGAACTCTAAGTTGCCTAGTGATTCTTTACCCATTCAACTAATTCTTAGTTGATGAATGTTCTAAACTCTAAATTACCCTTGAAGTCAACCCAAACCAAACTTCCTTTGGTTTGCATATGTACTCACACAAATTTTAAAAGCATGTTGTCGATGATAACATTTGTTCAATTTGGAAATTGTTAATACTCTAGCTCTTATTGATTCATTGATATACTTTGTTCATGAAGATATTATAATCAAACTCTTGAATAGTTATTGGTCTCTATCTGATTCAACCAGTATTTGGTTGATGAAAATTCTAAAGATCTAGAATTCCTTTAAAGTTAATTCCCAACTAAACTTCCTTTGGTTCAAAATCTGATAATCTAAGCTGAGATGAACAACCCTATATTAAGGGATTATTTTAGAACTACGCAATAGCGTTAAATGTTTGTGCAATACATAGTACAAAGGACTGATCACCTGGAGTACGGAATGATGGTCCATATAGTCGTTTAGACTGTTAAAGGTTATAGTGGAAATATCTGTTAACCTAGGACATAGATGATGATTATAGTCTTTTAGACTGTTAAAGGTTAAAGTAGAAATACTTGAAACCTAGAGTATAGTTCGTGGTCTTGTGGCCCTCAGTGTATTCTTTGATGTTGATATCTATTGTTAACTTAACATTCATTATTCCTTTGAACTCATAGTTGCTGAATTAAAGTTTATTGTTCCGGTAAGAACATCTTACCATTGAAAGCTCAGTTAATTGTTATTCATAAAATGTTATTGTATATTATCCTTCTTGTGGGAAATTGTTTGCTCACTCTTGCACAAAACAATGCATACGAAGTTAAGAAGTTTGAAGAGCTTTCTACAAGCAAGGGCAAGGACAAAGTGCTTAATTAGACGACAACGTTTAATTTATCTTTTATTTATGAAGCTTATGTACTAGATTTAATTATGATCATGTTTTAAGTTCCGCTGAGGATTGTATTAAAGGTTAGATGACCTGGGATTTATCTTGAGATTATGTTACCCTTGATGGGAGATTTATTATTTAAGCTTTTGAGTTTAATTATATCCTTTGTTTATGGGTAGTTAGTTATGATTTAATTGGACAGTGAACACCAAATCTGTGGAATTGAAGTACCCGAATTTGGGGTTATCATAGTTATATTCAATTATTGCTACAGTAATTGCCGCATAGTATCTCACGTTATTGATTCAATTATTGTCATAGTATCATCTACACAATATTTTATATTATTAAATCAATAGTTAAGACGATAAAGTTATTCATATTATTATTTGCATTATTGACGATGTCTAGAAAGTTCTGTAGAGGAAAGGAGTTTGGTCACCTAATTGTGCGCCAATAAGGAGAAGTCCTTATCGGAAAGTCCCCTCTTTCCTGGAAATGATCCGGTTGTCAATATTATGAGTTATAATATTAATGATGAATAATTGTTGAAAGATTAAAAAATATGTTGTTTGAAGATAAAATGATTTGTGGTAAATATTTATTCAATCTTTGATATAAATAAGAAGTCTGTTATGAGACGTTTATTGTAAGTTTGGTTTATTCTATGGGGCCCATATGTCATCATCTAAAAGTCACTTTCGCCAATAGTACTTGCCTTTACCAAGCATCGAACCAATTGTCGTTTCACATTACAGGCATCAAACCACTTATCTTTTCATATTACAGGCGTCAAACCACTTGTTGTTTCACATTACAGGCGTCAAACCACTTGTTGTTTCACATTACAGACGTCAAACCACTTTTCTTTTCACATCACCAGTCGTCAAGCCACTTGTCATTTCACATTGCCCGGGGTAAGCTAGAAATCTTCTATAAATAGAAGATTATTTCTTCTTTTATTCTCACCAATTCACTGCGACTCACAAGAGAATTCTATAGAGAGAGAATCAGAGAGAAAGAAGAAGAGTATTCTGTTACTACACTATTACAGTATCCAATCTCTTACTAAGGTAAGGGGTATTATTTCTTTCGTATTTGTAAGTGATATTATTCTTGTTCAATATTCGTAAGAAATAATATTTTCTTCCACAATCTATAGTATGTAAGTAATATTATTTCATTTCATATTCCTAATTCTACACTTATGTTGATAAGTATTGATTCTATACTCCATGATATTAGTAGAATATCCTTGATATTTGCGTTTCATCCAATATCTTTTCGGGAAAATATTATTCTGAGCATTCTTGATAATTTTTAATTTTTTCATGTCGGGGTACTATTCACGGGTTACTACTTCCGAAGTACTATTTATGGGATACTATTCACTTGAGTACTATTCACTCAGTGTACAATTTATGACAAAAATTGATTTCTTTTCTGTCCAAATCATTTTTGATGCAATATTATTCTTGAATTTTACTCCACAAAATAGTATCATGTTGACAATTTGGACATTATTAAATTCTGGATAAATTGAATTATAAATCTTTAAAATTTATCTTTTGCTTTTATTTAATTGAATTCTTATATCATTGTCATCATCATCATACTTATATTGTGATGAAAATCATCTTTGGTTGTAGTTCATAGATGGACTGTTGATTGGTGTGATTATGACCAAAGATTATTCGGTATAATCATGACCCGTAATGTTACAAATGATGTGATAAAAGTCATCATTGGCCCGTAGTGCATTGATGGACAATTGTTGGCATGATCATGACCATTAGTGAAAACAATAATATCCTTGACCCGTAGTGCATGGATAATTCGTGGTCGTGATACAAATGAATATCATTGGCCTGTAATGCATGGATGATTCGATGATGTGTTTTATTTATTTAGCTGAGTCTCAGCGATAAAATTGATGATAAACTTTTAAATCATAGAAGATAGTAGATATCATGCTCTACTTGACTCTTCTAATGGATTGTTTGTTCCGCTGCAGTTAAACTTGATGTTTATTGTATTTTATCAGTTTAACACTGTTGAAGGCTAACGATAATTTATTTTGCATTATCTTAGTCATAATATTTCTTATTGGGCTAGTTGAGCTCACCCTTTTACTTTCATTGTTCTCTTCAGGAAATGAGAACGTAGTCGGGACTAGTTGGATAATGGAGTGACGGTCCGTGATGGTTGTTTTAGTAGTCATCACTATTTAGTGTGATAATAAATGTAATGAGAACTCCTTTTTGAGTTTGAATACTGTGTATGGATAATATTTGTGTAAAAACTCTCAACTATGCTTTGTCGTATTGTATAAATGAAGTTTGTATTTGTATTCTGTACTATGTATTTGACGACTCAGAATGGGTGATGTATATCTATTTTGGAGAAGTCACAAAATTTTGATTAAAAACTATAGGGTGTGTAATTTATTCACATTATTATTATTTTTAGTTTGTTTTTTGTTTTTATGATTTTGTGAATTTGTATTTGATATTTTGAATCAGAATAAATAGATATATTGAAGAAAATTTTCAAGATCTAACACTACTAAATGTGCTTGATCCGAATCTTTTTTCTGTTAAATCTACTCAAGAGTCCATTAGTCATATCCCCGTCCAAGAACAACCTAGTGAAACTATTTCTTCACAAAAAGAGATGTATTTGATACCACTAAAAACAAAGCGATTATAAAACAATTTCAAGAAATAAACCCTCGAAGAATTATTTTACAGCGACTTTTATGCGTTTTTAATTGAAATTTATATTTAATGAATTTATTATTATATTTTGAAATTTTAATTATAAAAGTATCCACCCTTGAGAAAAATTCCACGTCAGCCCCTAAAATTTTAATATTGTTTGAAATCATAAATCATATACTCTATGATGTATTAGTTGGTTAATGATGGAGTAGTGCAAAAATATTACTCCCCTCCCCCTGTTTACATGAACATTTTATGAGATTAGACATTAGTGAAAGGCTGGTTGGGTACATATAAACATCTAACTTATGGAATAATTAAAAATGGAATAACTTTGTGAGAGGGACATTCTTGTAATTGGAATGTACACACTATTTATGATAAATAAAATCAATGAATCTTCTGCTTATTTGTTTGAGACTTCTACTTTATGGTATAGTAGATTATGACACGTTAAGACTTAAATATTTGAAAATTATATTAAAACAAAACATAAAAAACATGGGCAAAAATAATTTGAATAATGAACATAATCTAATCCCTCACCCCATACTTTTTTTTTTTGGTAGAGATCAAGAATATATTAAACAGTAGTAACACAATTGGGAAAAAAAAAAGTGAACATAATCGAATTCCTCAAAAATGGTTAGCATGTAGGTCATTTTTGAGTAAATTGGTTAATTGATCAATTGAGTATTGACACGCATGTGAGACTATGTGTGTCAGCATCCTATTGGTCAATTGATCAACTTAACAAAAATAAACTTCATAATAACCGGATCCGAATTCCTCACTCCATACTTAAATAATACAAAAATGGTCCCCTTTAGTCACTCACACCTAAGAACCATTTCAAGGGCCAAGACTTGCACACCAGCATCCATCCATCCATCCATCACTGTCTCAAATATATAAATGCATGCATGCCAAGTAACACAAGCATAAAGACAACATCCCACCAAACAAAGTTCTGTAAATTACATTTCCACCCCATATAACATCAACTAACCACTTATCTCACCAGCTACAAATAACTATTACCAACACACACAACACTACCATAGCTGCAAAACACACACAAAACATATTATACATGCATAATTTCCCAAGTCAATAGTACAAAAACATCAAAATATAATAGAAGTTCGAGCTCCAGACCTAGCACCGGATCAAATGCTGGCCGTGGCGGTCCATTGACATGGAGAACAGATTAACCGGTGCAATTTCCTCCAACGGAGAGAACCCCACAAGGCTATACAGAAGGTGAACATGACAATGTATGAAAGGAAGAAAGTGAGAGTTGGGTCCCATGTCACCCACCAGGGTCCTTTCGACAACCAACCAACCTTTTCATCCACAAAGGAAACCAACTCCCTTGTGAGGGAGTGATTGTTACAGTCCCTTAATCCTGAAGATTCATATGGACTCATGATTCATAGACCTTTATTGGAACATAATGTACTGCTCTTTTTTACATCATATGTGGGCAGAGATTGTGAGAGAGAATTTTCACAAACCAAATGTACTAGTTCTAACTCGATGATTGAAGAAATACTTCAAGAGGGGTTCAACAACCTACTAGCTTCTTATCCACAACTTTCAGTTCATATCTTATCTTGTGTCAACCTACTCTCACACCTAACCGAATTCTTGTCCTTGCTGACCATAATAAACAAATTTGAAGCAAGTACTATTAATATTACTATTATTACTAATGCTGGCGGTGGTGAGGATTTGTAACGCGTCTCAGAGGGTATCAAGGCCTAAAGCTTTAGCCTTATCCTTCAACGATCTTAAGTAATGGATAGCTTCATCAATAACCACAATTGCATCTTTACCTTTCCCATCAGGCATTATGCTCTCCAAAATGCTTATGGTCTCACGTATTTTCTCTTTTCTAGACCTTTGGTTACCAGATAAGGAACCCGATTCTCCATACACTTGATTTTTGCTGTTACCACAACTAGATTCTGCATCGGAGTCATATTCAAAGCATTTATTTGTTTTCACAGAGCTTGCAGCGTCCATGAGTGATGGCATGTCATAACCTCCATCAGAAAATTTCTGCCTTTTGGCTGGCCTGGCAGAACTAGCAACTTCTTCTCCACTTTCCTTGGACAATTCTCGTTTGTCATAAGCAGTCATAGTACTAGGCGAATAACCAGTGCTTGTTACTTCATCATCCTCGGAATAAGCATTTTCATCATCAGAGTAAAGTAGGGCATCGAGTTCTTCAGTATCTTCATGCATTTCACTTCGCACATCATCTTCGTTATCTTGTTCATTAAATTCATCAAGTGAAAATGGTCCAGATATGCTTGCATCTCTTTTAGTTCCAGCCTCTTCCTTGTTCAGATTAAATACATTAGATGGCTTTGGGAGCCAAGAAGGCAGGCAATTGACAGGAGTGCCAATCCCAGAACTGAAAATCAAGGTGGTCTTATCTCCCGACTGATCAAAGACAAGGAAACGTTTCGGAGCACACCCAGACCCAGTACCTGAAGCCCCAAGGTCCCCACAGTTTTCATTTGGAGAAGCAGTAAGTTTCTCTTTCGGAACAGAGTTCAGCACAGGGGCAAAGGCCTGACGAAAACGAGGCAAACAGTAGAACCAACCACGAGGTTCATATGGTTGGCTTGCCTTGCTATGAGGCACCCCAGAAGACCCAAGCATAGGCAGAGTCCCATTTGTAGAAACCAAATTATTGCTAGGGTTTATGCAAGTGGGGACTGTATTTTGCTGACCCAAATCGAATGGAGCGCTCAACATATTCAAATTGGGTGATTGCCAATCAGAATGCTGGTGACGAAACCAGGACCCGATGCCCTCTTCCATTCAACCAAAAACAATCACCTCACCTGGTAATGTAAATAGAAAGAATAATTAGATCAATCAATCTAAACAAACTTCAACTTTTACAAAAATCAGGAGATGGTGATCTCAAAACGTACCAGATTAACAGTGTTTGAAATATAAAAGAACGCTGATTTCTCGCTGTTCTTTTGATAACAATGTAAAAAAACTAAAAACTCCAGCTTACTAAGTTGAACACAAGCACGGAAAAACGAACTACGTTACAGGTTTAAGCAACTGACGGAAGTACTCAGCCTGAAAAATGGAACTGTGTTAGATTCTCTCAAACCATTGCCAACAGGGAAAAAAATTATCTTGTGTAGGAGATAAAGAATATAATTAAAGAGAAAAAATAAACACAGAATCCAATCCGGCTAGATTACTGACCTGGCAATCCTGTAGAGGTTGAAAGCATGCTATAACTCTTACAATTATGGTGGCACTCCCAGCAATTCCATTTTCATGTTTCAATGCCCGAAATCTTGTTTGGCCAGCAGCTTGGCACACCATAACTACTTTTTCCCAACCCTTTATAATCCACCACACTTCAATCTTCCACAAAGCAATATCGGAAAAATCCCTCAACACAACTTGAACCAAAGCAATTTAAGTGCGAAAAATAGACCGATATGGGATCAAAGAAATGCAAAAGACTGAAAAAAAGAGTTACTTGGTAAAAGGAAAAGGCTTTAAGCTGAACCTACTAATGCAAAATATTGGAAATTTGAAATTGGAAATTGGAAAAGAAGTGATTTGGAACAAACAAAAAAGAAAAAATCTTCAGCTGATCCTGCGTACGTAGCAGGGAATGACTACAAAGAGATTAGATCCCATGGAAGAATGGTGTAAATATATCAAATATGAGGAGAAAGAGAGAAAGTGAATGAATAGCTTTAGAGTATAGAAAGAATTAGGGAAAAAATTTACAGAATCACGCGGCAATACAAGCTGAATTTTCGGAACACATGAACAGAAAGGCTATACCACAGCATGCTGTTCTATTATCTTTAATCTGATCACCAAAGATCCGACTGCTACTTTTCGTGGTACAAATTCAAAGTCCCTGTACATTTTCACATACATTAGAATATACCCAAGAAGAAAAAACAAAAGATTTTCAATAATACAGATTTATGTAATAATACAGATTTAATTAGTCTTCAAGAATACTTATAAGACTGACTCAGCCGAATAGTATGTCTCCAAAAATCAGTTATAACTGGGTAAGAAATTTTCCATCAAAACTAGAAAAATCTGTTTACTGTAAGCGTTTATTTTCATTTCCAAATTTTTCTCCAGCAAAAAAATAGATCTTAAAAGTGAGTAATACTAACCAGTCCGGAATGAAATATAAAAAGATCCAATATATAGTATTTCTTGAATTAACCATGCCCGGTATAAAATTAACCTTATTATATATACATCTAAAAGTGATAAATTTTATATATCTAAAAGTGATAAACTCAAGCAAATATTTCTGGCAAAAAGGGAATGAAAGCAGAAAAGCCATTAAACAACACAAATTGAGCACCTCAAACACAAGCATATACACAAAAACTGCAAATGGGTACAAATAAACAAAAGAACAGATCGAAATAGACAAAGAACTTACAATGAAAACCAAGGCCCAAAACTGCTTAATCTTCAAAAACTCAATAAAAATACCAGATTTCAGACCCAGATCGAACACCCAAAAAGCACAGCCACAGGAGCGCAAGAGCAGACAAGGAAAAACTGAAGAGAGAGAAAAATGAATGCTACCGAAGAGTACAGAGAGAGTGGGAGTGCACGGAGAGGGACTATATAGGGAAAGGAAATGACATGAATGTCCCTATGGAATCACGCGTGTGGGGAAAGAGTCATACGTGCGTAGCGCACGCTTGGGTGGGTGATATTAGTGTACAATTATGGTCCGTGGCCGTGTGGGGGAGTGGGTGGACCCATGGGTCATGGACTCATCGTTCCTACTACTCCTATATTTGAGTCCGCGCCCGGTTTTGTTGACCCATTTTAATTTGGTAAAAAAATACAGTTAATTTACAATAAAATGAATTCAAAATTATGTGTCATAATATAATTAATTCAGTATAAGACCAATGATTATAGAGTTTGATCAAATAAAATGCAAGTAGATGAAATTGTAGTTAATAAATACGCATAATATCTTTACGTAAATAAATTAAAAAGACCCTTTCATTATGTCTCTTAAATTGAAGTTTTGGTATGTGAAATTACTAAATTAACCTCAAATGATATGACAAAAGATAAAGTATACATATTTATACATCTTTCCTCCATTCAATACTCCTTATAATACAAATTGAAGCAAAACACACACGTACAAACACATTATATATATATATATATATATATATATATATATATATATATATATCTAATAAAATACAAATGATTTTGAATTTTTCGCTCACTCAATAAATCATCTGGACCGTCCAAAGTTTGAGATAAATCCCACCGTTCATACATCTATCTAATAAAATACATCTATCTATCTAATAATCTAATAATAATTTAATAAAATACAAATGACTTTAAATTTCTCGCTCACTCAATAAATTATTTTGGTCGTTCAAAGTTTGAGATAAATCATATTGTCCATACAGTGCCGGAGGCACGGGACCCAGGTAGTATATATATATATAGCAAGGATCAAGTGCATACCTCTTATCTTACTCATCCGTGCTCACCCCCCTTTAGGCGACGGTTTCGGTCATACAACCGTCGTTTATATTTTTAGCGACGCTATATGTTGTCCGTCGCTAAAAGTATAGACGACGGTTGTATGACCAAAACCGTCGCCTAAAGGGGGGTGAGCACGGGTGAGTAAGATAAGTGGTATGCACTATATATATATATTTACGGTCCGGATCAAGTGCATACCACTTATCTTACTCACCCGTGCTCACCCCCCTTTAGGCGACGGTTTTGGTCATACAACCGTCGTCTATACTTTTAGCGACGAACAACATATAGCGTCGCTAAAAATATAAACGACGGTTGTATGATCGAAACCATCGCCTAAAGGGGGGTGAGCACGGGTGAGTAAGATAGGGGGTATGCACTTGATCCTTGCTATATATATATATATATATATATATATATATATATATATATATATATATATATATATATATATATATATATATATATACGGTCTGAATCTTAAACTTACCCCTTATCTAACATACCTTACATACTCCCTTTAGCGACGGACCGGACGACGATTCGGTTCGTTGCTATAAGTTCGGTCTGTTGATATATGTTGTCCGTCGCTAAAAGTTAAGACGACGGTTCTATATATAGCGACGAGCCGAATCGTCTTCTGATCCGTGACTAAAGGGGATATACAAAGTATGTTAGATAAGTGGTAAGTTTAATATTCGGACCGTGTATATATATATATACGGTCCGGATCAAGTGCATACCCCTTATCTTACTCATCCATGCTCACCCCCCTTTAAGCGACGGTTTCGGTCATACAGCCGTCGTCTATACTTTTAGCGACGGACAACATATAGCGTCGCTAAAAGTATAGACGACGGTTGTATGACTGAAACCGTCGCCTAAAGGGGGGTGAGCACGGGTGAGTAAGATAAGGGGTATGCACTTGATCCGGACCGTATATATATATATATATATATATATATATATATATATATATATATAAAAATGTATATATATATATATATATATATGTGTGTAAAAATGTATGTATTCCTTAGGGTTTTCTAGTCTTTGCATGCGTACAATTCTCGAATTATCCTCACGGAATTTTCTACACCCTTTATTCTACAACTTTTTCCTCGTTCTTTCTTTTTGCATTCCATTCTCTTTGAGAGCTCAAAACTTAATCAATGAAAATGACCCGAGAATCTTCAAAAGTATATATATATAGAGAGAGAGGATCTAAAGTATATCTCTTAAATAAAATATTTTTATTAAAATTACGTCGTTTTAAAAATTCTTTTAAAATACAAGTGGGCTGCAGGTGGTATTTTTGTAAAAAAAAAAATAAGTAGAACCAAACTCTTTTAATATTTTATTTTTTAAAATAATCTTCAAAACGACGTAATTTTAATAAAAATATATTATTTAAGAAATGTATATGCTATTTAAGAGTTATACTTTAAATCCCTAACCTCCCTCCCTCCCTCCCTCCCTCCCTCTATAATACTCAAATGAATTACAGTAAAACCTCTATTTAGGAATAGACTTGGGACCAAATTATTTGTATTTTAATTTAGAGATTATTACTAAATAGAGGTATTGGTATAAAATATTTTCCGAACACCCAAAAATATTCACTTTAACAAAAATATCAGTAAAAACTCCCTAATAATTATTATTCAAAAAATATTTATGCAAAGTTAAAGAAAACATAAATTATTTAGATTTTCAAAGTAGAAAAATGTAGTCTTTTATAAAAAAATGTGATCTTTTATTGAAAAATATAGTCTTTTATAGAAAAATATAGTCTTTTAAAATTAATATTGTCTCTCTCTCATATATATATATATATGAAATTATTATTATATAGAGGTATAATTTCTTAATACGGGACTTAAAAAGTATATAACATATTATAACTGAGAGGTTATTCCTATTTATAACTTGTCCAAATTGGGACTAATTTTTTTTTATAATATTATAGAGGTTATTCTTATATAGAGTATTCTTAAATAGAGATTTTATTGTAGTAAACTTTTAGACCAACTTAATTTGGGCACAAGAAAGGGCTTGGCAATGGGTATGAATTCCTTCTTCTTTTTTTCTCCTTTTCTTCAAAATAGAATAGAAAGAACTATAAGGGGAAATGGGATGGTATCCTATGTTTAACATTAACACCAATGATTTGAATCTTGACCATTCAAACAATAAATCATATAAACCCAACCCGAACGTGGTCCCACTGATCAACAGCTATAGATTACAAACAGTTGTAACAAAAGAGAATGTGTATATTAATGTTCGGTGAATTGAAACAATAAATAACCTAGACACTAGTAGCTACTTTTGGACTAGGGTTAGAAAGGCCATAAGAGGCCATAAGAGTACAACAATACTTTTCATTGATGTGATTTATGGCCATGTCTCAAACCCCAATACCAGATATACAACACCATTTGCTGGTCTTTTTATACTAGGGATCACCATACTTATCATGGACTTATTTAGTTACTTCCTCTGTCCCTTAATACAAGTTAATTTTTAAAAATATTTTTGTCCTTTAATATAAGTCGTATGAAAATTTTAAATAAGTATTAATTATTTAGTTTCTAATATTACCTCAAATATTAAATATAACTTTGATTCTATTATTTTTTTTAGGTCCAATAAATAACACTATATTTTTCTTATACAACTATAATATAGACAATTGATATTATTTTTAATGATATACATTAATTATTTCATTAATACTAGTGCACAACTCTAAAACGACTTATATTAAGAGACGAAAGGAGTTAGGATGTAAACGAGTCGAACCGGAGCGAATAGAGAGAGCTACTCGAATTTGACTTGAAACGTTAATTTCATACTCGAATTCGAATTGTATTTGAAATTTTTTACTTAAATTCGACTCGACTCAACTTGAATATTTATTACTCGAATTCAATCAGACTCAGATTAAATTATATTTAAACTACCCGAGAGCTTCAAATTTAAGCTCGAATTCGAGTCTCCACATAATAACTAGCTTTACAATAAATATAATTATAAATTAAATTTATTATTTTACTTAGAAATGAGAAAATATATTTACTATTACACTTTACAAATATAAAATCACAATTAAAATTAAAAATAAAACAAAATAATAATAATAATTAATTAACCTAATTTGATTTAATTTTGTATATATTATAAGAGGATGTATCAAGTATCTAATCGAATATGTATCAATCGAGTATGTATCGAATCTCAATTGAGAATTCAAGTAGTTTGAATCTTAAACGAGTCTAGTATAACTTTACTCAGATTCTACTCATATTTTTATTCGAACTATTTTTTATACTCAGATTTGGATTATATATTATTAACGAATTCGAGTCACGCTCGTATTTTTTTTAATCGAGCCTGAATTATTTTGCTCGATTACAAACTTTAAGAAGGAGTACTTTATATTATCCATATATGTTTGTTACATAACCCATTAAAAATGGTTGAATGACATTTTTGCCCCCTCCAAATTGACACTCACTTTTAAAATTTTCTAAAGTTCATTTTTCACAAATTAGGTTCTTAAAGTGTTGTTTTTTGACGTTTTTAATTTTTTTATCCGATTTAACCCAAACCAACCTATTTTAACAAAATTTTCACCCAACCCTACCCCAATTAAATCAATTAAATTTTTTTAAAAAAATTTAAATAGTTTTAAAATTATTTTTAGAATAATAATTATTTTAAAATTAATATTTTATTTTAAAATAATAAAAATAAAAATTATTTTAAAAATGATTATTGTTTTCAGAAAAAAAATATTAGAAACTTTTATTTTTTTTCCATAAAATGAGTAAAGTTTCATAAAATATAGATTCAAAAAAATTAAATAAGAAAATAAAACTTTATTTTCAAAAAAAAAACAAGTAGATTTTTTATGTAAAAACTTATTTTTAAAAAAAGAGAGTTTATGTCTTTACTATTATTTATATATTCTTAATATTAGACTTTTTAAAAACAAAAACTGAAAATAGAAATTAAAATACAAAAATCAGTAAAAGATAAATAAAAAAAGTGATTCACTTTTTTTAAAATTAAAAAGTTCAAAAAAAAATTTATTTTCCAGGAAAAAAATTAGATTTTTTTATAAAAAAAATCAAACTTTATTTTCAAAAAAAATAGAATTTTTTTAAAAATTAGTAAAGTTTCATAAAATATAGATTCATAAAAATAAATAAATTAACTTTATTTTCATAAAACAAAATAGAAATTTTTATTTTTAAAAAAGTTTTGTAAATTTTCATAAAAATAATTAAAAATTAAAAAATTTAAACTTTAATTTTTTTGATTCTATATTTTATGAAAATTTACTAATATTTGAAAAAATAAAAGTTTATAATATTTTTTCTTGAAAATAATAATTATTTTAAAAACTTTTTAAAAATAATTATTATTTTAAAACTTTTAGTCTTTTAAAAAAATAATTAGTGAAATTGAGTCGGGTTGGGTGAAATTGGGTTGAGTTTGGTCAAAATGGATCAAGTTGGGGTTAAATCAAGTAAAAGGAATGGAAACGCTAAAAAATGTTACTTTAAGAACTTATTAGGAAAAAAATAAATTTTAGGAAAGACTTTAAAAATAGGTGACAACTTAAAATAACAAAAGTATCATTCAGCGGTAGGGGTAGGGGTAGGAGGAGGGGGTGGGGGTGGGGGGTAAGGGGTGTATACATAATCACATAATATTTTTTTTGGTGGGGGTGGGGGTTGGGGGGTGGGGGGGTGGGTGGTTGAGCTTCTTGAATATATAAATATGGGTGGAAAGAACTTTTGATTTGGATTTGAAATAAAATATAGGTCGAAAAATGGTTAACCGGGTTGGAACTATATATTTTTTAAAAATATGGTTCCAAACTTTAACTGTGACGCCCCTAAAATAGGTCCAATCCACCCAACCTATTCTGAGTCGCCAAATACATGGTACATAAACAACTACAACTTCATTAATTCAATTGTCGTGCAAAATACGACAACACATAAATTGTGAGTTTAAATACAAATATTGTCTTCTAGACAATATCAACACTCAAATAAGTTCTCATTACAATTATTGATACACTATTTTACAAATTAGTGAGGACTACTAAAACAACTGTCTTGAACCATCACTCCACACCCCGACTAGTTCCCCCTATATTCTCGTCCACTGAGAAGAAAAATGGAACAAAAAGGAAAAGGGTGAGCTCAACTAGCCCAGTAAAGAATATTATGACTAAGATAATGTACAACAAATTATCCTTAGTCTTCAACAGGGAAAAATCTGATAGAATACAATAGACAACAAATTTTAGATCAACAACTGCAGCGGAAACAACAATTCATTAGAAGAGTTAAGTAGAGAATAAAATCTACTATCATCTATGAATTTAAAAGTCCATCATCGATATTTTATCCTTGTAACATCAATCAATATACATCTTGAATCAAATAGTCATCTTTACACTACAGGCCAAAGATATTCATCTGTTGGTCATGTTCATCTCAACACCTGTTCATCTTTGCACTACGGGCCAAATATATTCATCAGTTGGTCATGTTCATCTAAACACCTGTTTATCTTTGCACTACGGGCCAAAAATATTCATCAGAAAATCATTCATCTTTGCACTACAGGCCAAAGATATTTAGTAATATCATCATTTAGGACTGAGGATGATGAAAAATATTTTAAAGGAAACGAATCCAGTGAAAAAAAAGAACAAATATTAAGGATTCGCACTTTACACAATCCAAGTTCAAAAATACTTCATAAATAATTAGAGTGGAGTAAAATTCAAGAATGATCAAAACATGGATACAATCAAAGCTAGTATCCATAATAGATATTTTGGACGAAAAATGAAAATTTAATTTTTCTGTGAATAGTGTCGTATTCGTGAATAGTGTCGTATACGTGAATAATGTCGTATACGTGAATAGTAACTCCGACACCAAAAGGTAGAAATTCCACAAGAAAATCATCATGTTTCGTGAATAGTACTCGTGAATAGTAACTCATGAATAGTAACCCCGACATGAAAAAGTTCCAAATTTGATAAAAAATTCCAACCAATATTTCGGCATAATGATATTGAAGAAATAATATCATTTTTTTAAAAAAATAATATCCCTTACCTCGAAAGACAGTACTTCTAGTTGAAACACCGGATATAGGCTATGACTTGAACTTGCACCGTATAGCAACACTCAAAGTATACTCACAAAATAAGCTCGATATTATAGAAAGAGAAATAGAGAGAAAACTTCAGTTTTTGGTGTGATTTTCAATTCTAATCTAAGCAACCTATTTATAGAAAAATGCTCAGAACATCAAAGCAGAAAATTTAATAAAATATTAATATTTATATTATAAATTCTCTACGCACACTTAGCATCTGAAATCAGCCACCTAATCACATGTTAAATGAGTCCCAACAATGTAAAAAATATTTTTGTTAATATAATTATTTAAAACTTCCGAAAATCAATTATTCTGGAACCTCGAAACTTCAATAATTCATAATAAATAGCCCTTTTATCAGAAAATTCGAATCTCGCAAATTTTTATAGAGAATTAAATTCTCTACAATTTTACAGAAGAAAGTTTTTCCAAATTCCAAACAGAAATTGATCGAAATCCATAAACGGACGATTTTACAGGCTATAATCAAATTTCAGTCAAGAAATGGGGTCCACCGACACACAAAACATGTGTTAAACAACTTTTACAACAAAAATACTCTTCCTCCTCATATACTCATATATCTCACATTCATTGTAAAAATATCATCATTATTATATTATAATAATATAATAAAATATTATTTTATCAGAAAAGATAAAATATCAATTTTTAATAATTGTCACTTTAAAAAATTTCTCCATCTATATCCATATAAAATCAATATTTTCCTCATCATATAAATCAATAATTAATTATTCACAAATAATATTACAGAATCACAGTACTGGCAACCAGGCCGTTCTCAGGAAAGAGGGGACTTTCCAATAAGAATTTCTCCTTACTGGCGCGCAATTAGGTGACCAAACCTCTCCTTATACAGAACTTTCTAGACATTGCCAATAATGTTTTCTAATAATATTATTCAGATAATATGAATTATTGATTCGATAATGGAAAATATTGTGTACTGACAATTATTGAAACAACAATAATATAAAATATCAACGCAGCAATTATTGAATCAATAAAATAAAATACTAAACAGTAATTACTGTAACAATTATTGAGTAGTGTCTTCTTACGTAAGAATTAATAATTGGTGCAATACCGTGTGCTACTTTGCAACAACGCGTATTACTGTATTTTAACCATCGGGCATTCCAACAGTATTAACGGTAACAACTACGCCGTTATATATAAACAACTCATACTTGTCTTTTTCTTCATCCAATCGCTTTCCGTTATGGGGACCACAAAAGACTGCGCCGTCGTACGAATATTCCCCGACAAAAAGAATATTCCACGACCAAACGAATATTCCCCGACAACAATGAATATTTTATAATCACCTGTTTATTTTAAAATATTCGCGCATTTTACTCATAACTAACCACATTAATCAATTCAATCCTTACTATTTCAAAATAATAAATAGAGAAAATTCTATTTTATTAAAAAAAAATCGGGGTCTTACATTAACCAGCCCAAATAAATAAATAAATATAGTTAACCAACCCATTTGGTTCCAATTAATATGGATTGACCCGACAGTTAACCAACTATAATGTCAGGTCTAATTCAACCCTGTAAAAATATACTTATTTTTTACCAAATACAGAGGATAAATTAGAAGATATAAAAACAAAATTCGAAAGAATGAAGAGAATGAGATTCGTGATATATTCTCAAGATTGAGGTCAAGACCTTTTTATTGTACAATATTATAAGTTCGAGTTTATTTTTTAAAATCTAATTCAACAAAAGTTATAATAGATAAAAACTCGATAAATTTTTAGTTAAATTTTAACTTTTAATTATTAAAAATAATAAATTTAAATTATTTTAGTTTGGCTCGATGGCTAAAACTTTTTCAAGTTGGATTTATATTATAAGCAAGTCGAGTTTGAGTTTTTATTTAAAATAAGCCAAGATTGAATAATCCAAACCTTAACCCAAGCCTAATTTATTCACACCCTAGGCTAGGCCCTAGCTATAAATATAATGAAAGAGAACCTAACTTCTACCTTATATATAGGACTGAGCAAAAAACGGGTATAACCGAATCAAACCGAAATAATTTAACCGAATTTTTTTAATATTTCGGGTATTTTTTACAATTCGGTTATATATGATTTTTTTTCGGTTTACGGTTATTTGTTCGGATTTCATTTTTGTATTATTCGGTTTACCCGAATACCGAATAAGTTCTTAAATAAAGCCTCATCTTATCTCATTACCGAATACCGAATAACTCTTCGCCCTTAGCCTTAGTCTCTCAGTCTCCCCGTCTCTATCGTTATCTCTTATCAGTTATCTCACATACTCAAACTCTCAACCCAGATCAACACAACAGATCTGATCTAAAACTCACATCTCAGAAATCAAATCTCGATTTCTCGCCTCTCTCTCTCCAAAACCTCTGTCAATCTCCTTCTTCAATAAACTTCTGTTTCTGTTTGTAATTGTACGGTAGGTGAAGGAACCCAAAATCAGGTGAAGAAACCCCAATCAGCCCTAATCAAAGGGTGCCATCATCCTCTATCCCTCTATTTGTTTCTTCAAGTCGAAGATCCGGACTTCGGCGGAGCTCGTCGACCGAACAACCGAAACTAGCCAAACCAAACGCCTCGAAAAAGTAGGGTTAAGTATTGTTAATTTTAGTTACGTCATATTATGTATGAATCCTTCCTTCTGCTGTTGTGTGGGCTGTTGTGTCTAATTGTGTTGACTCAATCATGACTGAATCAGTAGATGGAGTTTATAAAGAAACATTTTCTTAATTTCGGTTATTACCCGAACAACAGAATTATAAATTCGATTATTCGGTTAATGGGTAATTCGGTTACTTGTTCGGATACCAAAAATGAACAAATTTTGGTTATTGGTTATAACCGAATAGACTATTCGTGTAAAACCCCAACTTTTTGAATAAAGATGAATTTTCTATAAATATTATTTTTGAATATTATGGAGTGAAATTGATATAATGTTATAAGTTGTGGGTAATATTTATAAATTTTGCAAAGTACGTAAGTTGTTATATAATATTCGATTGGTCGGGAAATATTCATTTTAACAGGGAATATTCGTACAACGGCACAATCATTAGTGGACCCCACAACGAAATTATTGTCAAATTGAGAAAATGACAAAAGTACTTTATGAAAATAACGGCGGAAGTTTTACCGTTAACTGTTGAAACACCCGGTGTTAAAAGTACAGTAATACGCGTGGTTGCATAGTAGCACACTGTATTGACTATTGATGCTTACGTGATAAGTCACTCAGTTTTGTTGGTATTATTAATGTAATAATACAGAAAATCTTTTTATATAAAACAGAATACTTTTATAAAGTTATTCTATAAATAGAATATATTATATTCTATTATGCATAGTGCTGCATAGTATCTGCATAGTGTTTTGCATAATAAAATCTTTTTATATAAAATAGAATACTTTTATAAAGCTATCTGTTTTATTAGACAATAATTGGAATATATTATATTTTATTATGCATAGTGTTTGCATAGTGCCTGCATAGTAAAATCTTTTATAAAGTTATTCATTTTATTAGATTATAATAGAATATATTATATTTTATTTAAAAGATTTTGCTTTAAATATGGACCGTCAGATTAAAGTAAATCAATCTGGACCGTTCATGATTTAGTTACTATGCAGTCCATTTTTCTATAGATAGAAGCTCATTCCTTCATTATTTTCTTACGAATTCACTGAACTCTAGAGAGATAAACTATAGAGAGAAAGAAGAAAGTATTTTGTTACTTCACTACTTATATATCCAGTACTCTTCTTCTTAAGATAGGGAATATTATTTGTTGTACTCGTAAGGGGTATTATTTCTTTTGTATTCATAAAGAGAACTTTGGTTATTCCATTCTTTATTATTCTACTGGAATAACCAGTATACGCGGACTACCCTATACTTGGTGACATTCTTCTATTATTCCGTCTTTACTATTCTGTTGGAAGATCCTGTCTGTGTGTTTTACGCCGGACCTGGTTCCGTTTTTATTATTATTCTTGGAATATCCTGTCTGTGCGTTTTACGCCGGACCTGATTCCGTCCTTATTAGTATTCTATTGGAATAACATGTGTATACGAAGTACCTGATGCATGGTGATTTCTGTTGTTATTCCATTCTTTATTATTCTGTTGGAACATCCTGTCGGTGCGAATTTTGCCTGACCTAGTTCAGTTATTTAGTATTCTGTTGGAATAACCTGTCTATGCGAAGTACCACATGCATAGTGATTTCTTTTATTATTCCATTCTTTATTATACTCAGTTGGTTAAAGTTTTGACTTCTATACTATTTGCGCTTCATCCAATATCTTTTCATGGAAATATTCTTCTGATCATTCTTGAATTTTATTCTACAAAGCAGTATCATATTGACAATTTGGACGTTATTGGTTCTTGGACAAATTAATTTTTGAACTTGTTTTATTGAATTCTTATATCATTGTCATCATCCTCATATTTATATTTTTTGAAAGTCATCTCTGGCCTGTAGTGCATAGATGGACTTGGTATGATTATGACCAGGGATTATTCAGTGTAATCATGACCGTAATATTACAAATAATGTGGTAGAAGTTCTCATTGGCCCGTAGTGCATTGATGGACAGTTGTTGGCATGATCATGACCATTAATGAATACACAAATATTCTTGGCCCGTAGTGCATGGATAATTGTGGTCGTGATACTAAAGAATATCCTTGGCCGTAGTGCAGGGGTGATTTGATGATGTGGAATATTTATTAAGCTGAGTCTCAGCGATAACAGTGATGAAAAACCTTTTTAATCATAAAAGATAGTAGATTTTATTTTCTACTTGACTCTTTTAATGGATTGCTTGTTCCGCTGCAGTTAAACTTGATGTCTATTATATTTTATCAGTTTAACATTGTTGGAGACTAATGATAATTTATTCTGCATTATCTTAGTCATAATATTTCTTACTGGGCTAGTTGAGCTCACCCTTTATTTCACTGTTCTCTTCAGGAAATGAGAATATAGCTGGGATGAGTCGGGAAACGGAGTGATGGTCCAGAGGATAACATTAGTAGTCCTCACTATTCTGTGAAATAGTGTGATAATAATTATAATGAGGACTCCTTTTGAGTTTGTATAATCTCTAGTAGACAATATTTGTATTCAAACTTACAGTTTATGTTTTTGTCGTATTGTACACGACAGTTGTATTAGTAAGTTGTATTTGAATTCTGTACCATGTATCTAGCGACCCAAGATGGGTGATGTATACCTAATTTTGGGGGCGTCACGATTTGGTTCGGTTATAACCGAATGATCAGTCCTACTTATATATGTGTATACCTGATATTGATGTTCAACGTAATGTTAGGTGTGATGAGGGCAGTATATTTATTTTATCTTAATTCAAGCCTCTTGAATTAATTAACTATTGGATTTTGGTTCATCAGGCTCATTCCTTGACCAAATCTGATAGAGCTTCTAGATGTATTTGGTTTCGATATATATATATATATATATATATATATATATATATATATATATATATATATATATATATATATATATATACGCAATCCCTTCCATAGCAGCCGGTTGCTATGAGAACTGTGCAACACCCCCTTTTTGGACCGTTGATAAATTGAATTGATGACTGAGATTAGCTTTTGTATTTGATAAGCCGACATAGGTTGTTGTGCCTAATTATTTACCTGTACCGACTTCTATTTTAATAAGTGAGGCCCACGTAAAATTATATTGTCAGTATAGTTATAAAAAATGAATATTTATTATTAAAATAATCCGGCAGGAAGAGCTTGTACCGGCTTACACATTTTTTTTAATTTTTTTATTTCTCCATTATATGTAATGACTCAGCACATTAAAATGGAATAAAAGAAATAAAATAAATGCCGAACGGTACAGGCTAATACTGTGACGCCCCAAAAATTAGGTATACATCACCCATCTTGAGTCGTCAGATACATGGTACAGAATTTAAATACAACTTAATAATACAACTGTCGTGTACAATACGACAAAACATAAACTGTTAGTTTAAATACAAATATTGTCTACTAGAGATTATACAAACTCAAAAGGAGTCCTCATTACAATTATTATCACACTATTTCACAGAATAATGAGGACTACAATGCACCATCTAGGACCATCACTCTGTTCCCCGACTAGTCCGAGCTACGTTCTCATTTCTTGAAGAGAACAGTGAAAGAAAGGGTGAGCTTAACTAGCCTAGTAAGAAATATTATGACTAAGATAATGCAGAATAATTTATCGTTAGCCTTCAACAATGTTAAACTGATAAAATATAATA
Organism: Panax japonicus; assembly: GCA_020205505.1. NCBI lineage: Eukaryota > Viridiplantae > Streptophyta > Magnoliopsida > Apiales > Araliaceae > Panax > Panax japonicus. The sequence continues at coordinate 62,661,922 of CM035094.1, forward strand.
AATATCAAGTTTAACTTCAGCGGAACAAGCAATCCATTAAAAGAGTCAAGTAGAGAATGAAATCTACTATCTCTTATGATTTAAATGGTTTTTCATCACTTTTATCGCTGGGACTCAGCTTAATAAATAATCCACATCATCGAATCACCCCTGCACTATGGCCAAGGATATTCTTTAGTATCACGACCACAATTATCCATGCACTACGGGCCAAGAATATTTGTGTATTCATTAATGGTCATGATCATGCCAAGAACTATCCATCAATGTACTATGGGCCAATGAGGACTTTTACCACATCACTTGTAATATTACGGTCATGATTACACTGAATAATCCCTGGTCATAACCATACCAAGTCCATCTAAGCACAACAGGCCATAGATGACTTTCAACAAAATATAAACATGAGGATGATGACAAGATATAAGAATTCAATAAAACAAGTTCAAGAATTAATTTATCTAGAAACTGATAACGTCCAAATTGTCAACATGATACTGCTTTGTAGAGTAAAATTTAAGAATGCTCAGAATAATATTTCCATGAAAAGATACTGGATGAAACGCAAATATCAAAGATATTCCACTAATTTCATGGGTATAGAAGTCAAAGTTTTAACCAACTAAGTATAATAAAGAATGGAATAACAAAAGAAATCACCATGCATGCGGTACTTCGCATAGACAGGTTATTCTAACAGAGTACTAAATAACGGAACCAGGTCAGGCAAAATTCGCACCGACAGGATGTTCCAACAGAATAATAAAGGATGGAACCAGGTCCGGCGTAAACGTACAAATAGGATATTCTGACAGAGTAATAAATAATGGAACCAGGTCCGGCGTAAACGCACAAACAGGATATTTCGACAGAATAATAAATAATGGAACCAGGTCCGGCGTAAACGCACAAACAGGATATTTCGACAGAATAATAAAGAACATAATATTAGAAGAATGTCACCATGTATAGGGTATCCTGCGTATACAGGTTATTCTAACAGAATAATAAAGAATAGAATAACAGAAGTTCTCTTCACGAATACAAAAGAAATAATAACCCTTACGGGTACAACAAATAATATTCCCTGCCTTAGAAGAAACTGGATATTGGAAAAGTGAAGTAACAAAATACTTTTATTCTTTCTCTCTATAGTTTCTCTGTCTCTAGAGTTTCAGTGAATTCGTAAGAAATAATGAAGGAATGAGCTTCTATTTATAGGAAAATGGAATGAATAGTAACTAATTCATGAATGGTCCAGATTAATTTACTATTAAACGGACGGTCCATATTGGTTTACTATTAAAACTTAAAACAACGGTCCATACTGATTTACTATTAAAACTTTAAACTAACGATCCATATTGATTTACTATTATAACTCCTCCAGCGGTCCATATTGATTTACTATTATATCTTCAACCAACGGTCTGAAAAATTAGCACATCTCCTCATGTAATAATATTGTACCCAAATACCTGAATGCACAATACTAGAGTGAATAGTAACTCGTTAATAATAACTCGTGAATAGTAACTCGTGAATAATAACTCGTGAATAGTAACTAATGAATAGTAACTCTTGAATAATAACTCGTGAATAGTAACTCATGAATAGTAACTCGTGAATAGTAACTCATGAATATTAACTCCGACACGAAAAGTGTCCCGAATACCCAATTAAACAATATATCCTCCAGACATCAATTATACTAACACAAATAAGTCCAAAACAATGAAACTATAAAATTCATCTTTAATCAACACGAACTTATTCATCATTAATGTGACGCCCCCAAAATAGGTATACATCACCCATTCTGAGTTGTCAATATATGGTACAGAAACAACTACAACTTTATTATTACAATAGTAAAACTGTGAGTTTGGATACAAATATTATCTTCTAGACAATATCTATACCCAAATAAATCCTCATCATATTTATTGATACATTATTTTATAAAAATGGTGAGGACTACTAAACAACTCTCTCTATAACCATCATTTCATACCCCGGCTCGTACTCGCTATATTCTCGCCTCTTGAGAAGAAAAATGGAACAAAAAAGAAAAGGGTGAGCACAACTAGCCTAGTAAAGAATATTATGACTAAGATAATATACAACAAATTATCGTTAGTCTTCAACAGGGAAAAATCTAATAGAATACAATAGACAACAAGTTTTAAATCAATACTCGTAGCGGAAATAATAATTCATGAGAAGAGTTAAGTAGAGAATGCAAACTACTATCTTCTATATATGAATTTAAAGTTCATCGTCTATCTTTTATCCCTGTAACATCAATCAATATATATCTGGAATCAAATATTCATCTTTGCACTACAGGCCAAAGATATTCATCAATTGGTCATGTTCATCTAAACACCTGTTCATCTTTGCACTACTGGCCAAAGATATTCATCAGAAATCATTCATCTTTGTACTACAGGCCAAAGATATTCAATAATATCATCATTTAAGACTGAGGATGATGAAAAATATTTTTAAAGAAACGAATCCAGTGAAACAAAATGACAAGGACTAAGGATTAAGGATTCGTACTTTTTTTTATCCATGTCCAAAAATACCTCAAAAATAATCATAGTGGTGTAAAATTCAAGAATGATCAAAGCATGGATACAATCAAAGCTAATAGATATTTTAGACGAAAAGGGAAAATTTTTATTTTTTGATAAATAGTGCCGTATTCGTGAATAGTATCGTATACGTGAATAGTGCTGTATACGTGAATAGTAACTCCGACACAAAAAGTTCCAAATTTGATTAAAAGTTCAGATCAATACATCGACATAATGATATTAGAAGAAATAATATCATTTTAAAAAAAATAATAATATCACTTACCTCGAAAGATAGTACTTCTAGTTGAAACAACGGATATAGGCTATGACTTGAACTTGCACCGTATAGCAATACTCAAAGTATACTCAAAATACTCACAAGAATACGCTCGATAATATAGAGAGAGAAAACTTCAGTTTCTGGTGTGATTTTCAATTCTAACCTAAGCACCCTATTTATAGAAAAATGCTTAGAACACCAAAGTAGAAAATTTATTAAAATATTAATATATATATATATATATATATAATCTTCACGCACACCTTTGAATCTGAAATTTCAACAATTGAACACATGCCTCACACATGCAAAAAATGTTTTTTTGTAAAAAAATATTTAAAACTTCAAAAATTAATTATGTGTTAAACATTTAATGCCATAAAAATACTCTTCCTCCTCATATACTCACATATTTCACATTCATTATAAAAATATCACCGTTAATATATTATTAAAATGATATATTTAAATGAATTATTTTATAAGAAAAAGATAAAATATTAATTTTCAACAATTGTCACATTAAAAATTTTCTCCATCTATATCCGCATAAAATCAATATTTTTCTTATTATATGAATTAATAATTAATTATTCACAAATAATATTACAGAATCACAATATTGACAACTAGGCAGTTCTCAGGAAAGAGGGGGCTTTCTAATAAGAATTTCTCCTTATTGGCGCGCAATTAGGTGACCAAACCTCTCCTTAGACAGAACTTTCTAGACATTGCCAATAATTTTATCTAATAATATTATTCAGATAATATGAATTATTGCTTCGATAATGAAAAATACTGCGTAATGACAATTATTGAAACAACAGCAATATAAAATATCAACGCAACAATTATTAAATTAATAAAATAAAATACTGAACAGTAATTACTGTAACCATTATTAAGTAGTGCCTTCTTACGTAAGAATCAATAATGGGTGCAATACCGTGTGCTACTGTGTTTTTACCACCGAGTATTTTAACAGTATTAACTGTAATAACTACGCCGTAATTTTTAGACAACTTATATTTGTCGTTTTTTTCATTCAATCGCTTTTCGTTATGGGATCCACACATGGCTGCGCCGTCGTACGAATATTCCCCAACAGTACGAATATTCCACGACCAAATGAATATTCCCCGACAACAATGAATATTTTATAACCACTTGCTTATTTTGAAATATTTGCGTATTTTACCCATAACTATCCACATTAATCAAATCAACCCTTACTATTCAAAATAATAATTAGAGAAAATTAAATTTCATTTATTAATTATTTGGGGTCTTACAATTAATATTATAATTCACAATATTTAACAACCAGGTCGTTCCCAGGAAAGAGGGGGCTTTCCGATAAGGATTTCTCCTTATTGGCGCATAATTAGGTGACCAAACCTCTCATTGGCAGAACTTCTAGACATTGTCAATATTGCAAATAATAATATGAATAATTTTGTCGTCTCAATTATTGATTAAATAATATATCATATAATGCAGATTATACTGTAACAATAATTGAATCAATAATATGAGAAATATGATGCAACAATTACTGTAGCAATAATTGAGTATAACTGAGTGACTTCTCACGTAAGCATCAATAATTAATACCGTGTGCTACTGTGCAACTACGCGTATTACTGTACTTTTACTATCGGGTAGTTCAACAGTTTTAACGGTAACACCTCCGCCGTTATTTTCATAAAGTATTTTTATCGTTTTCTCAATCCGACAATAATTCCGTTGTGGGGTCCACCAATGATTGTGCCGTTGTACGAATATTCCCTGTTTAAATGAATATTCCCCGACCAATCGAATATTATATAACAATTTGCGTACTTTTTAAAATTTATAAATATTACCCACAACTATGACATTATATCAAATCAATACCATAATATTCCAAAAATATAATTCGAAAAAATTATTCTTTATTCAAAAAAGTTGGGGTCTTACAGATACAGCTGGCATTAAAATAATATTAAAATATAGATCGATATAGCTTGTCACGGCTTGCAATAAAAAATTAAAAAAAATGGCCGGTCGGTACAGCTTGTCACGGTTGACAATAAAAAATTGAAAAAAATGATTTTATTCAACCAATTCGCTGCTAAACAGATTCGAACTCGCAACTTCCAACTCCATACACTCGTCATATGACCACCTGAGCACCACGAGCCTAGCTGTTAATTTCAACCAAGGATATATCATTATATTAAAACAACTAGGCCCGTGGTGCTCGGGTGGTGCTCGGGTGGTCATATGATGAGTATATGGAGTTGGAGGTTACGAGTTCAAATCTGTTTTAGCAGCGAATTGGTTGAATAAAATCATTTTTTTTAATTTTTTATTGTCAGCCGTGACAAGCTGTACCGGCCAGCTATTTTTTTCAATTTTTTATTGCAAGCCGTGACAAGCTATATCGGCCGGCATTCTAATATTATTTTAATGCCAGTCGTATCAGCCTGTACCGGTCAGCATTTATTTTATTTTTTTATTCCATTTAATGTGCTGAGTCATGACATATAATGGAGAAATAAAAAAAAAATTTAAAAATGTGTAAGCCGATACAAGCTCTTCCGGCCGGATTATTTTAATAATAAATATTTATTTTTTATAACTATACTGACAATATAATTTTAAGTGGGCCTCACTTATTAAAATAGAAGCTAGTACAGGTAAATAATTAGGCACAACAACCAGTGCCGGCTTATCAAATACAAAAGCTAATCTCAGCCATCAATTCAATTTATCAACGGTCCAAAAAGGGGGTGTTGCACAGTTCTCATAGCAACCGACTGCTATGAAAGGGATCCATATATATATATATATATATATATATATATATATATATATATATATATATCGTCTTTTTTTGGTGAATCATAATAGCTAATTAAAAACGAACTGGCTATAGTGATTGTTTTATATGTCGCTATAGCATAGAACAAATTAACTTTTTATGTTATAGCTACAGATAAAATCGTTGTTATAGCCGATTCGTCGCTAAAGATGAGTGAGCTCGGGTGAGTTAGATTAGGGACACGACTTACAATTTGGTACCCGAAGTGAAAAAAATTATAAACTGGTGATTGTACTAAAAAATTTTTGTAATCTGGTACTTGTACTTTCCAATTTTTAAATAATCGTTAAAATTGATCCAACGGGAGAGACAAACATACAGAGAGAGAAGCGAAGTAGACGCGAAGAAGATCCTTGATGTTTTATTCCATCTTTTCTTGCCTCCCACATTCGCATCATTTCTCCACAGTGGCACCGACTTGGAAACTCTGGTGTAATTCATTCATTTTTGTTGCATGAACTACAATCTTCTTCCCCGATTTCATTTACGATTCCACTCCAAGATAAGCTCATCCTTTCAATTAAACACTGAAAACTCTTTAATAAATATATGGGAACCAGTAATCAATGGAGAATCGAAACAAGAAGTATGAGAGAAGAAGAAGGACAGAAGAAGAGAACCCTAATTTTCAAATAGAATAAAGATTAAACCCTACTGTTTAACGGAGTGTAACATTTTTTGAGTACAATCACCAGTTTATAACTTTTTTCACTTCAGGTACCAAATTGTAAGTCGTGTCCATAATGTTTAATGGAGTGTAACATTTTTTGAGTACAGTCACCAGTTTATAAATTTTTTCACTTCGGGTATCAAATTATAAGTCGTGTGCCAGTAGAGGTACTAAAAGTTAATTTATCCCATTAATTAACTATTGGATTTTGGTTCATCAGGCTCATTCCTTGGCCAAATCTGAAAGAGCTTCTAGATGTATTTGGTTTTGATATATATATATATATATATATATATATATATATATATATATATATATATATATATATAGTCCGGATCCAGTCTGGACTGCTGCAATTACTTAAAATGCGGATTTTTTTTTTGTTTTTATTTTTAAAACAACTAATTATTTTTTAATATTTTATGGAACAGGAATTTTTACATAATGCAGTATTTTGGATGTGATTTAGATACGTATAACAAAACAGGTATGTACAGTCTGTGCAGACTGTACATACTGTGAGATCCCAGATTTTATTAATAAAGATTTAATTTTCTCGAAATATATTTTTGAATATTATGGTGTGGATTTGAGATAGTGTTATAGTTGTGGGTAATATTTATAAATTTTGCAAAGTATGTAAGTTGTTGTATAATATTCGATTGGTCGGGGAATATTCTTTTTGTCGGGGAATATTCGTACGACGGCACAATCATTGGTGGACTCCATAACGGAAGTATTGTCGTAGGTAGAAAACGACAAAATTATATTTCTATAAAAATAACGGCGGAGGTGTTACCGTTAAAACTGTTAAACTACCCGGTAGTAAAAGTACAGTAATACACGTAGTTGCATAGTAGCACACGGTATTGATTATTGATACTTACGTGAGAAGTCACTCAGTTATACTCAATTATTGTTACAATAATTGTTGCATCATATCTCTCATATTATTGATTCAATTATTGTTACAGTATCATCTGTATAATATGATATATTATTAAATCAATAATTGTGACGGCAAAGTTATTCATATTATCATTTGCAATATTGACAATGTCTAGAAGTTCTGTCAAGGAGAGGTTTGGTCACCTAATTGCGCGCCAATAAGGAGAAATCCTTATCGAAAATCCCCCTCTTTCCTGGGAACAACCTGGTTGTTAAATATTATGAGTTATAATATTAATGATGAATAAGTTCGTGTTGATTAAAGATGAATTTTATAGTTCTATTGTGTTGGAATCATTTGTGTTAGTGGAAATCGATATTTGTTTTTGATAATAATTGATGTCTGGAGTTTATATTGTTCAATCGGGTATTCGGGGCACTTTTTGTGTCGGAGTACTATTCATGAGTTACTATTCATGGGGTACAATTCATGGGGTACTATTCACCCGTAAGATATATTTCTTTTCGGCCTAAATCATTTTTGGGTACAATATTATTCCATGAGGAGATATGCTAATTTTTCAAACCGTTGGTTAAATTTATAATAGTAAATCAATATGGATCGTTGGTTGAAGATATAATAGTAAATCAATATGGACCGCTGGTGGAAAGTTATAATAATAAATCAATATGGATCGCTGGTTTAAAGTTTTAATAGTAAATCAGTATGAACCGTTGCTTTAAGTTTTAATAGTAAATCATTATGGACCATCCATTTAAAAGTAAATCAATCTGGACCGTTCATGAATTAGTTACTATTCAGTCCATTCTCCTATAAATAGAAGCTCATTCCTTCATTATTTCTTACGAATTCACTGAAACTCTAGAGAGAGAAACTATAGAGAGAAAGAAGAAAAGTATTCTGCTACTTTAGTACTCCAATATCCAGTTTCTTCTAAGGTAGGGGATATTATTTGCTGTACCCGTAAGGAGTATTCTTTCTTTCTTATTCATGAAGAGAACTTCTGTTATTCCATTCTTTATTATTCTGTTGAAATAACCTGTATACGCGGGATACCCTATACTTGGTGAAATTCTTCTGTTATTCCATTCTTTATTATTATGTTGGAATAACATGTCTATGCGAAGTACCGCATACATTGTGAAATTCTTCTGTTAGTCCATTCTTTATTATTTTGTTGGACTAACCTGTCTATGAGGTCTATCGCATGCCTGGTGAATTCTGTTGTTATTCCATTCTTATTATTCTGTTGGAATAACCTGTTTATGCGAAGTACCGCATACATGGTGAAATTCTTCTAATATTCCGTTCTTTATTATTCTGTCGGAATATCATGTCTGTGTGTTTACGCCGGACCTGGTTCCATTATTTATTATTCTGTTAGAATATCATGTCTGCGCGTTTACGCTGGACCTGGTTCCATTATTTATTATTCTGTCGGAATATCATGTCTGTGCGTTTACGCCGGACCTGGTTCCATTATTTATTATTCTGTTGGGAATAACCTGTCTATGCAGTCTATCGCACGCATGATGAATCCTTCTGTTATTCCATTCTTTATTATTCTGTTGGAATAACCTGTCTATGTGGATTACCACATGCATGGTGAATGATCCTTTGTATTCATTCCTTATTAAATTATGAAAATGATCTGTATACGTGGATTACCGCATGGCGGGTGAAAATCCATTTGCAATTTCATATATTCTATTATACTCAGTTGGTTAAAGTTTTGGCTTCTATACTCCATGAAATTAGTGGAATATCCTTGATATTTGCACTTCATCCAGTATCTTTTCATGGAAATATTCTTCTGAGCATTCTTGAATTTTACTGCACAAAGCAGTATTATGTTGACAATTTGGACGTTATTGAGTTCAGGATAAATTAACTTATAAATCTTTAAAATTTATTCTTGAACTTGTTTTATCCATGTGGTGAGTGAAGAATTGATAGTTGCACCCGAGATAGTCGCAGAGGTAACAGCTGAGAGTGATGAAGAAGAGGTACCTGAGGAGAGTTTATTAGAGGTATTATATGATCAAAATATAGAATTTCAAAATCGTATTCATGAGTTAGAAGAGCAGGCTAAAGAACGACAGGCGGTCGTGGAACAAAAGGATGCAACAATTCAAGCTTGTGTTACTCGATATGTGATGCTTGAACAGAAGCATTCTTTGGCAGAGTATAAGATGATAAAGATGGAATCTGAGCTGAAAGAAGAAAAAACTGAACGAGTAAGAATGAGTGATGCATGGGTAAAAGCCACACGACGCGTTGATATTGTGGAAAGAGATGTCCGATCTAAGAAGGCTAAAATAGATGATATGTATTTCTCTTTTTGGACAGCAATTAGGAGAATCCAACATCGAGTTTTGAATTACCCTATACAGAGCGGTCAACCTGAATTTGATATGGATCGAAGATTGATGATTCAGATCATGAATCAGGAGTACGACGAGGCAGTTGAAGGAGGAATATGCCCTATAGAAAAGTATATTCCAACGGTAGTGATGACGCCAAATGCTGCCCCAGACAAGTCAAAATCGAGTAGTTCAAGGGATAACAGTTGTCATGACTTCCCAACAAGTGAGGAACCCAAATGAAGTTATCACGGGAGATGAGCAATGGAGAAATCATGATGACCGGGGAGATAGAATCTGAAATTGAAGCAAGGTATTCTCAACTTTTCGAAATACTAGGTACGTAAATTTCGGGGAAGAAATTTCATAAGAAGGGGAGATTATAAGACCCCAAATTTTATGAAATAAAAGTATTCAATTTTTTCTTATAATTACTATTCAGAAAATGGTTAAATTGATAAAAGTTTAAAGTTAAGGGTGATATATGAAATTTTTTTAAAATAAGCAAGTGGTTATAAAATATTCTTTCTATCGGGGAATATTCGTTTGGTCGTGGAATATTCTTTCTGTCGGGGAATATTCGTACGACAGCGCAGCCATTTGTGGACCCCATAACAGAATAACTGTGAGATGAAGAAACGACAAAAGGAAGTTTTTATAAATAACGGCGTAGTTGTTACAGTTAATACTGTTGGAATATCCGATGGTTAAAATACAGTAATACGCGTTATTGCACAGTAGCATACGGTATTGCACCAATTATTGATTCTTACGTAAGAAGGCACTACTCAATAATTGTTACAGTAATTACTGTTCAGTATTTTATTGATTCAATAATTGCTACGTTGATATTTTATATTACTATTGTTTTAATAATTGTCACTACACAATATTTTCCATTATCGAAGCAATAATTCATATTATCTGAATAATATTATTAGATAACATTATTGGCAATGTCTAGAAAGTTCTGTTTAAGGAGAGGTTTGGTCACCTAATTGTCTGCCAGTAAGGAGAAATCCTTATTGGTTGTCATTATTATGATTCTGTAATATTATTTGTGAATAATTAATTATTGACTTATATGATAAGGAAAATATTTATTTTATGTGGATATAGATGGAGAAAATTTTTTAAAGTGACAATTGTTAAAAATTGATATTTTATCTTTTCTGATAAAATAATTTATTATTATATTTTAATTATATAATAATGGTGATATTTTTACAATGAATGTGGTATATATGAGTATATGAGGAGAAAGAGTATTTTTATTGCAAAAGTTGTTTAAAACATGTTAAACATGTCGGTAGACCCCATTTCTTGACTAAAATTTGATTATAGCCTGTAAAAATCGTTCGTATGTGGATTTCAGTCAATTTCTGTTTAGAATTTGGAAAAACTTTCTTCTGCAAAGTTGTAGAGAATTGAATTTTCTATAAAAACTCGCGAGATTCGAATTTTCTAATAAAAAGACTATTTATTATGAATTATAGAAGTTCTAAAGTTCCGAAATAAATGATTTTTGAAAGTTTTAATTATTTTTAATAACAAAAATGTTTTTTTTGTTTTTGTTATTATTTGTTGGCTGAATTCAGATCTGAGAAAGTGGGCGTAAGAATTTTTGATATATATATTAATATTATATTAAATTTTCTACTTTGGTGTTCTAAGCATTTTCCTATAAATAGGGTGCTTAGGTTAGAATTGAAAATCACACCAGAAACTAAAGATTTCTCTCTCTTTCCCTCTCTAAATATCGAGCGTATTTTTGTGAGTATTTTAGTACTTCGAGTATTGCTATATGGTGCAAGTTCTTTTAGCACTATATCCAGTATTCCAGTCAGAAGTACTATTCTTTCTGAGGTAAGGGAGATTATTTTCATCATAAATGATATTATTTCTTCAATATCATTATGCCGAAATATTGGTTTGAACTTTTTTTCAAATTTGGAACTTTTTCATGTCGGGGTTACTATTCATGAGTTACTATTCACGAGTTACTATTCACAAGTACTATTCACGAAGCATGATGATGTTTTTTGTAAAATTTCTATCTTTTGGTGTCGGAGTTACTATTCACGTATACGGTACTATTCACAAATACGACATTATCCACAGAAAAATTAAGTTTTATTTTCTGTGTCCAAGATTGTCTCTTATGATTGTAAGACCCCAACTTATTATAAATAAAATCGAATTTTCTCTAATTATATTTGTGAATAATAAGGTATTAATTTGATAAAATTCTCTGGTTATGGGTGAAATGTGCAAATTTTGTAAAATATGCAAGTGGTTATAAAATACTCATTGTTGTCGGGGAATATTCGTTTGGTCATGGAATATTCTTGTTTTCGGGGAATATTCGTACGACGGCACAGTCATTTGTGGGCCCCATAACAGAATAACTGTCGGATGAAGAAAACGACAAGTTTGAGTTTTTATAAATAACAGCGTAGTTGTTACCGTTAACACTGTTGGAATACCCGGTGGTTAAAATACAGTAATACGCGTGGATGCACAGTATTGATGAATTATTGATCCTTACGTAAGAAGGCACTACTCAATAATTGTTACAGTAGTTACTGTTCAATATTTTATTTTATTGATTCAATAATTGCTGCGTTGATATTTTATATTATTGTTGTTTCAATAATTGTCACTGCACAGTATTTCCCATTATCAGATCAATAATTAATATTATTTGAATAATATTATTAGATAACATTATTGGCAATGTCTAGAAAGTTCTGTCAAGGAGAGGTTTGGTCACCTAATTGCGCGCCAATAAGGAGAAATTCTTATTGGAAAGCCCCCTCTTTCCTAGGAACGGCTTGGTTGTCATAAATGTGATTCTATAATATTATTTGTGAATAATTAATTATTGATTCATATGATAAGGAAATATTTATTTTATGTGGATATAAATGTTGGATATATTTATTGTGGTTAAAAATGAAGGAGTTAATGTTGAGGTTTTTTATCAGTATTTTTGTCGGAATGAAGGTATTAAAAATTAAACCAGTGTTTTTGAGATATATTATGTGAGTTATAATTTTTAATCCGACCGTTGGATCGTTGTAATTTTTGGATATGTTATACATATATAAGTTGAGTATATGTCCACAAATTTTGAACCGTTAAAAATGAACGTATGATTTGTTATGAATTTTAAGAAGTGATTGATTCAGAAATTAAGTTTATAAATGATTTTGGTGGAAAATTCTAGAATTGAGTTGGCCCCACTTGTTGTTGGTGAAGAAATATGTTGAATTTATTTCAAATGTGGTGGGTGGGAATAGTAACAAGTAAAGTCATCAGGTTGCAGGTCAAGTCTGCTAACATTTTCCTATAAATAGTGGGCTAAGTTAGAATTGAAAATCACACCAGAAACAAGTTTTCTCTCTTTCTCTCTCTAGCTTATTGAGTGTATTTTGTGAGTATTTAGATACTTTGTGAGTTTCTATTCATCAGTGAAAGTTTCCTTCAGCCTTATACCGATATTTCGATCAGAAGTACTGATATTTTGAGGTAAGGGATGTTATTTTCTTCATATATGATATTATTTCTTCAATATCATTATGCCGAAGTATTGATCGGAATTTTTATCAAATTTGAAACTTTTTGTGTCGGGATTACTATTCACGTATACGGCACTATTCACGAATACGACATTATTCACCGAAAAATGAAATTTTCTTTTTTTTTGTCCAAGATGTCTATTATGGTTACTATCTTTGATTGTATCCATGTTTTGATCTTTATTTTTGAATTCTGCTTCAAAATTGGTATTTATGAAGTATTATTGATCTTGGATAAACAGTTATACGAATCCCTACTATTTGTCCTTCCGTTTCACTAGATTCGTTTTCTTTAAAATATTTGTCATCATCCCCAGTCCTAAATGATGATATTACTAAATATCTTCGGCCTGTAGTGCAAAGATAAATGATTAACTGATGAATATCTTTGGCTCGTAGTGCAAAGATGAACAGGTGTTGAGATGAACATGACCAACTGGTGATACAAATGAATATCTTTGGCATGTAGTGCAAAGATGAATATTTGATTAAAGATGTATATTGATTGTTGTTACAGTGATAAAATATTAATGATGGACTTTTAAATTTTAGAAGATAGTAGAACTCATTCTCTACTTGACTCTTTTAATGGATTGCTATTTCCGCAGCAGTTATTGATCTAAAACTTGTTGGCTTTATATTTTATAAGATTTTTCCCTGTTGAAGATTAACGATAATTTGTTGTATATTATCTTAGTCATAATATTCTTTACTGGGCTAGTTGAGCTCACCCTTTTCCTTTTTGTTCCATTTTTCTCAGGAGGTGAGAACATAGCAGGAACTAGTCGGGGTACGGAGTGATGGTTCTAGAAAGATATTTTAGCAGTCCTCACTATTTCTGTAAAATAGTGTTTGAATAATTGTAACGAGAACTTATTTGAGTGTGGATATTGTCTAGAAGATAATATTTGTATTTAAACTCACGGTATGTGTTGTCGTATTTTGCATGACAATTGTATTATTGAAGTTGTAGTTTGCTTTCTGTACCATGTATTTGGCGACTAAGAATGGGTGTTGTATACCTATTTTGGGGGCGTCACAATGATTCCTATCTTTGATTGGATCTATGTTTTGGTCTTCATTCTTGAATTTTACTCCACTCTGGTTATTTCTAAAGTATTTTTGAACTTGGGTTATGTAATAACCGTAAATTTTATGATTTAATATTAATATTTATAAATAGAGCCTGTGATTATTTTATAAATGCTTACATGGCATGAGGTGAGTAACTCAATTGAATTAAAATTTAACTTTTAATAATTGATAAGATGTGGAGAATTATGGAAGGTTTATGAGTTGTCTTGTGTGACACAATGTTGAAATTAGTGAGGAATAATTAAGTATTTACATGTTTATAATCCAAATAATAAATTGGGAGTCTAGCCCAATAAATTAATTGATGGACTTTTGAGTTAGCCCAATAAACTTGGGTTATTTAAAATCCAATTCGGAACCCAACATAATAGTTAACTGATGGTACAAGGTGTTGGTTAAATAATATGGCGTGGGGCAATGGGCCCGACCGACTAGCCCCTAGTCTATGTCTGAGATCTATTCTCTTGTCCCAAATTTAGGGTCACCAAGTACAAGGAACAATAGCCTAAACTCTCTTTACACAAACTTTTAACTGCTAATATATCCTAGGCATGCAGGGCTAGCTAAGTGGCTGGTATGGAGTGGTTAAACAACTCCTCAGGTAACCATTGTTCATTTCTATTGCACCCATGAATCCCAACATTGGGTAAAGCAAGTGTCTAGTCCATGCTTTTCTCTTTAAATACAAGCCACCATGGCAGTCTGTTATAGTGATAAGAGTGTTAGAGAAATCTGAGTAAAGAATTCTTAGTTGCTAAGCATTACCAAATCAGTGTGTGAGATATCAAGGTTAAAGCTCGAGAAGGTATAATTTCTACTTTGTTCTTAACTTGAGTCTTGTTTGATTCTCGGTTTTCCTAAATTAATAGGTCAAGTATGATGAATTAGCATGATATAGGGTGTTTAGAAAGTTTACTTTCGTGCATGAATATGTTAATAATTGCCTGGAATCAAGTTGTGGCTACTTTGTAAATCAGAGCATGTTCACTGCTTCTGAACTCCATGGGGTGCAGCTGCATCGTACTTAGGAACCAGCTGATGGGTTCGGTCGTGTTAGACCATGTATTAAGAAATTCCCTTAGGTTGTATGCATATAGTAAAGTCTTAATTAACCCGACGAACTTAGACCTTGTCGAAATAGTGTAGACCGAAATCTCTGAAAGAGCTGACTTCGAAGATGTCTTCGGACAAAGCGTGTTGTCTTCGGACAAGTCGTAATATCTTCGGACAAAGTGTGTTGTCTTCGGACAAGTCGTAATGTCTTCGGACAAAGCGTGTTGTCTTCGAACAAGTCATAATGTCTTCGGATGAAGCGTGTTGTCTTCGGACAAGTCGTAATGTCTTCGGACGAAACATAATGTCTTCGGACGAAGCGTGTTGTCTTCGGACAAGTCGTAATATCTTCAGACATGGCCAGATGTCTTCGGCTTCGGACATGGCCAGATGTGTTTGGCTTCGGACATGGCGAAATGTCCTGGGACTCGAAGACAACATCATAACTTTATATAAGGATGGATTAATAAATATTCCTATACTACTATAAACTATTATTACACGAACGAGTTCTAAGTAGAGAATTTTACTAACTTAGGGAAAATAAATCTAATGCTTGCAAACATATGTAGAAAAGGGTTGGTGGGATTGATAGATGTTATGGTCTACTTAAAGCAATGAACCTCTTGGAAATACGAAGAAGAAAGATTATGAATAAACTAGCAGTGGTCAAAAGTATGATCATGTTAGTGTACAGCTATGGGTTTTGATGGGTGCAGCAGTATACATAGATAGAAAGAAAAATGTGTTATGTTTACATGTTGTTTATATATGTATATCAAGTGTGTTTGGCTAATGAATACCTATACTTACATAAATAGGACAAACATAGTTCATTGAGGTGATTTTCGCTACAAGTAGTAATCAATGCTAAAGGCAAGTTCCCTAACCTCACTCAAATTTACACTGAATAAGTATCCGAACACTATTATTATTGTGTTGCAAGTTCCTTAATTCTCACACTGTATTCATTGAATTGTTGTCATATCAATCATATTTTTATCAAGCGAATATCTGTTTCTATTCGAAAAATCATTTGTATACCTTGACGTTGTTGCAAGCATTAGACTTATCGTTCTTAAATGTATTATAAAAATTGTCTAAGCCTTTGATTCTACTAGACTATTATTATGTGTTAAAAAGCTATCCAAACCGATTGACTTAGTGCGGACTATCGTAAATCTACTGAGATGAACAACCCTCATTGAAGGGGAAATTATATATTATCGGGTAACCGACATGCGCACATGAGTATGATTAAATGTTATGCATAACATAGGTTACTTTAGGCTGATCACTTGTTGTACTCGTTTATATTGGATTACAGTGTAATACTGTTAATTCTAGTAAGAGTTCTTAGTCCTTGGTGACTGCTCAGTGCTCATTCATATTGAACTTCGAAATGAATAAATCCTGAAAGTTGTTGATATTCTTCAGTCTATAGCGATACCTATTGAATACTCTTGATATTTCTCGATATCCTTGAACTACCAATTATTATTATACCCTTGAAAGGTTTAAATGCTATATCTGCTTGTTCTTCTGGCTATATTACTTGCTGGGAAAACTTGTTGCTCATTCTTGCTTCCTAAAAACATTACAGTTAAGGCAGAGCAAGACGGTACTTCAGGACAGGACAAGGGAAAGGGCATGGCGACAGAATAACTTAGTCCCTAAGACTAGAAGTATTATTATTATTGTTATGCTTGTTATGAGGTATTCAAGAATGATTAAGTATGTTTAAGTTAATCACTAAATTGTCGTAGTAATGGTAACGGTACCTTGGAACGCGAATATTTATATTATATCAATGTAAATTATTCTATTAATTCTGTTTTTAATGATTTAGTAGGATATTCATAGTTGCATGTGATGCACCGAATTCGAGATATGGGTGTCCAAATTTTGGGGGCGTCACAGGTTGGTATCAAAGCCATAGTTATAAACCTTAGGAGCGAGAGCCCTTGGATTATAACTTAGGAGAACTTAGAAGATAGAAAGGGATGAAACTCATATAGAGTTTTCATAGAGATGGACTTAGCGTGTTACAGAATATAACTTCATTCTATACAATGAACTTATGATTCTAATGGAGTTGTTGTTCGTTTTGTCTTGTGTTGGTAATTGTAGGATGACTGACATGAGAGGACCTAGCCGAGTAGTAGAAGAGGAGCCGTGTGACATACATGTGGTATATGAGGTACCATTGATAGCGGAGCCTATATCAACTGTAGTCCCTATCGATGATGATGATGAGGAAGAGGAGATGGAGCCAATACCCGAGGAATCTGATCCAGAGGAGGAGCCTACGGAGGAGCGTATGGTGGACGAGCCCATGGGGGACTCCGACGAGGCTACTTTTGAGGATAGGATGTTGGGGGAGTATGAGGAGCAGATTTTAGAGTTAGGATGCAGAGTTAAGGAGTTAGAGGCTGAGGCTAGGGACAGGGAGTCCGAATTCCAAAAGCAGAGGGATGAAGACCACCAGAGAAAGTTAGTGATGCGGGAGATGGAGGTAGAGATTGCTCACCGTAAGGAGGCAGGAATCCAGATGGGGGCTTTGTTTCACAGGGCGGTGGCTAGGAATGTAGAACTGGCGGGGAAGTTAGAAGAGATGGAGCGGAGGGAGTTGAACGAAAGGACAGAGAAGGAAGCTATCCGTACTCAGTTAGAAATGGAGGTAATGGACAGGATCCATTTCGAAGAGAAGTGGGAAGGGGCCAATGATAGGGCTAACGACCTAGAAGATGAAGTGAGGTGCAAAAGGAGGAAGATGAATAGGATAGGCTATGCAGTGCGCACGGCCATGAAGAGACTGATTGATGGGGTAAATCACTACCCGGCAGAGCAGGGACAGACCCGGCACACCATAAGCCGAGATTTGGTGGTGCACATTACTCAGAGGGAGTACCAGAGCGTTGTGGAGCGCGGAATGATAGATTAAGTCTAGGCGTTAAAAGTTATTAGTTGTAGTTCATTATGTAGTGTATTATCTGTTGTTGTAATTTCAGTCTTTTATGTAGAATGTAAGATAGTTGTAAGCCCCAAACTTTTGAGTTATATTAGAGGGGTAGTATGTTAATGGTTGTTCCCATCTTTTGTGATATTAGGGGATAAGTTGTGTCATTTATAGAAGTATGCTGGAGATAATCATGTAATGTAACAATTGGCATATGAATATAAATGATCTTGTTCTGAAATGTATTCTGAAATCTTATTCCTTTTATGGAAAATTGTTTAAGTAATATAATTAGATAATAAAAATGGAAGTTTTATGATGCAGAAAAATGCCGCCCAGACGTAGATTAACTGCACCGGAAGAGTCGGTTAATGATGAGAGAGGACAAGTAGATCCCATTCAGAGGCTTGTAGAATTGTTAGGGGAGGCTCTTAGGGGAAGAAATGAACAAGTAACACCCATTCCCCAAGTAGCTCCAGTCGTAAACTTCAAGGACTTTAAGAGTGTAGGTCCTCCGGAATTCATAGGTACTACCGATCCTATTGTAGCGCAAACGTGGATCAAGGAGATGGAGAAAGCCTTCGCCATTACTCGTGTGGGTGAAGACCAGAAAACCGTGTTCGCTACATATATGATGAGTGGTGAAGCAAACTACTGGTGGGAAGCAAATCAACAGAGGGCAGGAGAAGGGACTATATCCTGGGAAAGGTTTAAGACTTTGTTCTTTCAGAATTACTTCCCGAAGAGCATGAAGAATAGGATGGAGGTAAAGTTTTTAGAACTAAAACAAGGGGAGATGACAGTGGCACAGTATGCGGCCAAGTTCAATGAACTCGCACGATTCGCGACACATCAAGTAGACACTGAAGAAAGGAAAACTCGACGCTTCGAACTTGGACTAAAACCTTGGTTGTTCAACAAGGTGTCGCTCCTTCAAATTGACTCATTCGCCACATTATTGGAGAAGGCGATAATTGCTGAGGGAGGTAGCGAGGCATTGAGCCAATATAACAAGGAGAAGAAGAACAAGAGTGCTGGGGGAGAAACTCGTAGAGGGAGTAGCAGTGGTGGAAGTTATCTGGGAAAGAGGAAACAGGATAACCGCAACAACAACAATACCAACAACCGAAACATCAACCAGTCAGAAATTCATCAAGGAGGGTTTAAGAAAAGAAGTGAAGCTTGCTCAAAATGTGGAAAAAACCATCAAGGGGGATGCTCGAAGGGGCGCATCGTCTGCTACAACTGCGGCCAAGAAGGGCACATTTCGCCCAACTGCCCAAAGCCAAAAAAGATCCAGGGATGTTTTGCGTGTGGCTCAACTGAGCATCAAATCAAGGATTGCCCAAAGAAGGGGAGCAACGGAGGAAGCGGCCAACATGGAGGGGGCAGCAGGCTGATGATCGGCGGACCAACGCAATCCAACCGACCGACTTCCCGAACCTTTAACATGACTGTCCAAGACGCAGTGACTGCAAGGGACGTGGTGTCAGGTATTCTCCCAATCAGTAATATAAATGCCTATGTAATATTTGATTCGGGTGCTACCTATTCATTTGTGTCTGAAGAATTTGCTAATCGACTAAACATACCTCCTGAACATTTAGAAAACTCATTGAACGTAGAGATTGCGAATAAAGAAGTAATTCCCATAGATTTTGTTTATCGAAACTGTTGTGCAAACATTAGAGGTCACGAACTAAACGTAGACTTAATTCCGATTAAACTGGGAGAGTTTGATGTGATATTAGGGATGGAATGGTTATTCGGCCACGCTGCGATAATCGATTTTCAGAAGAAGAGTGTGAGCCTTCAAACCTCAAATCGGTCTAAGGTAATGTTTTACGGTAGCTCATCGCTCAAGCAATCGTGCTGCCTTACGATGATGCAGGCCAGGAAATTGTTAAAGAAAGGATGTGTAGTTTATTTAGCCTATATAGTGGACACTCAGAAAAAGGGAATGAAAATGAAAGATATATCAGTAGTAAGAGATTTCCAAGACGTATTTCCAGACAAACTGCCTGGTCTTCCGCCAGACAGATAAATTGAATTCATAATAGACTTAGCACCGAGAACCGCACCAATTTCAAAAGCCCCTTATCGTATGGCGCCAGTAGAAATGAAGGAATTGATAATTCAATTGCAAGAGTTACTAGATAAGGGTTACATTCGGCCAAGTGTGTCTCCTTGGGGAGCACCAGTGTTATTTGTAAAGAAAAAAGATGGATCGATGAGGCTCTGTATTGATTATCGGGAGTTGAACCGAGTGACAATTAAGAATAGATATCCATTGCTAAGGATAAACGACCTTTTTGATCAACTGAAGAGAGCAAAGTGTTTTTCCAAGATAGATTTACGAACGGGTTATCATCAGTTGAAAGTGCGAGAGGAAGACATACAAAAGACGACGTTTCGAACTCACTACGGACATTACGAATTTTTAGTGATGTCATTTGGGTTAACCAATGCTCCGGCAACATTCATGGACTTGATGAACCGAGTTTTCAAGCCATACTTAGATAAGTTCGTAGTAGTATTTATCGATGACATTTTGATTTATTCAAAGACGAAGGAAGAACACGCCGAACACCTGAAGATGGTATTGGAAGCATTGAGAAGGGAAAAGATGTAAGCTAAATTTTTTAAATGTGAATTTTGGATGGAAAGGGTTCAATTTCTAGGACACGTGATAGATTAAAATGGAATTTCTGTGGACCCTACAAAAGTGGAAGCAGTAAGTAAGTAGGAACAACCGAAGACACCAACAGAAGTTAGGAGTTTCTTAGGTTTAGCTGGGTACTATCGAAGATTTATCCAAGATTTTTCTAAGATAGCAACCCCGCTGACCAATCTAACAAGGAAGACAAAGAAGTTCGTGTGGACGGACAAATGCGAGGAGAGTTTCCAAGAATTGAAGAGGAGGTTGAGTGAGGTGCCTGTATTATCATTACCAGATGATACGGGAGGATTTGTTGTGTATAGTGATGCATCGCATAGAGGACTTGGTTTTGTGCTAATGCAACATGGCAAGGTCATTGCATATGCCTCACGAAAGTTGAAAGATTTCGAAAAACGATACCCTACCCATGACTTGGAGTTAGCGGCGGTAGACTTTGCATTGAAGATTTGGAGGCACTATTTATATGGAGAAAAATATGAGATATATACGGATCACAAGAGTCTGAAATATATCTTCACACAGAAGGAGTTGAACATGCGACAAAGAAGGTGGTTGGAACTAATCAAGGATTACGATTGTGAAATTCTTTATCACCTGGGAAAAGCAAACATTGTAGCCGACGCTTTGATTGGAAAAGGAAGGGAGAAGTTATTGAAATTGACAACTCAAGAGGAATTAATAAGAGAAATGGAAAAGTTGGAAATAGAGGTGGAGGAACCAAAAGAAGCGGAAGGAAAATTATTCATGATGAGAGCTCACCCGACGTTATTGGATAGAATAAAGGAAGCACAAGAGAAAGATGAAGAATGTGAGAAGATAAAGAAGAGAATAGTAGAAGATAAGGAAGAAAGGTTCAAAGTAGATAAGGACGGTTTATTGAGGTTTGAGGGTCGAGTATGGGTGCCAGCTGTAATCAAACTGAGAGAGGAAATCCTACACGAAGCACACAATACGACGTATTCTGTACATCCAGGAGGCACAAAAATGTACCAGGATCTTCGACACCATTTTTGGTGGCCTAATTTGAAAAGAGAGATTGCAGAGTGTGTTAGCAGATGTCTTACTTGTCAAAGAGTCAAAGCAGAACACCAGAGACCAAGTGGACTACTTCAACCACTGGAAATTCCAGAATGGAAATGGGAGCACATTACGATGGACTTTGTGACAACCCGAGAATTTGGAGAATTTATTAAAATCATAAATGATTGATTTAAGGTCAAATAATAGACCTAGACAGAAAATAAGTGTATGGAATTGGCAGTTATGTAATGAAATTCCCAGAATTTCAAAAGTTTTGAACAAAACTTGAATTATGTGATAGACTGTAAGTGATAGTCTAGTAATGAGGTATAAGATTATGGTAGATTTAAAATTCTTTTGAAGAATTATCATGAATAAGTATTGAAGTGAATACTATTTGGTATATTTGATTATATAAGTGAAGCGTAATGATTTAAGATCAAGGATTGATCAAATAAGTTATAACTTTAGCCAAAACCCTAAAGTTATGTTAATCATATGTTTATTAAGTTAGAAAAATCTAACGAACTGTTAGAACTAACAATCGGTTCTATAAACCCTAGTTTCAGATCCGGGAGTCCGAAACCCTAATTCGGATATTGAAAACCCTAGATGGGGAATGTAATGTTATGTGCAAGGTCAAACATCATCAATGTTAAATTAATTAGGGAAAACCCTAATTGAGTTATATAAAATCTTAATTGATTATTTGAAGACCCTAATACCAGATCTGAAAATCCTAGTTTCAGATTCTGATAATCGAAAACCCTAATTTGAGAATTCTAAATGCAAAGTATTAAACCCTAAGGGTTAAAAAGTTGTGTGTAATGAATATGAACATTGTGTGATGGTTTAGATTTGTTTATTATATAAACAAACAAAAGAAACTAGTGAAATCCTAATTATATATTAGGAATGAAGGATTTAATAACCTAAGGGGTTATGGGAAAAGAGAATTGTAGTATTTATAATACTTACTAATTCTAGGAGATTTATTTTATAATGATTAATTTCATAACCTAATTATAGCAAGTCTAATTGGGTTAAGGAAATAAATGAATGAGCAAGGATTTGTGTTTTAATGGAGAAGTGAAAACCCTAAGTAAATGATTTGGATTGGATGAGAATTAAAGGAATTGGACCATGTATATTTTATAGCTCAAGTATTGGTGAATGAAATTGGTTAGAGGACCAAGCAAGACATTAAAGGAATGGCTCAATTTTTAGCCAAGTGGGAGAAGAATTTTTGGACATTTGTTAACTCAAATAAGAGGTAAAATAAGAAGCAAATTTGGAGCTTTGTTAAGGCCATATGGCCGGCCACATGAGGAGCACTAGAAAGGGGGGAAGAATGTGCATTAATGGATCACTTTAGTTGGTCACCAATTCTCAACAACCCTAAGCCTAGTCTAGCATTAGCCTAGAAATGTGTCATTTGCTTAATTGTCCAACACTTGTTTTTTTTCTTTGGCAAGCAATCACTTGTTTATTGCTAAAGGGAGAAGGAGAGAAAGAGAGGGAATTAATAGGACTTGGCCGGCCATATTGAGAGCAAGAAAAGGAAGGAGCTTGTGTCAAGTTTATAAAGTAAAGTCTAGCTTTTATTTTCTTTCTTTCATCTCCTATATTCTTCCTAGTTGCTAAGATCAAGAGGGAGAGAGAGAGAGAGATGTTCGGCCATGTCCATGAAGGAAGAAGAGAGGATCTTTTGATGTCCAATAACCTAATCTCCTACTTTATAAAGCAAAGAAAGAGGGCCATCAAAAGCAAGAGGATTATAGCTAAAGGTCTTCGGATAAAGCGTTATATATTGCGTTGCTGTAATCAACGGTTCAGGCAAGTTTTCTTGTACTTAACTCTAATAAGAGTAGTTTCTTCAAGCTTATGGTTAATCATTACTGATTGCCATGAAATTTGTACTCTGTACATCTTGCATGTATAAGTCAGGTATGAAAGGCTGATCACCTTCATTACCAGTTGGTTCAGAAATGTTTGTTCATGTAAAATACTTGTTCAGTCAAAATTTTGTTCCTGCTAGTTCACAATTATATTGTTGAATTATAGCCAGCCAATTATTCATACTCTTCAATCATGATATATCGTTATGTTATTGTATATAAACTTGCTGGGCAACTTTCATGCTCACCCTTGCTATATCATGATAAAACATTGCAAGTAAAGCAAATGCGTCGTATACAGGAAACGGTTAAAGCCAAGTTCAGCTTGGGTTATAAAGTGCAGCTAGTTGTAATAGCGTATTGTAATAAATATTGTTGTGTAATAGATATTTTAAGAAATGTGTATTAAGTTAAGGTTACTCGACCTTGGGGAATAGTGTGTAATGTAATGTATAAACAAATTATGTTTATATCTTCCGCAAATAGTGATAGAAATAGTATACCGAGTCCGCGGCGATTCGGGGCCCGGATTCGGGGATGCTATAGTTGGTATCAGAGCTGTTGGTTATGAAGCTTAGGTAGGAATACCTGAGACCAATAACCGCAGTGTTTAGGATAAAGTACTAACTCAAATCGAGTTAGTGTGTTGGTAAGATTCAAAGATGAATCTCGGCGAGTGTAAAGCACAGAGTTCCCTAACTCTGATAATAAAGTTGAACAGTAATGATGAATAATTGAGTCTAAAAGACTGAAAGTGCAGGGATAGAAGATCGTAAAACAAAACGATCAAAGCATAGAATTGAATCGTAATATATACGATAAGATCACCCCGTGATCTGATAAAAGTTATGACAGCTAAAAAGAATCAATCTGATGATTGAAAATGATCAAGTCATAGAATTGAATCATAATATATACGATAAGATCACCCCGTGATCTGATAAGGTTATGATATGGGATAAGAATCAATCTAATGATTGTAAAGTTTACAGCAAGATGCTGTGTATCAGTTGTACTATGAAATGGTACTATGAAAACTCATAAAAGAGTTATGAATTGTAAATACGGATTAAATAAAATTCGTATGGAGTAAGTGTGGAGTTAGTATTAGGTGGGGATTCAATTGAGGACTCATGTCGGCAGCTGAGTTGTATGATTCTTCGTATGGGAGGGGAATTGTACTTGGTTTTAGAATCACTTAGCTTCCTAGTCGATGTAGTGGTTAGGTTGATCAATTCTTCGTATGGGAGGGGAATTGTTCACTTAGCTTCCTATATTGATTAGTGGCCGAGTTTGGTTTGACAATCACTTAGTTTCTGGCACTGATAATCATTGAAATGTTTATGTCGCGCTATTTGCTATATGCGTGTTAAGAGGGTGATTCCTTTCTCATGTATATAACAAATAGATAAGTCATAGGTAGAGAATATAAGGTTAAGTATGAGTTCTTAGAACTCATACTTATGTGACATACTTGACGCATAGTTATATGAAATGTTTATGAACCCCTCAGCGAATGGACGCCAAAGGTCTGTCTAGGAAAGTTCTTAAACTCATATGATTGTGGTAATTTATGGACTCATAAGTGTGGTTTTATGAACTGGGTATAGTTATGTGTGAATGGAGTGTTGAGGATAATAGGATCAGATAGAATGTTTAAGAAAATGATCATTAGTGGAGATTTAGGTTTTCCTAAACCCCTATCTATGCCAGATTTCAAAATTTTTGACTTCAAGCTAAATACGCACTATGTGCCTTTTAAAAAAAAAATGTTTTTATTTATCACTTATGTACCATGTGACCTGGTGCAGAGATGATAAAATTGATGGAGTCATCAATGCAGTATTACTTCGTGTGAATTTGACTTAAAGTCACTATTCCACTATGGTATGATGTAGCATGATAAAATCATCAAATGACGGAATCCTCAACGGACTGTAAATATAGTACGGCATCATAACGTCAAATGACGGAATCCTCAACGGACTGATAAATACAGTGCGGCATCATGACGTCATTCTCGAAAATGTTTTCAAAAACTCCAAGTGTTTATTGAAAGAAATTTCCCGAACCAAAATTATGTTGTTGTGGAATCAAATAAGACTAAGGTAAAATTTTGTGCGCCCAAGGCGGATAAGAGGAACAAATTGTTCCGACCAGCAGTACTTGAACAGTACAGGGCATAATGGGCTAATCACCCTTTTTGTCCGTAAGTTATGACGGTTTGCGGATGAATTTCCATAAAACCTTTGCGAAAATGAAAAACAACCAGTCTATACGATTCCTCAGCACAGTTTTAAAATTTTTACCCTTGTAAGTGGTGTATTGGGTAGCATGGTATATGTGTGCATGCTGTAAGGTGTAAGGTGAATTTCGGGGATGAAATTCTTATAAGGAGGGGTGAATGTGACAACCCGAGAATTTGGAGAATTTATTAAAATCATAAATGATTGATTTAAGGTCAAATAATAGACCTAGACAGAAAATAAGTGTATGGAATTGGCAGTTATGTAATGAAATTCCCAGAATTTCAAAAGTTTTGAACAAAACTTGAATTATGTGATAGACTGTAAGTGATAGTCTAGTAATGAGGTATAAGATTATGGTAGATTTAAAATTCTTTTGAAGAATTATCATGAATAAGTATTGAAGTGAATACTATTTGGTATATTTGATTATATAAGTGAAGCGTAATGATTTAAGATCAAGGATTGATCAAATAAGTTATAACTTTAGCCAAAACCCTAAAGTTATGTTAATCATATGTTTATTAAGTTAGAAAAATCTAACGAACTGTTAGAAACCCTAACAATCGGTTCTATAAACCCTAGTTTCAGATCCGGGAGTCCGAAACCCTAATTCGGATATTGAAAACCCTAGATGGGGAATGTAATGTTATGTGCAAAGTCAAACATCATCAATGTTAAATTAATTAGGGAAAACCCTAATTGAGTTATATAAAATCTTAATTGATTATTTGAAGACCCTAATACCAGATCTGAAAATCCTAGTTTCAGATTCTGATAATCGAAAACCCTAATTTGAGAATTCTAAATGCAAAGTATTAAACCCTTAGGGTTAAAAAGTTGTGTGTATTGAATATGAACATTGTGTGATGGTTTAGATTTGTTTATTATATAAACAAACAAAAGAAACTAGTGAAATCCTAATTATATATTAGGAATGAAGGATTTAATAACCTAAGGGGTTATGGAAAAAGAGAATTGTAGTATTTATAATACTTACTAATTCTAGGAGATTTATTTTATAATGATTAATTTCATAACCTAATTATAGCAAGTCTAATTGGGTTAAGGAAATAAATGAATGAGCAAGGATTTGTGTTTTAATGGAGAAGTGAAAACCCTAAGTAAATGATTTGGATTGGATGAGAATTAAAGGAATTGGACCATGTATATTTTATAGCTCAAGTATTGGTGAATGAAATTGGTTAGAGGACCAAGCAAGACATTAAAGGAATGGCTCAATTTTTAGCCAAGTGGGAGAAGAATTTTTGGACATTTGTTAACTCAAATAAGAGGTAAAATAAGAAGCAAATTTGGAGCTTTGTTAAGGCCATATGGCCGGCCACATGAGGAGCACTAGAAAGGGGGGAAGAATGTGCATTAATGGATCACTTTAGTTGGTCACCAATTCTCAACAACCCTAAGCCTAGTCTAGCATTAGCCTAGAAATGTGTCATTTGCTTAATTGTCCAACACTTGTTTTTTTTCTTTGGCAAGCAATCACTTGTTTATTGCTAAAGGGAGAAGGAGAGAAAGAGAGGGAATTAATAGGACTTGGCCGGCCATATTGAGAGCAAGAAAAGGAAGGAGCTTGTGTCAAGTTTATAAAGTAAAGTCTAGCTTTTATTTTCTTTCTTTCATCTCCTATATTCTTCCTAGTTGCTAAGATCAAGAGGGAGAGAGAGAGAGAGATGTTCGGCCATGTCCATGAAGGAAGAAGAGAGGATCTTTTGATGTCCAATAACCTAATCTCCTACTTTATAAAGCAAAGAAAGAGGGCCATCAAAAGCAAGAGGATTATAGCTAAAGGTCTTCGGATAAAGCGTTATATATTGCGTTGCTGTAATCAACGGTTCAGGCAAGTTTTCTTGTACTTAACTCTAATAAGAGTAGTTTCTTCAAGCTTATGGTTAATCATTACTGATTGCCATGAAATTTGTACTCTGTACATCTTGCATGTATAAGTCAGGTATGAAAGGCTGATCACCTTCATTACCAGTTGGTTCAGAAATGTTTGTTCATGTAAAATACTTGTTCAGTCAAAATTTTGTTCCTGCTAGTTCACAATTATATTGTTGAATTATAGCCAGCCAATTATTCATACTCTTCAATCATGATATATCGTTATGTTATTGTATATAAACTTGTTGGGCAACTTTCATGCTCACCCTTGCTATATCATGATAAAACATTGCAGGTAAAGCAAATGCGTCGTATACAGGAAACGGTTAAAGCCAAGTTCAGCTTGGGTTATAAAGTGCAGCTAGTTGTAATAGCGTATTGTAATAAATATTGTTGTGTAATAGATATTTTAAGAAATGTGTATTAAGTTAAGGTTACTCGACCTTGGGGAATAGTGTGTAATGTAATGTATAAACAAATTATGTTTATATCTTCCGCAAATAGTGATAGAAATAGTATACCGAGTCCGCGGCGATTCGGGGCCCGGATTCGGGGATGCTATAGTTGGTATCAGAGCTGTTGGTTATGAAGCTTAGGTAGGAATACCTGAGACCAATAACCGCAGTGTTTAGGATAAAGTACTAACTCAAATCGAGTTAGTGTGTTGGTAAGATTCAAAGATGAATCTCGGCGAGTGTAAAGCACAGAGTTCCCTAACTCTGATAATAAAGTTGAACAGTAATGATGAATAATTGAGTCTAAAAGACTGAAAGTGCAGGGATAGAAGATCGTAAAACAAAACGATCAAAGCATAGAATTGAATCGTAATATATACGATAAGATCACCCCGTGATCTGATAAAAGTTATGACAGCTAAAAAGAATCAATCTGATGATTGAAAATGATCAAGTCATAGAATTGAATCATAATATATACGATAAGATCACCCCGTGATCTGATAAGGTTATGATATGGGATAAGAATCAATCTAATGATTGTAAAGTTTACAGCAAGATGCTGTGTATCAGTTGTACTATGAAATGGTACTATGAAAACTCATAAAAGAGTTATGAATTGTAAATACGGATTAAATAAAATTCGTATGAAGTAAGTGTGGAGTTAGTATTAGGTGGGGATTCAATTGAGGACTCATGTCGGCAGCTGAGTTGTATGATTCTTCGTATGGGAGGGGAATTGTACTTGGTTTTAGAATCACTTAGCTTCCTAGTCGATGTAGTGGTTAGGTTGATCAATTCTTCGTATGGGAGGGGAATTGTTCACTTAGCTTCCTATATTGATTAGTGGCCGAGTTTGGTTTGACAATCACTTAGTTTCTGGCACTGATAATCATTGAAATGTTTATGTCGCGCTATTTGCTATATGCGTGTTAAGAGGGTGATTCCTTTCTCATGTATATAACAAATAGATAAGTCATAGTTAGAGAATATAAGGTTAAGTATGAGTTCTTAGAACTCATACTTATGTGACATACTTGACGCATAGTTATATGAAATGTTTATGAACCCCTCAGCGAATGGACGCCAAAGGTCTGTCTAGGAAAGTTCTTAAACTCATATGATTGTGGTAATTTATGGACTCATAAGTGTGGTTTTATGAACTGGGTATAGTTATGTGTGAATGGAGTGTTGAGGATAATAGGATCAGATAGAATGTTTAAGAAAATGATCATTAGTGGAGATTTAGGTTTTCCTAAACCCCTATCTATGCCAGATTTCAAAATTTTTGACTTCAAGCTAAATACGCACTATGTGCCTTTTAAAAAAAAATGTTTTTATTTATCACTTATGTACCATGTGACCTGGTGCAGAGATGATAAAATTGATGGAGTCATCAATGCAGTATTACTTCGTGTGAATTTGACTTAAAGTCACTATTCCACTATGGTATGATGTAGCATGATAAAATCATCAAATGACGGAATCCTTAACGGACTGTAAATATAGTACGGCATCATAACGTCAAATGACGGAATCCTCAACGGACTGATAAATACAGTGCGACATCATGACGTCATTCTCGAAAATGTTTTCAAAAACTCCAAGTGTTTATTGAAAGAAATTTCCCGAACCAAAATTATGTTGTTGTGGAATCAAATAAGACTAAGGTAAAATTTTGTGCGCCCAAGGCGGATAAGAGGAACAAATTGTTCCGACCAGCAGTACTTGAACAGTACAGGGCATAATGGGCTAATCACCCTTTTTGTCCGTAAGTTATGACGGTTTGCGGATGAATTTCCATAAAACCTTTGCGAAAATGAAAAACAACCAGTCTATACGATTCCTCAGCACAGTTTTAAAATTTTTACCCTTGTAAGTGGTGTATTGGGTAGCATGGTATATGTGTGCATGCTGTAAGGTGTAAGGTGAATTTCGGGGATGAAATTCTTATAAGGAGGGGTGAATGTGACAACCCGAGAATTTGGAGAATTTATTAAAATCATAAATGATTGATTTAAGGTCAAATAATAGACCTAGACAGAAAATAAGTGTATGGAATTGGCAGTTATGTAATGAAATTCCCAGAATTTCAAAAGTTTTGAACAAAACTTGAATTATGTGATAGACTGTAAGTGATAGTCTAGTAATGAGGTATAAGATTATGGTAGATTTAAAATTCTTTTGAAGAATTATCATGAATAAGTATTGAAGTGAATATTATTTGGTATATTTGATTATATAAGTGAAGCGTAATGATTTAAGATCAAGGATTGATCAAATAAGTTATAACTTTAGCCAAAACCCTAAAGTTATGTTAATCATATGTTTATTAAGTTAGAAAAATCTAACGAACTGTTAGAAACCCTAACAATCGGTTCTATAAACCCTAGTTTCAGATCCGGGAGTCCGAAACCCTAATTCGGATATTGAAAACCCTAGATGGGGAATGTAATGTTATGTGCAAGGTCAAACATCATCAATGTTAAATTAATTAGGGAAAACCCTAATTGAGTTATATAAAATCTTAATTGATTATTTGAAGACCCTAATACCAGATCTGAAAATCCTAGTTTCAGATTCTGATAATCGAAAACCCTAATTTGAGAATTCTAAATGCAAAGTATTAAACCCTAAGGGTTAAAAAGTTGTGTGTAATGAATATGAACATTGTGTGATGGTTTAGATTTGTTTATTATATAAACAAACAAAAGAAACTAGTGAAATCCTAATTATATATTAGGAATGAAGGATTTAATAACCTAAGGGGTTATGGGAAAAGAGAATTGTAGTATTTATAATACTTACTAATTCTAGGAGATTTATTTTATAATGATTAATTTCATAACCTAATTATAGCAAGTCTAATTGGGTTAAGGAAATAAATGAATGAGCAAGGATTTGTGTTTTAATGGAGAAGTGAAAACCCTAAGTAAATGATTTGGATTGGATGAGAATTAAAGGAATTGGACCATGTATATTTTATAGCTCAAGTATTGGTGAATGAAATTGGTTAGAGGACCAAGCAAGACATTAAAGGAATGGCTCAATTTTTAGCCAAGTGGGAGAAGAATTTTTGGACATTTGTTAACTCAAATAAGAGGTAAAATAAGAAGCAAATTTGGAGCTTTGTTAAGGCCATATGGCCGGCCACATGAGGAGCACTAGAAAGGGGGGAAGAATGTGCATTAATGGATCACTTTAGTTGGTCACCAATTCTCAACAACCCTAAGCCTAGTCTAGCATTAGCCTAGAAATGTGTCATTTGCTTAATTGTCCAACACTTGTTTTTTTTCTTTGGCAAGCAATCACTTGTTTATTGCTAAAGGGAGAAGGAGAGAAAGAGAGGGAATTAATAGGACTTGGCCGGCCATATTGAGAGCAAGAAAAGGAAGGAGCTTGTGTCAAGTTTATAAAGTAAAGTCTAGCTTTTATTTTCTTTCTTTCATCTCCTATATTCTTCCTAGTTGCTAAGATCAAGAGGGAGAGAGAGAGAGAGATGTTCGGCCATGTCCATGAAGGAAGAAGAGAGGATCTTTTGATGTCCAATAACCTAATCTCCTACTTTATAAAGCAAAGAAAGAGGGCCATCAAAAGCAAGAGGATTATAGCTAAAGGTCTTCGGATAAAGCGTTATATATTGCGTTGCTGTAATCAACGGTTCAGGCAAGTTTTCTTGTACTTAACTCTAATAAGAGTAGTTTCTTCAAGCTTATGGTTAATCATTACTGATTGCCATGAAATTTGTACTCTGTACATCTTGCATGTATAAGTCAGGTATGAAAGGCTGATCACCTTCATTACCAGTTGGTTCAGAAATGTTTGTTCATGTAAAATACTTGTTCAGTCAAAATTTTGTTCCTGCTAGTTCACAATTATATTGTTGAATTATAGCCAGCCAATTATTCATACTCTTCAATCATGATATATCGTTATGTTATTGTATATAAACTTGCTGGGCAACTTTCATGCTCACCCTTGCTATATCATGATAAAACATTGCAGGTAAAGCAAATGCGTCGTATACAGGAAACGGTTAAAGCCAAGTTCAGCTTGGGTTATAAAGTGCAGCTAGTTGTAATAGCGTATTGTAATAAATATTGTTGTGTAATAGATATTTTAAGAAATGTGTATTAAGTTAAGGTTACTCGACCTTGGGGAATAGTGTGTAATGTAATGTATAAACAAATTATGTTTATATCTTCCGCAAATAGTGATAGAAATAGTATACCGAGTCCGCGGCGATTCGGGGCCCGGATTCGGGGATGCTATAGACTTCGTGGTTGGACTTCCGGTTACACAGAAGGGTTATGATGCCATTTGGGTTATTGTGGACCGGCTAACAAAGACAGCTCATTTTCTACCCATCAAGATTCGATTTAATTTGAACCAGTTAGCAAATTTATATGTAAGTGAAATCGTATCGCGACATGGAGTGCCGGTGTCGATTGTCTTCGATCGAGATCCGCGTTTCACGTCAAAATTCTGGAAAAGTTTGCAGGAACGAATGGGAACTCAATTGAGATTAAGTACTGCTTATCACCCTCAAACTAACGGGCAGAGTGAATGAACCATACAAACGTTGGAGGACATGCTGAGGGCTTGCGTGATGGACTTCAAGGGAAATTGGGACGATCATTTACCATTAGTAGAATTCGCTTATAATGATAGCTATCATGCGAGTATCGGTATGCCGCCATATGAAGCTCTTTACAGAAGAAAGTGCAGAACACCATTTTGTTGGGATGAAGTCGGAGAACGACGACTTTTGGGACCAGAATTAGTCCAGCAAACGGCCGACGTGGTAGCAACAATAAGGGGCAAATTTGTAGCAGCTCAAGATCACCAAAAGAAGTATGCCGACTTGCATCGTCAGAACAGAGACTTTGAAGTCGGTAGTTTTGTGTTTTTGAAGGTATCTCCTTGGAAGGGAAATATCAGATTCGGAAAGAAAGGAAAATTGAGTCTGAGGTTCATAGGGCCATTCGGGATATTGAAGCGAGTGGGCGAAGTGGCATAGAAAGTTTCTTTGCCACCCGAACTGGAACACATCCGCAACGTGTTGCACATTTCCGTACTACGTCCGTACAAGTTTGACTATAGACACGTGATTTCCTATGAGCCCATTCAAGTATAGAAGAGTCTGACATATGAAGAAATTCCTATTCAGATAAAAGACAAGAAAGAACAAATGCTAAGAAACAAAGTTATATCTTCTGTAAAGGTTGTTTGGCGAAACCACGATGTCGAGGAGGCCACATTGGAATTAGAAGATAGGATGAGGAGAGACTATCCCCATCCTTTTGTGTAACCATGTATCAATTTCGAGGATGGAATTTTTATAAGGGGGAGAGGATGTAATAACTGTAAATTTTATGATTTAATATTAATATTTATAAATAGAGCCTGTGATTATTTTATAAATGCTTACATGGCATGAGGTGAGTAACTCAATTGAATTAAAATTTAATTTTAAATAATTGATAAGATGTGGAGAATTATTGAAGGTTTATGAGATGTCTTGTGTGACACAATGATGAAATTAGTGAGGAATAATTAAGTATTTACATGTTTATAATCCAAATAATAAATTGGGAGTCTAGCCCAATAAATTAATTGATGGACTTTTGAGTTAGCCCAATAAACTTGGGTTATTTAAAATCCAATTCGGAACCCAACATAATAGTTAACTGATGGTACAAGGTGTTGGTTAAATAATATGGCGTGGGGCAATGGGCCCGACCGACTAGCCCCTAGTCTATGTCTGAGATCTATTCTCTTGTCCCAAATTTAGGGTCACCAAGTACAAGGAACAATAGCCTAAACTCTCTTTACGCAAACTTTTAACTGCTAATCCTAGGCATGCAGGGCTAGCTAAGTGGCTGGTATGGAGTGGTTAAACAACTCCTTAGGTAACCATTGTTCATTTCTATTGCACCCATGAATCCCAACATTGGGTAAAGCAAGTGTCTAGTCCATGCTTTTCTCTTTAAATACAAGCCACCATGGCAGTCTGTTATAGTGATAAGAGTGTTGGAGAAATCTGAGTAAAGAATTCTTAGTTGCTAAGCATTACCAAATCAGTGTATGAGATATCAAGGTTAAAGCTCGAGAAGGTATAATTTCTACTTCGTTCTTAACTTGAGTCTTGTTTGATTCTCGGTTTTCCTAAATTAATAGGTCAAGTATGATGAATTAGCATGATATAGGGCGTTTAGAAAGTTTACTTTCGTGCATGAATACATTAATAATTGCCTGGAATCAAGTTGTGGCTACTCTGTAAATCAGAGCATGTTCACTACTTCTGAACTCCATGGGGTGCAGCTGCACCGTACTTAGGAACCAACTGATGGGTTTGGTCGTGTTAGACCATGTATTAAGAAATTCCCTTAGGTTGTATGCATATAGTAAAGTCTTAATTAACCCGACAAACTTAGACCTTGTCGAAATAGTGTAGATCGAAGTCTCTGAAAGAGCTGACTTCGGAGATGTCTTCGGACAAAGCATGTTGTCTTCGGACAAGTCGTAATGTCTTGGGACAAAGTGTGTTATCTTCGGACAATCTTCGGACAAAGTGTGTTGTCTTCGAACAAGTCGTAATGTCTTCGGACGAAGTGTGTTGTCTTCGGACAAGTCGTAATGTCTTCGGACGAAGCGTGTTGTCTTCGGACAAGTCGTAATATCTTCGGACATAGTCAGATGTCTTCGGCTTCCGACATGGCCAGATGTCTTCGGCTTCGGACATGGCCAGATGTCCTGGGACTCGGAGACAGCATCATAACTTGATATAAGGATGGATTAATAAATATTCCTATACTGCTATAAACTATTATTACACGAACGAGTTCTAAGTAGAGAATTTTACTAACTTCGGGAAAATAAATCTAATGCATGCCAACATGCGTAGAAAAGGGTCGGTAGGAATGATAGATGTTATGGTCTACTTAAATCAATGAACCTCTTGGAACTACGAAGAAGAAAGATTATGAATAAACTAGCAGTGGTCAAAAGTATGAGCATGTTAGTGTACAGCTACGGGTTTTGATGGGTGCAGCAGTATACATAGATAGAAAGAAAAATGTGTTATGTGTACATATTGTTTATATATGTATATCAAGTGTGTTTGGATAATGAATACCTATACTTACATAAATAGGACAAACATAGTTCATTGAGGTGATTTTCGCTACAAGTAGTAATCAACGCTAAAAGCAAGTTCCCTAACCTCACTCAAATTTACATTGAGTAAGTATCCGAACACTATTATTATTGTGTTGCAAGTTCCTTAATTCTCACACTGTATTCATTGAATTGTTGTCATATCAATCATATTTTTATCAAGCGAATATCTGTTTCTATTTGAAAAATCATTTGTATACCTTGACGTTGTTGCAAGCATTGGACTTATCGTTCTTAAATGCATTATAAAAATTGTCTAAGCCTTTGATTCGACTAGACTATTATTATGTGTTAAAAAGCTATCCAAACCGATTGACTTGGTGCGGACTATCGTAAATTTACTGAGATGAACA
The DNA here is from genome assembly GCA_020205505.1 of Panax japonicus. Taxonomy (NCBI): domain Eukaryota; kingdom Viridiplantae; phylum Streptophyta; class Magnoliopsida; order Apiales; family Araliaceae; genus Panax; species Panax japonicus. The sequence continues at coordinate 62,698,020 of CM035094.1, forward strand.
ACCCTCATTGAAGGGAAAATTATATATTGTCGGGTAACCGACGTGCGCACATGAATATAATTAAATGTTATGCATAACATAGGTTACTTTAGGCTGATCACCTGTTGTACTCGTTTATATTGGATTACAGTGTAATACTATTAATTCTAGTAAGAGTTCTTAGTCCTTGGTGACTGCTCAGTGCTCATTCATATTGAACTTCGAAATGAATAAATCCTGAAAGTTGTTGATATTCTTCAGTCTATAGCGATACCTATTAAATACTCTTGATATTTCTCGATATCCTTGAACTACCAATTATTATACCCTTGAAAGGTTTAAATGCTATAACTGCTTGTTCTTTTGGCTATATTACTTGCTGGGAAAACTTGTTGCTCATTCTTGCTTCCTAAAAACATTACAGTTAAGGCAGAGCAAGACGGTCTTCAGGACAGGACAAGGGAAAGGGCATGGCGACAGAATAACTTAGTCCCTAAGACTAGAAGTATTATTATTATTGTTATGCTTGTTATGAGGTATTCAAGAATGATTAAGTATGTTTAATTTAATCACTGAATTGTCGTAGTAATGGTTACGGTACCTTGGGAAGCGAATATTTATATTATATCAATGTAAATTATTCTATTAATTCCGTTGTTAATGATTTAGTAGGATATTTGTAGTTGTACGTGATGCACCAAATTCGAGATATGGGTATCCGAATTTTGTGGGCATCACAGGTTATTTAAAATACGAAGCCTTAATAATTGTTCTTTTGTTTCACTAGATTATTTTTTTTAAAATATTTTACATCATCCTCAGTCCTAAATGATGATATAACTGAATATCTTTGGCCTGTAGTGCAAAGATGAATGATTTCTGATGAATATCTTTGGCTCGTAATGCAAAGATGACCTGTTGTTGAATATCTTTGACATGTAGTGCAAAGATGACTTGTTGATGAATATCTTTGGCTTGTAGTGCAAAGATGACTTGTTGATGAATATCTTTAGCCCGTAGTGCAAAGATAAATTTATTAGTAGGATTATGAACATGAACTGTGATTTGGTATAACCATGATCTTTGATGTTTCAGGAGATGAAAATTAACTTTGTCCTGGATGAGGAAAGGAATTTAGAACTACAATTACGATTAAGAGTTATACACGTGATTGTGGACAGGAATTGTTGATTAATGTTACAGGGATAAAACATTGTTGATGGACTTTTAACATGGAGAAAAGAATAGATTTTATGGTCTATTCAACTCTTCTAATGGATTGCTCGTTCCGCTGCAACTATGGTTGAAAAGTTTTATCATCTACCATATGTTCTAAATCTCTAATTTATTACTGTTGAAGGCTATTGATAATTTATTTATCTTTAGTCATGATATTCTTTACTGAGCTAGTTGTGCTCACCCTTTTGCTTCACAATTCCTTTCAGGTAATAAAAGTGTAGCTGGGACAAGCGGGGAATAACAGGGGAATAGAACGGTGGTCTATAGATGTTGAGGGTCAGGTGAATTTAACTTGGAATGGTGTTTTACCACTATCATACAAGATGTTTAATGACATACAATCTCGTGTCATCATAAGACAGGGTTGTGTTTATCCACTTGCTGAGTATATTTACAAGCACTACCTATATAATCTTGGTGTTTGTTTGGAGTATAATACCCAATTAGAGACAGTGGAGATAATGATATGTCAAGAGAAGACTCACCATTTGGAAGAATATGATAGTAATCTTCTCGTTTTTCTTTGGGGTCTATTGGGTCAACCAAGGATAATTCTGTGGCCATATGATATCTATCATAACTTAGACGCATGGCCTCCCATGTACAAAGGTTTCCTTGAGCACTTCCCAAAGATTCTAATTTCTAAAACAGTTTTCGACTATATCTTTATGTAAGGTGTCATTATGAGGTGCTGTCCACGGTTGGGACATGAGTCACAGTTGGTATATATTTGTATTTAAACTCACAGTTTAAGTGTTGTCGTATCTTGTACGACAATTGTATTAATAAAGTTGTAGCTATTTTCTGTACCATGTATTGGCGACTCAGAATGGGTTGGATGAAATGGACCTATTTTGGGGTTGTCACATATTTTCTGTATATATATATATATACATCGGCTTTCTTCGGTGAATCAATAGGAGCTAATTAAAAATAAACTGGCTATAGCGATGGTTTTATCCGTCGCTATAGCATAGAAAAAATTAACTTTTTATGTTATAGAGACAGTTAAAACCGTTGTTATAGCCGGTTCTTTTTTAATTCACTCAGATAGTTCGTTATAGCCGGTTTGTTTTTAATTCATTCTCCTTGTAAATGTGTAAATGTGTCATTAAATAACAAATCTATTTATTTATTTATTTTGTTTCTATTTAAACTATCATAAATCATGATGAAACAATATATTCTTGTATATAAATTATACCATTTATTTATGTCATTTGGACCTTAAATTTCAATGCATTTATGATGAGGTACGTTTCTCATTTTGTTGTTGTTTGATATGGTTGTTCAACATCAATAATATTAAAATTTTATTGGGTTTCAATTTAAATTTAAATTTAAATTATAATAAGGTGGTAGGTATTTTGTCTTTGACAATGATAGTCAAACTTTAAATATCAATATTATCACACTCAAGGCAAGGCAATACTGCCTCCAACCATCTAAATTAATCAATTCAATTAGTAAAAGTAAACTTACTTGAATTAAACTATATAATTGGGTTAACTTTTATTATTATTATTATTATTATTATTATTATTATTTTACGTTAAACTCGTGATTATTTCATAAATTTTGTATAATTTTAATTACTTTATTTCACATATATGACAATTATAATCATATTAGTTTTTGAAATAGCTACTTTAAGAATATTATTGTTTTCATTACAAAAATTGAAATATCGACCAGCATCAATGACACAACAATCCGATCGCGTCACATAATATTTATGATTTAAATGTGTTATATTGAGTTTACAAGTAATCAGATAAATTAATTTGTCGGACTATATACATACATATATTTTTATTTAAAATAAATTTGTTTCTTTATTAAAAAAAAAGAGAGAGGTTGAAAGTTGAATTAGTCACATGACAAGGTGGCCATGATTTTTATCACCTGAAAAGAGATCTTTGGCACTGGTTTGAAGATCCACAGCTCCCAATAATTTAACAACTGAATTGTAATCTATAGGATAGTTATATATAATGTTTATTAATGGATTTTTATCGATAGTTTCATGCCCTATTGTTTGGAGTGGACAGAACAGTATTATACATTTTTTATTAGTTATATTTTTTTTATTAAAAAAAAGGTAGGGTGAGCTCGGGGTGAGCTCAATAAGGATGAGCCTAAGATCTTTGCTATATATATCTCTATCTAATAAAATACAAATAATTTTGAATTTCTCGCTCACTCAATAAATCATCTGGGCTGTCCAAAGTTTGAGATAAATCCCACCGTTCATACATCTATCTAATAAAATACATCTATCTATCTAATAATCTAATAATAATTTAATAAAATATAAATGACTTTAAATTTTTCGCTCACTCAATAAATTATTTTGGTCGTTCAAAGTTTGAGATAAATCATATTGTCCATACAGTGCCGGAGGCACGGGACCCAGCTAGTATATATATATGAGGGGTGAGGGTCCGTCGCTAAAGATAAGTGAGCTCGGGTGAGTTAGATAAATGGTGAGCTTAAAATTCGGACCGTATATATATATATATATATATATATATATATATATATATATATATATATATATATATATATATATATATATATATGGGGAATATGGAGGTACACAGCCGTGTAACTTTTAAAGTTACACGGTCTACGATCGTAGAGTGATTTCACTCTACGATCGTAGAGTAGTCCCCAGATAGTAGAGTGAATTCACTCTACGATCGTAGAGTAGTCCACGATCGTAGAGTGAATTCACAAATCATAGAGTAGTCACTCTACGATCGTAGACCGTGTAACTTTAAAAATTATACGGCTGTGTACCTTACTTTCTTAAAATGCAGACTTTTTTTTTTGTTTTTTTTAAAAACAACTAAAAAAAAGTTTAATATTTTATGGAACTGGAATTTTTTCATAATACAATATTTTGGGCGTGATATATATATATATATATAATAAAATACAAATAATTTTGAATTTCCCGCTCACTCAATAAATCATCTAGGTCGTTTAAAGTTTGAGATAAATCTCACCGTCCATACATCTATCTAATAAAATACATCTATCTATCTAATCAATCTAATAATAATTTTGAATTTCCCGCTCACTTAATAAATCATCTGGGCCGTTCTAAGTTTGAGATAAATCTCACTGCCCATACAGTGCCGAAGGCACGAGACCCAACTAGTATATATATATATATATATATATATATATATGGGATCCCTTCCATGGCAGCCGGTTGCTATGAGAACTGTGCAGCACCCCCTTTTTGGACCGTTGATCAAGTTATTGGAAGGCTGAGATTGGGATATATTAATACCAAGCCGTAAGAAGCTCTGTCGGTTTCTATTTAAATAAGAGGGGCCCACATTTTAACATATTGTCAGTATAGTTAAACAAAATGAATATTTAATATTAAAATATTTCGACCGATACAAGTTGTACCGGCCTATTCTTTTTTTTACGCATTGTTGCTTTATCAGTTTTTAATCAAATATAAAGAGATTGCACAAAATATTAAAATATTAAAATATTTAAATATATTCCGGCCGGTACAAGTTGTACCGGCCTACTCTTTTTTTTTAACACATTCATGTTGTCTCACTTTTTAATCAAATATAAAGAGATTGTACAAAATTTATTTTGACTTACAAATATAATGTTAAAAATAAATATTAGTAATATAAAAATAAATATAATTATATTATAAATAAATAAATATATAAATATAAATATTATTTTTAATATTAATATATTAAAAATAAATATAATAAATATATAATTATGCAAGATATATAATTATATTATTAATAATTATGCAAGATGTAATAAAGATGTAAATATTATTAATATAAAAATAAATATAATTATATTACATCTTTATATAATTATATATGTATTTATATAAAGATGTAATATAATTATATTTATTTTTATAAAGATGTAATATTAAAATATTAAAATATTAAAATATTTAAATATATTCCGGCCGGTACAAGTTGTACCGGCCTACTCTTTTTTTTAACACATTCATGTTGTCTCACTTTTTAATCAAATATAAAAAGATTGTACAAAATTTATTTTGACTTACAAATATAATGTTAAAAATAAATATTAGTAATATAAAAATAAATATAATTATATTATAAATAAATAAATATATAAATATAAATATTATTTTTAATATTAATATATTAAAAATAAATATAATAAATATATAATTATGCAAGATATATAATTATATTATTAATAATTATGCAAGATGTAATAAAGATGTAAATATTATTAATATAAAAATAAATATAATTATATTACATCTTTATATAAATATATTAAAAATAAATATAATTATATTACATCTTTATATAAATAAATATAATTATAAATTTTGTCTAATCAAATAGGATAAAAACCAACAATGGATTGGACCATTAGGGATCTGACTATGTTAGAACTGTGTCTTCATGATTAGTGCAAGTAATTCATATGAATTAACAAATAGGTTCAATCTTCATTATAACTTTTTCAATTTATGTGGTGGTCAAATGCTTTTGTATTATAAATTAAATTAGGATAAAAACCAACAATGGATTCTTTTCTTTCGGCAAGTCTAAACATGGTTACACGGTTTGCAAATGAATATAAATTGGAAACTAATAAATTCACAAGAAAAAATAATATTTTCACAAGAAAATCGTCACTATAGATCCTATAACGACGGTTTTTACCATCATTATACATCTATAACGACATTTTTCAAATAAAAATATCAAAAATATTGTGAAAATACCAATTTCCATATAAATTTTATGTAATTATATATATTTTAAAAAAACATAACTTCGTTTATGGTCTAAAAATTTTCAACTAAGTAAGGTACACATGTCACGTTGAGCATACATAAACATAAAAGAAACAATTGAATGTTCAAATAGTATTATAAGTATTTTAACTCGTTCGACTAAAAGTTCGATTCGAACTCAATTCAAAATATAAATAATTCAAATATGAATAAATTTTAAAGTTCAATAAATTATTCGAAATTTCTCAAAATATAATTTTCTATTAATACTTAGATTATATTCATTCGAGAAGTTCAAACTACTCGATTCGAGATCGTACGTGCTCGACTCGATAGCTAAACGAGTTACAATCAAACCTTATTTTAATACTCAATAAATTTTATAAATCAAATTTGAGCAACTTAGACTCGATTCATTTACACCTCTCAGCCTGCGTGTCGATATTGTATTATTCAATTGACCCAAAGTTAGCTTCATGTTAACTACTTCCAATATATATATATATATATGGACCGGATCAGGTCCGGGAGTCCGGATTTTAACAAAATCCGGACCTTTTTTTTTTTTTTTTGCTTTTTTTTGTTTGAAACAACTAAAAAAAAAAAAATTTATGAAACTGAAATTTTTCCATAATACAGTGTTTTGGGCGTGATTTGGATGCCTATACCAAAACATTTCTGTACAGTCTGGGCAGACTGTACATACATTGGTTGGTGTGGGTGTTAAAAACACACCCAAAACAGTGTATTATGAAAAAATTTCAGTTCCATAATTATTATTTTTTTAGTTGTTTCAAAAAAAAAAGTGAAAAAAAAAAAAATTGGTCCGGATTTTGGGTCCTGTCCGGACTCCCGGACAGGATCCATTCTGTATATATATATATATGTGTGTGTGTGTGTGTGTGTGTGTGTGTGTGTGTGTGTGTGTGACGCCCCCAAAACAGGTATACAATACCCATTCTGAGTCGTCAAAATACATGGTACAGAAACAACTACAACTTTATTAATACAACATAAAAACTGTGAGTTTAAATACAAATATTGTCATCTAGACAATATCCACACTCAAATAAGTTCTCATTTCAATTATTGATACATTATTTTATAAAAATGGTGAGGACTACTAAAATAACTTCTAGAACCATCATTTCATACCCCGACTAGTACTCGCTACATTCTCACCTCCTGAGAAGAAAAATGGAACAACAAGAAAAAAGGTGAGCTCAACTAGCCCAGTAAAGAACATTATGACTAAGATAATGTGACGCTCCCAAAATAGGTATACAACACCCATTCTGAGTCGTCAAAATACATGGTACAGAAACAACTACAACTTTATTAATACAACATAAAAACTGTGAGTTTAAATACAAATATTATCATCTAGACAATATTCACACTCAAATAAGTTCTCATTACAATTATTGATAAACTATTTTATAAAATAGTGAGAACTACTAGAACCACTTCTAGAACCATCATTCCACACCCCGACTAGTACTCGCTACATTCTCGCCTCCTGAGAAGAAAAATAGAAAAACAAGGAAAAGTGTGAGCTCAACTAGCCCAGTAAAGAACATTATGACTAAGATAATATAGAACAAATTATCGTTAGTCCTCAACAGGGAAAAATCTAATAGAATACAATAGACAACCAGTTTTAAATCAATCTTCGCAGCAGAAATAACAATTCATTAGAAGAGTTAAGTAGAGAATGAAATCTACTATCATCTATGAATTTAAAAGTCCATCATCGATATTTTATCCATGTAACATCAATCAATATACATCATAAATTAAATAGTCATCTTTGCACAACAGACCAAAGATATTCATCTGTTGGTCATGTTCATCTCAACACCTGTTCATCTTTGCACTACGGACCAAAGATATTCATCAGAAAATAATTCATCTTTGCACTACAGGCCAAAGATATTCAGTTATATCATCATTTAGGACTGAGGATGATGAAAAGTATTTTAAAGAAAACGAATCCAGTGAAACAAAAGAACAGATATTATGGATTCGTACTTTAAACAATCTGAGTTCAAAAATACTTCATAAATAATCATACTGAAGTAAAATTCAAGAATGATTAAAACATAGATACAATCAAAGCTAGTATCCATAATAGATATTCTGGACGAAAAGGAAAAATTTAATTTTACTGTGAATAGTGTCGTATACGTGAATAGTAACTTCGACACTAAAAGATAGAAATTTCATAAAAATATCATCATGCTTCGTAAATAGTAATCGTGAATAGTAACTCGTGAATAGTAACTCGTAAATAGTAACCCATGAATAGTAACCCCGACATGAAAAATTTCCAAATTTGATAAAAATTTCCACCAATATTTCGGCATAATGATATTGAAGAAATAATATCATTTGAGAAGAAAATAACACCCCTTACCTCAGAAAGAATAGTACTTCTGACTGGAATACTGGATATAGTGCTGAAAGAACTTGCACCATATATCAATACTCAAAGTACTAAAATACTCACAAGAATACGCTCAATATATCGAGAGAGAAAGAGAGAGAAGATTTCAGTTTCTGGTGTGATTTTTAATTCTAACCTAAGCACCTTATTTATAGGAAAATGCTTAGAACACCAAAGCAAAAAATTGAATATAATAATATTATATATAAAACAAATTCTTACGCCCACTTTGAAATCTGATTTCAGCCATCTAGCACATGTTAAAGATGCCCACAACATATAAAAAACATTTTTATTAATAAAAATAAATAAAACTTCCAAAAATTAATTATTTTGGAACCTCGGAACTTCAATAATTCATAATAAATAGCCCTTTTATCAGAAAATTTGAATCTTGCGAATTTATATAGGAAATTCAATTCTCTACAACTTTGCAGAAGAAACTTTTTCCAAATTCCAAACAGAAATTGATCGAAATCCATAAACGGATGATTTTACAGGCTATAATCAAATTTTAGTCAAGAAATGGGCCCACCAACATGTTTAACATGTTTTTAGTATTTATTGCAACAAAATACTCCTCCTCCTCATTTACTCATATATACCACATTTATTGTAAAAAAATCACTATTATTATATTATTAAAATATAATAATAATTATTTTATCAGAAAAGATAAAATATTAATTTTTAACAATTGTCACTTTAAAAATTTTCTCCATCTATATCCACATAAAATCAATATTTTCCTCATCATATAAATCAATAATTAATTATTCATAAATAATATTACAGAATCACAATATTGACAACCAGGCAGTTCCCAGGAAAGAGGGGGCTTTCCAATAAATATTTTTCGTTACTGGCGCGCAATTAGGTGACCAAACCTCTCGTTAGACAGAACTTTCTAGACATTGCCAATAATATTTTCTAATAATATTATTCAGATAATATGAATTATTGCTTCGATAATTAAATATATTATGTAGTAACAATTATTGAAATAACAGTAATATAAAAAAATCAACGCAGCAATTATTGAATCAATAAAATAAAATACTGAACAGTAATTACTGTAACAATTATTGAGTAATGCCTTCTTGAGAATCAATAATTGGTGCAATACCGTGTGCTACTGTGCAATAACGCGTATTACTGTGTTTTAACCACCGGGTATTCCAACAGTGTTAACGGTAACAACTACGCCTTTTATTTATAAACAACTTATACTTGTCGTTTTCCTCATTCAATCGCTTTCCGTTATGGGGCCCACAAAAGACTGCGCCGTCGTACGAATATTTCACGACCAAACGAATATTCCCCGACAACAATGAATATTTTATAACCACCTACTTATTTAAAATATTTGCGTATTTTACCCATAACTAACCACATTAATCAAATCAACCCTTACTATTTCAAAATGATAAATAGAGGAAATTAAATTTCATTTATTAATAATTTGGGGTCTTACAGATAATATAGAACAAATTATCGTTAGTCCTCAACAGGAAAAAATCTAATAGAATACAATAGACAACCAGTTTTAAATCAATCTTCACAGCGGAAATAATAATTCATTAGAAGAGTTAAGTAGAGAATGCAAACTACTATCTTCTATATATGAATTTAAAAGTTCATCGTCGATATTTTATTCATGTAACATCAATTAATATATATCTGGAATCAAATATTCATCTTTGCACTACAGGCCAAAGATATTCATCAGTTGGTCATGTTCATCTAAACACCTGTTCATCTTTGCACTACGGGCCAAAGATATTCATCAGTCGGTCATGTTCATCTCAATACCTGTTCATCTTTGCACTACGGGCCAAAGATATTCTTCAAGAAATCATTCATCTTTTCACTACGGGCCAAAGATATTTAGTAATATCATCATTTAGGACTGAGGATGATGAAAAATATTTTAAAGAAAACGAATCCAATGAAACAAAAGAATACGTATTAAGGATTCATACTTTAAATAATCCAAGTTCAAAAATACTTCATAAATAACCATATTGGAGTAAAATTCAACAATGAAGTTCAAAACATAGATCCAATCAAAGATAGGAATCATAACAGACAATCTTGGATACAGAAAAGAAAATTTAATTTTTCTGTGAATAGTGTTGTATTCGTGAATAGTGCCGTATACGTGACTAGTGTCGTATACGTGAATAGTAACTCCGACCTCAGAAGATAGAAATTTCACAAAAAAACATCATCACGCTTCGTGAATAGTACTCGTGAATAGTAACTCGTGAATAGTAATTCATAAATAGTAACTCGTGAATAGTAACTCATGAATAGTAACCCCGACATGAAAAAGTTCGAAATTTGATAAAAATTTCCAAACAATATTTCGGCATAATGATATTGAAGAAATAATATCATTTGAGAAGAAAATAACATCCCTTACCTCAGAAAGAATAGTACTTCTGACTGGAATACTAGATATAGTGCTGAAAGAACTTGCACCGTATAGCAATACTCAAAGTACTAAAATACTCACAAATACGCTCAATATTATAGAGAGAGAAAGAGAGAGAAATCTTTAGTTTCTGGTGTGATTTTCAATTCTAACCTAAGCAATCTATTTATAGGAAAATACTTAGAACACCAAAGAAGAAAATTTAATATAATATTAATATATATATATATATATATATATATATATATATATATATCAAAATTTCCTACGCACCTCTTGACCATCTGAAATCAGCCACCACTAATGACAAAAATAAAAAAAACGTTTTTGTTATTAAAATTAATTAAAACGTTCAAAAATCAATTATTTCGGAACCACGAAACTTCAATAATTCATAATAAATATCCCATTTATCAAAAAATTCGAATCTCGCGATTTTTATAGGAAATTCAATTTTGTACAACTTTACAGAAGAAAGTTTTTCGAAATTCCAAACAGAAATTGACCGAAATCCATAAACGGACGATTTTACAGGCTAAAATCAAATTTCAGTCAAGAAACGGGGTCCACCGACACACAAAACATGTGTTAATCATTTAATGCAACAAAAATACTCTTCCTCCTCATATACTCCTATATCTCACATTCATTGTAAAAATATCATCATTATTATATTATAATAATATAATAAAATATTATTTTATCAAAAAAGATAAAATATCAATTTTTAACAATTATCACTTTAAAAAATTTTGTCCATCTATATCCACATAAAATCAATATTTTCCTCATCATATAAATCAATAATTAATTATTCATAAATAATATTACAGAATCACAATATTGACAACCAGACAGTTCCCAGGAAAGAGGGGGCTTTCCAATAAATATTTATCCTTACTGGCGCGTAATTAGGTGACCAAACCTCTCGTTAGACAGAACTTTCTAGACATTGCCAATAATATTTTCTAATAATATTATTCAGATAATATGAATTATTGCTTCGATAATGAAAAATATTGTGTAGTAACAATTATTGAAATAACAGTAATATAAAAAAATTAATGCAGCAATTATTGAAGCAATAAAATAAAATACTGAACAGTAATTACTGTAACAATTATTGAGTAATGCCTTCTTACGTGAGAATCAATAATTGGTGCAATACCGTGTGCTACTGTGCAACAATGCGTATTACTGTGTTTTAACCACCGGGTATTCCAACAGTATTAACGGTCACAACTACGCCGTTATTTATAAATAACTTATACTTGTCGTTTTCTTCATCCAATCGCTTTCCGTTATGGGGCCCACAAAATACTGCGCCATCGTACGAATATTCCCCGACAACAAGAATATTTAACGACCAAACGAATATTCCCCGACAATAATGAATATTTTATAACCACCTGCTTATTTAAAATATTTGCGCATTTTACCCATAACTAACCACATTAATCAAATCAACCCTTACTATTTCAAAATAATAAATAGAGAAAATTAAATTTTATTTATTAATAATTTGGGGTCTTACAACCTCCCCTCCTTATGAAATTTCGTCCTCGAAATTGACGTACGTACCTGGCGTTTCGAAAAGATGAGGATACCTCGCTTTCATTTCCGTTTCCAACTCCCATGTCATTTCCTCAATAGCATGGTTTCTCCACAAAACTTTAACTTGTGGTATGAGCTTCGTGCGTAGGACATGCTCCTTCCTATCCAAAATCTTGACAGGTACCTCTTCATACGTTAAGTCTTCGTCTATCTCATCCGGTTCTAACTCAATAACATGGTTCGGGTTGTCCACATATTTACGTAACATCGATACGTGAAAAACATTATGAACACGCGTCATACTTGGTGGTAAAACGAGTCTATATGCCACAGTTCCTACTCGATCGAGGATTTCAAATGGACTAATAAATCGAAGGTTTGAGCTTTCCTCACCTCGCCAATTCTTGCTTTTGGAATAACAACTTCTTGTACCTCCTTCTTCATATTCATCAGCTCCGGTATGTAGCTTGAACGTTTTTAACTTTATCGATTAAAGTTGGTTCTACTTGTATATCATCACGTGAGTCCCTAGAGTCTTTAACTCTATATCTATCATTTGTAAGTTATATGAAATGGGTCTTTGACAATATCGCATTCGTACTCGTATACGATTTTTAACTCAACACGTCAGCTACCACGTTCGCTTTTCCAGGATGGTATGGTCAGAACATGTGCCGAAATGAGTCTTCCCTTGAGTTCTTCGAAGCTCTTCCCACATTCCTTGCTCCATTCGAATTTTGTATCTCTACGAGTCAGCTGCGTTAATGGAGTAGCGATTCGAGAAAATCTTTCCACAAAATCTTCGATAATAATCAGTTAAGCATAAAAAGCTACGTATTTCGATTACTGACTTAGGTTGCTCTCAATTGTGACTCATATCCCAATCTTGGATAGCACGTCACAATGACACCTATCAGTTTACTACCGCACGAATATGGCGTCCCCTACGGAGAGTCTGGCTTCGGTGCATTCCACAAAGGAATTCACCAGATAAAGGCTCATGTACCAAATTCTATAGTTGAATTTTTAACTCCTGAAGTTCAATAGGAGCCATGAGATTTTTAGAAATGGGTTTTGTACCGGATTCAAAGTCGATACAAAATTCAATATCACACTTTAGGAGTAAGCCAAGAAATTCTTCAGGAAATACATCAGGAAATTTACTAACAATAGAAATATCATTCAAATCTGACGTATTTTTGTTTAAGTCCATAACATGGGCTAAGAAAACTTGACATCCATTTTTCAATAAACGAATGACTTTATGGCTTGATATGAAAGTGTTTGACTTCAATGGTTTGGTTGCTTGAATTCGAATAACAGGTTGCTTAGGAATATGAAAGCAATCAATTTTGGCATGATGAGTAGTTAATCAATCAATCCCAAAAATCACATCAGAAGCAAGTATCTTTAAAGAAATAAGGTCAACAGGTAATGCGATGGCGCCAACTTGAATCAAGCAAGATTTATAAACAGTGGATGTAACGAAAGTTTCTCATAACAGAGTTTCAACAAATAAGTCAAAGTCTAATTTTCTCCGGAGTCAAGTTTAAACGTTGAGCACAAGCAGTAGAGATAAATGAATGGGTAGCACCGGTATCTAGTAATGTATAAACTTCGCATAAATTTATGATTAGCTTACCCGTGATCACCTCGTTTGGGTTCCTCGTATGTTGACCAGTCACGAAAAACACTCTTCTAGGAACCGTTGACTTTGACTTTTTTGGGACAGCCTTTTGAGTCACCATCCCCACTGGGCTTGGTTTCGCTACCGTACAATCTCGAGCAATATGTCCTTCCTTTCTACAATTATAGCATACCTTGAACTGTTGCGAACAATTTGGGCTGATGTGTCCCTCTTTTCCTCATTTATAGCATATGACTGATGGTCGTTCTCCTCCCTTAAAACTAGTTGCTGCTGGTGCTCACGTCTTCGTAGTGTCATTGTTGAATCTCCTCTTTTTAAAATCTCCCCCTGACTCGCTTCTTCTATTTTCATGGCCACGATTACCACCAGAGTGGTTGTCGCTCTTATCCGTATTTTTCTTTCTTCACTGGTTATCATTGTTCTGATGACTGCTGTCACCGGTATGATCCTGGTTGCGGTCTCTTGGTTGAACGTACTCGCTATCTCGCTCTAATAATTGAGCCTTGTTGACAACGTCTGAATATAATGAAAATTTATGAGAGATAAGATATTGCCGAATCTCGGGTTTTAAACCTCTCATAAACATCCTCGTCATTCGTTCCTCATTCTCTACCAAATGAGGTGCAAACCTGGATAACTCTATGAACTTCGCCTCGTATTGGGACACCGTCGTGTTATTTTGTTCTATTCTAATAAACTCTACCTCTTTCATATGGCGAATACTTTCAGGAAAGTATTTTTCGTTGAAAAGTTTCTGAAACGTTTACCAAGACATGCGGAGTGCGGCAGGCTGGGTACGTTTCATAGACTCCCACCAGTAATCCACCTCGCCACGTAACATAAAGGTGGCGAATGGAACCTTCTGTTCCTCCGTGCATCCCAAGACATCGAATATTTTGGTAATTTTCTTGACCCATGTTTCCGCCGTGATCGGATCCGGCTTTCCCTTAAATTCTGGTGGTCCCAATTCTTTGAGCTGCTTGACCGTGACAAGCCGCGCGTTGCTATCATTTCCACCCGTATTCTGTACACGAGTGTCCCTCGTCTGGTTTTGTATGAACTGGAAAAAGCTCCTAAACATCCCGTCGTTCATAGTCTGCTCAGTGGTGTTGTTCACAGGAGGAACATTGCCAACCTGTTGCACGTTCTCCTCGTTGGCGAGTACAGGCGTCTCCACGGTCTCATTTACTCCATTGTTAATATTCTCAGTCGACATTCTCAAACACTGTCATACAACAAGGGTTAATTAAGGAAATCAATATATCACATAATATCCCTATATACTGACCAACTAACAAATAAGCTTAGGTAGGACACACTAGTGAAGGATTTACTCGTCTCTCCCCTCCTAGTTCTATTCCCCGATCTCCGCCAGAGATCATATCTCTAAGCTCTGATACCAACTGTGACGCCCCCAAAATAGGTATACAACACCCATTATGAGTCGTCAAAATACATGGTACAGAAATAAGTACAACTTTATTAATACAACATAAAAACTGTGAGTTTAAATATAAATATTGTCATCTAGACAATATCCACACTCAAATAAGTCCTCATTATAATTATTAATACACTATTTTACAGAATAGTGAGGACTACTAGAACAACTTCTAGAGCCATCATTCCACACCCCGACTAGTACTCGCTACATTCTCGTCTCCTGAGAAGAAAAATGGAACAATAAGGAAAAGGGTGAGCTCAACTAGCCCAGTAAAGAATATTATGACTAAGATAATATAAAACAAATTATCGTTAGTCCTCAACAGGGAAAAATCTAATAGAATACAATAGACAACCAGTTTTAAATCAATCTTCGCAGTGAAAATAATAATTCATTAGAAGAGTTAAGTAGAGAATGCAAACTACTATCTTCTATATATGAATTTAAAAGTTCATCGTCGATATTTTATCCCTGTAACATCAATCAATATATATCTGGAATCAAATATTCATCTTTGCACTACAGGCCAAAGATATTCATCAGTTGGTCATGTTCATCTAAACACCTGTTCATCTTTGCACTACGGGCCAAAGATATTCATCAGTCGGTCATGTTCATCTCAACACCTGTTCATCTTTGCACTACGGGCCAAAGATATTCATCAAGAAATCATTCATCTTTGCACTACAGGCCAAAGATATTTAGTAATATCATCATTTAGGACTGAGGATGATGAAAAATATTTTAAAGAAAACTAATCTAGTGAAACAAAAGAACAAGTATTAAGGATTCATACTTTAAATAATCCAAGTTCAAAAATACTTCATAAATAACCAGATTAGAGTAAAATTCAAGAATGAAGTTCAAAACATAGATTCAATCAAAGATAGGAATCATAACAGACAATCTTGGACACAGAAAAAGAATTTAATTTTTCTGTGAATAGTGTCGTATTCGTGAATAGTGCCGTATACGTGAATAGTGTCGTATACGTGAATAGTAACTCCGACCTCAAAAGATAGAAATTTCACAAAAAAAAAATCATCACGCTTCGTGAATAGTAACTCGTGAATATTAATTCATGAATAGTAACCCCGACATGAAAAAGTTCCAAATTTGATAAAAAATTTCAACCAAAATTTTGGCATAATGATATTGAAGAAATAATATCATTTGAGAAGAAAATAACATCCCTTACCTCAGAAAGAATAGTACTTCTGACTGGAATACTGGATATAGTGCTGAAAGAACTTGCACCGTATAGCAATAATCAAAGTACTAAAATACTCACAAATACGCTCGATATTATAGAGAGAGAAAGAGAGAGAAATCTTTAGTTTCTAGTGTGATTTTCAATTCTAACCTAAGCACACCCTATTTATAGAAAAATGCTTAGAACACCAAAGTAGAAAATTTATTATAATATATATATATATATATATATATATATATATATATATATATATCAAAATTTCCTACGCACCTCTTGACCATCTGAAATCAGCCACCACTAATGACAAAAACAAAAAAAAACATTTTTGTTATTAAAATTAATTAAAACTTTAAAAAATCAATTATTTCGGAACCACGGAACTTCAATAATTCATAATAAATATCACTTTTATCAGAAAATTTGAATCTCGCGATTTTTATAGGAAATTCAATTCTCTACAACTTTACAGAAGAAATTTTTTCCAAATTCCAAACAGAAATTGACCTAAATCCATAAACGGACGATTTTACAGGCTAAAATCAAATTTCAATCAAGAAATGGGGTCCACCGACACACAAAACATGTGTTAATCATTTAATGCAACAAAAATACTATTCCTCCTCATATACTCCTATATCCCACATTCATTGTAAAAATATCATCATTATTATATTATAATAATATAATAAAATATTATTTTATCAGAAAAGATAAAATATCAATTTTTAACAATTGTCACTTTAAAAAATTTTCTCCATCTATATCCACATAAAATCAATATTTTTCTAATCATATAAATCAATAATTATTTATTCACAAATAATATTATAGAATCACAATAATGACAACCAGGCCGTTCCCAGGAAAGAGGGGGCTTTCCGATAAGAATTCTCCTTACTGGCGCGCAATTAGGTGACCAAACCTCTCCTTAGACAGAACTTTCTAGACATTGCCAATAATGCTATCTAATAATATTATTCAAATAATATGAATTATTGATTTGATAATGGAAAATACTGTGCAGTGACAATTATTAAAATAACAATAATATAAAATATCAACACATCAATTATTGAATCAAAAATAAAATATTGAATAGTAATTATTGTAACAGTTATTGAGTAGTGCCTTCTTACGTAAAAATCAATAATTGGTGCAATACCGTGTGCTACTGTGCAACAACGCGTATTACTGTGTTTTAACCACCGGGTATTCCAACAGTATTAACGGTCACAACTACGCTGTTATTTATAAACAACTTATACTTGTCGTTTTCTTCATCCAATCGATTTCTTTTATGGGGCCCACAAAAGACTGCGTCGTCGTACGAATATTCCCCGACAGCAAGAATATTTAACGACCAAACGAATATTCCCCGACAACAATGAATATTTTATAACCACCTGCTTATTTAAAATATTTGCGCATTTTACCCATAACTAACCACATTAATCAAATCAACCCTTACTATTTCAAAATAATAAATAGAGGAAATTAAATTTTATTTATTAATAATTTGGGGTCTTACAATATATATATATATATATATATATATATATATATATATATATATATATCATGTATTTGTTATGAATCAAAAATATGTATACAACATCTCTATCGTTTAATATAGGAATTAACGGCCGAAATTAGAACTGAAAAATTCATGTATATTACTATTATAGACGCTAATGATTGTGTATGCTTATTTTTTATCTATTGCAAATACTTGCTATGAATCATTTTTCATATATATATATATATTTATATTTAAATGTTTTACATTTAACTAAATGTGTGTGTGTTAGGGGCTGTTTGATAAAAACTGAATCTGAATCTGAATGAGCTGAATCTAAATCTAAATCTGAATGAAAAAAGTTGTTTGATAATTGATATGTCTGAAATATCTGAATATCAGTATTTTACTATTTTACCCTTTTAAACTATGTTGAACAAGTATATAATTTTGTCTAGACGTATTTAAAAAAATTAAATATAATATTCATTGTACAATAAATAAAAATAAATAATTCAAATAAAGTCATATACCCTCCCCTCCTATCCTAAATATCAAAATATAAGATTAACTTAAAATATTATTACTTGTTTCAAAAAAAATAATAAAATGACTTTTAAAAATATACTAGTCAAAGATAAACTAATAAAATGAATTTTAGGTTGAGGTTAGAGTTTATTGCAAAGTTCCAAAGAGTAATCAACTGAAATATTAGAACGGCAGAGTAGAGCAGAAGTCGGTCACTTGGTCGGCAGAGCAGTTCCCTCCTGCCTCCTGCCTCCCCCTCACCTCCTCTCTTCTCTCTCACTCGGTCGGCAGAGCAGAAGTCTCTACCTTTATTCATTCAATTCCTCCTCTTCCGAAGGTCTATCTCTCTGCTTCTCTTTCAGTAAATCATAGAGGTAAGATTAGGTTTTTTGGTGATAAATTAGGATTTTAGAAACAAATTACTTGATTTTTAGGAATTTGAATCTTCAGATTCGTTGCCTTGAGTTCGACTCTTCAATTTTTTTGCTTGTTGCTTCGATTCTTCATTTTCTACAAGGATTCTTCATTTTAACCGGATTTTCAGTCGATGGAGGTGAACGAGAGCAGCCCTAGAGAGAGAAATCAGAGTACGAGGTTATTTGAAGGTAATTTGGGTAAAACACGGTGATTCAGCCCATTCAGTCGAAATTTTTGAGAAGAATCGGTCAGACACATCCAGCCCAATTCAGATTTTAAAAGTTGGAAACAAACAGTCTGAATGGCTGAATCGTTTAGATTCAGAACCATTCAGCCTTATTAAGAGCGAAACAAACATACCCTTAGTTTTGGTAAAAGGCATTAAGATGACATAATTGAGTTTAGGTGGGGGCGGGATAGTATTAGTGGGACATGAGACGCCATTTGGTTGTGGATTCTCCAACAAAAACATCCACGCTTGGAAAGATAAAACAAGCCACACCACACTCAAAAAGATCACATCTTGTGTGTGTGTTTACTTTTAAAAAAATTACCCACAAAATTAAAGAAACCAATATAAAAGCACATTGCGCAAAAGGAGGGAATCCATGCCATGCCTCCCCCTCCTCATATAATTTACCATTTTTTTATATCTAATATTCCACCCACTTTCTTAGACTTTTTATCCCCCCTTGTGTTTTTTATATGATCAAAAGAAACACCCCCATTACAAAGTGTCAACCCTCCCCTCTTTTTATTTTTCAAGGCCTTGTTTGGAAATTAGTGCACTACTACACTCTCTAATTAAACTCAATTAATTAAGATATTGATTAGCACGTATTAGGTTTGAAAATTGCATCATCAAACACGTGTGATCGATGCACACGTAACGAGGGTGTTCCGTTGGAGAGAGTTTTGATCAATGGTTATGATGTTGATGCGCCTAAAAATGAGTTTAATTAATTTTTTAACAATACCATTATCATATAAAAAAAGATCACATAATACTCGCATACATATTGTGGGCCCCTGTCTGACATGTGGGGCCCGCAGTATGTATGTGAACATTATGTGTCTTTTTTTTATGTGATAGTAATATTATTTTTAATTTTTTTCGATTAATTTACGATTTCGTTGGGTTTTGTTGATGTAAAGAAAAATTAATTATACCGATGGGTGTAAAATTATGCACGTTTTTGTCCCTTGGATGTGAAGGAAACGTGAAATTCCTCATCATGGTTACTTAGAATATGTGATGTTGAAGATAACATTCCATAAAATACTATGCAAGTTTCTATTTCGTATACTTCATTTCTTTTGGGGGAGAAAAAAAATACCATTTTCTTTGTAAATAAGATTCATCAATATGGGCAAAGGGAATATTGGATTAAGAATCACAACACACACACACATATAAAAATCATTTCTATTTTTTTTGTTGGTTGGTTTGTTTTAATTATGTCAACCCAATGTAATTGTACTTGATGTATCACTTTGGTGGGAAGAATGTGCCACTATGTTGCACTCATGAGTCAATTGTTCTTGTAAGCCATCACTAAAAATAAAGAAAAGTGTATTAAAAATGAAGCATAAAAGCGAAAGAAACATTTTTGTGATAAAGCATACACTACTCACATATTTATTTATTTACCTTGATGGACAACTTCAATGCAATTGCTTATTAAGCTTTATTGTCAAGTGGTTTACCCTGACTTTTGAATTTTGAATCCACTCAGTGGTTTGTATGCATCATTTTCATGTAACAAAGTGTGAATCAATAAATGGTCAAAAGTATGACAATTCTATGAAATTTAGATATGTTTTTCTTTGAATACAGGCATTCAGACATTTAGTGCGTTTATTTTGAATAAAAATCGTCTGAATGGCCGAATCGGCCAGATTTTTAGACTAAATGGCCAAGTGTAATTTTTTTGACTGAGTGATTGCTGAATGAATATAATTTTTTTGTACAATATTAACTATTATATTAAGTAATATTAAATAAATTTACAACAATTTTAAATTTTTTCAGAAGGGTAAAATAAAAAAAAATCTATTATTCAGATGTTTCAGACATGTCAATTATCAAACAATTTTTTTTAATTCAGTATTCATAATTCTGCTTCATTCAGCTCATTCAGATTCTTAAACATTCAGAACTATTTTATTCAATTTTATCTATAATTTTAAATTTGGGTACAAGGTGAATAATAACGACTTATTTTTCAATATTTTGAAGAATTGGTTAAATTTGTAATTTCTATTAATAATACACTTTTATGTTTCTATTTCAAGAGTAATTATGTTTCACTATCTTTTGTTTAGTATTGGCATAGCTTCCTAAATTTATTTGCTATTTATAAGAATTAATCATGGTTGTTGTTCCAGAATTAGAAGTATTTACAAATTTAATAATAAATATATTTCAATTCTTTTTAGACTGTTAAAAAAAATTAATGTTTATAACTGTAACATAAATAATACTCCATGTATCTAATTAGGCTTGTACTAAAGTGACCGAAATTTACGGAGTTTAGTCGTGGGTCCATTTTTTAAGTAACTACCTCCTCTGATTGACTTTTTATGTATATTAAAAAAATAATAAAATAATAAAATTATTCATATTTTAATTTTTATTTAATTGTATAATTTTCTGCACATGACTAATAATGCTCTATAAATATCATAGAAAATAAAAATGTGACAATTAATACTAACACTATATATGTTTGTTTACAAGGATTATATTCGGGATATGACTATTAATCTCAAGTGTCTTGTTTGTTTTTAAATTTAGACTTGAGACTATTAGTCTCGGATTATAAAATGATTTAATAGTCTTGACATTATAATTATAATCCCGGGATTATAATCATAGGATTAATAGTTTTAGGATTATAATCTCATAGATTATATTATAATACTTGCAAACAAACACAGTCTAAGGGTGTTATAGGCAAATTATCGTAAAAAAATAAATTATTTAATTTAGAACTATCTAAAATAGTAATAAGAACTTTTATCTTAAGACAAATGTTGTAATAGTCATAATGTTCACATAATTTTCTTATTTCTACTAATTACTCTCTCTGTCCTATAAAAACTAGTTTAAAAAATTATAACTATAACTATAAAAAAATTATGTCAAATTTACCACCACCTCCAATTTTTATATGTGAAAATAAAAATACATATGTTTAATTTTTAATTTCAAAATTGGTCAATTTAATTTTAAAAAAAAGTTAAAAACTAAGTCAATTTTTGACTAAGAATAGAGTACCTTACTTTCAAATGTGTAATTAAGAGGTTTGATGAGGCATCATTAGTTCTGCAGATTTCAACAAACTAGAGTAAATGGTTCAAAATTTTATTTATTTTTTGGCCCCCAAAAGTCATTCGGATTAACCCATAGGCAATAGGTTTTAATGTCATTATGATAATGATTCAAGTTTAGCAATAAGCACAGGATTATGTCCCGTTCACATGGTGCAATATGTACTTTGATGGGTAATTAAGTTTGATTTTGATGGAGTAAATCGGATCCGGTTAGCATGAAGTTTATTTTTTGATAAATTGATCAATAGAATATTGACACACATATAGCCTCGCCTGTGTGTCAATATTTTATTGGTCAATTGACCAACTTATCCAAAAATAAATTTAATGGTAACCACTCCCGAGTAAATCTATGAATACATCAGATTTATTCTCTCCTTCCTGAATGCACTCTAAAAGGAAAGAAAAAAAACAAGTGGAGTGGAGGCCCGCCTATGAATTACGTCATCCTAATTTTTTTTCTTTTTTTAGTGCATTCAGGAAGGAATGGGTAAATCTAATGTATCAATAGATTTTATTCCCAAAACTAAATGTTAAGGGCAAATTTGTTCATATAAAAATGAGTTCTTCTATGGGGACCGGGAGTGGCGACCGGTTCAAAAAAAATTTTTGTATTGCCTTCCAAAAAATGTATAGTATTTATTTCAACTAAAATTTTTATAAAATTCAGTAATTTATGTGTAATTTGGATACATATACAACATGATTGTACATACTCTACAACCCTGTTTTGCATATATATCCAAATTACACATAAATCACTGAATTTTAGAATAAATACTACATATTTTTTGAGAGGCAATACAAAAATATTTGGACCGGTCAGTCTAGAATTTTTCTATAAAAATTAAAATTTTATCCATAATTTTTGTAATATGAACCAATCAAATGGCATATAATAGTAAAAAAAATAGTAATAATTGTCTCTATCCGAAAATTGGGCATTCCCCAACTTAATCAAATGTTATTATGCATTTCTTCTTTTTGCCTTGACCTAGCCTTCCGACCCGTGCAAAGCTTTGCATGAGTTTTGAAAATTTGCTTTTTTAATTGTACATTAAGATTGTGAAAAAAAATTTAGAGTGTAACTTTCTCAATATTTATGATAAATTAATGTTAGGACATTTTCAATATATAGTATAAATAAAAAAATACTACAAGATATTCTGACAATAAATTATTGAATCAATAGCAAGTTTCTCAGATTCAGACGAGTAATCGAAGTAAAAAAAGTATCAGGACCTAGTAACGTCATTAATATATAAAAATATATATTATTAATAATTAATAAATTTTAAAAATATATTATTTTTTATGAACTAAAACATAATAAAGTTGAGTTGCAGTATTACTAAAAGTGATCAACTTTAATATTGCAATTTTTTTGGTACAAAAAAAGGGGTCACTCGATTAATAATCGATTTTACCGATTGAACCACCGGTCTAACTGGTGGGTCAATTGGGTTTTGACCAAAACATATTATTTTTATTTAAATCGAACTAGAGTGTCAACCGATTTCAATTTTTACTAGTCGAACCAGCGATCCGATCCGATTTTAAAAACCATAATCAATAGTAGTAATAATTATAATTGTCTCCCTCCAAAAATTGGGCATTCCCCAACTTAATCAAATGCTATTATTATGCATTTCCCCTTTATGTTATTGGTCACGGGTTTTGAAAGGTTGTTTTTTTCTTTGTACATTAAGATGGTAAAAAAATATTCGGTACGTGTTCGAACTTTCTCAATGTTTACGATAAATTAATGCTTGGACTTTTTCAATATATAGAGTATAAAGACAAAATTATAGATATTTTGACAATAAATTATTCAGTAATTCTATTTTATTGTTCACATACATTCACATGCACATTTTGATAGCCCACGTGCAGAGCAAGTCACGTGGGTCATCAAAATATACATATGAATGTATGTGAGCGATTTTATGTGATAATAGACTTATTTTAAATTATTCATTTCATTCTCCCACAAAGCTAATTACAACTAATTTGATGGTGAGTTGAAAATTTTGAGATAAAATTACTGATCCTTTGAAAATAGAGTAAGATAAAGTAAATTATGACGAGTACAAACACAGACGGGAGTGGTTAGCACAAAGTTCATTTTTGGATAAGTTGGTCAATAGAGTGCTATCAAAAACCTATTGTGACTTTAAATGCTTATTATGTTCATTTTTATAATTAGTCCTGTCATTTTGTACACAAATTGTTATGTATGATGCGTCTAACGAGAGTTGTTAGCATTGAGTTAATTTTGGTTAATTGACTAATACAATGTTGACACGCAGGTCGGGAGGTGATCTATCTGCGTATCAACATTGTATTGGTCAATTGATCAACTTACCATGAAGTTAATTTCATGATAATCGGATCGAATCTGTGTCCAACTGTCCATAACATTACTTTATACTTATATTAAAAATTTGAACGCAAATATGATACTCCTTCCGTTCTTTAATATAAGTCGTTTTAGAGGTTTTAGAGTTGTGTACAAGTATTAGGGAAATAATTATAAAATATTAAATATAATATCAATTGTCTATATTGCTCTTTTATTGAAAAAAGAGTATTATTTATTGGACAGATAATAGTGAGAAAACCAAAGTTATATTTAATACTTGAGGTAATATTGAAAACTAAACAATTAATGTTTACTTGAAGTTAGACTTGGCATACGGACCCAAAGCCCGCAGGCCGACCCGCCCGTCAAAACCCGGACTTTGGACCGCATTTTTTCAGCCCATAAAACCCCAGACCTTTTTGGCCCGGCCCGACCCGTTTAGGCTAAGCCCAAAAAAGCAGGCATAAAACGACTTCGACTCGCGGGCTGGCCCGACCCGCCCGCCAAAACCCGGGGTTTGGACTTATATTTTTTGGCCCGCCAAAACCCAGGCCGTTTTGACTCGGCGCGCCAAAGGCCCGGCCCAGCCATGACCCGGTCCGTTTGTCAGGTCTACTTGAAATTCTCAAACGACTTATATTAATGAACAAAAATATTTCTCTAAAACGGCTTATATTAAAGAACGGAAAAAGTATAATGTCATTAATTTGAGTTATCTTGAAATTAAGTCTTTACTATTGAATCCTTGTATTAGGTATGATGTTTTCAATCGAATTACTGTGAATATGAACAGTGAATCAAAAAATTATAATTAAGAAAATTTAATCTAAGAATATATCTTTTGATACTTTTCTTACAATACAATTTTATGACAAAATTATTTCATCCGTTTTAAAAATAGAGATAAAATTTGACTTTTAAAGTCAAACGATGACATATTAAATTTTAAAATTTGTACACTCATAAAATTTTAGAATGAAATAAATTTTGTGATTAATAGTTCTTGTTATATATTATACAACTATAATAATTATATAAACAAAAATAAAATAAATTTATATAAATTTAAAATTTAATATACCGTCGCTTGACCTCAAAAATTAAATTATATCTCTAATTTTGGAACGGATTAATTATTTATTTAGAAAAATGTTCAAATAGGCAGATCGGTATAAACAAAAAATGAAAATGTGAAAAAAACAAAAAAAAACACCCGCATAGACATTATGTCAAAAATGTCCTCGGTATGACTTTTCCATTGTTGTAACTTGTAACAACATAAAAAGATAAAAAAGAAAAGGAAAGGAAATAATGACATGAGAATAAGAATTAAAAGAAAACGGGTCAGATTTATCCATGGGCTGGAAAAGGGGCCATACCCATTATAAGGATTTGGAGCTCCAAATTATGCATGAAATGAAAGGGATAGTTATGTAATTTACTTAGAAGGCTTATGTAAGCAATTAATTAATTGGAAATAAAAAATTGATTTGGAAAATCTTTGAATCCGACCAGCAAATCTACAGGCAGACTTTAGCAGGAAAAAAGTTCTCACGCGACCCTCACGCCTTTTAATTAACACGCCCGCCGCCGTCTTCTCTTATCAAAACAATTGACTTACTAAGGAAATTATCCTCTCCTTCTCAGTTGTACTATCAATCATGAACACAAGTGTGTGTTAAAATAAATAAAACGGTTGATATTGTCGGTAGAAATATTAAAAGTTATTAGAATCGGATCCGACCGTCAGTCAGAATAAATTTTGATTCAATTAAAATTTATTAATTAATTTAGACCAAAATTCGATCAAATCCGATGATCCGAGTATTAGACTAATCGACCCAATAAATTGATAACTGGTCATTAGTTTACCGGTTCCTTATAATTTTTTTTTAGTTTAAGTATTTGAATTTGTTTGAATGTATTCTAGAAATGTTTAAGTTTATTTGTGTTTAATTTTATCACCCTTGAGTCTTGAGTTTTGATAATAATTTAATATACTTTTTTTTTCATAAATATGTAATATTTATTTGAATTGTATAAAATCAATATTGTATAAATAGGTTTAGCTTTTGTTGGGTAGATAAATTGATTAATTTTATATATGTACTAAATATTATATATAATATATAATTATTTATTATTTATTACATATTAATGACATCATTGGGTCAATAACGATCCGATCACTGATTGGACAAATGATCCATTCACTCGGAACCTTTTTTAATTCGATAACCAATTCGGGTCTGAAAACATTGAAAATATTACTAAGTATTGATTAAAGTTTTAGGTGTCCTTAGAATATTTGTAAAGTATAAATATTTGTTTTGATAGCATAATTTTTTCTCTAGTAATATAATGACCTACAATAATCGGCGTATGAAATTAAAGATAAGAACATAAAATTAACGCATATTGGACCGTCACTCCATTTCCCGACTAGTGTGACGCCCCCAAAATAAAGTATACATCACCCATTTTGAGTCGCCAGATACATGGTACAAAATTCAAATACAACTTAATAATATAACTGTCGTGTACAATACGACAAAACATAAACTGTGAGTTTGAATACAAATATTGTCTACTAGAGAGTATACAAACCCAAAAAGAGTCCTCATTACAATTATTATCACACTATTTCACAGAATAGTGAGGACTACTAATGCACCATCTAGGACCATCATTCCGTTCCCCGACTCGTCCCAGCTATATTCTCATTTCCTGAAGAGAACAGCGAAAGAAAGGGTGAGCTCAACTAGCCCAGTAAGAAATATTATGACTAAGATAATGCAAAATAAATTATCATTAGCCTTAAACAGTGTTAAACTGATACAATATAACAAACATCAAGTTTAACTACAGCGGAACAAGCAATCCATTAAAAGAGTCAAGTAGAGAATAAAATCTACTATCTTTTATGATTTAAAAGGTTTTTCATCACTTTTATCGTTGAGACTCAACTTAATAAATAATCCACATCATCGAATCACCCCTGCACTACGACCAATGATATTATTTAGTATCACGACCACAATTATCCATGCACTACGGGCCAAAAATATTTGTGTATTCATCAACGGTCCTGATCATGCCATAAAATAATTCATCTTTGCACCCTTGGCCGAAGAGAATCCATAGCCATAATCATACCAAAAATTGTCCATCAATGCACTACGGGCCAATGAGGACTTTTTCCACATCATTTGTAACATTACGGTCATGATTATACTGAATAATCCCTGGTCATAATCATACCAAGTCAATCTATGCACTACAGGCCACAGATGACTTTCAACATAATATAAACATGAGGATGATGATAATGATATAAGAATTCAATAAAACAAGTTGAAGAATTAATTTATCTAGGAACTGATAACGTCCAAATTGTCAACATGATACTGCTTTGTAGAGTAAAATTCAAGAATGCTCAGAAGAATATTTCTATGAAAAGATACTGGTTGAAGCGCAAATATCAAGGATATTCCACTAATTTCATGGAGTATAGAAGTCAAAACTTTAACCAACTGAGTATAATAAAGAATGGAATAACAAAAGAAATCACCATGCATGCGGTACTTCGCATAGACATGTTATTCCACAAAATACTAAATAACGGACAGGGGCGGATCCAGCTTGAAACTTCAGTGGGGTCAAATTTGAATTTTTTTTTATGAAGAATAAAAATTAATTTAATAAAATGAATATAGTAGTAACATACACTAATATTATGTTACTGAAAAAAGAATATGCTACTATCTTGTTAATATGATAGATAAACATTTTAATATATTTTAAAATGTTTAAATTTGATTAAGTGATTGATGGATTGCTCAACAACAGCCGACAACATTATTGATAGAAAATAAATATAATGTTAATTTATAATTTTATACTACTACTACTACTACTAATGAAATAACACTTGTCTACAAAATATAGGAAAATTTACTAGGCACTCCTTTTTTAATAGAAAATTTGGATAAATTATTGAAACTCTAAATGAAATCTTTCACAATTTTTAGTAACTTTAACTCCTCTGTTTTTTACCTTCTTAGTATTCAGGAAAAGTAAATTGATCAAGACAATAAAATACTTAAGTTCTTATAATAATATTTTATTTTAACAATATATATAATAGTATATTATTTTTTTCAATAACATAATAATAATGTACTAATATAATTGTAGTACTCTATTTATTTTCTTCCGCCATACTTTATATATAATATGAGGAGGTGAAAATCTAGTGGGGGCAGGTGCCCCCCTGCCCTAGCCTTGGATCCACCCCTGATAACGGAACCAGGTCAGACGAAATTCGCAGCGACATGATATTCCAACAGAATAATAAATAACGGAACCAGGTCCGACGTAAAACGTACAAATAGGATATTCCAACAGAATAATAAATAACGGAACCAGGTCCGGCGTAAAACGCACAGACAAGATATTCCAACAGAATAATAAAGAATGGAATATTAGAAGAATTTTACCATGTATGCAGTACTTTGCATAGACAGGTTATTCCAACATAATAATAAAGAATGGAATAACAGAAGAATTTCACCAAGTATAGGGTAGCCCGCGTATACAAGTTATTCCAACAGAATAATAAATAATGGAATAACAGAAGTTCTCTTCATAAATAAGAAAGAAAGAGTACCCCTTACGAGTACAACAAATAATATTTCCTACCTTAAAAAGAAGAGTACTGGAAAGTAGCAGAACACTTTTCTTCTTTCTCTCTACAGTTTCTCTCTCTAGAGTTTCAGTGAATTCGTAAGAAATAATGAATGAATGAGCTTCTATTTATAGAAAAATAGACTGCATAGTAACTAACTCATGAACGGTCCAGATTGATTTATTTTAATCTGACGGTCCATATTTAAAGCAAAATCTTTTAAATAAAATATAATATATTCTATTTATAATCTAATAAAACGAAGAACTTTATAAAAGATTTTACTATGCAAATACTATGCAGGCACTATGCAAACACTATGCATACTAAAATATAATAAATTTTAATTATTGTCTAATAAAATAAATAACTTTATAAAAGTATTTTTTTTATATAAAAAGATTTTACTATACAAAATACTATGCAAACACTATGCAACACTATGCATAATAAAATATAATATATTCTATTTATAGAATAACTTTATAAAAGTATTCTATTTTATATAAAAAGATTTTACTATGCAAAACACTATGCAGATACTATGCAACACTATGCATAATAGAATATAATATATTCTATTTATAGAATAACTTTATAAAAATATTCTGTTTTATTACATTAATAATACCAATAAAACAAAACTGAGTGAATTATCACGTAAACATCAATAATCAATACCGTGTGCTACTATGCAACCACGCGTATTACTGTACTTTTACTACCGAGTAGTTCAACAGTAATAACGATAAAACTTCCGCCGTTATTTTCATAAAATATTTTTGTCATTTTCTCAATCCGATAATAATTCAGTTGCGGGGTCCACCAATGATTGTACCGTCATACGTATATTCCCCGACAAAAAGAATATTCCCCGACTAATCGAATATTATATAACAACTTGCGTACTTTGCAAAATTTATAAATATTACCCACAACTATAACATTATATCAAATCCACACCATAATATTTAAAAAAATTATTTCGAGAAAATTAAATATTTATTCATAAAATCTGGGGTCTCACAACTAGTCTCAGCTATTGAATCAATAGCAAGTTTCTCAGATTTAAACGGGTCATCGAATTAAAAAAAGTACCAGTGGTCGAACTGTTATTGACCTAGTAACGTATAAATATATTTATACTTTACGGACATTTGTAAAGTATAAATATTTGTTTTGATAACATAATTTTTTCTCTAGTAATATAATGACCTACAATAATCCGCGTATGAAATTAAAGATAAGAACATAAAATTAATGCGAAAAATATAAATAAAAAAAAATCATTGGTGAGAGAGAGATAAAATATAACTAAATCAACATGTGTAAAATGAAATATGTGGATCTCACTTTCAACACGATTAAAATTGACAAAAAAAATAAATATTGAAATCGTAATTATAATAACACACATATAATTTTGGCTAGAAACATTATGATAAATAACATAATAGGTAAGGTTGTAAAATGGATATAGACAAATTCGAAAATAGTGGTATTTGTATTTAAAAAACTAATATCCTATTTGTATTCGTATTTAATATTCGACGAATTTTAAAAATACAATTCTTATTCGGTATTAAAAATAATATTCGAATACAGATAATATTTATTTCCGTTTATTTTATTTGAACGAAAAAATTATTTGAATATTTGGGTATCCAAATTCGTTTAACAATTACATAATAAACAATTCATTCAAATTATTTAGAAAGATAATTTTTTTTTGAATAATTACTGTTAACGCCAGGATCTTTCCTCACGTCCCAATCACCAAGACGTGTCCAATATCCTGCACAGTTCAACAAGTCAACACCAAAAGCTTGATGGCTTGACCGTTGGGGGATAGCTCCGGCGTGCGAGTCAGTATCGGCGATCACAAGGTTAACAATGGAGGAATAATATCTCTAGTGCTTGAGAGAGAATAATAAAATTAGTTCAGTGATTAGTTTTGTTACCTGTATTCCTTGTGTGATCGTTCCCATATGTACTCCAAACCCGGTTTACCGTGCCACCCACTACTGCCTGACACATCCATCTCCCACGCTAGTCCTCTCAGCCGAAAGTGTGCAGCTCACCCACTATCTGCTGTCACTGTTTGTTACCGCCGGTCATCTGAGTCCCATCCTCATTAATGCCATGCAGAAAGGTGGCAGACAACAGTCAACTGTTATCTTTTATCATGAAGGCCAGTCAAAGTTGATAAACATATCTTATTTGATTAATGGATCAGCCCAAATGATAAGCCCAATACATTTAAGGCATAAGGAATAAAATATAAAGGGGGGAGCCCAATTGACCCGACTTAACATAAAGATATTTAAGTCAAAGGGATGAGCCCAATGGACCCGACCCAATGATGAAAAGTATCATGACCCAATATTGCCCCCCAGTCTTTTATTAAACAGGATGTTTAATTGAAGATTGTAAATAATATAGGTCCATGATATAATGAATTGTAATAAGTCACAAGGGGTCCAATTTGAAACCTGCCGAGGCCCAACTGATGAATGCCAATCAACAATTCAAATAAAATCAGGGCCCAATAGAGAGAAGCCCATTCTAGTTAAAACATTATACCAACACCCGGACGCTACCTCTTCCAATTCACCATCATTGCTGCTAATTAAATGTGTCGCCCTTGTGTACCGTGCGACCGTCACTATAAAAAGTAATTTTCCCCAAATTGACAACTTTACCTGCCAATTTAAATTTAAGACGCCCTTTCGAGCTCTAAACTTCCTTCTTTCTCAGCTTTCTTACTTTTTTTTGCAAACCATCAACAATGGCGTCCTTCGGTTCTACTAACACCACTCCAATCCAGGCCATTCCTCTTACCACTATTCCTCCTACACCCAGCCCTAGCAAGGTAGCTTCGGGATCAAACCCTAACCCCACTAATACCCCAAGCAAAAGCACGCCGAAAAAGCCTCTTCCCAACCCTTCCATCTTCTTCTAGAGTGCAACACAGTTCACTCATGCCAACACTGCATCAACGTTGACTGAGAAGGACGTTCAGAACGCATACAAACGGTACCAGGTTTCAGCGACCCATCAATTTTGCCATCCCACTGTTACTGAGAGGATGTACCAGTGCCCGGATGGCTGGACTGCCATACCTCTGACGCTGCTAGAAAAAGGGGTTCGATTCCCCTTGCACTTTTTCCTGGTCACACTTCTGGGGTTTGTTGGAATCGTATTCGCCCAACTAGTCCCTAACTCCTACATCCATATCTTGGCGTTCATCACCTTCTGCCATGAAGTATGCGTTGCCCCCACTCTTGACTTCTTCTTCTCCATATACAGTATCACCAAGTCCAGAGAGAAGGGGTTCAAGGTTCTGAGAAAAATTCCTGCAAAAGCTGGAGAGAAATTTGAGAGACGGTCTCTGATCAACACTCCCTCCAGCAACTGAGGATGGCATGAGCAATGACTCTTCGTCAAAGGGCCAGAAATTACCTCTCTGCCAGACTGGACTACTTTGGATAAAGTATCTACCGACTTTGGGGATATAGCCAAAGAGCGTGTGAAAGAGATGATTGAACTCCTGGACAACTTCCCGAAGAAGGAGTGGAGTTACAATCTTCTTACCAAACAAGCTTAGTTGTATGACCACAAATGTAAGTCTCAAATTTTTATCGAAATAAAATTTCTGAGTTTATTATTGTAAACAGAACTAACAAAATGTATTTTCCTGTTGCAGTGTCTTTGATCAAACCCTCATCGATGGACAGAAGGGATTTAGAAAAATTTATTTCGAGTAAACCTCCATCATCTCCTACTACCGAAACCCCCAAGAAGAGATTCCGGCGTCTAAAGCCCCAGAAGCCGAAGATTTTCCTATAGAGCCTGAAGCTGCTAAAGAGACTCTCCGACCTCGCAAGAAGAAGAGAGCTATTCGAAAGCCAAGAGGTATCTCCCAAGAATCCCAACCAATCTCTACCTCCAGCTTGATCGATATGCCTGCAAACGAACGGATGCAGGCTCTTCGTATCAAGAAAAAGCAGGTTAAGGTAATACCTCTGTCTGCTGATGAGCTTTGGGTTCCCACTGGCTCAGTGGAAATTCAGGTTTCTGAAGAGGAATATAAAGAACAACTTGAGACTTCAATTCCTTATCGGAAAAGAAAACAACCTTTGGATGATCAACTGCCACCACCCGAAGGACCTATTCCCGATCAACCACATTCATCATCCATCCCTTCACCAACGCAGGAACCTACTCCTGTTCGTTTTCCATCTCTCGAGAACATATACTTAGATCCTTCACCATCACCTCCCCGTGAAGAATATACGCCCTTCCTTTCAAGGCCTTCCATCGATGAGTTCCAAAACAATGTGATGAGGTCTCCAACTTTATGGCCCCAATTTAATGCCAATTTCCCTTTCCAACTCTTCAACTCATTTGTCAGGGAGACCGATGAACATCGGTTTGGCAACAGTTCAATCATGGACCTTATCAAAGAAGGCATGAGCTATCACGCCAAGGTAAATATTTATCTGTCTATTCTTTTGAATTTATATGTATCTCTTCGAAGACTAACAGATTGTCTGTGAACATCTATAGGCGAATGCTGTTTTCAGGCGTCTTCTCACACGCTATTAAGAAGCTAAAGCCGAAGAAGATGTAGCCAGACGAGAGAACATCATTCTAAAGTCAGCCTTGACTAAAGAAAGAGGTGACCTCGGCACTGCTGTCTTTAACAATGAAAACCTCAAGAGGGATCTAACTCAAAAAATGGAGGAGTTGAAGATCTGCAGTGAGGAGCTGAAGAAGACGAAGGCCAGCCAGCAGGAGATGATGAGTCTGAACGTCGATCTTGACACTCAGAACCATGCTCTGAGGCTCAGAAATGAAGAACTTTGTATAGACAATCTGAGCTTGGCGATACAAGTTGACAATCTTCAGGAGCAGGCTCGTGAGGACAAAGAGAGACATTTAAACATACGTCTCGAGCTGCAGAATAAACTGAAAGCCTTGGAAGATTTAGGTCCCCCCCCTAACCGAAGAGCTTCGCCAGCACATCTAGGATGAATACCGGAAGTCAAATGAGCTGAATGAGAAGGTGGTCCAGTTGTTTTCTGACGGTTATTATGATCGTCGAAGGAAGGACAAGGCAAAACTTGTCGCGGCCAAAGCTGATCCTACCATTCTCGATTCGTCTGAAGATGAAGCAGCAACCTGAAGATGAATACCTATCTTTTTTATCTTATAAGATTCCTGTAAAAATTTTGTGTTTTTTTCGTTTTTCTTGTAATTGATAATACATTAATGAAATGCCAGTCTTTTTCCTTATTACTCCTTTGTTATTAATCTCTGTCGATATAGTATCTTAAAAAATGCATGAACCCTTAACTTGAACTGTTAATAAGTAACTAAACAAGTTATATAACAGATAAAATGAAGTTAAGTAATGAGGCAATCCGAACTCAACACTTAGAAAAATGCAGGTAATAAAATAAAGGAATACTTATTCGTTACTGAAGTGTGAGGTAGATCTGTTTCATAGGGAATCTGTTTACCCCAAAAGGCCTAACAAAACCACAAGATGAAATTTTCCTACCACGAAGGGCCTGACAAAGTCTAAAGAACGACAGTTGCCTACCCCGAAGGGCCTGACAATGTCTAAAGGACGACAATTGCCTACCACGAAGGGCCTGACAAAGTCTAAAGAACGACAGTTGCCTACCACGAAGGGCCTGACAACGTCTTAAGTATGACATTTGCCTACCACGAATGGCCTGACAAACCCATGAGGACCACCTGCCAATAAGGCTACCATTGAATGGTCAGCGAGTCCACCCGAACCTCCTTACATCAATGACGTTTGCCTACCACGAAGGGCCTGACAAACTCATAAGGACCACCTGCCATAAAGGCTACCATCGAATGGTCAGCGAGTGCACCTGAACCTCCTTACACCAATGAAGTGAACAGCAACGAAGATAAAACTTGTTGAGAAAAAAGGAACTTTTATTGATGAGGATTTAAACATTTACAGACTTCCAGTGTACTGACACTGTATCTACTAAAAGTATTTCTGAAGTCTACCCGCATGCCAAGTATTTTTAATTTTTGATCCATCTAATGCCCTCAACCGATAAGTTCACGGCTTAGTTACTTCTATGACTTCATACGGTCCTTCCCAGTTCGGCATCAGCTTTCCAAAATTTTGAGGTATAGATGCTTCGACTTCTCTGAGAACAAAATCTCCCACTTCAAATCTGCGAAACTTTACTCCCTTGTTGTAATGCTTAGCCACTCTTCGCTGATAGGCTGCCAATCTGATCAAGGCAGTTTCTCTGACTTCTTCAAGCAGATCAAGATTAACCTTAAGCCCTTCTTCATTGTAGATCTCTTTGAATTGACTGACCCGAAGACTTGGAGATCAAATTTCAACTGGGACTAAGGCATCAGTACCATAGGCCAGCCTGAAAGGTGAATCCCCCGTTGTAGTCCTCGGAGTAGTCCGATAAGCCCATAGTACGCTGAGCAGCTCCTCTGGCCATCTTCCCTTAGCTTCATCCAACCTACGGTTGATCCCATTTAGCAGCGTTCTGTTGGTCACTTCGACTTGTCCATTTGACTGAGGATGAGCTACTGAAGTCTTTCGGTGCTGAACTCCCAACTCATTCAAAAATGCTTCAAATTTTAACCCCACAAATTGACGTCCGTTGTCCGATATCACCACCTTAGGAATTCCAAAACGAAACACTACTGACTCCTTTATGAACTTCAAGCATTCCTGTTCTGTTATTAACCTAAGTGGCTTCGCTTCTACCCATTTGGTCATATAGTCAATGGAGACTATAACAAAATTGACCTGACCTTTAGCTTTCGGTAATGGACCCAGTATATTAACGCCCCAGACAGCAAAGGGTATAAGAGATAAGATCGAGTATAGCTCTTCTGGTGGCTGATGTGGGATCGGACTGTTGAGTTGACACTTCTCACACTTCTTGACATACTCCGTTGCTTCCTTGAAGATGGTATAGGCTAATGAATTAGCAGCCATATGGTCGCCACAGATGCTTTCGTGAACTTTTCGGAGAGCATATTCAGCTTCAGATGGAGTCAAACATTTCAACAATGGAGACGAGAAGGCCCTTCGAAAAAGATCTCCATCTATCAAAACGAAGTTAGCATTTTTATATTTGATTTTCTTGGCCAGCATCTGATCCGAAAGAAGGACGCCATCTGCCAGATATTCCAGATATGGCGTTAACCAGCAGTTGGTACAATCAATGCACATCACCGATTCATGTTGAATACTAGGATGTTGCAAAACTTCTAAGTAAACTGACCCATTAAAAACGTTAACATCCGTAGTGGCTAACTTTGAGAGTGCATCGGCAATGGAATTATTACTACGCTCTACTCCCTGGAATTCATACGACTGGAAATACTGAAGCCGATCTCTCAATTCTGCCAGGTATTTGACCATCCTTGGACCTCGAGCCTCATACTCTCTAGAGAGCTGTTTGACGACTAACTGAGAATCACTGAAGATGACTATTCTCTGCACTTCAAGACTCTTAGCCAATCGTAACCCGACTTGTACTGCTTCGTACTCTGCTTCATTGTTCATCGCTCTGAACTCGAATATGATGGCCTGTTGCACTTTGAATCCCACCGGACTTGTCAAGATGATTCCTGCTCCACTGATGTCCAAAGTAGAAGACCCATTTGCATACAGCGTCCACGAGCTCTGCTTATACTGAAGAACTGTAACTGCTCTGTCAGACCCCTCCGCTTCTGCCACAGCTTCATCCGCTTCAGAAAACGAACACTCGACCACAAAATTAGCCAAGGCTTGTCCCTTGATGGCCGTTCGGGGATGATATTCAATAAAAAATTGGGACAACTCCATAGTCCATGCAGCTAATCTCCTCGAGACTTCAGGTTTACCCATAATTTTCTTCAAAGGTTGATCTATGTATACCACCAACAACCTACCCTGGAAGTATTGCCTAAGCTTTCGACTAGCAATTATCAAAGCAAAAACAAACTTTTCAATGTTTGGGTACCTTGTTTCAGCATCCCGAAGGACATGGCTTACGTAGTAAACCGGGTACTGCTTACCCCCCACTTCTCGCACCAAAACTGCTCCTACGGCCAACGAACTAGCTGACAAGTACAAATACAGAGGCTCTGCTGGAGAGGGCTTCACCAACAAAGGTGCCGAAGACAAATAGGACTTTATGCTCTGAAAGGCATCTTCACATTTCAAAGTCCATTGGAACGTCTTTGCATTCTTCGGCCCTTTTAAAGTATCAAAAAATGGCAAACACCTTTCTGTCGATTTGGACATGAACCTCCTCACACTGCAATCCTTCCAGTCAGACGTTAATATCTTTAAATGACTGAGGAGTCTTCATATTCAGAATCACCTGAATATTCTCTGGGTTGGCTTCAATTCCTCTCTGACTGACAAGGTAACCCAGAAACTTGCCAGCCCCTAATCCGAAGGTGCACTTAGTAGGATCTAGCCTCAAATTATGATGACGAACTGTCTGAAAGCATTCTTCTAAATCATCCAAATATTTCTACACCATCATGCTCTTGACAATCATGTCATCCACGTACACCTCCATGTTCTTGCCCAATTGATACCTGAAGACATAATTCATCATCCTCTGGTATGTGGCTCCCGACATTGATTAGGCCAAAGGTCATTTTCTTATAGGCATATACCGAACGATGTGTAATGAACGCCGTCTTCGGTATATCCTCCTTACACATGGAAATTTGGTGATATCCAGAGAATGCATCCATGAAACTCAATAAAGCATACCCCGAAGTCGCATCGATGAGCTGGTCGATGTGGGGCAGTGGGTAGAAATCCTTAGGACAAGCTTTATTCAGATCTGTATAGTCGATGCAGACTCGCCATTTCCCATTCTTCTTCTGGACCAGCACCACATTTGCCATCCACTGCGGGTAATCGATTTCAAAGATGAAGTCAGCAGCTAACAGCTTGGCAATCCCTTCATCGATGATTTGTTGGCTCTCAGGCGCAAAGATCCTCCTCTTCTGCCGAACCAGCTTCTTTGACGGATCCACTTCTAATCGGTGCTCAGCAATCTTCCTGCTCACCCCTGGCATATCTTGAGGTTCCCACGTAAAAATGTCAATATAGCAGCGTAAGAGTTCCATGAGGTTCGTTCGGAGAGGTTCTGACAGACCCGAACCTATATTTACTGTCTTGTGAATCTTGCCCGAAATGAGCTCAATCTCTTCTGTCTCCCCAGCTGGCATGACTAATGGTTCTGAACTACTCTCAGTGAAAGGTTTGATCTCTATCTCCATGTTCTGTTTCTATTTTGATACCCCCACTCCCGAAGTGATTACATCATTTCTATAACATCTTCTGGCCAGATCCAGATCTTCTTTCACCTCACCAACCCCATGAGCAGTAGGAAATTTGATTTTGAAATGAGGAATTGAGGTTACAGCTTTTAAAGCAGTTAAAGTAGGCCTCCCCAGAATGGCATTATAGGCAAAATCTACATTCACAACATAAAATTTACAAGTTATTTCTACCTGTTGGGGGGCCGTACCGAAGATGATCGGTAGCTCAATAGTTCCAGCCACCTTGACTGGATCGTTGCTGAAACCGTAGAAATGAGCCTCCTGCCCGATCTCCATCTTCTTCCCATCCAGATGCATCCCCTGATAAGAGTGGGCATACAGAATATCTATAGAAGACCCGTTATGGACCATCATTCACTTCATATCCACCGAACCCACTTGCGCAGTTAGCACCAATGATCCCTCATGCGGTTCGATGGTCTCCGAAGGGTAATCCTCGTCAGTAAAGGAGATTATCGTACCCAGATAAGGTCTATCAGTCTTCGGGAGGGTACTCGCCACTAACATGACCGAATCCAAGTGACTTCGGCGTTTCTTTCCAACGAGTTTTCCAGAAGTTCCCCCAGGGATGACATCTACCACATGCCATGCAGGCTGTCCCGGAGCTGGCAATGCTTGCTGAACTGGCTGAGCCGCCTGAACAAGCTCTCTACCCCTCTGCTGAGCTTGCTGAGTCGTCCTGGCAGCTACATACTGAACTAAAGCCCCACTTTGAACCTTCCTCTCTATGAAGTCCTTTAGATTAGCACAGTTATTTGTATCGTGACCCGAAGCCTGATGATAATCGTAATATTTATGAGAGTTACCTCTTCCGGGCTTAATGTTATCTCGAGGTGGTTCGTAAATAGGTTGATTCTTGGTTTGGTCTAGAATGACCGCCCTATCAGTATTGAGTGCAGTGTACGTCCTATTAACTCTTTGGGCAGGAGTGGACGAACGACCTCCTCCCTGTTTCCAGTTGTTATTATACTTCTTTGACCCACTATCATAGCGGTCTCTATTCCCTTCATTCTTCTTCTGGTCCCCTTCTATTTTATCCATGTCTGTCTCCTTAAGCCGATCTGAGGAAGGGCGTTTGAGACTATTCATGGCCTCCTCTACCACGATATAGCCTTCTGCTTTATCGAAGGCCTCAACGAGTCTCTTCGGGTGGTGAAACATCAACTTCTTCACCAATTTTTCTGATTTGACCAGATCTAACCCATTCTGAAATAGTCTAACAGCTTGTAGATCGTTCAGGTCTGTCACTTGGCCGACTGCTTCACGAAATCATTTTACATATTGGTCTAAAGACTCATTCGAATATTGTCGAACCTGAGCCAATGAGCTAGTTGGTTTTTCTCTCCTTTTGTTGCTCCCAAAGCGAGCATGAAACTTGCTGCACATGTCTGCCCAAGATGATATTGAATCTGAAGGAAAAGTTCCTATCCACTACCTGGCATCTTTTCAGAGTGTCGTGACAAAGGTATGACACTTAGCAGCATCGCTAAAGTCATAATAATCCATCAGTCGGTTAAATGCCTGACTGTGGTCATAGGGATCCCCAAATCCATCGTAACTTTCTATGTGGGGTAACTTCTTGGTGGGGTCAGCTTTTTCTTTAAGAATCTCCGCGAAAAAAGGATATGACTTCTTTCCCGAAGTATCTTTTATTTGCTGGACTTCGGCAAGCTGCTTCCTAAGTTCCTTCAATTCTTTAACCATATATTCCACTCCTTCTGGTTGAGATGATGCTTCTTTCTCCGGCGACTCCTTCCTTCTCTGAGTAGACCGGCCTTTTACCATAGAGCCCCCAACTTTGGAGGGACTTTTCCGATGATGAGGGTCCACAAGGCGGAGTACCCCCAGTGGACTCTTAGGAGTGTGAGCTCTGGACCTACTTCATCTCTGAACTCGGCCGCTGTGGTGAGAATGTGCAAGGCAGATCGCCTTCTTTGTATTCTCGGGAGTGTACTCCCTGGATCGGACTCTCTGTTTGCTTCGACCCTGCTCCTTAGAACCGACAGGGTGAGGTACCGTCTTCGATCTTTGAGGAGTAGGGCTTCTGGATCTTCTTCGATCTCGAGGTTGGCCCCGAGATTCACGACCTGAATGGGCAGGTTCCTTCCCACTCCGATGTCCACGTTCATCGGACTGAATATAACTGGAAGCTTCATTTGTTAACTCCGCCATCTGGGACATCTACTCAGCTATATCCTGTAGTTGCTTCAAAAGTACTTCCATGGCCCTGTCTGCTTCATCCGCCATC
This sequence comes from Panax japonicus, assembly GCA_020205505.1. Classification (NCBI taxonomy): domain Eukaryota; kingdom Viridiplantae; phylum Streptophyta; class Magnoliopsida; order Apiales; family Araliaceae; genus Panax; species Panax japonicus. The sequence goes on from CM035094.1 coordinate 62,739,232, forward strand.
TTGGCCAGCTTGGAGGCCTTATCGTCCTGATCATCTCGGTATCGAGTTCTAGGCGAGGTGCCTTCTACCCATTTCCAACCATGACCAGATCCTTTTTCAGCCGTGAAAACCATCTTTCACTTAACGTTACTCACGGCCTTCGGACAAAAATCCTCTGATGGATGTTTGGAAGCTGTGCTAGCATGAACACTTACTGCAGGTCCCAAATAATCCTTGACGGATATTCGTGGTGCGGATTCAGTTACAGCCATCGACTGTCCTTCAGGTGTAGGCGTTCTACTCTTCCCCATGGATTTCGGCGTAGAACGAACACAATTAGTGATTGAAAATACACAGGACACTAGAACTCAGCCCTCCTTCTAGCGCTAATGTTAACGTCAGGATTTTTTCTCACGTCCCAATCACCAAGACGTGTCCGATATCCTGCACAGTTTAACAAGTCAACGCCAAAAGCTTGACGGCTTAACCGTCGGGGGATAGCTCCGGCGTGAGAGTCAGTATCGGCGATCACAAGGTTAACAATAGAGGAATAATATCTCTAGTGCTTGAGAGAGAATAATAAAATTAGTTCAGTGATTAGTTTTGTTACCTGTATTCCTTGTGTGATCATTCCCATATGTACTCCAAACCCGGTTTACCGTGCCACCCACTACTGCCTGACACAACCATCTCCCACGCTAGTCCTCTCAGCCGAAAGTGTGCAGCTCACCCACTATCTGTTGCCACTGTTTGCTATCGTCGGTCATCTGAGTCCCATCCTCATTAATGCCATGCAGAAAGGTGGTAGACAACAGTCAACTGTTATCTTTTGTCATGATGGCCGGTCAAAGTTGATAAACATATCTTATTTGATTAATGGATCAGCCCAAAGGATAAGCCCAATACATTTAAGGCATAAGGAATAAAATATAAAGGGGGGAGCCCAATTGACCCGGCCTAACATAATGATATTTAAGTCCAAGGGACGAGCCCAATGGACCCGGCCCAATGATGAATAATATCATGGCCCAATAATTATTAATCATTATTTAACGTTTAGATAATACATATTAATTAATCAAACACGTCATCATCGATCATAAAAATCAATCAAAATTTAAGCATCCTAAAAAAAGTATTAAATTAACAACATTTTCAATGAAAGATAATACTAATTTATCATCTACTCTTATTTTCGCACATAAGTTTTGAAAATAAAATATTTGTAACAAATTAATATAACTATAATTGTTCTTATAGTATATAATTTTATCGGTAAATGATACATTTTAGATATTTTATACTTTACAATCGTAAAAAAATATTAATTAAAATTAAATAAATTTATTTCAATTTATTAATATTATATTTAAAAGTGTTATTTCTTATTTTCTAAAAGTGATATGACATATTTTAAAAATAATTTTGGCATGATAGTAAGAACTAATTATTATATATGTAAGGAAGATTATTTCAAAAAATTTATGTTTAGTTAATATACATACATATTGTCGACGTCGAGATTTTTGGATGTCCCTTTCCGTTACTTGTTCTTTGGTGTTCTCATTTTAGGTGAGATTTGTTTGAAAAAATAAGTGAAAAAGGTTCGACATGTATGATGTCGACGATAGGACTGTTAAGAGTCGCCAGTTGGTTTTTTAAATGGTTGTACCAACACAACCAATAAAAGGTTTGCACATTGACCCAGTGATGTGACACTGATATACGGGTCGGCGAAATCGAGATTCGTTTAGGGTCCGGGGACTTGGTTATGCGGGGGGAAGGTGTTAGGTACCCCCCGACATCCGTGTTACCACGGTGACTGCCTCTTTTCAAGAAACTATTATCTGAGTGTGTGTGTGTGTGGGTCAATGTGCTGTTATATAGAAGTTGTGCGAGGCCTCGTTCGAACCTATATACACAGGGTTTGAATTTATGTAAAAATTCAGTTTTTAGCAAAATATGGCAGTGATATTTTATAAAAGAGGTTTTTCAAACCCTGATGCTCAATAGGAATTGAGACCTTTTACACTCCCATTTTTTATTAAGTGAGCGACTGAATTGATTTTATTTGACGGATGCGAGGCATCCGTACGAAAATAATATACAAAAATAATGCCGACTTCCTAGTGGGTATGGAAACCATATGAAGAAATTCAGACATTGCAGAATAATTTACAAGCTGCTTATAGCTGAAAATGTCCATCACGGGAACCGAATCTAGATTCAATGGGATGAATCTGTGATCACATGATTCCTAGGCTCACAGAATGCTGTAATTTGTATGAAAGCAGTAAGCAGGTATATATATAAAAGCGGTATATATATATATATATATATATATATACAGACATGATCACCAACCACGAAGCACCTCCATGAGGGATCAAAAATATAAATAAAGCTGTTAAAAGCTATCAACCGCCACGGAGGAAACTCCAAGCGGGACAAAACGTAAATAAAGCTGTAAATACGGTCAACCGCCATGAAGGAAACTCTAGGAGGGACGAATATATATATATATATATATATATATATATATATATATATATATATATATATATAAAAGCATTAAATGCACCGGATGTAAAATCCAGGCTCATCGAACATAGTTCGACCATAATTCATATATATAAGTATAAATATATATATAAAAGCGAATAAATGCACTGGATATAAAATTCAGGCTCATCGAACAGAGTTCGACACATAGTTAATAATATATATATATATATATATATATATATATATATATATATATATATATATTAAAGTAGTAAACGCTCCAGACCGAAGTCTAGGCTCATCGAACAAGGTTCGACACACAGTTCATAAATATAAATGTATATATATAGAAAAGCAAGTAAACGCTTCAGATCGAAGTCTAGGCTCAATTGAGGCATAACTCGATAATGTTAGTCAATATATATATATATATATATATATATATATATATATATATATATATATATATATATATATATATATATATATATATATAGACTGAAATGAAACCACGGACCGAAGTCCGGCCAAAAGCAAGCAACACGACTCTCAACGTGTAGAAGGGTGTGTGCAAAGATGAAGAGAAAGACTCTAAAGTGTGTGAGAAGGCTTACAACTGACTACTAAAAAAGGCTTCTATATCTTTAGAGTGGGTAAACACTGGCTTTTGTGGGTACAAAAGAGGCTATATATGAGCTCACAAGTGTTTAAAAGTGGGAAAATACACTGTATGGCTAGTGCAGAACAAATTGTGCAGGGTTTCCCCGTCTTTTTCTCTTAGAAAATCATCACCCCAAGCCCTCTATTTATAGGCAATATGAACCACAAGTGTACCTGCGGCTGAGCTGCAGGTGTACCAGAGGCAACCAGGGTTGGCCAGGGTTTGTCGGGTCGAGTTGTCTCGAAGTACGTGCACTAAGGCACTGTAATGTCCACTCAGATTTACAGAAGTACAATCTGGGAATCCGTTTGAGGTATACAGGACCTATTTCGGACCTCCGTTGTCAAGAGTTGAACGATGGCATGGGATTAGAGTTTGTGCGAAGTCATTGAAGATGGGACGATGCCCTCCGATCTTCAAGCTTAAACTTTAGTTCGTTACCCCGCATAATAGTTACTCGGGATTGGTTAGCCTTGTGGGACATCGTTGCGTAGAGACGTGATGTGGCATTGTGTTGACGAAATGAAGATGTTTCCCCTCACCGGTGTTATTACCGAATTGGTCTGATAAAGCAGACGTTGCTCAAGCTTCGCTGAGATTGGACTGCTGTAATTTGTTGAAGGTCCTCATTGTTATCTTTGAGGTATGCCTGTCTTCCTGATGTTATTGCCGGGTTGGTACAGTGTATCTCGTTGTGAGCGCCGAGATTGAAGCTGGTCGCATTTGAAACAAGCATTTTCGGGGTTATCGCCGAAACTACATTACTTGGGGTCATCACCAAGGTTGGTGGCTATTCCCATGGTTGGGACTGAGACTGGATACCTCAGAGCTGTCTCTGAGATTAATCAGTCTTCTCCGGTGTGTGTTCCGGTATCGTATCTGTAGGTCTCGGGGTTATCTCCGAGGTAGGATTTGGTTACTCCCAGACTGCGATCCGGGGTTTGATGCTGAACTTCCGGTAGTATCCGGTATGGATTTGGATTGTCTTTCAGGGTTCTCTCTTAAAAGACGAATCTGTCATCCTGCAATATTAGTAACAGTAGTACAGAAAATTTCGAGTGTCTACAGTTGCCCCTTTTTATCATACTCATGCATGGCGATGCATGGGTAGGATAAAGAATCCTAGACACTTGAAACGCAACAAGATAAATATGATACTATGGGTAGCAAAATGATGCAAATGTATGATGCATGTGTACGGGGTTGTAGCCCAACATGTTGGGGATGATTGCGGGATCCCTGTTGCTTCAACTGGGGATTGGCGATGATGACCAGATTTGATGTATAATCTGAATCTGTTAGGATGTTGATGTTGGAGTTATTTATTAGTGGATTTTTTATGCATTTATCCGGTATCTTTTACTTGAATTAGTTGCTTATATTCATGTGTCTTAGTTACTTTTCATTCATTTTGTGTTTATTTTGTAGATTTTATGTTTGGAAGTGGTGTGAACGATTATGGTAAGGAAACGCAAAGAAAATGCAAAGAAAAGGCAATCCAGATATCATTTGGGCTTTCATGTTACTTCATGTTCTTGGTTTAGAACTTAGCTTACTTTGTAGAGCGTCTTCATAGCTTTCTGGAAAATCTTGAATCGCTCTAATCGGTGTTCGGATGCAAGAGTTATGATCGTTGTACCGACAGACGTCAAACTACGCTGTTTTGATTCGCCATTTTCATAGCAGTCCATTACAGCTCGATTTCAACCTTCATCCGGCCTGAAATTCTCAATCATCAAAGAATGAAAGTTGTAGATCTCGTCGATATCTTCGATTTAATAGGTGGCAGGCCCCGTAACTCTTCCCGGATCAAAAGTTATGGCCATTTTACCAGAGCATGATGCAGCAGAAAATCACCCGCGCGAGGGCGCGCGAACTAGCGCGCGGCCGCCCGACTCTCAGCCAAAAAAACGTGATTTTATACAACTTTCTGCAAGTTGAGCGCCCGTGCGCGCGGCCACGCGACTTCGGGCTATGACCACAGTTGACTTTTCACTAAATAGAGCAATTGAAGCTTGATTGAGTGGAGGGATTCAATTAGGGCTTATATATTAGACATATTATCATTATGTAAGATATATTCCACCCCTTGGGGGCTAGATAGTTGCTTTCATCTTCTCTCTTTTCATAGTAGAAACAAGGGTTTACACCTTGGGAGAGATTCCAACGTAGGAGAAAGCCATAACGTCTATTTTTCTCTACTTCTTCTTGGAGATCTCTGTCATCGTGGATATTGATTATTATTTATGGGAATTCTTTGTGGATTCAATAGTTAAATCATTGGTTTCTATTCAACGATTGGGTTTGATCATTCTAACTTTCTTCCATTCGTTTGTTTATTGATCATGTTTAGCCTTGATCCCATAATGGCTTTTGATTCAGTTATGAACTAAACTCCATTATGAGATTTTAACGGATTTTAATATGTAATTTACTTGCACATCTAAGTGTTAGATTTGTTTTGCATATCATTGGTTTATCTATCATGGTTGGTTTGTATGTATGAATGACTGATAATCTTCATGTTAGTATTTTTATGGAATTGGAAATGAACATATGAATATGGATGAAATCATGATAGCATGTGAATATGGAGATTGCAGATTTTGTGAAACAGATAGGAATATACTGTTTTGCCGTATGAGCTAGAATAAGGGTTGTGCTTAAAATCAATAGGATTGCAATTGCGCATAGGAATATGGTAATTGTGATGGTATTGGTGATTATATAGATTCTAACAACTGTAGATGATATGTGAGTTGGTTATAGTGCATTGGAAAATGGTTATAACTCGCTTTTATGCCCTTAGCTATTATCCTGTGATCTGTGAACACTTCTTGAATGACATATGGCGATTGAATGAAATATTGAATGAAGTTAGGATCCCATTGTTTCCACATTATATTTAGTTCATTTATATTCTTATTTGTAGTTGGTAATCATAGTTAGTTAAATCACCCATTAAGTCCATAGTCTTAGCATATAAGTATAGTGAGTTAATTAATGCATAATAGTCTAAGTTAATAACTTTCTCTGTGGGATCGATACTTTACTTACTCTGTATTACTTGTTGACTCGTGTATACTTGCATGAGTTAGAGCTCTTTTATAAGAACTATAAAAGAGGCAACAAGTTTTTGGCGCCGTTGCCGGGGAAAGGCGTTAATTTAGATATTTATCATTAGTTTAAAGCTATATTGTATGACTTAGACAAATTCTATTCGTTTCTCATTTCTATTTTTATTTTGTTTTAGGTTGCAGGTACCATGGGTGACTTTTCTTATAAAGGGCCTTATGCAAATAGGACTCAACCAAGGGACATAAGCACTGAGGGACTCAATGTATTTTCTACATTGTCAGGACAAATTTAAAAACTTTCGGAGAGGTTGGATGTTCTTGCAGAGCAACCTACTCGAGAGATAGCAGTTACATGTGAATACTGTGCTGGTGAGCATCCGAGTTATCAGTGTAACATCAAGGTTGGACAAGTGTAGTTTGGGGGTGATTTCTTCAACAACGATGGTTATCCTGATTATCAGCAAGGTTGGGGGTATCACCCAGATTATGAATGGGGTTATAACTATCAAGATCAATACTGCATCTCAAGTCCAACATATCTACCAGATTTCTCATATCCACCTTCAACGCAACAAGAGGAAAATTTAAGGTTGAAGGAATTCATGTCAAAAAGCCTAGCAGACCATGAAGAGATGATGATGAGTCAGGAGTTATCAAGACAAAATCTTAACAGACAGATGGAACAACTCATTAACTCCTCAATGAATGGTCCTCAATACATGGATTTCGAAACTGAAAAAAATAATTCAAGATCGGAGGATTTGGAGTTCAAATTTGTAGCATCAACTGAGGAGATGATGATTGAGCAAGAAAGGTCAATTCAAAAGCTACAGAATCAGATGGATCAATTATTCGAAGCATTGAACAATCACCCTCAAAACAATTGGTGCTATGACATGGATGATGAAATCGATGGAGAGCCAGAAGTGCACTTAAAGAAGTGGACATTGAGGAGACAACTGGGGGTATGGAAAATGAAGAACATGAGCCAACTTGTATTATACCCCAAGTGCCTTCTCAGTTAGAGTTGAAAAATTCAGTGAAATTTGCACACCCATGTCCCCTAGGTAGTCACATCCAAGACAATGATCAATATGATAAAGAGGCCTCGTACAAACCATGGTGGGCAAAGGAAGAGATAATAGAAGAAGAAAATCCCGTTGAATCTTTCATGCCTCAATGCAAAAATTTATTCATAGATACAATGGGAGAAGCACCTGACATTGCAATAGAACTAGGGACATCATGTACAGGAAATATGCTAGGTGGCTTCAATTCACAAATTCTCATGATGGGGAACCTACCAAAGCACATAGCGGTTCTAATGGATGGAGGGTTCTTAGCTTATTGTAGTGGAATTGGATAGCAGTGTCAAGAAAAGAGTCCAGCTAACGGACTATAAACCGAGCGCTAGATGGGAGGCACCCTATCTAATCTTTCTCCCTCATTATTTAATTCTTATTTATATTTCCATATTTAGTAGAGGTTAGATAGTGGTAAGTATGAATAATAGTTTGATTGTTTCTCTTTTCAGGTTCATTCCAATTGCTATAAGCATTCAGGATCAAACATAAGTCAAAAACTGAAGCTGCCAAAGTACAAGGTCGCGCGGACGTGCGACCCTACAAGCCAAACACCGCGCGGCCGCGCGATAGATCAGTCGCAGATTTTTTTTTACTGAATTCTTAGAATTTCTGACTAAAGCGTTCGAACAGTTAGAAGCCCACACTCAGTTTCCAACTACAGAATATCTCAAACTTAGCCATCGCCTGATATATTAGCAGATCATGAGGAGGCGAACGGAGATGACATTGCCACTTAGGGGAGTATTCTTTCAATTTTAATTACAATGAGAGCATTGTTTATTTTAAGTTTGGGGGTATTGGGTTGTAGTGAGTAGTTGTTGCATATAGTTAGTTGCATATAGTTTGATTGCATGTTTAAGTTGCATAGTTTGATTGCATGTTTAAGTTGCATAGTCGGGGTATTTTAGTATGAATTTTTTTATTTTTATCTATTTTTTTATTTTAGTTTTCTTTTGTCTTGTTTACTTAGTATGTGTTTAGTTGCATAACATTGCATAATCCTAGGTTTTCAGCTAGTTAAATTCTAATTTGGCCAATTATGACATATAAATTTGATAGATTTTTGAATTTGGTTGATATCTTGAGCTTAGTTATAATTTTATTCACGATATAATTCATGCTTGCTGTTTAGATGTTACCAGGTAGCACGACAATATTCCTATTTGCTTGTTGGTTAAGATTAGCATGCTTGTTTGTTGAGAGGAAAATGTTGTTTTTAATGATAGAATTGTGTAGGAAGTGAGACATAGACTATGAAAACACAGATACTCAAACTTTGAGAACACATGGGTATGCTTGCTATTGGGATGAGATGGAGCGTAAAATGTACTCGTTTAAATGTAAATGGAAAGTGAGATGGAGCGTAAAACGCACTCGCTATAAAAAAATCAATAAACACCGCGGGAAAGTGCGAGAATCGCCCTCGTGAGTAAAAACAGAGCAGAATAAACCCACTGTTGAACCTTAGTGTGTATTGATGTGTTGGAGTAGTTGATGTCTCATTAGTATATGCATTTCTTGAGTTAAACTTCAATTTTCTGCCTTAAGCAATAAAGCATGTGGTATTTTCACCTTTGTCAAGTTTATCTGTGAACACATCACACACACACACACAACATCTTTATAGCAAGTTAGGATTATATGATTGTATGTCATTATGCCTTTAGCTTAGTTTGATGCTTTGTTCTTGGATCTTGATATTTCTCTGAGGCATGACTTATTGGAATTCTTAAGATGGCTAGAAATCTGGGGATTCATTGTCATAGTAGCGTAGCTTGCATAGCAAGTAGATTGCATTAGCATTGTTGTTGCTTGAGGACAAGCAACAATTTAAGTTTGGGGGTGTGATAAGTGGATTTTTATGCATTTATCCGGTATCTTTTACTTAAATTAGTTGCTTATATTCATGTGTCTTAGTTACTTTTCATGCATTTTGTGTTTATTTTGTAGATTTTATGTTTGGAAGTGGTGTGAATGATTATGGTAAGGAAACGCAAAGAAAATGCAAAGAAAAGGAAATCCAGATATCATTTGGGCTTTCATGTTACTTCATGTTCTTGGTTTAGAACTTAGCTTACTTTTTAGAGCGTCTTCATAGCTTTCTAGAACATCTTGAATCGCTCTAATCGGAGTTCGGATGCAAGAGTTATGATCATTGTACCGACGGACGTCAAACTACGCTGTTTTGATTCGCCATTTTCATAGCAGTCCATTCCATCTCGATTTCAACCTTCATCCGGCCGGAATTTCTAAATCATCAAAGAATGAAAGTTGTAGATCTCGTCGATATCTTCGATTTGATAGGTGGAAGGCCCCGTAACTCTTCCCGGATCAAAAGTTATGGCCATTTTACCAGAGCACGCTGTAGCAGAAAATCACCCGCGCCCGGGGGCACGAACTAGCGCGCGGCCGCGCGACTCTCAGCCAAAAAAACGTGATTTTATGCAACTTTCTGCAAGTTGAGCGCCCGTGCGCGCGGCCGCGCGACTTCAGGCGATGACCTCAACTGGCTTTTCACTAAATAGAGCAATTGAAGTGTGATTGAGTGGGCGGATTCAATTAGGGCTTATATATTAGACATATTATCATATGTAAGATATATTCCACCCCTTGGGGGCTAGATAGCTACTTTCATCTTCTCTCTTTTCATAGTAAAAACTAGGGTTTACACCTTGGGAGAGATTCCAACGTAGGAGAAAGCCATAACATCTGTTTTTCTCTACTTTTTCTTGGAGATCTCTGTCATCGTGGATATTGATTATTATTTATGGGAATTCTTTGTGGATTCAATAGTTAAATCATTGGTTTCTATTCAACGATTGGGTTTGATCATTCTAATTTTCTTCCATTCGTTTGTTTATTGATCATGTTTAGCCTTGATCCCATAATGGCTTTTGGTTCAATCATGAACTAAACTCTATTATGGGATTCTAACGGATTTTAATATGTAATTTGGTTGCACATTTAAGTGTTAGATTTGTTTTGCATATCATTGGGTTATCTATCATGGTTGGTTTGTATGTATGAATGACTGATAATCTTCATGTTAGTATTTGTATGGAATTGGAAATGAATATATGAATATGGATGAAATCATGATAGCATGCGAATATGGGGATTGCATATTTTGTGAAACAGATAGGAATATACTGTTTTGCCGTATGAGCTAGAATAAGGGTTGTGCTTAAAATCAATAGGATTGCAATTGCGCATAGGAATATGGTAATTGTGATGGTATTGGTGATTACATAGATTCTAACATCTGTAGATGATATGTGAGTTGGTTATAGTGCATTGAAAAATGGTTATAACTCGCTTTTATGCCCTTGGCTATTATCATGTGATATGTGAACACTTCATGCATGACATATGACGATTGAATGAAATATTGAATGAAGTTAGGATCCCATTGTTTTCACATTATATTTAGTTCATTTATATTCTTATTTGTAGTTGGTAATCATAGTTAGTTAAATCACCCATTAAGTCCATAGTCTTAGCATATAAGTATAGTGAGTTAATTAATGCATAATAGTCTAAGTTAATAACTTTCTCTGTGGGATCGATACTTTACTTACTCTGTATTACTTGTTGACTCGTGTATACTTGCATGAGTTAGAGCTCTTTTATAAGAACTATAAAAGAGGCAACAATTATCACCAAATTCCCGTGTTCTTGATAACGACTTGATCCTGAAGATATACCTCTTATGTGTAAGAGATCTGTGGGGATAAAGCTTGATCTGTTTGAGGATGTGTATAACATTTTCCATCATCTATCCTCTTTGATAATGTTGACCTCTCCTGGTTAGTATCGCCAGAATATGTCACGATTTTGTTGGATTTACTGCCAACAACAAATGCTGTCAGGGATGCCTGACCTTCGTTGATGTGTGAATCAACGGCTGAAACATCCTGTGGGATATACTGTCAAGGCTACTTGACCTTCGCTGTCGTGTGAATCAACGGCTGAGATTCTGTAGATTGTCAAGGTTGCTTGACCTTCGTTGTCATGTAAATCAACGGAACATTGCATTGTGACCCCCGCTGGGGATCCGCTGGGGAATATGAGCAGTTGGGTATGACAACCTTGAATAGCTTTAGAGCTCTGATAGGTTTAAACGCTATCGACTGAAATGAGATCAAGGTTGCTTGACCTTCGTTGATATATGTTTCAACGGCTGAGCATGCGTTGCTACTCCCGCCGGAGATATACGTTGTAACCCCCATCGGGGATTTACTGGGGACGCATGAGTACGTACGCAACTATCGAACGGTTCTCAATGCTTCGATGGGTTTTCTTGTCATCGACTGAAATAACGTCTAGGTTTCTTGACCTTCGTTGATAGACATGTCAACGGATGAACGTGTGGTAACTGTGACAACCCAAAAATAGGTCCATTCCATCCAACCCCTTCTGAGTCGCCAAATACATGGTACAAAAAATAACTACAACTTTATTACAACAATTGTCGTGCAAAATACAACAACACCTATGCTGTGAGTTTGGATACAAATATATACCAACTGTGACTCTCATCCCAACCTTGGATAGCACGTCACAATGACACCTTACATAAAGGTATAGTCAAAAACTATTTTAGAAATTAGAATCTTTGAGAAGTGCTCAAGGAAACCTTCGTACATGGGAGGCCATGCGTCTAGGTTATGATAGATATCATATGGCCACAGAATTATCCTTGGTTGACCCAATAGACACCAAAGAAAAATGAGAAGATTACTATCATATTCTTCCCAATGGTGAGTCTTCTCTTGACATACCATTATCTCCACTGTCTCTAATTGAGAATTATACTTCAAACAAACACCAAGATCATATAGGTAGTGCGCGTAGATATACTCAGTAAGTGGATGTGCACAACCCTGTCTTATGATGACACGAGGTTGTATGTCATTAGACATCTTGTATGATAATGGCAAAACACCCTTCCAACGTTGGGTTTGCCTCACCCTAGTTGATTCACCAAATATAACTACTAAATGATGACCACCGTTCTATTCTCCTATTACCCTCGCTCGACCCAGCTACACTCTTATTACCTGAAAGGAATTGTGAAGCAAAAGGGTGAGCACAACTAGCTCAGTAAAGAATATTATGACTAAAGATAATTAAATTATCAATAGCCTTCATCAATAATAAATCAGAGATTTAGAACATATGGTAGATGATAAAATTTTGACCATAGTTGCTGCGGAACTTGCAATCCATTAGAAGAGTCAAATAGACTATGAAGTTTATTATCTTCTCCATGTTAAAAATCCATCAACAATGTTTTATCCATGTAACATCAATCAACAATTCTGGTCCACAATCATATGAATAATTCATAATCATAATTGTAGTTCTAAATTCCTCTTCTCATCCAAGTGAAGATAATTTTCATCACCTATCTTTACCTGAAACATCAAAGATCATGGTTACACCAAATCACATTTCCTGTTTATAATCATACTAATAACTTCATCTTTGCACTATGGCCAAAGATATTCAACATGTCATCTTTGCACTACGGGCCAAAGATATTCATCAACAATTCATCTTTGCACTACAGGTCAAAGATATTCCTCAACAGTTCATATTTGCACTACATGCCAAATATATTCATCAACAGTTCATATTTGCACTACAGGCTAAATATATTAACATCTCAAAGAAATATATAATCATTTCAGAATTTATATAAACAATAATTATAACCATGTTTATCATTTCACCTTTGCACTTAAGCTAAAGATATTCAATTATAAATTCAATGGTCATGATCATACCACTCAACAATTTAACTTTGCACTACTGGCCAAAGGGAACCCATAGTCATGATCATACCAAAAATCTACCCATCTTTACACTAAAGTCAAAGAGAAATATCATCATTAGGGTTATAAAAATGTTATATATAATAGTAAAATCAATATAATCAAAACATCTAGATTTAATCTCAAGAGTAATATTCATAAATCAACTATAATTTGGTTAGAAAAAGAAACCAATTTTGTCATAAATAGTAACTCGTGAATAGTAACCTATGAATAGTAACTTCGTGAATAGTAACTCGTGAATAGTAACTCATGAATAGTAAACCCGATACAAAAAGGTAGAAATTCCACAATAAAATCCATACCAATATTTCGGTATAATGATATTGAAATAACATTTCTTAAACTTATAAACAATTTATTTTAATTATTTACACTTTACTAAATAATGCATTTAATCATTCTAAAATGCCAAACTCATAAGATTTTATTACCAATAACCAAAACCCTCATCAAAAATCTGCATATAACTCATGTATGATTCTCAAGCCATAATATCATATTCTCCAATTTTCTTACTTCACATAACATATTTAATTCATTTATTCATAACTAGTCCATTTTTATGAAAAATACCAAATCAGTTCCAAAAATACTTCTTTTCTGGGATTTAGCAGAATATAGTCCCATATTGAACATATATTTTTCTCAAAATTTTTAAAATTCATTTACTATTTTTCATATGGCCAAAACCGCCGAATATTTAGACATTTATCATAAATTGTACTTTTGTCTAAAAATTCCAAAATTCACAGAGTACACTGATATTATATAGATGTACTCCCAATAAAATTTTCATCAATTTTGGAGTTAACCACAATGAGTTATAAGCGGTTACTTTTAAAATAATTTTTTCTCATAAAATTCATAACTCTTAATCTATACATCCAAAAATCACTATTTTTGGACACAATCAATAAAACTCATCAAAATATCATTTTGAATTTTTCCAAAATTTTCTGAAGGTCGGAAGAAGTACGAACTGAAAAACATAATAACCCTTAAAATCCCTTACCTCAAAAGAGCAGTACTTCTGACTGGAATATCTGATGAAAAGCCAAAGGAAACTTCTACTGAATAGCAACTTTTCAAGTATCTAAATACTCTCAAAAATATGCTTGATAATATAGAGAGAGAAAACTTATATTTCTGGTGTGATTTTCAATTCTAACATAAGCACCTATTTATAGAAAAATGCTAGAACGCCAAAAGAGACTAAATTAATAAAATATAATATTTCATTTCTTTCTTCTACGCCACCTACCAGCCACCAGCAATCCAGCCATCAACATGCCAACATTGAACAAAATCAGCCCACATGTTTAATAAAAACAAAAGTGGGTCCACCCAATTTTAATAAAAATCATTTTATTTTCCGAAACTTTAATAATTCATAGAAAATAGCCCGGTTATCAGAAAAATATGAATTTTATGTCCATTCTGACTGAAATCAAATTCTCTACAACTTTTTAGCTTTGAGTTTTTCCAAATTCCAAAACAAAAATATCCGAAATCCACAAACGGATGATTTTTAATACCTCTACACCGACAAAATACTGATAAAACACCTCAGCATTAATTCCTTCATTTTTATCCACATAAAAATAAATATATCCATCATTTATATTCATATAAAATAAATATTTCCTTATCATATATATAAATCAATAATTAATTATTCTCAAATAATATTACAGAATCACAATAATGACAACCAGGCAGTTCCCAGGCAAGAGGGGGCTTTCCAATAAGGATTTATCCTTACTGGCGCGCAATTAGGTGACCAAACCTCTCCTTGACAGAACTTTCTAGACATTGCCAATAATGCTTTCTAATAATATTATTCAAATAATATTAATTATTGATCTGATAATGAAAAATACTGTGCAGTGACAACTATTGAAACAACAATAATATAAAATATCAACGCAACAATTATTGAACCAATAAAAATAAAATATTAAATAGTAATTACTGTAACAATTATTGAGTAGTGTCTTCTTACGTAAAAATCAATAATTTCAAAAATACTGTGCAATACCGTGTGCTACTGTGCAATAACGCGTATTACTGTATTTTAACCATCGGGTATTCTAACAGTGTTAATGGTAACGATTACGCCGTTATTCAATTTTGTCATTTTCTTCATCCGACCGTTATCTGTTATGGGCCCACAAATGGTTGCGCCATCGTACGAATATTCTCCGACAGAAAGAATATTCCACGACCAAACAAATATTCCCCGACAACAATGAATATTTTATAACCACTTGTGTAATTTAAAAAAAAATCATATATCACCCTTAATTTTAACCTTTTTTCAATTTAACCATTTACTGAATAGTTATTATAAGAAAAATTGAATACTTTTATTTCATAAAATTCGGGGTCTTACAATCTCCCCTCCTTATGAAATTTCATCCCCGAAATTTACGTACCTGGTATTTCGAAAAGTTGAGAATACCTTGCTTTCATTTCAGATTTTATCTCCCGGGTCATCATGATTTCTCCGTTGCTCATCTCCCGTGATAACTTCATTTGGGTTCCTCATTTGTTGGGAAGTCATGACAACCGCTATCCCTTGAACTACTCAGCTTTGACTTGTTTGGGGCAGCATTTGGTGTCATCACTACCGTTGGAATATACTTTTCTATAGGGCATATTCCACCCTCAACTGCCTCGTCGTACTCCTGTTTCATGATCTGAATCATCAATCTTCGATCTATATCGAATTTAGGTTGACCGCTATGTCCAGAGTAATTCAAAACTCGATGTTGGGTTCTCCCAATTGCTTTCCAAAAAGAGAAATTCATATCATCTATTTTAGCCTTCTTAGATCGGACATCTCTTTCCATAATATCCACGTGTCGTGCGACTTTTGCCCATGCATCACTTATTCTCAGTCATTCAGTTTTTTCTTCTTTCAGCTCAGATTCCATCTTTATCATTTTATACTCAGCCAAAGAATGCTTCTTTTCAAGCATCACATATAAGATAACACAAGCTTGAATTGTTACATCCTTTTGCTCCACGACCGCCTGTCGTTCTTCAGCCTGCTCTTCTTACTCATAAATACGATTTTGTAATTCTACATTTTGATCATATAATACCTCTAATAAATTCTCCTCAGGTACCTCTTCTTCTGCTTCTTCCTCACTCTCAGCTGTTACCTCTGCGACTATCTCGGGTGCAACTATCGATTCTTCACTCACCACAAGAATATCTCTAATTCCTTCTTCGTCTGACATCACATTATCATGGTTAGTGATTAGAGGTATCCCCATGGTCTCATTCACTCCATTGTTAACATTCTCAGCAGCCATTCTCAAATACTGCCATAAAACAAGGGTTAATTAAATAAATTAACATATCACATAATATCCCGATATTATGACTGACCAACAAATAAGCTTAGGTAGGACACACTAGCGAAGGATTTAATCATCTCTGCCCTCCTAGTTATATTCTCCAATCCCGCTAGAGACCATATTCCTAAGCTCTGATACCAAATGTGACAACCCCAAAATAGGTCCATTTCATCCAACCCATTCTGAGTCGCCAAATACATGGTACATAAAATAACTACAACTTTATTACAACAATTGTCATGCAAAATACAACAACACCTATGCTGTGAGTTTGGATAAAAATATATACCAACTGTGACTCTTATCCCAACCTTGGATAGCACGTCACAATGACACCTTACATAAATGTATAGTCAAAAACTGTTTTAGAAATTATAATCTTTGGGAAGTGCTCAAGGAAACCTTCGTACATCCCAAATTATTAATAAATGAAATTTAATTTTCTCTATTTATCATTTTGAAATAGTAAGGGTTGATTTGATTAATGTGGTTAATTATGAGTAAAATGTGCAAATATTTCAAATAAGCAAGTGGTTATAAAATACTCATTGTTGTTGGAGAATATTCGTTTGGTCGTGGAATATTCTTGCTGTCGGGGAATATTTGTACGACGGAGCAGTCTTTTGTGGGTCCCATAACGGAAAGCGATTGGATAAAGAAAATGACAAGTATAAGTTGTTTATAAATAACGACGTAGTTGTTACCCTTAATATTGTTGGAATACCCAGTGGTTAAAACACAGTAATACGCGTTGTTGCACAGTAGCACACGGTATTGCACGAATTATTTATTCTAACGTAAGAAGGCACTACTCAATAATTGTTACAGTAATTACTGTTCAGTATTTTATTTTATTAATTCAATAATTGCTACGTTGATTTTTTTATATTACTGTTGTTTCAATAATTATCACTACACAGTATTTTCCATTATCGAAGCAATAATTCATATTATCTGAATAATATTATTAGAAAATATTATTGGCAATGTCTAGAAAGTTCTGTCTAAGGAGAGGTTTGGTCACGTAATTGTGCGCCGGTAAGGAGAAATTCTTATTGGAAAGCCCCCTCTTTCCTGGGAACGACCTGGTTGCCAGTACTGTGATTCTGTAATATTATTTATGAATAATTAATTATTAATTTATATGATGAGGGAAAATATTGATTTTATGTGGATATAGATGGAGAAAATTTTTAAAGTGACAATTGTTAAAAATTGATATTTTATCTTTTCTGATAAAATAATATTTTATTATATTATTATAATATAATAATGGTGATATTTTTATAATGAATGTGGGATATATGAGTATATGAGGAGGAAGAATTTTTTGTTACAAAGTTTGTTTAACACATGTTTTGTGTGTCGGTGGACCCCATTTCTTGACTGAAATTTGATTATAGCTTGTAAAATCGTCCGTTTATGAATTTCGGTCAATTTCTGTCTGAAATTTGGAAAAACTTTCTTCTGAAAAGTTGTAGAGAATTGAATTTCCTATAAAAAGTTTTGAGATTTGAATTTTCTAATAAAAGGGCTATTTATTATGAATTATTGAAGTTCTGAAGTTCTGAAATAAATAATTTTTAGAAGTTTTAATTATTTTTATTTAGAAAAACGTTTTTGTTGTTTTATGGACATGTGTTAGGTGTTTGAGATCAGCTGGTAGGACGGCGTAGAAGATTTATTATATATATTAATAATATATTAAATTCTCTTTCTCTCTCTATAATATCGAGCGTATTTTGTGAGTATTTTAGTACTTTGAGTATTGCTATATGGTGCAAGTTCTTTCAGCACTATATCTAGTATTCCAGTCATAAGTACTATTCTTTCTGAGGTAAGAGATGTTATTTTATTCGAAAATGATATTATTTCTTCAATATCATTATGCCAGAATGTTGGTTGGAAATTTTTATCAAATTTGAAACTTTTTCATGTCGGACCTACTATTTATGAGTTACTATTCACGAGTTACTATTCATGAGTTACTATTCATGAGTTACTATTCACGAGTACTATTCACGAAGCGTGATGATGTTTTTTTGTGAAATTTCTATCTTTTGAGGTCGGAGTTACTATTCACATATACGGCACTATTCACGAATACGACACTATTTGCAGAAAAATTAAATTTTCTTTTCTATGTCCAAGATTGTCTGTTGTGATTCCTATCTTTGATTGGATCTATGTTTTGATCTTCATTCTTGAATTTTACTCTAATCTGGTTATTTATTAAGTATTTTTGAACTTGGATTATTTAAAGTACGAATCCTTAATACTTGTTCTTTTGTTTCACTGGATTCGTTTTCTTTAAAATATTTTTCATCATCCTCAGTCCCAAATGATGATATTACTGAATATCTTTGGCTTGTAGTGCAAAGATGAATGATTTCTTGATGAATATCTTTGGCCCGTAGTGCAAAGATGAATAGGTGTTGAGATGAACATGACCGACTGATTAATATCTTTGGCCCGTAGTGCAAAGATGAACATGTGTTTAGATGAACATAACCAACTGATGAATATCTTTGGCCTGTAGTGCAAAGATGAATATTTGATTCCAGATATATATTGATTGATGTTACAAGGATAAAATATAGACGATGAACTTTTAAATTCATATATAGAAGATAGTAGTTTACATTCTCTACTTAACTCTTCTAATGAATTATTATTTCCGCTGCGAAGATTGATTTAAAACTGGTTGTCTATTGTATTCTATTAGATTTTTTCCTGTTGAGGACTAATGATAATTTGTTTTATATTATCTTAGTCATAATGTTCTTTACTGGGCTAGTTGAGCTCACCCTTTTTTCTTGTTGTTCCATTTTTCTTCTCAGGAGGCGAGGATGTAGCGAGTACTAGTCGGGGTGTGGAATGATGGCTCTAGAAGTTATTCTAGTAGTCCTCACTATTCTGTAAAATAGTGTATTAATAATTATAATGAGGACTTATTTGAGTGTGGATATTGTCTAGATCACAATATTTGTATTTAAACTCACAGTTTTTATGTTGTATTAATAAAGTTGTAGTTGTTTTTTGTACCATATATTTGGCGACTCAGAATGGGTGTTGTATACCTATTTTGGGGGCGTCACAATGCGTCTAGGTTATGATAGATATCATATGACCACAAAATTATCCTTGGTTGACCCAATAAACACCAAAGAAAAACTAGAAGATTACTATCATATTCTTTCCAATGGTGAGTCTTCTCTTGATATATCATTATCTCCACTGTCTCTAATTGAGAATTATACTTCAAACAAACACCAAGATCATATAGGTAGTGCGCGTAGATATACTCAATAAGTGGATGTGCACAACCCTATCTTATGATGACACGAGGTTGTATGTCATTAGACATCTTGTATGATAGTAGTATAACACCCTCCCAACGTTGGGTTCGCCTCACCCTAGTTGATTCACCAAATATAACTACTAAATGATGACCACCGTTCTATTCCCCTATTACCCCCGCTCGACCCAGGTACACTCTTATTACCTGAAAGGAATTGTGAAAAAAAAGGGTGAGCACAATGTAGACACTCAAAATTTTCTGTGCTACTGTTACTAACATTGCAGGAGGACAGATTCGTCTTTTAAGAGAGAACCCTGAAAGACAATCCAAATCCATACCGGATACTATCGGAAGTTCAACATTAACCCTAGATCGCAATCTGGGAGTAACGATTTAAACCTCGGATATAACCCCGAGGCCTGCAGATACAATACCGGAACACACACCGGAGATAACCCCAAGGAATGCAGTTTTGGAGATAACCCCAGAAATGCTTGTTTCAAATGCCATCAGCTTCAATCTTGGCGCTCACAACGAGATACACTGTACCAACCCGGTAATAACATTGGGAAGACAGACACACCTCAAAGATGACAATGAGGACCTTTAATAATTGTAGCAGTCTAATCTCAGCGAAGTCTGAGCAACGCCTGCTTTATCGGCCCAATCCGGCAATAACACCGGTAAGGGGAAACATCGTCATCTCGTCCAACACGATGCCACACCACGTCTCTACACAACGATGTCCCACAAGGCTAACTAATCCCGAGTGACTATTGTGCGGGGTAACGGATGAAAGTTGAAGCTTGAAGACCGGAAGGCATCGTCCCATCTTTAATGACTTCATACAAACTCTAATCCCATGCCATCGTACAACTCTCAACAACGACGATCCGAAATAGGTCCTGAATACCTCAAACTGATGCCCGGATTACACTTCTGAAAAACCGAGTGGACATTACAGTTCCTGAGTGCACGTACTTCGAGACGACCTGACCTGACAAACCCGGACCGACCTGACCCGCCTCAGGTACACCTGCGGCTCATATTGCCTATAAATAGAGGGCTTGGGGTGCTGATTTTTAAGAGAAAAAAGACGGGGAAACCCTGCACAATTTGTTCTGCACTCGTCATACAGTATATTTTCCCACTTTTAAACACCTGTGAGCTCATATATAGCCTCTTTTGTACCCACAAAAGCCAGTGTTTACCCACTCTAAAGATATAGAAGCCTTTTTTATTAGTCAACTGTAAGCCTTCTCACACACTTTAGAGTCTTTCTCTTCATCTTTGCACACACCATTCTACACGTTGAGAGTTGTGTTGCTTTCTTTGGCCCGGACTTCGGTCCATGGTTTCATTCCAGTCTATATATATATATATATATATTATATATACATATACTTATATATATATTGACTAACATTATCGAGTTATGCCTCGATTGAGCCTAGACTTCGGTCTGGAGCGTTTACTGCTTTAATATATATATATATATATATATATATATATATATATATATATACTTACATATATTAACTGTGTGTTGGACTTTGTTCGATGAGCCTAGACTTCGGTCTGGTGCGTTTATTCACTTATATATATATATATATATATACTTATATATATCAACTGTTTGTCGGACTTTGTTCGATGAGCCTAGACTTCGTTCTGGTGCGTTTACTCGCTTATATATATATACACTTATATATATGAACTGTGGTCGAACTCTGTTCGATGAGCCTGGATTTTACACCCGGTGTATTTATTGCTTATATATATATATATATATATATATATATATATATATATATATATATATATATATATATATATATATATATAGTTTCGTCCTGCCTGGAGTTTTCTTCGTGGTAGTTGATCGCTTTACAGCTTTATTTACGTTTTGTCCCGCCTGGAGTTTCCTCCGTGGCGGTTGATAGCTTTTAACAGCTTTATTTACATTTTTGATCCCCCATGGAGGTGCATCGTGGTTGGTGATCATGTCTGTATATATATATATATATATATATATATATATATATATATATATATATATATATTTACCACTTGTATATATATACCTGCTTATTGCTTTTATACAAATTGCAACATTCTGTGCGCCTAGGAATCATGTGATCACAGATTCATCCCATTGGATCTAGATTCGGTTCTCGTGATGGACATTTTTCAGCTGTAAGCAGCTTTTAAATTATTATGCGATGTTTGAATTTCCTCAGATGGTTTCCATACCCACGAGGAAGTCGGCATTATTTTTGTATATTATTTTCATATGGATACCTCGCATTCGTCAAATAAAATCAATTCAGCCGCTCACTCAATAAAAATGGGAGTGTAAAAGGTCTCAATTCCTATTGAGCATCAGGGTTTGAAAAACCTCTTTTATAAAACATTACGGCCATATCTTGCTAAAAACTGAATTTTTACATAAATTCAAATCCTGTGTGTATAGGTTCGAACGAGGCCTCGCACAACATCCATATAACAACACATTGACCCACACACACACACACACACACACACACACTCAGATAATAGTTTCTTGAAAAGAGGCGGCCACCATGGTAACACAGATGTCGGGGGGTGCCTAACATCTTCCCATCGTATAACCAAGTCCCTGATGAGTAGGTTTTATACCTATGAATCTGATATTATTAAACTTAATTATTGTTATATTTAATTGTTTTTTAGGATCTTTTTATGTGTTTTGTGTTTATTTGTTGTAGGTTGGAGCTGGGGGACAAATTGGTCATTTCAGAGAAGAAAAAGGTCAAAAATCATGAAAATTAAAGCTGAGTGGCATTTCTGTAAATATGAGGTCCTGGCCAAGCGCCTAGGCGCTTGGAATTAGCCTATGTTGAGCGCCTAGGCGCTCTAGTGCGTAGAAAGGTGCGTTTTGCAGCTGTCAAGTGGGTTTTTGAAGCCAAATAGGAGTCTGAATGAGGGCTGAGACCAATACAAGTAGGAGAGGACTCTAGAAAAGCAAAGAGAACTAATTTTTCAAGCAATCAATCAATTCTTCAAGAGATTTGCAGAGAGAACAAGGAAGAAAAGCACGAAGGAGAATTGCAAAGGCTAAAGATCTAAGAGAGAGTATTGGAGCAAATTCAGAGTTTCTTCTTCTCTTTTCTAGTTTTATCTTTTGTAACTATCTGGGATGTTTGGATTATTTATTTGGATGATGTTTTTCTTTATTATTATCATGAACTAAATTTTAATTAAGATTGCAACGGAACTTGGTATGTAGTTTAAGTTGCAAGCTTCCCATTGGATGAAAGTTAGTTTTTATTGAATTGTTTATTATATCTTATGCTTATTGATTAATTGCCTGATCAACAATTACTGTGATAATCTATATAAAATTGGAAGATGGAGTATAGATTGAGATCTGGATATGATAACATCTGTTCATATAATCTGAATAGGGTTAATATGATTAACGTGTAGGATAGGAATATACCTATGTGTCTTTTGTATCCATTGAAAGAATTTGTGCGTAAACCCTAATTAACTTGATTCACATAGGAATATAGTGAGTTGATTAACTGGGGTGTTCCTTATAATTCCGCATCTTAAAGATTGGATTTAGGAGGATTTGTTCACGTGTCTTTGGAAGAAGTGCGTGAATATTTATAAAGCATTCTTGGATAACAATTCATATTAATTGATTTATTTTAAATGGGAAGTAAGTTAGTTTAAATGAAATACCAAGGGAAGTTGTAATCTTAACCTGTTAAATCTGCAGTTATTCTTGTGAAATTGTTATTTTAATTATTAGTTTGTTAAGTTTAATTTTCAAATCACAAACAAAATTTTCTTAGTTTAAAATAGGGTTAATTGCGTTAGAGTTAGTAATTGATAAATATTAGTCTATTTCCTCGTGGGAATGATATCCTTGCTTGCTGAATATTACAATTGAACGCGTATACTTGCGTGGTAAAGTGCTATTAAAAATTTAGGCAACAAGTTTTTGGCGCCGTTGCTGGGGATATTAGTTTAATATTTTGTCATTATTGATTTTTATAGCGTTAATCTTAATTTAAACTTTTTCTATTCCGTTCCATTCAGGTGCTTTTGACTAGTTTATGCAAACGCGATCGAAGAAGCCAGATTTATTGCCTCACGAGGACGACATCGAGAAAAGATTTCACCGGTTGCGTAAGTGGGTTAAGGAAACCAAAGAAGCATTTGATAAGGAAGAGACTATGGCTGAAGAAGAGCAAAAAGCGCTGCGGGATTATGCTACACCGCGGGTTACTGAAATTCAGTCGAGTATTACAAGACCTGCTATTACTGCTACAAGTTTTGAGATAAAACCGGGGACAATACAGATGATTCAAAATTCATGTCAGTTCGGAGGGTTACCAAACGATGATCCGAACGATCACATAGTCAGCTTTATAGAAATCTGCGATACTTTCAAGTACAATAATGTGTCAGAGGATGCAATAAGGCTAAGGCTATTTCCATTTACCCTCAGAGATAAGGCTAAGAGTTGGCTCCATTCACTACCACCAGGCTCGATCACTACATGGAATGATCTAGCCCAGAAATTTCTTGCAAAGTTTTTCCCGCCTGCAAAAACAGCAAAGTTGCGGAACGATATCTTCTCTTTCGTTCAACACGATTCAGAATCACTATATGAAGCCTGGGAGAGATTCAAGGATTCATTGCGAAAATGTCCACACCATGGGATTCCTAAATGGCTTCAGGTGCAAACTTTTTATAATGGTTTATTCAGCACAGTGAGATCGAGTATAGATGCTGCAGCAGGAGGAACTATTATGGCCAAGAATTGTGATGAGGGGTATCAGTTGCTTGAAACCATGGCAGCTAATAATTATCAATGGCCAACAGCAAGAACAACTCCGCCAAGGACAGTCGGAGTGTATGAAGTGGATGCGATGACAGCATTGTCAGCTCAAATGACAGCTCAGATTTCTGCTCTTACAAAGAAGATAGATTCACTTGGGGTACAACCAGTTCAGAAAATGGAAACGATATGTGAAATATGTGCGGGTAATCACTCAAGTGATCAATGTGCAATAAATCCTGAATCAGTCCATTTTGTTTCCAATTATAACAGGCAGCAGGGCAGTTATGCAAACAACTACAATTCAGGAGTGAGAAACCACCCGAATTTTTCTTGGAGTAATAATCAGTCACATGCTCAAGCTCCAAAGCAAACATATCCACCTGGATTTCAGCCACAGCAACAAACTCAACAACAACCACAACCTTATCAACCTGATAAGTTATCACAAATGGAAGAATTGCTGGCAAGATTTCCAACTCAGTTGGAAACCACAACGAAAACCCAATCAGCTGCAATAAAGAATCTGGAGAATCAAATGGGGCAAATGGCTAATGCTTTGAATACTAGAATTCCAGGTTCTTTACCTAGTGATACGGAGAAAAATCCAAGGAATGATGGAAATGAGCACTGTAAGGCAGTTACACTCAGAAGCGGGAAGGAATTGACTACAGATTTGGATGGACACAAGAAAAGAATTTCTGTTGAGGATGGTGAACAAGAGAGTGGAGATTCGGAAAGTAAATCTGAGGAAAAAGTTGTGACAAAACAACAAGAAGATAAGCAAACAACAGTTGTACCACCTGTGCCGTTTCCTCAAAGATTTCAAAAGCAGAAATTAAATAGACAATTTTCAAAATTTTTAGAAGTGTTCAAAAAGCTGCAAATCAACATTCCATTCGCAGATGCTTTAGAACAAATGCCTAGTTATGCAAAATTTATGAAAGATATTTTAGCAAGAAAGAGGAAGCTAGGGGAGTTCGAAACAGTAGCATTGACAGAAGAATGTAGCGCAATTCTGCAAAGAAAGTTACCACCGAAGTTGAAGGATCCGGGCAGTTTTACAATACCGTGCACGATTGGGCCCCAGTTCTTTAACAGATGTTTGTGTGATTTGGGGGCAAGTATTAACTTGATGCCACTTTCGATCTACACTCAGTTGGGATTACCAGCCCCAAAGTCAACAAATATCTCTCTACAGCTCGCAGATAGATCAGTGACATACCCTAGGGGCATTGTGGAAGACATATTAGTAAAGGTGGACAAATTCATATTTCCAGCTGATTTCATTGTGTTGGACTACGAAGAGGATAAAGACATACCCATTATCCTTGGAAGACCGTTTTTAGCCACTAGAAGGACATTAATTGATGTACAAAAGGGAGAGTTAACAATGAGAGTTCAAGATGAAGAAGTAACTTTTAATGTTTTCAAGGCTATGAAATTCCCGAAGGAAAAGGAAGAGTGCTTAAGAGTTGATCTAATTGAAGAAACAACTGAAGAGGTATTTGGTGAATCTGTGATTGAAAACCCTCTTGAAACCGCATTGGTTAGTGAAAAATTATTTGATGATTCAATGGTGATAGAATGGGTCCAAATGCTAGATTCAACTCCAAAGTTCACACGATGTCTACAAAAATTTGAACCTCTGGATTAACGGGGAAAGCTAGATGAAAAGGTGACATCATCCGTAGAAGAACCGCCTACCTTGGAACTTAAGCCATTTCCTAACCACCTCCGGTACACCTACCTTGGTTCTTCTTCTTCCTTGCCAGTCATTATTTCTGCATCACTTGATAAGGTTCAAGAAGAAAAGCTACTAAGGGTACTTCGACAATACAAGACTGCTCTTGGATGGACTATTGCAGATATCAAGGGGATAAGCCCATCAATTTGTATGCATAAGATTTTGTTGGAAGACGAAGCGAAACCGACTATTGAACAACAACGAAGACTCAATCCCATTATGAAGGAAGTTGTTAAAAAGGAAATCATTAAATGGTTGGATGCTGGAATTATCTACCCTATCTCAGATAGCTCATGGGTAAGTCCGGTTCAATGCGTGCCAAAGAAAGGGGGAATGACAGTAGTTGCGAACGAGCAGAATGAATTGATCCCAACGCGAACAGTTACTGGTTGGCGGGTGTGTATGGATTACAGAAAGTTGAATAAGGCAACTCGTAAGGACCATTTTCCTCTACCATTCATAGATCAAATGTTGGACAGGCTTGCAGGGCACGAGTATTATTGCCTCTTGGATGGATATTCGGGCTATAACCAAATTGCCATTGCACCCGAGGATCAGGAGAAAACAACATTCACATGCCCATATGGCACCTTTGCTTTTCGCAGAATGTCTTTTGGGTTATGTAATGCGCCAGCGACGTTTCAACGGTGTATGATGGCTATTTTTTCAGATATGGTTGAACAAAATCTTGAGGTATTTATGGATGATTTTTCAGTTTTTGGGGATTCGTTTGATTATTGTTTGGAAAATCTCACACTCGTGCTCAAACGCTGCATGGAAACGAATTTGGTTTTGAACTGGGAGAAATGTCATTTTATGGTGCAAGAAGGGATAATCTTGGGTCACCGAGTATCATCAAAAGGAATTGAGGTTGATAGAGCAAAAATCGAAACCATTGAGAACCTGCCACCACCAATTTCTGTAAAGGGTATTCGAAGTTTCTTGGGACACGCTGGTTTCTATAGACGATTTATAAAAGACTTTTCCAAAATCACAAAACCACTTTGCAATCTTTTGGAGAAGGATGTCTCATTCAACTTTGATCAAGCATGCCTAGAAGCGTTTGATGTGTTAAAGAAGAAACTTGTTACCGCACCTGTAATCATAGCACCAGATTGGACTATACCGTTCGAATTAATGTGTGATGCTAGCGACTATGCGATTGGTGCAGTTCTTGGCCAACGAAAGGATAAAATTTTTCATGCTATATACTACGCTAGCAAAACATTGACAGATGCTCAACTGAATTATACCACTACCGAGAAGGAGCTATTAGCAGTTGTTTATGCATTTGATAAATTTCGCTCATATTTGATTGGGACAAAGGTGATTGTGTTTACGGATCATTCGGCAATTAAGTACTTAATAGCAAAGAAAGACGCGAAGCCGAGATTAATTAGATGGGTATTATTGCTACAAGAGTTTGACTTGGAGATCCGGGACCGAAAAGGAACAGAAAATCAGGTTGCTGATCATTTATCACGGTTAGAGAATTCAGAACTAAAGAAAAATGACACAACAGTGATCAACGAATTTTTTCCGGATGAACATCTATTTGCGGTAAGGATGGATACACCATGGTATGCAGATTATGTAAATTTCATTGTCAGTAAGGTGTTTCCGCCTGATTTGACAAGCCAGCAGAAGAAGAAATTTCTCCATGACGTGAAACAGTATTTATGGGATGAGCCATTCTTATTTAAACAATGTGGCGATCAAGTAATAAGAAGGTGCATCCCGGAAGTTGAAATGGAGAGTATTCTACACCAATGTCATGCATCTGACTATGGTGGACATTTTGGGGGAGAAAGAACGGCAGCTAAAGTGCTTCAATGTGGATTTTTCTGGCCAACACTCTTCAAAGATGCCCGTGTGTTTTCATTAAAATGTGACAGATGCCAAAGAGTTGGTAATATATCAAAGCGACACGAGATGCCACTTAATATGATCCTCGAATTCGAATTGTTTGATGTTTGGGGAATTGACTTCATGGGACCATTTGCACCATCTTTCTGTAACTCCTATATACTTCTAGCGGTGGACTACGTTTCGAAGTGGGTAGAAGCTATAGCATCACCTACCAATGACGCGAAGGTTGTGATTAAGTTCATTCGGAAGAACATTTTCTCTAGATTCGGCACTCCTCGCGCAATCATTAGTGATGAAGGAACACATTTCTGTAATAAGCAGTTTTCAGCTATCCTTGCTAAATATGGAGTCACTCATAAGATAGCTACTGCTTACCATCCACAGACAAGTGGTCAAGCCGAGGTATCTAACCGAGAAGTGAAACGAAACCTCGAGAAGATAGTGAATCCTAGTCGGAAAGATTGGTCTAGCAAGTTGGACGATGCTCTATGGGCATACCGTACAGCTTACAAAACTCCGATAGGGATGTCTCCGTATAGGTTAGTTTATGGGAAGGCATGCCATCTTCCAGTTGAACTTGAACACAGTGCTTATTGGGAAATTCGGAAGTTAAACCTTGATATATCTGCTGCAGGAGAGAAGCGCCTCTTACAATTGAATCAAATGGATGAGTTCAGACTCCAATCGTATGAGAATGCGAAGTTATATAAAGAAAAGATTAAGAGGTGGCATGATGAGAAAATTCTGGAAAGAAAGTTTGAAGCAGGTCAAACAGTGTTATTATACAATTCGAGGCTTAAACTGTTTCCTAGAAAGTTGAAATCTCGATGGTCTGGGCCATTTATAATCTCAAAAGTCTATCCTCATGGAGCTGTAGAAGTGGAAGACCCGTATTCAAAACGTAATTTTAAAGTCAACGGTCAAAGATTGAAACACTACTATGGGGGTTGTTTTGATCGTGAAAAGACATCGGTCAACCTTGCCGATTAGAACAGAGGAGAAAGTCAGGCTGAAGACTATAAACCAAGCGCTAACTGGGAGGCAACCCAGGAAGTTTTATTGTTATTCGATATTTTTACTCTTATTAATTTACTTTACCATTAGTTTATTTAGTGGTTAAACTTTGCTAGTTAAGGATTTGTTGCATACCTTGTTCTCTAACAGAGATTCAATTGATTGCAGGAAAGGAAAACACGTACAAGTTTAAGATTGGGGATATTTGACGAGGTTTGGGACAAAAGTTACATGGATCGACGTTTGGAGTGGCTAGATTCGCGTTTCCGGTTTGACATGTACAAAGAAGTCACTTCAGAGCTAATTTGACTATAGGTCAGGATATTATTTCGTGAAATTTCAAGAATGAAAGTTGTAGATCTACTCTTCCTCTTTCCAGAACATCTTGAATCATCTAAATCGGAGTTCGGACGAAGAAGTTATGGCCATTTTCCCAAAGGACGTCAGAGCAGAGAATGTTGGAAAAGGACCAAGCGCCTAGGCGCTCCATAGATGCACAAACCAAGCGCCTAGGCGCTCAAAGTCAGTAGCTCTTGTTCACCCCAAGCGCCTAGGCGCTCCCCCTCAAGTTATTTCAAGCGCCTAGGCGCTCAAAGTCAGAAAGTGTTGTCCAGACCAAGCGTCTAGGCGCTCCAAACTAGTGCAACCCAAGCGCCTAGGCGCTCCACACGTCCAAGGGATTCTGCAAGCAAGCGCCTAGGCGCCCCAACAGTACACACACCAAGCGCCTAGGCGCTCCAATGTAAAAAAAAAAAAAATTTTAAAGCCCCAATTCGGGCAACTCCTCTCCCATTCCAAATCAAAGACTCTCTTACTCTCCTACTCCATCTCTAACCCTCCACAACTCAAAACCCTCATCTAATCTAGCCTAAACAACTAATCTTTCTCTTCCAAATCCAAATCAAACACTATATCCCTACCCAAACCAAAGCAACTAAGTTCCATATTGTCATCCTTCTTCACCAATTCGGGATTCCACTTGCATTCAAGCCACATCTACTTGAAGTAAGGGTTCAAGGCTCAAATTGCTCATCCAACTTTGATTGAACATCAAGATTTGGCTATACCCAAGTAAGTACACAAGATTTTATTGCAAATTCTTTGGATTCACTTGGATAATAGTTAGGTTAGTACTTTGAAGTTAGTTTCTATCATTGTGTTGGCTCAATTGGGTGTGGGTACTCTTAATTGTTGCTTGAATTACCTTGGATGTATAGTGTGTTTAGTAATTGCAACAATTGGTGAAATTTAAGTTTGGGGGAGTGCATACTAATAGTGTTCCAAATCTGTGCACACAAAGTGTTTGATAAATTGTCACAAAGAAGATTTTGGCTCTCCTAAGTCATTGAGTATCATTTGGGTTAGCAAGAACTTAGTACATAAGACTATGGCTAGTAAGAGACAAAGAGGAGAGACTTCGGGCACTTCGCAAAAGTATGACAAAAAGAGATTTACAAGTGCTAAAGCGTCCGACAGATATTATAATGTACTTTCTAATAAAGCACTAATTCCCGAGCGTGGATTATTGCCCGATATAGAAGATGTGGAATTATTACAGATGATTGGGAGTAGAAGATGGATGAACTTTACAGCCCAACCGGATGCATCTGTTGTTAAGATTGTTAAGGAATTCTATGCAAATGCAATAGATCATGTGGGAAACGTAATTTGGGTACGAGGAAAATCAGTGGAGGTTAGTTTTGGGTCAATAAATGCTTATTATGGTTTGAACACGATACCCAACAATGGATACATGCAATATCTACAACACGAGCTAGACTACAGTGAGATTATTCAAGCCTTGTGTGTACCTGGAACGACATGGAAATTAACAGATCAACAAGAAGCTGTGTTGTTCCCCGCATCCAAACTAAGCAATTATGGGAAAGCATGGCATGCATTTATTTGTGCCAAGATGATGCCATGTAGGCATATGAGTGATGTTGTAAATCAAAGGGCAGCTCTGCTTTTCTGCATTGCATCAGGAAAAATTATAGATGTGGGCCAAGTTATTCATGATTCCATTGACAAAGCAATTCGAGGAGGGACCTCAGGTGGATTACCACACCCATCTTTGATCACAGGACTATGCCAACAAGATGGGGTGAAATGGGATGCCGAGGAAGCTATACAGCCTCCTTTAGCTGCAATTGACCACTCGCTTATTAAGAAGTACAAGGTATGGAGTAGGGGGATACCACACCCGAGAGGGTTAGGATTCATCATTGCTCCTACCGAGCCTGCAGCCGAGCCTAGTCACCAATTTCACGAGAATCCTCCTGCAGCTGGAAGTTCAGAGCAACCACCTAATTTTTATGAAGATATCCGTCGCGATTTGAGAAATCAAACTAGAAGAATCGACATGGTTGCCACTCGAGTTCAGGAAGGTTTTGACCGAATGGAAAGAAATCAGGATAGTTTAGCTCAGCGGCAAACGGAGGTCTATCAGAATTTTAGTACAGCATTCCTTGAGATGTTTCCCCGCATGAATCCAGGTGCCGCTCCTTACCAATTTCCACCATTGTCTGCATACCCCCCAGATGAAGAAGAAGAAGACGAGGAAGAAGATTCTGACGAGGAGTAAAGCTTCTATCTTTCAGGGAAGTCCTCAGTACTTAAATTCTTAAATTTTATTTGTTATATACAATGAGGACATTGCATCGATTAAGTTTGGGGGTGTAATTTTCCAGCTCTAGTTCATGCATGTAGTATTCATATAGTGCATTCATATAGTATTCAGTTAATAGTTTTCATGTAGTTTGCATTCGTGTAGTTTTCATTTTTAATTTTCTATAAAAAAAAAAAAAAAAATTCAAGCATTTGCATGTTTCCAGCTGTTAAATAGTTTAAGTCTATCTTGGTCAGTGATGAGATTGGAATTGAGTAGACAAGTATAGTATTGTCTGTTAAGACTTTGACGTGATTTCTTGTCAGGATTTGAATCTGTACCTGTTTGAAACTGATATAATAAGGATAACACAGTAAAAACAACTATGTTGACTGATTGAGTTTAAATTGACACATAATGGACTTCTAGAGGATAATGCTAGTCTGAATGAATGAAAGACATGAATAGGCGAAGATGACTGAAGTTAGATAAAAACTTAAGTTTGGGGGAAAAATTTGGGATATATAAGCTTAAAAAAAAAAAAAAAAAATGAAAAAAATATATATATATATACCGTGGCTAGTTTTGTTTCGGGGCCTTTGTTACTTGAGTAAGTACGCCCGAAGGGGTATCTTAAAACCTAGCGCCCTAAGGTCTTATATGGTCTGGGAGTCGTTGGACGAAAGCTCGCTAAGGGGTAGCACTGTTAGCCTAATGGAATGAGACATTGCACAGTCATGGTTGAAAAAAAAAATATATATATGTATATATATGAAAAAAAAAAACAAAAACAATAAAACGGGAAAAGAGCAAAAAGCCCCCGTAAAGAAAAAAAAAAGGGCATAAGTATCCCGGATTGGACTCTTAAATTTTGGTGGATATTTGTCTTTAGTTGGTTTTAGCTTGTTCGTGAATTTTGTGAGTTTACACTGTATGATTCCTTTAAAGAGATTTATTATGTGTTGTATTTAGCATCATATCAGTTAGCATGGATGTTAAGCACACATGCACTATATCAATAATAATAGGTTAAGATTTGATGATTGACGAGGAAATTACAAATCTGTTTTGATATGATGTACTATCATGTTTATTGTGATTTCTCTGAGGCTTGATGAATAGATTTTGTTCTGTTTGACTGCTGGAATGTAGGCATTTAGATAGCTGCATTTGCATTGCATATTTAGCTATTGCATTGTGTTGTGTTGCTTGGGGACAAGCAATTGGTTAAGTTTGGGGGTATTTGATGAGTAGGTTTTATACCTATGAATCTGATATTATTAAACTTAATTATTGTTATATTTAATTGTTTTTTAGGATCTTTTTATGTGTTTTGTGTTTATTTGTTGTAGGTTGGAGCTGGGGGACAAATTGGTCATTTCGGAGAAGAAAAAGGTCAAAAATCATGAAAATTAAAGCTGAGTGGCATTTCTGTAAATATGAGGTCCTGGCCAAGCGCCTAGGCGCTTGGAATTAGCCTATGTTGAGCGCCTAGGCGCTCTAGTGCGTAGAAAGGTGCGTTTTGCAGCTGTCAAGTGGGTTTTTGAAGCCAAATAGGAGTCTGAATGAGGGCTGAGACCAATACAAGTAGGAGAGGACTCTAGAAAAGCAAAGAGAACTAATTTTGCAAGCAATCAATCAATTCTT
The DNA here is from genome assembly GCA_020205505.1 of Panax japonicus. Lineage (NCBI taxonomy): Eukaryota > Viridiplantae > Streptophyta > Magnoliopsida > Apiales > Araliaceae > Panax > Panax japonicus. The sequence goes on from CM035094.1 coordinate 62,772,764, forward strand.
CAAGAGATTTGCAGAGAGAACAAGGAAGAAAAGCACGAAGGAGAATTGCAAAGGCTAAAGATCTAAGAGAGAGTATTGGAGCAAATTCAGAGTTTCTTCTTCTCTTTTCTAGTTTTATCTTTTGTAACTATCTGGGATGTTTGGATTATTTATTTGGATGATGTTTTTCTTTATTATTATCATGAACTAAATTTTAATTAAGATTGCAACGGAACTTGGTATGTAGTTTAAATTGCAAGCTTCCCATTGGATGAAAGTTAGTTTTTATTGAATTGTTTATTATATTTTATGCTTATTGATTAATTGCCTGATCAACAATTACTGTGATAATCTATATAAAATTGGAAGATGGAGTATAGATTGAGATCTGGATATGATAACATCTGTTCATATAATCTGAATAGGGTTAATATGATTAGCGTGTAGGATAGGAATATACCTATGTGTCTTTTGTATCCATTGAAAGAATTTGTGCGTAAACCCTAATTAACTTGATTCACATAGGAATATAGTGAGTTGATTAACTGGGGTGTTCCTTATAATTCCGCATCTTAAAGATTGAATTTAGGAGGATTTGTTCACGTGTCTTTGGAAGAAGTGCGTGAATATTTATAAAGCATTCTTGGATAACAATTCATATTAATTGATTTATTTTAAATGGGAAGTAAGTTAGTTTAAATGAAATACCAAGGGAAGTTGTAATCTTAACCTGTTAAATCTGCAGTTATTCTTGTGAAATTGTTATTTTAATTATTAGTTTGTTAAGTTTAATTTTCAAATCACAAACAAAATTTTCTTAGTTTAAAATAGGGTTAATTGCGTTAGAGTTAGTAATTGATAAATATTAGTCTATTTCCTCGTGGGAACGATATCCTTGCTTGCTGAATATTACAATTGAACGCGTATACTTGCGTGGTAAAGTGCTATTAAAAATTTAGGCAACAGTCCCCGGTCCATAAATGAATCTCGGTTTCACCAACCCGTATATCAGTGTCACACCACTGGGTCAATGTGCAAACCTTTTATCGGTTGTGTTGGTACAAGCATTTAAAAAACCAACTGGCGACTCTTAACAGTCCCATCGTCGACATCATACATGTCGGACCTTTTTCACTTGTTTTTTCAAACGAATCTCACCTAAAATGAGAACACCAAAGAACAAGTAACGGAAAGGGACATCCAAAAATCCCAACGTCGACAGGTGGCGACTCTGCTGGGGACTCCAGTAAGAGGACTTAAGCCGCTACTACAATCTTTTCAAAACTGTTATCTGCATGTGTGTGGATGTTGCATTTATATTGGATGAATGTGTACGAATGCATGTCTTGATTGAACTTAGTGCTTTGCATCATATCTGCGTGTGATGTTGGTGCTTCGCACTATAAACTGCTTATGATATTAGTGCTTCGCACATGTCATCATTTCATACGGTGAGACGCGGTGTATGTGAATGTATGTTGTGTGGTTCCTCCACCAAGAGGCTATCCCGTCGGTGTTTGATTACTGGACTCGTGAGAAGATTAATTCTCCGAGGCTCAGGAAAGGCACCACCCAAATTCGCTCTAGTTGAAAGACCGGATTAACTTCCCGTCTAGTAGATTGCGATGATTTGGGAACCTTCATGCCCAAAAGCCGCGAGAGTAACCTAAGATAGGTCAGCCTCTGATAAACCCAAAACGGAGGAAAGTCTCTTCATACTCTCATTTCAATTACTTGTAAACACAATTACTTGTAATTTCATTCCATATCTATCTCCATGTAATGAGAAATATGAAGAAATGTGTACACATACATATTTTAAAGCATGCTACAAACAACTGACATCCGTTGTGCAGGATAAAAATCCTAAAATGGACACATCACATAACATGTTATTATATACATTCCCTAAAGACTAAACTATGCAAGTCTTTCGCAGGGAATCAATCAGACCTACTACCCGGTCAAAGTCCAAAAAGGCATCAGGCCCACAGTCAATCATGTCGTCATCTAACCAGACTAAACTTAATCCAGTTTCTTGCAAAGAATTCGACGGATTAAGTAAACAAATCACAGATTTGGCTGTTCTATTAAAAGAATTATACCAGTCTACACAGGGTCAGAAAATACCCGTACATACTGAATCCTCCACACAAGGGGGAGACCCGGTCATTACCATACCGGAACCACAGTTGGATACGACCAACAAAACTCATGATGCTGCCTATCCCACTGGAGATCCAGACAATGGTGACATCAAAAAGAAAGTTCTCCAAATGGAAGAGACCCTTCGCGCTATCAAAGGAATTGGAACACACGAGAGTGTTTCATATGCTGATCTATGTATTTTTCCTGGTGTTCACTATCCAGAAAAATTTAAAACTCCTGACTTTGAAAAATATGACGGGTTAGGGGATCCTTACACACATCTAAAAGTATTTATTGGAGAACTTGGATCCTATGGAGAGGATGAAAAACTCAGAATGCAATTGTTCCAAAAGAGTCTAATTGGAGAAGCCCGTTCGTGGTACACAAGATTAGACAACTCCAAAATCCATAGCTGGGAAGAGCTAGCACATGCCTTCCTCACTCAATACAGTTTTCAAACTCAGATGGCTCCTGATCGGTATCAAATTACCAAGATCAAGAAACAGTCTAATGAGTCTTTCAGAGAGTATGCTCAAAGGTGGAGACTCCTGGCTGCCCAAATTATTCCTTCTATGGCAGAATTAGAAATAATCATGACTTTTATAGACATACAAGAAGCTCCCTTCTATGAGAGAGTTTTAGCCTGCATCGGCAAACCATTTTCTGAAATGGTCAAGAATGGGGAGATGGCTGAAATGGGGTTGAAGTCAGGAAAGATTCAAGACCTAGCCGCACTCAAAGCTGTTGCTGATCACATCCAATCTGGAAATTATGGGAACAACCCCCGGAGGGTCTATAAAAAGAAAGAGGAAGATGTTTCCCCGATACTACAGGGGCAAAAAGGCAATCAAAACATGCCTATTCAAAAGAGAAACTACACTCCCTTTCCAGCACAGTCTGCAAACCCTCCAGTACCTAAAGGTGGAGAAGTAAAACGCCATCGAGTGTTTACACCCTTAGGGGATACCCTCGAGAACATTCTTAATCTTCTGACAACACAGAAGAAAATTACGCATCTTCTTCCACCAGCCAACCCTAATGGACGGGGTTTCAATGCTGCTAGGAAATGTGTTTATCATGCCGGGGCACCTGGACATGATACTTAGGATTGTTGGGCCTTGAAATATAAGATCCAGGACCTAATAGACAACGGGGAGATCGTAGTCACCAAACTCGATCAACCTCATGTACAAGACAACCCTCTTCCTCAACACAAAGAAGAAGAGGTCAACATGATCAATTGGAGCAATGGACAAAATTCCAACTTCAGCTGTGAATCTTCCCAGACCATAAAAGACGGTGATGACAAATGGGATTATGCCAGGTTCCAATTCACAATGGAATGAAAGATCAATGCTCTCGGCAAACAAATTGTGCAATTGGCAGAACTGGTGACTTATCAGCATCAAGTGACTCGACAATTAATCAGCCAGGAGCATGCCAGTCTCCTACCTATTGTCATGAATATTCCCTCGTCACTTTCAGAAAAAAAAATGCTGGAAGACAAAGTGACGAAGAGAGCAAATGCCAAAGCCCGTCGGGATTTCGCCAACAAACGGGAATTCACCTATTTGAGCTAACCCATAGAGGAAATCCTTCACATGTTAATCAATGAAGGAAGGATCAGTTCCCTTCTACCTCCAATCAACCCCGTTTGGGATGGTACAACTCTGATGGAGTATGTCAATACCACTCCCAGTCTCGCGGTCACATCACAAAAAAATGCTGGGCACTCCGTCACCTTATTCAAAATCTAATCGACAGTGGTGTACTGCGCTTGGCAGATAACGACACTGTGTTACGTGCAAGTGAGAATGTAGGCCCTACTAAGTGGAAAAGTGTTGTAGCAGTTATATCCATTGAAGCTGGAGGGATTAATACTTTACTCACAACAGCGATAATTCAGCTCAAAGGAGGAAACAATCCTTTGAAAGTGGCCGTTCCCGAGCCAATCAACTTGCCATGCAGAGCACAATATCCTATTGTTAGCTTGCGCAAGGTTTCGTGGAATTATGGAGAAGGTGAAGGATCCACCTCACATACAACTGCTGCAATGTCGATGGAAAATCCACTGTATCTCCCCCATTGGGTGATGAAGCCCACCACCAAATCAAAGGGGAAAATACCTATAGAGAAGGTTGAAAAATTCCTCCGCGCTATGGGTCATAGTGAAGCTACGATGGTTTTAAGCTTGAAAGAAGCTCCACAACAAATATTAATTTTGGACTTGGTCCTAACCTCTGAGAATCACCGGAAGGTCTTGCTAAAGGTTCTAGAAGAAACCTATCTCCCGACATCTGTGGATACGGAAAAGTTTCAACATATGGTTGATCACATTTTCAACAACAATGTGATATCCTTCACTGATAATGACATACCATCCGAAGGGACCAGTCATTGCAAATCGTTACACATTGCGGTCTTATCCTCCGAATACATGGTAGCAGGAGTCTTAATAGATGGAGGTTCCTCTCTGAATATCTGCCCATATGCTACCTTGGTGAAGATGAATATCAATCTCAACAGAATTCGGAGTAGCCATACTATCATCAAAGCTTTTGATGGAGCCCGCCGTAACTCGGTCGGAGTAATTGAGCTGCCAATCGAAATTGGTCCTCACACATTCTGCGTATCTTTCCATGTGTTAAAGATAGATTCGGGATACAACCTGCTCTTGGGATGACCATGGATTCATATGGCTGGGGCAGTCCCCTCCACTCTTCACCAATAATTGAAATACATCATCAATAATAGCCTGGTCACAATCAACGCTGAACCAGAGATTCCTCAGCACGGGGACATGCCGTTCATCAATGCCAATACAGACATAGAACCAGTCAGTTTTCATGCTTTAGAAATAAGCAACATCCAATACCACGCTATTGGAGCACCATTGCCCGAACCTAAGATCTCTGCCGAGGTGATGTCAGCCATTTAAGAAATGATGTCGTTAGGGCATAAACCGGGACAAGGGTTGGGTAAAGATGGCCAGGGTATCAAGTACCCCATTCGATTAACCAAGCAAGTTAGAACAGCTGGACTAGGCTATTCTGTCAGCTTTGGTCACAGGAATCCTCATAAGCATCAGCAGATTCCTTCAGCTTCAACCCTATGGCGTTTGGCTTCGCCTTCAAACTCTGAGTTCGTACAACCTCCAGTAAAGGTGCCAGCCAATGTAATGGCTATGTTATTTCCCAAGCCGGTACCAGTGAAGGAGAAAGAAATCGTTGTTCCAAATCCCGCAGTGGAAGAAGAGGGACGAAGAATCAAACAAGACGTCATACGGATGATGTCCGGTATACGCATCATCGTTCATGATGAACATACTAACAGATACATCCTAGATGATGATTGCCCTGACGTAATGGCCATCATTCAGGACAAGGAGGATGATGACAATCCCTCCATCACTGCGGTCCACCCGGACTTTACCCTTGCCAATTGGGACAACATTCCTTGCTTTGGTCGATGAGGGTAAAGCGGGCAGAAACTCTTTCTGCCCTATAGATATAATAACTGCTTACTTTTCTGTACAGTATTAGCGATTTATTTTGCCAGTATATTGGGAGCTGTCGTTGATACTCCTAAATTAACCTCACTTTCACTTCACAATTTATAATAATTAGCACAGTAGCAAGTAAGGATCGATCCCACAGAGAGTAAAGTTGTTTTAGAATTATTCTACTATTTCAACATAAAATAAAGATGGGGGTTTTTGAAAATTATTTTTAAACTAAGAGAATAAGAATTAATGATGAAATTAACCAAATATGTAAAAACTTCAGTTCCGCAGTTCAGATTCACCAAGTACAATAATCAATTAATCAAGTTATTATTATTATTTTTCCTTCAATGAAATTATTAGCCCTAGATAACAATAAGCTCTGCTACCCGAAATTCTCCATAGATTATCACTGTATGAAACAAGCTCTCCACCAGATTCTAACTAACATATAACCTAGAACAAGCTCTCTAGATTTAATATGATAGAAGTATTAAGAAATAGAGAATTAGGCTAATCCAAGCAACAAACACATAAGTTCGATTTGTTTAACTTATTTTCTGATAATCTTAGTAATAAACAAAAGCTTGTCCACAATTATTATTACCAAGTTACTACTTATGATGAAGACAGATATCAATTACACGTAATACCAATCTTAATCTAGCATATGAACGATCAAACTAATTCAATTGGCCATATTAAATTAATTAAATCAATTAGCATGCAATCAATGAAAACAGATTATCAAAGGAAATTTCACACAAGAAGAAATAAATAATAATACTTAATTAATCAATTACTTGTAACAAGGATTCACCTCCCTTTAGAACTGAATAAAAAGAACTAGCCTGACATGCTCTTGAGTCTGCACTCCAATAGATGATAGTTGATAATTGAATGAATAAAACCCTGACTCTCATCCTCTATTTATAGTGCTAGACAAAGTCCTAAATCCTATAGGAAGTAGAAATCCAAATCCTAAAAGGAATTATAAATTACACTAATTTCTATAAAGAAATAGAATCCAATTTGGAAATAAATTTTAATATAAAGTAAAACCTAAATCTAATACAATTGTTGTGTAAAACTTCCCAAGTCGCCTTCTGATTCTTCAATTTCCACGTGAATAATTTCCAATTTGCCTTCGGATTGTACTCTTTCTGCGTGAATGCACCCAATTCCCGTTAGAAGCTAATTGTCATGTACAAGTTTTGCAGAGTTTGTTGAATAGGATTATGTTAGAAAATATATTAAATCCTTCTCATGTAATCCTCACATCATATCCATGACCCACGTGACATTAAATCCTTCTCATGATGAAATCAATTAACTAGTTAACTTGTTAGATATTTGTTGAATAATGAAGGCCTACGTGAATAAATGTAAGGATTGCAAGTTTGTTGCATGAAAACGTGGCCCACGTGATATATCATATAAATCCATTTAATATCTATCCATCCCATTCATGCTGCCCATGTGATTTGCTTTGATTTGTATGGATGAATTTTCAACAGGCCAACGAGCTTGTAATACTAAGGTGTTAATCCTTTGGTCCAAAAATGCTCAATTTGTCTTCAAATTATTTCCAAAATCAAAAAGCCCATCAATTGTACCTAAAATAAAAATATATGAATAATGAGTTTATTTAGGCACAAAATAAATATAAAAGATTAAGCATTAAGGAATAAAATTATAACATATTTCATACTCATCATATATGCTAACACTATGTATGATCAACACATTTCATATATACTAAGTGAAAATATATTTTGTTTCAGGACTCTGAATTTAGATGTGCCTGTACTTGCGGATACGATGCCTCTCCTACACAAGGATTGTACCTTTGATGTAGAGATGAATTCAGCCTTGATGGATATCCAGGATGACATTGAGGTGCCTCTAGAAATTCAAGAATGGGTTAAAGACAAATCCAAACCCAACCTTGATTAAACCACTTCTTTCAATCTCAGAACCTTAGAAAGCCCTAAGTTAATCCAGATTGGTTCAGACCTTACCCCAAACCAGCGGAATGATATGGTTACGCTATTAACCCAATTCTAGGATGTGTTTGCATGGTCTCATGAAGACATGGTGGGTTTGTCAACTGATATTGTCCTTCATCGTCTTCCCATTAAAGAGGGATTTAAGTCAGTAAAGCAGAAACTCAGGTGATTGAAACCTGAGTGGAGTTTAAAGGTGAAAGAAGAAATTGTGAAACAATTTCAAGCTGGCATGATCATGGTGTCTACATATCCTGAGTGGATATCCAACATCGTGCCTGTACCTAAACCTGGAGAGAAGGTGCGAGTTTGTGTGGATTACCGGGACTTGAATAAAGCTTGCTTAAAAGACAGCTTTCCCGTGCCATTTATCCACATTCTCATTGACAATACTGCGCAATACGACATGCACTCCTTTGTTGATTGCTTTGCGGGGTACCTTCAGATCATGGTTGCCGAGGAAGATCGTGAGAAGACTGCTTTCATCACTCTCTAGGGAACTTTTTGCTATAGACAGTTGTCATTCGGCCTCATCAATGCCGGAGCTACCTATCAACGAGCTATGATGGCTCTTTTCCACGACTTAATGCATAAAGAGATTGAGATCTACGTGGATGACATCATTGTCAAGTCTCGAAAGGAGGATGACCATATAGACTATCTTAAAAAGTTGTTCAACAGGTTGCGTAAGTACAACTTGAAGTTGAATCTAGCTAAGTGCGCCTTTGGCGTTAAATTAGGCAAGTTGCTAGGATTTCTAGTCAGCCACGAAGGGATAGAGCTAGATCCTGCCAAAATCCAAGCCATCACTGAAATGCCCATTCCTCAAATAGAGAAGGAAATACGGGGATTTTTGGGAATAATCAACTTCATCAGCAGGTTTATCTCTCAACTCACAGCAACCTGTGAACCAATTTTCAAGCTATTAAGGAAGATTTCCTCCATGAAATGGAATGATGAGTGTCAGAAGGCCTTCCTTACAATCAAGAAACAGCTAGTCAAAGCTCCTATCTTGGTGCCACCTAGGGATGATGTTCCCCTGTTCATGTACCTGTCTGTAAGTGACAATGCCATGGGATGCATGCTGGGACAGAAAGACGATAGAGGCTAAGAACAAGCTATCTATTACCTCAGTAAAAGGTTCAGCAGCAGTGAGCACAAGTACACACTGATCGAAAAGACGTGCTGTGCTTTAGCATGGGTTTCCATGAGGTTACATCATTACCTCCATGGTCACACAACCCATCTCATATCCCGCGTGGATCCCCTCAAGTACGTGTTCAACAAGCCCATGTTAAATTGCCGGCTGTCCAGATGGCAGTTGATCCTACAATAATTTGACATCATATATGTGACTCAAAAGTCCATCAAAGGTCAAGGAATCGCGGATCAGCTAGCCGCCGCACCTTCAGGGGATTTCAAACCCTTGGAAACATATTTCCCTGATGAAGGAGTAATGACAGTAAAGCAACACCATCAGTATGATACGCGCCAATCATGGAGGATGTATTTTGATGGAGCTGTTAATATGGAAGGTTTTGGAGCGGGAGCAGTTCTAGTATCTGGTACGGGGGAGCAGTATCCCGTCGTCGTCAAATTATAGTTTGTCAGCACCAACAATATGGCTGAATATGAAGGCTGTCTCATGGGGCTAAAACATGCCCATTCGAAGGGCATCGGGCGGTTAACTGTCCTTGGAGATTCGGGGTTGGTAATCAAATAATCCACCGGAATCTATCAAACCAAGGAACTACATTTGCTGCCTTACCATCGGCAGGTTTTGAAGATGGCTTTGGAGTTCGAAGAAATCTCATTTCTACACATTCCTCGTAATAGGAATGACTTTGCGGATGCATTAGCCTCTTTGGCCTCCTTGATTCGCATATCAGACAAGGAACACTTGCCAAGCATCACAATTTCCCTGAACAAGGCCTCAGCCTATAGAAATTACATTGGAGAAGTATCAGATGAGCTACCTTCCATCCAACCTCCTTGGTATAAGCATATCAAGGAATATCTGCGAGATAGATCTACACCCGTTGAGGCGAGCCTGACTGAGGAAAGGCGGATCCATCGACTTACTATGAAGTTCTACCTGAATAGAGATGCGCTCTATAAAAGAGATGCAGGACTAGGTCTCCTCAGGTGTTTAGACAAAGATCAAGCCCAAAGGCTTATGGATGAAATCCATGGCGGAGTTTGTAGCCCCCACATGAGTTGCCCCCTCCTTGTCAAGAAAGTCCTCAGGACGGGACACTATTGGCTATCTCTCAAGGCTGATTGCAATGACCACATCAAAAGATGCTATTAGTGCCAGATTCATGGGAATGCTATACACGCCCCTCCACGGGAACTCCATAGTAAGAGTTCGCCTTGGCTTTTCTTAATGTGGGGAATGGACGTTATCGGGCCCATAGAGCCTAAAGCCAGTAATGGTCACCGATTTATCTTCACCATGATTGACTACTTCACCAAGTGGGTAGAAGCAGCCTCCTTCCCCAGGGTCACTAAAGAAGTCATCATTGCTTTCATTAGAAATAATGTCGTTTGTCGATATGGACAACCAGAGGTGATTGTGTCAGACAATGCCAAAAACCTCAACAACAAAATGATGGAGGAATTATGCAATAAATTCCACATCAAATATCTTAACTCTGTCATCTATCATCCGAAGATGAACGGTGTTGTTGAAGCGGCTAACAAAAATATCAAGAAGATTATGCAAAAGATGTCCGCCAACCACAAAGATTGGCCTGACCTATTGCCTCTTACTCTGTTAGCCTACAGAACCTCCATGCGCACTTTAACTGGGGCAACCACCTTCACTTTAACCTATGGGATGGAGGCAGTGCTCCCATAGAAGTTGAGATGGAATCTCCAGAGTATTTATCGACGCTCAGCTGGATGAAGACCAATGGGTATAGGACATGTATCACTAATTGTTTCTAATAGACGAAAGGCGAACCGCAGCTATCTTTCATGGTCAGTTATATCAGCGAAGGATCGCCAGATCCTACAACAAAAAAGTCTGGCTACGAAAGTTTAAACAACATGACTTGGTTTTGAAGAAGATTCTTGACAACCAAGATCAGGCTTGACTAAAATTCGCTCCTAACTGGGAAGGCCCATTTATTGTCAAGGAAGTATTGACAGGAGACGCTCTCAGATTGCAAGAAATGGATGGCGATGAATTTTTATAACTCATCAACTCGGACGCCGTGAAACGGTATTATGTCTGAAGTAGCCAGCAAACACCCTGGTGCATCATCATCAGATCACCAGTCATTCTGGTTCTTTAACCCATTACCACATACAACTTATCTACACTTTGCCCCTCAGGGAAACGTACTTTCAAGACAGTAGCCTGGCTTTCTCCGTTGCACTCATACAATTCAAGTCATCCCACCACGGATTGAACCTCTACCGTTTGCAGTTTGGCTACCCATACCTGGGATCAAACTTTTCACCTAAAGTTTATCCTCAACCTAGGATTAAACTTTCTCCTCCCCGCACTCTGACCTGCACATGGGATTATGCTTTTTGTCTCACTCTGAGGGGCGAACTACGTCGACCTGATCTCCTCTTCAATAGGAGTACGCAGGCAACCATTTCATATGGCCCGGTCGCAATAAAACAAAAACAACAAAAACATTTCTACCCTCTTCTCCTCATAAAAACAACCAAAAACATTCCTACACCATGTCAGCCATATACAGCGTTGAACCTCTTACACCAGGGTCGAACTACGCAGACCTGATCTCCTCTTCAATAGGAGTACGTAGGCAGCCATTCATGGTGCGGTCTCACCCCCTACCAAAACACAAACCATTGTCAACGGGTATTGGGATTCTCTTTCAATCCACTACATTTCAATCGGCTTCAGACCAAAGGGATGGAATTACCTGAACTCCTCCCAAATAGGAGATTCGGCGACCATCTAAGCTGCGGTCATACCTCGAAGAGCAACACTAAACCATAAGAGGTGGAATTAATTAGGCTTCTCCTAAATAGAAGTACTGGCGACCATATGTGGTACGGTCAATCTCAGAGAGGAAAGCCACACTCCTCTCTATTCTCCATTCAAAAACAAATCCCAAGACACCAAAGATGGTAGGGATACATAGATCGATGATCCATTCTGAACTATCCAGAGATAACTCAATGTCCATCCACCCAAGAGGAATTCAGAATACATCAAGACCACAAGCCCTGAAGCAGCATGCAAAATATCAAGCAAATAGCAAGGCATATCTAAAAGGGAAGTGATCTAAAAATATATTTCCCTGTCATATATAATGCTGTTTGATATATATACAATGTAAACTGTACATGAAAAAATGGCCAAGCTAGTCTGTGCAGGTAAATACAAGATCATCTATGGATCAGGGTACATGCGAGCTAGCAAGACCAACATGGCATCCCTCTCAGATGAAGGAGGTAAATCTGTAGTCTCCTGGATGAGAATATCCACACGAACCAACATATCTGTAGACATCTGCATGATGACCATATGCTCATCAATATAAGCACTCATCTCTGCAATCATACCGGTGGTAAGGGTCCTCGCTGCAGTACTATCTGTGACAGCCACATCTCGGGCAGATATGGTGATATCCTGCTCAACTGCCACTGCGTCTATGGCTGACCTGGCCTCATCACGCTCAACGACGACAACATCTCTACGAGCCAATGCCTCGTCTCTCTCTAATAGGGTGGCGTCCCTCACATCAAGAGCAGTCGACATCATAGATAGAATCTGATCTCTCTCAAAGGTCATCAGATGAAGACTCTGCACTAAGTACTGTGTCGAGTGCTGAATCACAAAAGTACTGGTACTAGGAGAATTCGAAAGAAATGCTGGCAACCCAACAGCGGTATCCTCCTCGATGTAGGTATCAATGTCCTCCATAGGCTCTACATCGTATAACTCACTCTTTGGTACTGCAAATACTGCTGCAGCCGATAAAATCTCCGTCTCCATCCATGCGGAGTACTCTGCGGAATAATCGGGACGACTGACAGGAAAAGCAGCTAGCTCACGCTGATCCCAGCAAGCGTATACACGAGATCGGTCCTCGGCTGAGAGGTATCGAGAAGCTGAACGCTGACCTGCCGCCCCCTCGAAAGGATGAAAATCCTGGAAGTGGTGGAACTGCGACATCACAGCCAATGGGTGATAAGTAGTCACGCCCCTCAATCTAGCCAAATGGAGGAAATCCATGCACGGAGCATGAGTAATGAAGCTGTATGGTGAGCAAAGCCCCGAGCACAGTAATATGCTAAATGGATCTCTAATAGCTGCCAAAAATACAGACCAGGACTGAGCATCTGTACACTCTGATGGCTGAAAGGAGTATGACATGGACACCTCATGGGAGAAGCAATACCCGTGCCGTTTAAGGGTACCAATCGGTCTCAAATGTGACATAAACCACACATACAGCATGAAAAAACTCCCAGTAAACACGCCTGATGGGTAAGTACTGCAGTATGATGCTGATCGCAGGGTCTTTGCCACGATCATAGGTACAATGGTACGACCCTCCCTGAGAGCTCTCACAGCCATGATAACTCCTATATCTATCTCATCCATATACTGCGACATATACACGTATGACAGTACACATAGCATCAGTACATCAACTCTGGACAAACGTCAATGATCCTCCGACACGGTGAAATCCCCAGAATGTCGTGAGTAGCTATCCCCCGCGCCAAATCTGTCATACAGAAAACGCTAAGAGATCACGTGGCCAGATGTCAGCTCATCCTGCACTACTCTGCGCCTCAATCCTGTGAGAGTCATGAATCGTCTACTTAATTCTCCCAAATCCATGTGCACGCAGGGTCTGTCTAAGGGTAGCATCGTCAAACGTTCATACTCCTCTAGAGTAGGAGTCAACTTATGGGTGCCAAAACAGAATACCTGCCTATCTGGTAGCCAATGCTCTATCATCCCGTCCACGAATCCTGCAGGAACCTGAAATGCCAAAAGGGTCATGGTATGCTGTAGCAACAGATCTATAGTCACCCTGTTTGTTGGTGACATGCTATCGTACCATGATTGCATACCCAATGCCACCACTGACGGTGGGGTATCATCTATACGGCTAACTGTCGAAGAAGACATCTGTGCGGGCCGTGTCATAAGATCATCCAGGGGTCAATGCCGAATATCTCTGGACATACATACATATACGTAACATGATACATACATAACAGATAATTGATGACAATATGATATAGGGAATGAAAAACGGTGCATACATTCCTAAATATATCATCATCTAATACATCGGCTCTATAAAGCTACAAATACATGGAAATGGGGCACATACGCCCTACTACTAACAGAGGCCTATCAAAAGATATAGCGAGAATGGGGAACAACCACCCAATATCTAACAGAGGCCTATCAAAAGATATAACGAGAATACACATCAGAAGAAGACCAGGGTCTCGATGTCCACATCCTCAATCCTGTCCACCTGATGTAACTCCTCCTGAGTCACTAGATCTCTATCAACAGAGATGTCAGGTCTATAAAGAGGAGGATCCGCGCTGGTAAAACAAAATGGGTCGTCTGAGGGGCCAGCACTTGAGCTGGAAGGAACAAATGACTCCGCCTCTGCTGGATCTCTGCCCAAATGCTGAATAAATACATGTGCCTGGTCCAACTGCTGGGTCAAATTATCAATCTAGGTCAGATGAGTCGGAGCTCGGACACAAGCCACCAAATCCGTCATCATCAAAGATCCTAGAACCATGTCTCCCATAAACTTTGTGGCACGGGACTGGGCCCCAATAGTGCGAGGGAGCCACCAACGCTGGAATATCTCCTGAGTACATGGACCCTCGGATAAATCAAAACTGTCAACTCCCAACAATGGAATACCAGAGACGAGCGACTGTGATACAGGCCAATGACACCTGACAGGAGGCAAGATCGGTATACGAATCTCCCATGTGGTGCTCCTAATAGCACGCTCTCCTAAATAGAGCTCCCAGCCTCCATCTATAAAGAGAGAAAATCTCCGGGTGGAAATCAAATACTCTACTCCAGTAGGGTGTCCATCCTCAAAACTGATGGTCAAATGATCCCCTGAGTATGGAAGCCATGTGATGGCGACAGCCGTTAGCAACTCCAGCTGCATACGGTAGTGAGCGAAGCCCTCAGATACAGGGACCTCTGGAAAAATAGAATGGTGCCATCGTCGTCCTCGTGGATATGTATCTAAGCCTAACACACTCATGGGACGCAAACATGGGAGCCTCTCATAGGCCTAAAACTGCCAAAATAATGGAAAAACATCTGCTATCAGTAAACACTCTTAACCTGTGAATGGAAAAAGACAAGAGAAATACTCACCAGTAGAAACGGGTAAAATCCTAGCCAAGCCTCGGTCAAACCCTGTGAGCGCAGACGCATGCCCCGGAGGAAATAGGCAAAGGTGTAAGAGCCCCAGTCATACTCTCCTACACAGTCCACATCGCGTGTGGCGCTGACCAAAGCGAAAGATACCGTGGAAGAGTTATCTGCTATGAAGCAGCCTCGAATGATCATCAGGAACAATCGCCGCAGAACGCGATCCCTGATCCTGACATCATCAGACATAGGCTCACTCAATAGCCCACTCATAACATCTACGCTCAAAGGACCTGAACGGACAGTCCTACCTTTGAGCGCCTCTGCCAGAACTCCTAATAAGGATCTGACGGCAGTGGGTGTAATATTCTCCATGCAAGGCACTGACTCACCTCCAAACTCCATACCTATAATAAATCGCCAATCCATAGACGTCATCATCACCTCGCAATCCAACAGGTGGAGTGACTGAGTCTGATGAAACCATCGCTCAGACAATGCCCTGAGGTAACCCCAGGGACAACGACGGGGAAGGATGGAAAAAAATGCCCCAAATCCCCACTCATGTACTACTGCTCTATAATCAGGATGAAGCACCTCGTACATGGAGTGGATGCTAAACCAGTTCCCTCGAGGCTGTGTAAAACGTGGAACCTGCATGAAATGCAGATCAACATCAGAACCCTTTAATCCGCATCAATAGGAAAGAAGGAAGATAAAGTCTAACGTCATACCTCGTTAGCATGCAAGTACATCGATGGGTGTCTACCCAAATCACCCAGCAACTCTGGGTTCACCACCTGGATGCTCAGAAGCTCCTTGCGAGGGATAGATGCAGCAATAGCGGGATCCTCAATATCCA
The DNA here is from genome assembly GCA_020205505.1 of Panax japonicus. Taxonomy (NCBI): domain Eukaryota; kingdom Viridiplantae; phylum Streptophyta; class Magnoliopsida; order Apiales; family Araliaceae; genus Panax; species Panax japonicus. The sequence continues at coordinate 62,788,627 of CM035094.1, forward strand.
CCTCCTCATCCTCGACGTCTGGAACATCTGCCTGGATATGACGTATCACAGCCTCCACCGACCAACGAGACTGTCTGATAGAACGGGGATGAGGCATTTCAGAAGCCCTCCGCCGTACGCCAGAAGCGGTCCTGTAAGAACTGCTCGGCTGATCCGGATTCATCAATATCTGGACAACAAGTCTCCAAATAACCTCAGAAAGGGTGTGGTATTTCTTTACTTGGAGCTTTTTTTAAAATGCATTTATGACTATATGCATGCATGCATTTACTTTAAAATATAATAGAGTTAAAATGCATGACTACCCAATGCCTACATTTGGAAAAATTTCACCATAGTCCCCTTTGAAAATAGGATTATCCTAGTAGAAGACTTCAGTCAAAGAAATTCAACTAGTAGAAGGCTTAAGACTTTTCTGAAATGATTCTGATAAAATTCCTATATGTCAAAGCCTATCCTTGAAGACCTGCTGAGCCAATATAAATGAAGCTCACTTGTCTGCTGATACTTATATTAAAGTAGGCCATTCAACCAAAGATGGAAAGGGTCTTATATGCTCAATCATGCACAACATGTCATATATAGAGAATCCTCAAGAAAGCATACAACAGAGGATCATTGAGCATCAAACACGAGGAACTCATTACGGGAGCAGAACTCAACGAGCAGATGCTGACAAAGAAGACTACGTTCGTAGTACTGACAAAAGATCGTAGAATGATTAGTCCTGGAGATATCTAGGTCTATGATGAAAACAGATTTGATTGTCAGTGGTGATTCTAGACAGAAAGAAGTATGCAAGGATGTCTCCTAACGCACATGAAGAAAAGAAAATCACTCCTCACTGAGAAGAGAGTATGAACATGGGGAAGCATTAATCTGTTAAGAAACAACAACACTGAGTTATACTATAAAGCTGTGTACCAGCTACAGATTCCCAAAACTTTGTGGCTGATGAACCTAATAAAGAACCATAGTCAGTAAGAACGTCCCAAAACATACTACTGATAACCTTTCAGCCACCTAACCCAAAATCGTGGAGTGCCTACGATCAAACATCTGATCTTAGTGTAAGAACAAGAGGACACCACGATTATAGCAAATGTAATTGCTTAAAGTTGGTAGAGGTCCTTCCCTAACAGAAAAGGTCAAATGAGATATCAGTGCAAATCACTTCTAAAAGTATTTCATCTGGAAAGTGCCTCAGGCATAAACCTGACCCTTAGTTCACTCTAAGAGGTTAGGCCTTCCTGAGCTACCTTGACCCAGAAGGAATTCTAAGTAAAGTTCATCTCAAGAGCCAAGTCAGTCAATGATCGTAGAATAGAGGTTGAAGAGAACTCCACGATTGTAGTGTAACCTCAGCGATTGTAGAAGCAGACTCGACGATCGCAGTCTTACCAGAGGATAATCTAGCTAATGAGAAGCTCGGAAGAAATGGACAATTGCTCAACCATTCAGATTAAGAGGAGATAAGTTTGAATACAGTTTTAAAAGATATTATGCAAACGCATCTCAGAAATCAAGTACTCAAACTGGCTCGGAGTACATCAGTGATCAAGCTATACAGCATCAAGATGAGGAATAATGTCAAAACCACCCACTGCAGCATCTCTCAAAAGATGATTGTTGAGTCAACAAAGGAAAACGTAGAGTCCATATCTGACTTTTCATGCCACTCTACGAACCAAAATGGTCAATGGTCAATCCACGTCATTGACGCCTATTTGGTTTAAAAAGGGACATTAAACTGAAGAGTTAATGGGGGAGCTACATCTCATTACTGGGCATCGTGCAACCAATGGTTGGTTGACACATCACTGTTTATGCAGAGTTAAAAGGAACTACCACAAAGGGAAATTCAAATTAGCAAACAGTTATCAGAAGCTATCGAACCTCTCTCCCTCCCATTTTCAAACCCTAGAATCCTCTCAAAAGCCAAAATCAATTAACCCTCCGGAGCCTTGCCCAAATTAAAATCAACCATCTCTCATAAACTCCTCTTAATCAAATACCCATATTCCTCGAACTATTCAAATGGAAGATTGGCGAGTAATCACTGGCATTCAGCTTGAAACCAAGTCGTTTGAAAAATCTGGAAAGAAATTCAGAGACATTCTCGAACTTGTAAAGAAAGCTGGATTCTCAGAATGTCTTGAGGCTAACACTAGAGTATATACTGAACTGGTCAATGAATTCTACTCAAATGCTTCAACGAGTTCTGGACTTCTAACCACCAAGGTGAAAGGATCAAGTCTGAAGATACGAGCATCAGACGTCAATCAATGTCTAGGGTTTCCAAATCAAGGTCTAATAAACCTAGATGAAGTCAACATTGAAGAAGGCAAGAGGCTAATGCGGTACCAAAGAAACCCCAATCTGAAGGATATGAAGAAAAAGAAATTTACTGAGGAATTTGAGTTCCTTACTGAGATAGTAGGTAAATGTATACTATGCAAAGACACTGCACACGACACGGTGCTTGATCAATAGTTAAAAATCATGTCTGTTATAGTTCTGAAGAAACAAATCAACTTTGGGGTTATCTTGCTCGATCAAATTTCCAAATGCCTGGAAAAGGCTGAAATGAAGAAGTCTATAGATAAACCCCTTACAAAGGTTTTTCATAGAAGACTATTGAGTATTGTGTTGAAGAAGAAGCTGGGAGAAAAAATCAAGGATGATGAGGGAGAGCCTTTAAATGTTCACAAAGTAATGTCTCCACAACTATTTGTAAACTGGAAGAAGAACCCAAAGGAGAACAGAAGGCTGACAACTGGGAGCAACAATAAGACTTCTGCAAAGAAGAAGAAGGTAAATGAGGTAGAAAGGTCTGAGTCTGATGACTCTGTACCAGCAACAACCACATCAGCCAGAAAGAAATCCAAAGGTGTGAGGAAAACTAAGGACAAGGTTGAAGATGAAAAGTTCTCAACTGCAGAGACCACAAAGAGGAGAAGTAACAGATTACTTCAAGGGCCATCCAACAAGAAAGCTAAGGTGGTAAACAGACCAGACTCAATTTACCAAGAAAGTACGTCTGACAAAGAAAAAGACGTAGAGTCAGAAGAAGAAAAGGCAACTAATAGTCTCAAGGCTAAGTCCCCATAGACCAAATTCAGAAGGTGAAGCTGGATTAATGGAAGAAAAGGCAGCATCTGCTGAAGAAGAAGAATGCACAAGTCCTGTGGCTAACTCTCAGAGCATTCACTCTGATGATAAAGATAAGATACAAGTTGACCCAACTGCATCTCCAAATGCAAATGCTCCAACCAGCCCAGATGATGGGTCAAATGTGTTGATTCTGAAAAAAAAAGACCTGCCCCTGCCAGTGCTCTGAACCTCAAGGAAGTTCGTCCGATGATTCAAAGGCCTCAGTGTCTGAAGAGGAAGAAGAGTTTTACTCTCCCATAGCTGAACCTCCAAGGAGAAGAAAGAGTTACATACTACAAGCCAAATTTGCCTCCAAAAAGAGAAGTGATCACTCCAATGATGTCATTGAATTAAGCGATGATGAGTCTGTATCACAGGAAGCAAGTGCTGAAGATAGGACCAGTGATGAAGAAGTTGAATCAGAGGAAGATCTTGCTGAAGAAGGTTCTGAGAATGAAATGCAGCAAGAAGGATTCATTGATGGAAATGATCAAAATGTTTCAGGCTCCGAAAGAGAAGAAATGAAGAATGATTCCAATTTTGCAAATCAGGAATCAGAGGAACCAGCAGACTATCCAGTCCTCTCTCTTGAAAGAATTAGTAGAAGAATAGTGGTAGAAGTTTTTGATGAACCAGAAGAACGGAAGTATTGTCGTTGTTAGAAAACGACAGAATTATCTTTTTATAAAAATAACGACGAAAGTGTTACCGTTAAAACTGTTGAACTAACCGGTAGTAAAAGTACAGTAATACGCGTAGTTGCATAGTAGCACACGGTATTGATAATTGATGCTTACGTAAGAAGTCACTCAGTTATACTCAATTATTGCTACAGTAATTGCTGCATCATATCTCTCATATTATTGATTCAATTATTGTCACAGTATCATCTGTATAATATGTTATATTACTAAATCAATAATTGAGATGACAAAGTTATTCATATTATTATTTTCAATATTTACAATGTCTAGAATTTCTGTCAAAGAGAGGCTTGGTCACCTAATTGGGCGTTAATAAGGAGAAATCCTTATCGGAAAGCCCCCTCTTTCTTGGGACCGACCTGGTTGTTAAATATTGTGCGTTATATTAATGATGAATAAGTTTGTGTTGATTAAAGATGAAATTGATAGTTCCATTGTGTTGGAATTATTAGTGTTAGTGAAAATCGACATTTATTTTGATAATAATTGATGTCTGGAGGTTATATTGACAAATCGGGTAATTAACCGGATAAATGAGCAATTAATTGCTATTAATTCACATGCTTATAACTATGTGTTCACATGTGTGTACTATTGATTCACATGATTTACTATTAGGAGAATTGGTGCAAGATTGATAATACTTGCATGACTAAATTAAAAATGGAGGTATAGATGAAGGTACTATACTGTAATTATTTTTTTCACATAATTAGAACTATTGAGTCACATGATTTACTATTAGTGGAGGTGGTGCAAGTTTGATAATACTTGCAGAACTAAATTAATAATGAACAAAAAGATGAAGGTATTATACTGTAATATTTTGAGCCCCAAAACGTGCAATTATCAAAACTATATTTTTCTATAAATAGAAGCTCATTCTTCCTTCATTTCTCACCAATTCACTAAAGCTATAGAGCAATTATTATAGAGAGAAATTATATAGAGAAAGAAGAAGAGAAGTCTGCTACCTCACTATTTCAGTATCCAATCTTCTTTTGAGGTAAGGGGTATTATTTCTTTCGTATTCATGAAGAGAGCTTCTGTTATTCCATTCTTTATTATTCTATTGGAATATCTTGTCTGTGCAGATTACGCATGACCTGGTTCCGTTCTTTATTATTCTGTTGGAATATCTTGTCTGTGCGAATTACGCATGGCCTGGTTCCATTCTTTATTATTCTATTGGAATAACCTGTCTATGTGGATTACCGCATGCATGGTGAATGATCCTTCGTATTCATTCTTTATTAAATTGTGAAAATGATCTGTCTACGTGGATTACCGCATGGCAGGTGAAAATTCATTTACAGTTTCGTATATTTTATTATACTTGTATGAGATATCATTTTTTTGTACTCGTCATGAAATATCATTTTCTTTGGTATTTTTTCCTTTTACGAGTTACTATTCACGGGTTACTATTCACTCTAGTATTATTTACTCGGGTATTCGGGGTACTTTTCGTGTCAAAGTACTATTCACGAGTTAATATTCACTCTAGTATCATTCACTCGGGTATTCGGGACACTTTTCGTGTCGGGGTACTATTCATGGGGTATTATTCTCGAAGTACTATTCACGAGGTACTATTCACCCGAAAAATATATTATGTTGACAATGTGGACGTTATTGATTTCTGGATAAATTAAATTATAAATATTTAAAATTTATCCTTGAACTTGTTTTATTGAATTATTATGTCATTGTCATCATCCTCATGCTTATATTGTGATGAAAGTTATCTTTGGCTTACGTGCATAGATGGACTTGGTATGATTATGACCAGGAATTATTATGTATAATCATGACCGTAATGTAACGAATGATGTGGTAAAAGTCCTCATTGGCCTGTAGTTCATTGATGGACAGTTGTTGGTATTATTATGACCAGGGATTATTCGGTATAATCATGACCATTGATGAATACACGAATATCTTTGGCCCGTAGTGCATGGATAATTTGTGGTCGTGATACTAATGAATATCATTGGCCGTAGTGCAGGTATGATTTGGTTTATTTATTAAGCTGAGTCTCAGCGATAAAAGTGATGAAAAACTTTTTAAATCATAGAAGATAGTAGATTTTATACTCTACTTGACTCTTCCAATGAATTGCTTATTCCGCTGCAGTTGTTGATCTAAAACTTGTTGTCTATTATATTCTATCAGTTGTTATACTGTTGAAGGCTAATGATAATTTATTCTGCATTATCTTAGTCATAATATTTCTTACTGGGCTAGTTGAGCTCACCCTTTCTTTCACTATTCTCTTCAGGAAATGAGAATATAGCTGGAACGAGTCGGGGAATGGATTGATGGTCCAGATGGTTGTTTTAGTAGTCCTCACTATTCTACGGAATAATGTGATAATAATTGTAATGAGGACACCATTGAATGTGGATATTGTCTAGATGACAATATTCTTGTTTAAACTCTCAGCTATGTTTTGTCGTATTTTATACGACTGTTGTATAATTAAGTTGTATTTGAATTTATGTATCATGTATCTGGCGACTCAAGATGGGTGATGTATACCTATTTTGGGGGCGTCATATATATATACCCTTGACACATGTTTGCCTACTAGTATATGTCATAATGATTGATTAACACTTGGCAGATTATAAAACAAAAGCTCAAAACTGAACTCAGGGGCCGGCAGCCTCAGGGTTAATACGACGTAGCTGCGTCACGTCTGGTTCAAGCCAGGAATAGTTTGCGTCGGTAGAAAACTAGCCCAAACACAGAAAGTACTCACGAAATTGACTCTAAACATTCATATCACAGTTGAAACATATTTATATGGTCATATAACAACAATATAACCAATACCCAACCGCATTAACATCCAATTCCATAAAATCAAGAATTTGAATTTAAAGAGTTCAAGAACTCTGTTAGACGGAAACTGAAAATGGAAAGCAAGAAAATGGAATTATACCTTTGTAATGTGAAAGAACTTTCTCCTAAAGAACTCCCAAATGTCCTAGAATACTTGTATGCTCTCAACCTCACCCTCTTTACTGGGTTATTTGAGCTCACTCTTTTCCTTTTTGTTCCATTTTTCTTCTCAGGAGACGAGAATATAACGGGAACTAGTCAGGGTGTGGAGTAATGTTTCAAGTCGGTTGTTTTAGCAGTCCTCACTATTTTGTAAAATAGTGTATCAATAATTGTAATAAGGACTCCTTTTGAGTTTGAATACTGTCTATTAGACAATATTTGTATTTAAACTCACAGTATATGTGTTGTCGTATTTTGCACGACAATTGTAATAATGAAGTTGTAGTTGTTTCTGTACTATGTATTTGACGACTCAGAATGGGTGATGTATACCTATTTTGGGGGCGTCACATATATAATATAATATATAATATAATACATATATAGATATACATGTATACATTCACATGTATATTTTGTATATTACATAATAATATAATATAATATAATAGATATACATGTATACAAACATATGTATATTACATAATAATATAATATAATATAATATAATTATATCACTTTCTTAAATATTTAGAACCTATAAAACTAGCCATCTTCTATGCCTATACCTACTTACGACTCTTTTTCTACCCAAATCCACAAAATTCAAATCCCACTACATTCTTACTACCTCACTTTTCTCTTCAAGAAAGGCTACTACTTTTGTCAAACATGTGTTCTCAAACAAAAATTTAAGTTTAAAAGAAATAAGAATAAAAAAAATACCATTAAATAGTACCTCATGTTCCAAGAGAAGTAAAAACTTCTAAATTTAGCAAACTTGCTAAGAATCAATACAACTTGCGAAATATTATTAAAATTTTGTTCAAACTTATATCGCATTTGTACAATATCATTCAAACAACAATTTCTAATTTAAATAATACCTTTGTTACTAAAATTTCATCATGCTTGTAAATATCAATATTGATCCAATTTCAAGAAGCTGAATCTCCCATCTTTTACCCTCATCTTCAGCTTACATGGATTATGAGTTGTACATTACAAAAATTCACTCAACTTTTCCAAACCACACTATATGCCTTACATTTATAGTAAGTTCTACATTACAAAATTTTCACTTGGCACAACCCATATAGAGACATACAAATAAATATCAATACATATTCAAAAGGGTGCCCCAAGTGTAAAATTATCTCTCAACAAAAGTACAAACTAAACTAAAATATAAAATACAAAATATAACAAATACACTAAATAGACACACAAAAAAACTCATTCAAAATTCATATCACAATAACTAGGACATCAACCACCAAAGAAACTTAATAACAAAACATCCAAACGTATATAACAAAATAAAAAAACAACACCACAAAAAATTTACAATCACATTCATCAACGAAACATCACATTCGCAAAAAAAAAATCAACATTCATTAAAAAATTACAATTTCCAACGAAACATTACATTCAAAAAAAATATTACAATATTTCGACGACACATCACACAACAACAAAAAATAACACACATATACCACATTCATCAAGCAAGACCAATAAAAAAAATTACATTATTCCAAACAAAGTTTAATAATTATCCGTAAACATATATAACACAATTTACATAATATATATTAATAAACATATATAATATAATGTGTATTTATACATACATATGTATATTACGTATATAATATAATAATACATATATATATATACATGTATACATACACATGTATATTACGTATATTGCATAATAATATAATATAATATAATAAAATTATATCAATTTTCTAAATATAATACCTTCGCTACTGAAATTTCATCATGCTTGTAAATATCAATATTGATCCAATTTCAAGAAGCTGAATCTCCCATCTTTTACCCTCATCTTCAGCTTACATGGATTATGAGTTGTACATTACAAAAATTCACTCAACTTTTCCAAACCACACTATATGCCTTACATTTATAGTAAGTTTTACATTACAAAATTTTCACTTGGCACAACCCATATCTCTACATACAAATAAATATCAATACATATTCAAAAGGGTGCCCCAAGTGTAAAATTATCTCTCAACAAAAGTACAAACTAAACTAGAATATAAAATACAAAATATAACAAATACACTAAATAGACACACAAAAAAACTCATTCAAAATTCATATCACAATAACTAGGACATCAACCACCAAAGAAACTTAATAACAAAACATCCAAAAGTATATAACAAAATAAAAAAACAACACCACAAAAAATTTACAATCACATTCATCAACGAAACATCACATTCGCAAAAAAAAAATCAACATTCATTAAAAAATTACAATTTTCCAACGAAACATTACATTCAAAAAAAATATTACAATATTTCGACGAAACATCACACAATAACAAAAAATAACACACATATAACACATTCATCAAGCAAGACCAATAAAAAAAATGACATTATTCCAAAAAAAGTTTAATAATTATCCGTAAACATATATAACACAATTTACATAATATATATTAATAAACATATATAATATAATGTGTATGTATACATACATATGTATATTACGTATATAATATAATATTATAATACATATATATATATATATATATACATGTATACATACACGTATATTACGTATATTGCATAAAAATATAATATAATATAATATAATAGATACACATGTATACATACATATGTATATTATATAATAATATAATATAATATAATATAATATAATTATATCAATTTCCTAAATATTTAGAACCTATAAAATTAGCCATATTCTACGCCTATACCTACTTACGGCTCCTTTTTTACAAAAATCTATCACAAAATCCAAATCCCACTACATTCATACTAACTCCTTTTTCTCTTCAAGTACTTTTGTCAAACCTGTATTCTCAAACAAAAATTTAAGTTAGAAAGAAATAAGAATAAAAAAAATTACTGATAAATAGTACCACATGTTCCAAGAGAAGTAAAAACTTCTAAATTTAGCAAGCTTGCTAAAAATCAATACAACCTGCAAAATATTATTAAAATTTTGTTCAAACTTATATCGCATTAGTACAATATCATTCAAACAACAATTTCTAATTTAAATAATACCTTTGTTACTAAAATTTCATCATGCCTGTAAATATCAATATTGACCCAATTTCAAGATGCTGAATCTCCCATCTTTTACCCTCATCTTCAGCTTACATGGATTGTGAGTTGTACATTATAAAAATTCACTCAACTTTTCCAAACCACACTTTATGCCTTACATTTATAGTAAGTTCTACATTACAAAATTTTCACTTAGCACAACCCATATATAGACTTACAAAGAAATATAAATACATATTCAAAAGGGTGCCCCCAAGTGTAAAATTATCTCTCAACAAAAGTACAAAATAAACTAGAATATAAAATACAAAATATTACAAATACACTAAATAGATACACGAAAAAACTTATTCAAAATTCATATCACAATAACTAGGACATCAACCACCAAAGAAACTTAATAACCAAACATCCAAACATATATAACAAAATAAAAAAACAACACAAAAAATTTACAATCACATTCATCAACGAAACATCACATTCGCAAACAAAATTAACATTCATAAAAAAATTACAATTTTTCAATGAAACATTACATTCAAAACAAATATTACAATATTTTTCGACGAAACATCACACAATAAAAAAAATAACACATATATATAACACATTCATCAAGAAAGACCAATAAAAAAAATTACATTATTCCAAACAAAGTTTAATAATTATCCGTAAACATATATAACACAATTTACATAATATATATTAATAAACATATATAATATAATGTGTATGTATACATACATATGTATATTACGTATATAATATAATATAATAATACATATATATACATACATGTATACATACACATGTATATTACGTATATTGCATAATAATATAATATAATATAATAGATATACATGTATACATACATATGTATATTATATAATAATATAATATAATAAAATTATATCAATTTCTTAAATATTTAGAACCTATAAAATTAGCCATCTTCTACGCCTATACCTACTTACGGCTCTTTTTCTACCCAAATCTATCACAAAATCTAAATCCCACTACATTCTTACTACCTCCCTTTTCTCATCAAGAAAGACTGCTACTTTTGTCAAACATGTGTTCTCAAACAAAAATTTAAGTTAGAAAGAAATACGAAAAAAAAATACCAGTAAATAGTACCTCATGTTCCAAGAGAAGTAAATACTTCTAAATTTATCAAGTTTGCTAAGAATCAATACAACATACAAAATATTATTAAAATTTTGTTCAAACTTATATCGCATTAGTACAATATCATTCAAACAACGATTTCTAATTTAAATAATACCTTTGGTACTGAAATTTCATCATGCTTGTAAATATCAATATTGATCTAATTTCAAGAAGATGAATCTCCCATCTTTTACCCTCATCTTTAGCTTACATGGATTGTGAGATGTACATTACAAAAATTCACTCAACTTTTCCAAACCACACTACATGCCTTACATTTATAGTAAATTCGACATTACAAAATTTTCACTTGGCACAACCCATATAGAGACATACAAAGAAATATCAATACATAATCAAAAGGGTGCCCCAAGTGTAAAATTATCTCTCAATAAAAATACAAAATAAAGTAGAATATAAAATGCAAAATATAACAAATACACTAAATAGATACCCGAAAAAACTCATTCAAAATTCATATCACAATAACTAGGACATCAACCACCAACAAAACTTAATAACAAAACATCCAAACGTATATAACAAAATATAAAAAAACACCACAAAAAATTTACAATCACATTCGCAAACAAAATCAACATTCATAAAAAAATTACAATTTCCCAACGAAACATTACATTCAAAACAAATATTACAATATTTCGACGAAACATCACACAATAACAAAAAAAAATAACACACATATATAACACATTCATCAAGCAAGACCAATACAAAAAATAACAATATTACAAACAAAATTTAATAACTATTCGTAAACATATATAACACATTTTATATAATATATATTTATATAATATATAAAATATAATGTGTATCTATACATACATATGTATATTACGTATATAATATAATATATAATATAATACATATATAGATATACATGTATACATACACATGTTTATTATGTATATTACATAATAATATAATATAATAAATATACATGTATACATACATACGTATATATTTTGTATAATAATATAATATAATTGTATCACTTTCCTAAATATTTAGAACCTATAAAACTAGCCATGTTATACCTACTTACGGTTCTTTTTCTACTCAAATCTATCACAAAATCCAAATCCCACTACATTCTTACTACCTCCCTTTTCTCTTTTTCTTCATGCTTATAAATATCAATATTGATCCCATTTGAAGAAGCTGAATCTCCCATCTTTTACCCTCGTCTTCAGCTTACATGGCTTGTGAGTTGTACATTACAAAAATTCACCCAACCTTTCCAAACCACACTCTATGCCTTATATTTATAGTAAGTTCTACATTACAAAATTTTCACTTGGCACAACCCATATAGAGACGTACAAAGAAAATATCAATACATATTCAAAAGGGTGCCCAAGTGTAAATTTATCTCTGAACAAAAGTACAAAATAAACTAGAATATTAAATACAATATAACAAATACACTAAATAGATACACGAAAAAACTCATTCAAAATTCATATCACAATAAGCCTAATACTTGATTTTTGATAGTTTAATCAATAACTACCAACGAAGCATCACATTCAAGCAAGAGCAATAAAAAAATTAAAATATTCCAAACAAAGTTTAGAATTACACATTTCATACCATAAACCAATCCGTAAACATATGTAACATATTTTATATAATATATAATATAATGTGTATATATACATACATATGTATATTACGTATATAATATAATATATAATATAATACATATAAATATAATAATATAATATAATATAATTATATCACTTTCCTAAATATTTAGAACCTATAAAACTAGCCCTCTTCTACGCCTATACCTTCTTACGGCTCTTTTTCAACTCAAATCTTTCACAAAATCCAAATCCCACTACATTCCTTACTACCTCCCTTTTCTCTTCAATAAAGGTTGCTACTTTTGTCAAACTTGTGTCCTGAAATAAAAATTTAAGTTAGAAAGCAAATATATCAATATATAGTACCTCACGTTCCAAGAAAAGTAAAGACTTCTAAATTGAGCAAGCTTACTGAGAATCAATATAACCTGCAAAATATTTTTAAAATCTCGTTCAAACTTAAATCACATTAATACAATATCATTCAAACATAGCAAACAACAATTTCTAATTTTAATAATACACTTGCTACTGAAATTTCCTCATGCTTGCAAATACTAATATTGATCCAATTTCAAGAAGTTGAATCTCCTATCTTTTACCTCCATCTTCAACTTACATGGTTGTGAGTTGTAATAAAAAGTTTTTATTACAAGTTTTATGTGCTTTGGATGCAATTATATTAGCAACTTTGTGCATTTGCTCATGAATTGTTTAATTCATGTAATTGTATGTTTGTCTAAATCCTCTTTCTAGACTGTATGTTTATTTGTGTGTGCATCTAGATTCTCTATGTGAATGTTATACTTTTATACTTGTCAAATAAAAGTTGTAATTAACATAATGGATGTTATACTTTCATACTTGTATGGATGTTATGGAGGTTATACTTTTATACTTACAATGGGAATAACTTTATGAATGTTATATTTTAATGCTTATATAACACATACTCATTGTAATATCCCGAAAAAAAAAAATTAATAATATTAAATTTATATTCTTAAAACATATTGTTTGGACTTTGTCTTTATTTGGGTCAAACTAGTTATTTAATTTGTGTGGGCTAATAAATATTAATAAGTGATGGTTAAATTAATTTAATACAATTTGGGCTTTTAAAATTTATTGGGTTTAAATTATATTTGTGGGTAATAATAAATCCTATTTAAATTAGGAGAGTTAATATTTAATAAATTAATAACTAAACCTAATCTTCCACATATATATTTTGTTACGAATTGGTGGAGAGAAAAGAGAAAGAAAGAAGGGAGCCGCCATTCAAGAACTTCTTGGTCCATTCATGGGAGAATAGGAAGTAATAGAAAATTCAAGATAACATTAATTAGGTGTGTACCATTTATTTGTTATTTGTTTTTTTATATATATAATGATGTTAAGATATCATGTGTTCATTCTTTCTGAAGAGCATTGATAGGTTGTATGGAAAGGGATTGGCATAGCAATTAATATATATACATATTAGTGCAATCATAAATAATATAAAATTTATTTATTAAAAATGATTCATTCTCCTGTTGGAATTTTTTTCATGAAGTACTAATTTGAATAAGCTATATTGGATATATGCATGCAGATTTTTAAAGTGGTATTACAGTAATACTTCTAGGATGTCACCTCTAATCCTATACCAAATTACAAGACTCACTTATAGCTAAATAGTATTTAATTAGAGTTTGAATGTGATGATAGTTTAGGTAATTTGAAAATGGATTATACATTATATTTGAAACGGAGAGAAGTGGGTGAATCTGTTGCATAATTAGTCTCATGAAAGAAATATGTGTACTTTTTAATAACAACAACAGTAATTATAATTCGGTAACTATACTTTTATTCATTTTTTTTATTAGTTCGGACGGAGGGAATTTAAAGAGTTACATTTGGAATATAAATTTTGGAGTATTAATAATTGATAAAAGGCGATGATTAAAGGTATATTAAAAAGATTATGAACTATTTTGAAATCATTAGTTTGGATTGCTTTTAATTTGAGGTGAATATGTTTAGGTTGCGAATAACGTTTCGTATTTGATATCGTTGGCATTTGAGGGAGTCTAACGGGTGATATTTGGCTTCAGTGAATTATTTTGGTACTATATTAAGGTACGGATTCCGTACTCTTTCAGCGATACTTTTGTTAAAATTAAATTGTCCGTCTTGTTCCTCGTTTCGAATTTCGTTATTATTTCACATAATTATTTCTTGTGAAATAAGTATATTAGTTTCATTTTGGAGTTGATCCATATAACTCGCATTTGTACTCTTTGAATTAGAATATCATGTTTAGTACTATTTACTTTTGATAATTGTAGAGCGGTACATGTTGCTACCTTCTTTTTGAGACCTTGTGACCATAATTTGATTTGGTTCAACATGTACATATAGAACCCTTTTGTTGGTATTATGTCGCATGTGTTGTGACATGATATTTTTGTTAGAATATACCGTAGCGTATACCTGAGCTATAACCACCTGTGGGGGTACCACAGGCATGTCGTCTTGGCACGAGAGACATGACACTTTCCGTGGCGGTGTGATTAGTCCACGGCGTCTCCGTTTTGGGCTCCGGAGTAAGTGGGCCATTTGGTGTTTTGTTGTGGGAGGCGTATGGGTTAACCCTAGTTTTCTGTTCTGCGGATTGGTGATGTTGTGCCAAACACACCTATCCGATTTGTATACATTTGGATTCGCAGTCCAATGTGTGATTGCCTGTGTGGCATTGTTTTGATGTGCCTGTGTGGCATTATTTTGGTTGCCTGTGTGACATCATTTGATTTGCCTGTGTGGCATTATTTTGACTTGCCTGTGTGGCAAGGTATATTTCTGAGCTCATTCGGTATGAAATAACTCCAGCCGTTTGTTTCAGCCTATTATTTTATTGGATTAGTTTTGTTGGTTTTTGTTCAGTTCAAGTCATTGAGTTAGTTACTTCAGTTCGTTATTCTTTATTCTTTTATTGGTTTCGTCAATTCTATTGATTCAGATATATTTCATTCAGATCTTTGGAGATTATATTTTCGTCCGTATTTACACTTGAGGCCTTGTTTTGTATTTTGTCTCAGTTGTTTTCGTATATCAGTTGCATATCTTTTGTCTATCTGTATCCGTACTGGGCAATTGGCTCATGCTGTGTTTTTCTTCCGGCAGGTTTGCAGGGGTGATTCAGGGCTAGTGTGATGAGAGTATTGCCTTTGACCATCTAGGTGGATTCGAATTTTAGGTTTTGATTATTTTGACTCTATGTTGAGAATCGTATTTAATGCCTTATTGATGGTTATCATTATTACATATTTGAAGTCTTTAGTGCTCTGTTTAATAATTTTGAGGTTTGTCGTGCTTTGCACGTGACCTCCCTTTCCTTTTCGGGAAGGGGGTGTTACACTCATAATTTAATGTGTGTCGGCCCTTTAAATTTTGGTTGTACTACCTTGGGTGGGGTGGTGTCGCGGGGGTGTTTGGGTGGGTGGGTGGGGGGGGGGGCAAGTGTTATTATATAAACTGTGTTGTATTTGATCAACTAAGAAAAGATATTGCTATTACATATTTTCATTCTCTATATTTTTTGGCTACTTTGTTTAAATTTTAAAACCAGTAGAAACAGAAAATATAGGATTCCAAGGGGCATAAACAAATAAGCCAAATAGGATATTCATAATACATTTAGGCTATGTTTATTTGCAAATATTATAATCCCATGGATTTATAGTCCCAAGACTATTAATCCTAGGATTATAATCCCCGGATTATA
This sequence comes from Panax japonicus, assembly GCA_020205505.1. Lineage (NCBI taxonomy): Eukaryota > Viridiplantae > Streptophyta > Magnoliopsida > Apiales > Araliaceae > Panax > Panax japonicus. Next base: position 62,805,131 of record CM035094.1, read on the forward strand.
ATTATAATTACAAGACTATTAAGCCATTCTATAATCCCTAATAAACTAATGAAGTCTAAATTTGAAAACAAACAAGACATTTGGGATTAATAGTCATATATCCCAAGTATAATTCTTACAAATAAACATAGCCTTAATAAAAAAATTAAAAAATTGTTCATAATACTAAAGAATGTTACAATAAAACAATAAGTTACTATTACGTGTTGATACCTGATAAACACGTAATTCATACATTTTACTATCCCTAATTTTGTCCTTTTAATTATATTAGTTTATTAAATTAATATGTTTTACTTTATTTTGTAGGATTTAATATTTGTTGTAATAAAGTCAAAATCTTGGTGATCAAACGATATTTAATGCTCTTATTCATTTAAGGAATATCCAAGAAGAATCCTACAAGGAGAATGAAAGAGGTGGAACAATGTTGGTGTGCAAGTCAAATCCAACAAGAGAAAGGAAAGTCTATCTAGAAGATCTTTTTGAGAAGTGATTGCCATTAGGAAGTTGAAACCTATATGGAAAGGGAACAAAAGTGTCCAAGTTCAATGAATCTAAATTAGGGTTCAAAGTTATTTTCCCTATAAATAGGTCTCTTGTTTTAGAGATTAAGGGGAAGAGGATTGTAATACTTTAGGTTAGGAGGAGTAAATTAAATTACGTTTCATTGTACACTTGTTGGAGGATCGTGAATAAAAGGGAGTTTTCTTATTTATTTTCAATCTTCTACTTCTTTATTTTAGTTAATTTATTTATTTTCCATGTCTAGCAAAATTCTTTCATCTAGGATGAAGATGAAATTAAATAATTATTCGTGATAATATTTTTCATCTCTTCTATTATTTATGCTTTTATGTTTAATTGATTTCGCCTTCATGTTTCGTTATTGAAATACCTTCGTTTTATAGTTCTTATGTGATTTTAAATTAATTAAGAGGTTTTGATAGATTATTGTTAAGATATGAGTTTTTCATAATTCATGCTTGCTCAAAGAAGTTTTGATGGGTTATAGTTAATCTTTAAATTTTCATAATCTATGATTGCCCACATTAATTGTAAATTACTAAATTAAAGGGAAGGGAGATCAAAATCATATTTTCAGTTATAAAAATAGAAGAGATTGAATTATATATTATGTTTATTATTTAGTGGATTCAGATTCCTAGATTGTTTCTTCATTATTTGTTTTCATATTCTAATTAATTAATTCTCAATCTTTATTTCTAAATCCCAAATCTATCATAAAATCCAAATCCCACTACATTCCTTACTACCTCCCTTTTCTCTTCAAGAAAAGTTGCTACTTTTGTCAAACCTGTGTTCTGAAATAAAAATTTAAGTTAGAAAGAAAATATACCGATATATAGTACCTCACGTTCCAAGAAAAGTAAAAGACTTCTAAATTGAGCAAGCTTACTGAGAATCAATACAACCTGCAAAATATTTTTAAAATCTCGTTCAAACTTAAATCACATTAATACAATATCATTCAAACATAGCAAACAACAATTTCTAATTTTAATAATACACTTGCTATTGAAATTTCCTAATGCTTGCGAATACTAATATTGATCCAATTTCAAGAAGTTGAATCTCCTATCTTTTACCTCCATCTTCAACTTACATGGTTGTGAGTTGTAATAAAAAGTTTTTATTACAAGTTTTATGTGATTTGGATGCAATTATATTAGCAACTTTCTGCATTTGCTCATGAATTGTTTAATTCATGTAATTGTATGTTTGTCTAAATCCTCTTTCTAGACTGTATGTTTATTTGTGTGTGCATCTAGATTCTCTATGTTAATGTTATACTTTTATACTTTATCAAATAAAAGTTTTAATTAACATAATGGATGTTATACTTTCATACTTGTTTGGATGTTATGGAGGTTATACTTTTATACTTACAATGGGAATAACTTTATGAATGTTATATTTTTATGCTTATATAACACATACTTATAATTTAATGTGTGTCGGCCTTTTAAATTTTAGTTGTACTACCATGGGTGGGGTGGGGTGGGGTGGGGTGGTGTCGCGGGGGGGGGGGGGGGGGCTAGTGTTATTATATAAACTGTGTTGTATTTGATCAACTGAGAAAAGATATTGCTATTACATATTTTCCTTCTCTATATTTTTTGGCTACTTTGTTTAAATTTTAAAACCAGTAGAAACAGAAAATATAGGATTACAAGGGGCATAAACAAATAAGCCAAATAGGATATTCATAATACATTTAGGCTATGTTTATTTGCAAATATTATAATCCCATGGATTTATAGTCCCAAGACTATTAATCCTAGGATTATAATCCCCGGATTATAATTATAATTACAAGACTATTAAGCCATTCTATAATCCCTAATAAACTAATGAAGTCTAAATTTGAAAAAAACAAGACATTTGAGATTAATAGTCATATCCCAAGTATAATTCTTACAAATAAACATAGCCTTAGCAAAAAAATTAAAAAATTGTTCATAATACTAAAGAATATTACAACAAAACAATAAGTTACTATTACGTGTTGATACCTGATAAACACGTAATTCATACATTTTACTATCCCTAATTTTGTCCTTTTAATTATATTAGTTTATTAAATTAATATGTTTTACTTTATTTTGTAGGATTTAATATTTGTTGTAATAAAGTCAAAATATTGGTGATCAAACGATATTTAATGCTCTTATTCATTTAAGGAATATCCAAGAAGAATCCTACAAGGAGAATGAAAGAGGTGGAACAATCTTGGTGTGCAAGTCAAATCCAACAAGAGAAAGGAAAGTCTATCTAGAAGATCTTTTTGAGAAGTGATTGCCATTAGGAAGTTGAAACCTATATGGAAAGGGAACAAAAGTGTCCAAGTTCAATGAATCTAAATTAGGGTTCAAAGTTATTTTCCCTATAAATAGGTCTCTTGTTTTAGAGATTAAGGGGAAGAGGATTGTAATACTTTAGGTTAGGAGTAGGAGTAAATTAAATTACGTTTCATTGTACACTTGTTGGAGGATCGTGAATAAAAGGGAGTTTTCTTATTTATTTTCAATCTTCTACTTCTTTATTTTAGTTAATTTATTTATTTTCCATGTCTAGCAAAATTCTTTCATCTAGGATGAAGATGAAATTAAATAATTATTCGTGATAATATTTTTCATCTCTTCTATTATTTATGCTTTTATGTTTAATTGATTTCGCCTTCATGTTTCGTTATTGAAATACCTTCGTTTTATAGTTCTTATGTGATTTTAAATTAATTAAGAGGTTTTGATAGATTATTGTTAAGATATGAGTTTTTCATAATTCATGCTTGCTCAAAGAAGTTTTGATGGGTTATAGTTAATCTTTAAATTTTCATAGTCTATGATTGCCCACATTAATTGTAAATTACTAAATTAAAGGGAAGGGAGATCAAAATCATATTTTCAGTTATAAAAATAGAAGAGATTGAATTATATATTATGTTTATTATTTAGTGGATTCAGATTCCTAGATTGTTTCCTCATTATTTGTTTTCATATTCTAATTAATTAATTCTCAATCTTTATTTCTAAATCCCAAATCTATCATAAAATCCAAATCCCACTACATTCCTTACTACCTCCCTTTTCTCTTCAAGAAAAGTTGCTACTTTTGTCAAACCTGTGTTCTGAAATAAAAATTTAAGTTAGAAAGAAAATATACCGATATATAGTACCTCACGTTCCAAGAAAAGTAAAAGACTTCTAAATTGAGTAAGCTTACTGAGAATCAATACAACCTGCAAAATATTTTTAAAATCTCGTTCAAACTTAAATCACATTAATACAATATCATTCAAACATAGCAAACAACAATTTCTAATTTTAATAATACACTTGCTATTGAAATTTCCTAATGCTTGCGAATACTAATATTGATCCAATTTCAAGAAGTTGAATCTCCTATCTTTTACCTCCATCTTCAACTTACATGGTTGTGAGTTGTAATAAAAAGTTTTTATTACAAGTTTTATGTGCTTTGGATGCAATTATATTAGCAACTTTCTGCATTTGCTCATGAATTGTTTAATTCATGTAATTGTATGTTTGTCTAAATCCTCTTTCTAGACTGTATGTTTATTTGTGTGTGCATCTAGATTCTCTATGTTAATGTTATACTTTTATACTTTATCAAATAAAAGTTTTAATTAACATAATGGATGTTATACTTTCATACTTGTATGGATGTTATGGAGGTTATACTTTTATACTTACAATGGGAATAACTTTATGAATGTTATATTTTTATGCTTATATAACACATACATATAATTTAATGTGTGTCGGCCTTTTAAATTTTAGTTGTACTACCATGGGTGGGGTGGGGTGGGGTGGGGTGGGGTGGGGTGGGGTGGGGTGGGGTGGGGTGGGGTGGTGTCGTGGGGGGGGGGGGGCTAGTGTTATTATATAAACTGTGTTGTATTTGATCAACTGAGAAAAGATATTGTTATTACATATTTTCCTTCTCTATATTTTTTGGCTACTTTGTTTAAATTTTAAAACCGGTAGAAACAGAAAATATAGGATTACAAGGGGCATAAACAAATAAGCCAAATAGGATATTCATAATACATTTAGGCTATGTTTATTTGCAAATATTATAATCCCATGGATTTATAGTCCCAAGACTATTAATCCTAGGATTATAATCCCCGGATTATAATTATAATTACAAGACTATTAAGCCATTTTATAATCCCTAATAAACTAATAAAGTCTAAATTTGAAAAAAAACAAGACATTTGAGATTAATAGTCATATTCCAAGTATAATTCTTACAAATAAACATAGCCTTAGCAAAAAAATTAAAAAATTGTTCATAATACTAAAGAATATTACAACAAAACAATAAGTTACTATTACGTGTTGATACCTGATAAACACGTAATTCATACATTTTACTATCCCTAATTTTGTCCTTTTAATTATATTAGTTTATTAAATTAATATGTTTTACTTTATTTTGTAGGATTTAATATTTGTTGTAATAAAGTCAAAATCTTGGTGATCAAACGATATTTAATGCTCTTATTCATTTAAGGAATATCCAAGAAGAATCCTACAAGGAGAATGAAAGAGGTGGAACAATCTTGGTGTGCAAGTAAAATCCAACAAGAGAAAGGAAAGTCTATCTAGAAGATCTTTTTGAGAAGTGATTGCCATTAGGAAGTTGAAACCTATATGGAAAGGGAACAAAAGTGTCCAAGTTCAATGAATCTAAATTAGGGTTCAAAGTTATTTTCTCTATAAATAGGTCTCTTGTTTTAGTGATTAAGGGGAAGAGGATTGTATTACTTTAGGTTAGGAGGAGTAAATTAAATTACGTTTCATTGTACACTTGTTGGAGGATCGTGAATAAAAGGGAGTTTTCTTATTTATTTTCAATCTTCTACTTCTTTATTTTAGTTAATTTATTTATTTTCCATGTCTAGCAAAATTCTTTCATTTAGGATGAAGATGAAATTAAATAATTATTCGTGATAATATTTTTCATCTCTTCTATTATTTATGCTTTTATGTTTAATTGATTTCGCCTTCACGTTTCGTTATTGAAATACCTTCGTTTTATAGTTCTTATGTGATTTTAAATTAATTAAGAGGTTTTGATAGATTATTGTTAAGATATGAGTTTTTCATAATTCATGCTTGCTCAAAGAAGTTTTGTGGGTTATAGTTAATCTTTAAATTTTCATAGTCTATGATTGCCCACATTAATTGTAAATTACTAAATTAAAGGGAAGGGAGATCAAAATCATAATTTCAGTTATAAAAATAGAAAAGATTGAATTATATATTATGTTTATTATTTAGTGGATTCAGATTCCTAGATTGTTTCCTCATTATTTGTTTTCATATTCTAATTAATTAATTCTCAATCTTTATTTCTAATTCGCCTAAAATAGATATTAAGGATACATTAAATTAATCTAGTCTCTGTGGGTTCGATCTGTACTTGTCAGTTCTTCAATTAGACAATGTGCACTTGCAGTACATATTTTAACACATCAATACCCATATACGTGTTGATACCCTAACAATATAGGTCCAAGTTACTATTTGTTATGTTGATTGATTTACCTCTAATTGTTGTATATCAACACAAATGTAATTTAACTGGTTATAAATTAAGGAATTACCATAAGAAAAGTCATAAACTCCATCACAATGTGTCTACTTCACATAATTTGTACACGTGAACTATTACATATATAAAATACCTTAACATAATCTGTACACGTGAATTGGTATATATATTATATAAGAGTCTCAATCAAGTAATATAATTCTGCATGAAAAGTCATCTAACCAAATATTTGAGGAGGAATACCCCGCATCAAGGGTGGATTCACCTCATGAACGCTCAAGGGATTCCTTTTGCTTTAAAAGAGAACAATATTAGATAAAATTATACTTTTTATTGAAAAAATCACAAAAATTTAAGGGTAAATATAGAACTTTGCGGAACTTATCGCGAAGGAAAAGGAGTTTATATTATTTAATTTTGACCCCGCTTATTCTCTAAAAATTACTACTATCGTATCCATATTAGTAGCAGAAATTAGCCGGCTGCATGTAGAAGTAGAACCCCATAGTGAAGCTGAAGCAGTCAGCCTCTACTAGTAGTTCCGATTTTAATTCGCATAAAATAATAATAATTAGAGAGAAAAAGCAATAAGTAAATGAAAAGACGTCTAAATTTAGAGACGCCTTGTTTGTCGTATGTGTTGGGGTAAGGAGTGGTTGGAGCCTGTGGCCCAATAACCTAGGTTCGGCCCATTCAACCCCAAACCCCAGATTAGCATGCTAAAAGTACTGTAGTGACCCCCGTACGATACCACCTTATGTATTCTTCTATTCTATAAATGTTTACTGGTAGGAGATAAATTAGGAAATTACCAAATAGATAGTGGGTTCCAACTGAGGAATATTATATACTATAACAGTAGTATTCCCAAGTTGGGAACAAGTAACTTTTAGTATCATTTAAAGTAAGTTCAAGGTATATTAAAAGGATGATGTGATATCCATAAAAATTACTAAATACTAATTGTTAGTACATATTAATGGAATATGTCACCCGTGGGTATTTATTGATTACGACTACCTAAAAGGTGTTACATGATAAATATGCTACAGAGATCCTCAAGTCATATGGATTCATGTTTTGAAAACAAAAAAGGTTACAGCTCAGAGACTTAAATAAATCACTAACCTCAGCCAAGAAGCGTGAAAAGGTGGTTAATGGCTGATTTTCCCTCCCAATTCCGAGAATTTGATACATGAAATCAGAACTGATTCAATACGAGATGGTGAATCAAAATAAAGCATATACAACCAAATGTAGTTAAAATGTGTAATGAAAGTGAACTTAATAGTTCCAATTACCAACATGGCATGATAACAAGAAGAACCTGAACATGAGAACCTCACGAAACTGAACCTTCTTACATTATATTATTAACTTTCTAATTTGAACTACCAAGCCTCAAATTTTAATGGATGCAAAAGCTTTCGAAGACTGAAGAACCTCTCGCTCTCTCGGGGGAGGGAGGAAGAAGAAAAAAGCCTTTTTCATATAGCAAGGTAATATTATAATTGTCAACAAAAAAGACTTTTTACCAGTAATCAGCACAAACATCCAATACTTTATTACGAAGTATCTAAACGAAATGAAATCAGAAGTCAACAATTTCCCATACAAGAATCCAAAGTAAGAGAATAACATTTACTAAAAGAAATGATGCACACCCAAGGAACAGAACAATAATGAGATTTTACTAACAGGAAAAATAAATAAATCCTCATCAATGTTCTTATTATCATCACATTTAATAATTTCATTTTACTAAAATGAGTCGCTCCAAATTCTAGTAATTATATCTAAGGTTAGTTGAAACTTCATACAAAAGAATATAATACCTTAGTTGATTCTCCGAGAGTACTCTGTTTTGGTTCATAAGGGCTCTCTTGTTGAGGGTACAACGTGCAAGATAAACAGCCGAAGCAACAATCACTGTTTGGCAGGTTTTAGCAAGGAAATACACCAAAATTGCCATCTACAATAGCAGAAAAGCAATACATATCAAATGGGACTTTAAAAAAAATTTATTTATTCAAGTTGAACCTTAAAAAACTGAAAACTTCATATATCAAAAGAGATTATTTATAGTGTGCAAACTGTTAAAACCTTTCAAGATTTCAAGAAAAAATGATGGAAAACTCAATTTCTCCATAAAATTGATGTAAGCATTTTCTGATATTGCAACAATATAAATTATTTAGTCAAATCCCAACTGCCCAAATTTCTTAAGATTTAAACTCGCAATCAGTATTTAAATTTCTAAAGCCAGTCCATTAGAATAAATGTAAAGTCATGTAATCATTAACTCGTCGGCCATTATCCAACAGTACAAAATTTTCATTCAACACGACTATATGAGAGAGATTTATAGATCAATACTTATTTAAGATTTGTAAAATGTATAGAAATATAGATATAGATGTATTCTACCAGTTGTAAATTAATCAACATAATCCATCCTACATTACAAAATCAAAATAGCAGAAAAAACGATATAAGCTGCAGAAATAGAATGGATTCAAGAAAAATATATGAGCAATCAAAAACCGCAATAATTGTATATATGATGCAGAATTTGGATGACTCAAAAGACCAAAATAGTGCATTTAAAATCTGAACTTCGCAATAATTGTATATATGCTGCAGAATTTGGATGATTCAAAAGACCAAAATAGTGCATTTAAAATCTGAACACCGCAATATGTAAAAGGAGAACTTATTCCTTTTTTAATAAAAACATTCAAAAATCAAAATTACCGAGAATTTCTCTTAGCTCATTTGTTGTACAACCACAAATATCAGAAACCTAAGTGACTTGGTTTTTTCCCTTCAAAAATCAAAGCCTTTTAAGAACAACATTACCAACTTATGCAACACAGAGATAATAGTTGCCCAACTTTTAAACACTGAAGCATATGCTTACCCCAGATAAATGGCATACAATGTCTATCAATTACCTTGAGATTCTTTTTCCCCTGCCTGCTGCTTGTGCTTTTGCCACCAAATTGTGCACAAAAACTCATGAATGACACAATCTTCATCAATTCAGAAATACAAAGAAAGCCTAGAAGCACAAAAAATGATATAAGGTGCAGAAATAGAATGAATTCAAGAAAAAAGACAAGGACAATTATGTTTTCTTAGTGTCTACTGTTTGAGTTTCTCCTGCAACAGACATTGCCACTGCTGCTGCAATCTCAAATGGCCTGAATTCCAAGAAGTCCATCCCTGCATTAAATTTCCATAAAACAAAATATCAGTCCTTCTGCCAAACCCTATGCAAACACTAACATAAAAAAAATGAGAGAAACAATCTATAAATGAGAATGGGGTAATTGCCTGCATTCTCCACTTCAATGTGCTCAAAACAAGAAGAAGAAGCTCCATTCTCTGTATGGTTCTTGCCTCAAATACAAATTATGATTCACACACCTGTTAATTATATAATCAAACTCATCAGGACAATTAGACTCGAAAATAGTGTGAGATTTCATTCAGTTAGAAAATAAATTTACAAAATTATTGATCTACCTGCAAATCTAAGCATAGAGGCACTTCAGTCTCCTCCATTTTGGCTGCCAGAGATAAACAAGCTACAGCTAGCAATAAAGAGTTATTTAAAAATGAGTATATAACTATTACCTACAATTAAAATTTTAACTAAATAAAATTGAATAACTTAGGCTTTGATTTAGGAGCTTACTGGTAAGTCATAGGCATAAAGGAACCTGTTCAAGTAGTTTATAGACAAACATGCACACAGGAGGTCCAAAACAGAAATGGTCACGGACCTGTTGTAAACCAAACAAGAAATTGCATTGAGTAATTTTCAATAACTAGAAGAATCTAATTATTTTATTTTGTTTGTTTTACAACAAAGAAGGGAAACTGAAATACAATTTCAGACAACAAGAGGGAAGGAGGAATATCAAATGTGAAGTAGAAACACTTAAGGACAATTAACATATCAGCAAAAACAAAAGATCCAACCACAACTCATTTCATTTTAATGTGCGACTGCAATAAAAAAAGGAATCCAAAATTAAAGAAAACCAAAACACAGTTCATCAAACACCAAAAACTACCCAAGAAAAGGTCTATCATAAACTGAAATTGCAGTCAGAATCCAAATTCACTTCAAATACACAATACCCAAGTTCATCAAATGATTAAAACATTCAAAAAATGGAATCTAAATCCAAACATCAATCATCTAAAGTTCTAAACTCAAAGAAACATTATCCAAAAATAGGGGTAAAACCCATTAAAAAGGCGACTGAATCTACCTTTCCCATCAACAGCCTCCTGCCTGGCACCCAAATCCAAATCCCCATTCCTCAATCTCTTCAAGTCATCACCAGCAGGAAAATATATCAGAAGAGAGATAAAGAGGTACATGCACAGCAGTGACAAGAAAGCAAAAGGGAGTAGCCATTCGTGAGCAAATGTTGAAACCCTAAAGCACCTGACAGTTTATATCACAGAAAAATAACATGGTAGGCCCTCAAATTCCATCTTAAAACAGCAACAGAATCAAATTTTGAGCCACTGGAAGGAGTTCCAATTAATCCCAGAAAATGGAGAAAGCAGTCCAAACCCCAACTATCCTGCTTGTTCTGACCACAGCTCTACTATTACTTAATGGATCAGTGGGAGAGCCAAGAGCTAAAATGGTCCAAATTAAGTGTGGGCATACCCCCGAGAACAATGCGTCGATTTTTGTCCCAAATTTTGTGGCTACAATGGAAAATATTAGTGGCCAGATGCGAACTTCAGGTTTTGGAGTGGCAATTACTGGTTCAGGAGTTGACACTAATAATGGACTTGCTCAATGCTATGGCGATCTTTCTTTACTCGACTGTGTACTGTGCTATGCTGAGGCTCGAACTCTTCTTCCACAGTGTTTCCCTTATAATGGGGGTCGAATTTACCTTGATGGCTGCTTTATGAGATCTGAGAATTACAGCTTCATTGAGGAATACAAAGGACCCGATGATGGGGCCTTGTGTGGAAATACAACTCGAAAAAGTACTAAATTCCAAGAGGCAGCAAGGGAAGCTGTTGCAAGCAGTTTCAGACGTGACGAACAATCATAATGACTTAGCGCGAGTCCAGATTACATCGCCTGGTTATGGGAATTACTCGACGTATGTGCTGGCTAATTGTTGGAGGACATTGAACGCGAGCTCTTGTAGGGCGTGTTTGGAAAATGCATCTGCTTCAATATTGGGAAGCTTGCCTTGGTCCGAGGGACGAGCACTGAATACTGGGTGCTTCATGAGGTACTCTGACACTGACTTTCTTAATCCTAAACCGGGGGGTGGAAGTTCAAAAGGTACTCAGAATTGTAATTTTGTCTTTACTATATTTGTTATCTAAGATTACGACTCCTCAGCTCATTAGAAAGAAAAAAAAAAATCTTTAAAAAAGTATCGTTACAAGAAGTTTGTTATTTATTTATGTCTTCAGCTCCAATAACGGAACTTGCAGAGTTTAAAAAGAAGTGCTTTGAATTGGTCTGATCATATGCCTTTTCACATGTGCTTTTGCAGGAACAGTAATAGTGATTGTAGTTGTGACCATTAGTTCTGTGGTTGTTTTGGTAGTTGGGGTAGTTATTGCAGTCTACATATGGAAGCACAGAGAAATACAAAAGAAGAGAAGAGGTATGAAGAGTTGTTGCATTTTATCTTAATTTACGCTGGATGATTTTCAGATTTTGTATCCTAAGTAATACATAATAAGAATGCTGTCAGTAATATAATGAATCAAAAATTCGCAACAGGCATCAGGTAATATCTTCAGTATACCCTAGCTTAATGTTCACATCTTTAGAGGAAATGTTTGAAGTAAAAGTTTTGAAGCTTCCCATTAAATACAGTCCGATTCTGGTCTGAGATATTGAATAATGTGATCTTATACTGATGGATTTGGGTGTCTGTTCATTCTATATCGTTTTTAACTTTCTAGGTTCAAATGATGTGAACAAATTGGTGAAGACCCTTCATGACAGTAGCTTGAATTTCAAATACTCCACAATTGAGAAAGCCACGGGCTCTTTTGATGATGCCAACAAGCTCGGACAAGGAGGATTTGGAACAGTTTATAAGGTAGGGTATTCTCATTTCAGATCAAACAGATCATGTTAGTGATTGAACCAAGACCACATGTATAACACCAATATGAGGTTTCCCATAAATATGTGGGTGTATTTGTAAAAGTCTAAACTTAAAATGTACCTTTACTGCAGGGAGCTCTGGCAGATGGAAGAGAAATTGCTGTCAAGAGGCTTTTCTACAATAACAGACAAAGAGCAGCGGACTTCTATAATGAAGTTAACATTATTAGCAGTGTTGAACATAAAAATCTTGTCAGGTTGTTAGGATGCAGTTGTTTGGGACCAGAAAGTCTTCTCGTATATGAACATTACATTGTATGTATATAGGATTAGTACAACATCATTTTTTTCCTTTTTAGAGAGAGAGATTCTGATAATGGTGTTTCCAAACAGAACAAAATGATAAATAAAAAAGTCAAGTAGACTCAAAAAGAAAAGAGATAGTGAAACTCATACTCAAAGTGACAGACAAAACAAACAAAAACCCAATTAGGCAAAAAATCAAGGAAAAAACCCAATTAGACAGAAATCATATGTAAAGAAAACATCTATTCAATGTAAGCCACAAACAATACAAATTATTAATAGCAATCATAAAAAAAATCCACACAAAAAATCCACAAAACACACAGAGAGAAAATCAAGAATTAAACATAGAGGAAACCCAAATTAAACTGTAAGGATACACAGAGTAAAAATTACTAAGATAATCGAAAAACCCTATTCTTCTTTTGGGTAATAAAGTGACCATTCTGAAGAAAAACAATTAAACCTAAATTAGACAAGAAACACATAGAAGAAACCCAAATTGACAAGAAATCGTGGAAGAAACACAATCAAACCCAAATTATACAGTACGAATAAAGTAGAAATTACTCAAATAATCGAAAACCCTTTTTATTCTTTTGGGTAATTCAGTGAAGATTCTGAAGAACCAAATTAAACCCAAATTAGACAAGAAACACAAAGAAGAAACTCAAATTGACAAGAAATCGTGGAAGAAACCCAAATTACACAGTACCATCAACTGAAAGTAGAAATTACGTACAAAAAAAGACAATACCTCTTCTTCCTTTGGCTAATTCATTCTGGAAGAAACCCAATTAAACAACACCTCTAATACAGTAATTTAGTGTCGATTCCTTCTTCTTCTTGGTGATTAATTATGGCCAAAAACATCTCGAATACTGTAATTCAGTGATCGATTCTGGTTTCTAACCCGGTCGGCACTCTCTATCTCTCTACACTTTCTCTCTCTAAATATTTCTTCTGCCTTCAACTCAACTGTACTCCCAGTATATTTCAATTCTTGAATATAATATAACTAGAGACCGCCCCAATATAAACGGTCAAATTAATTAATCAAAATTTGAATGCCCGGCGTTGGATCAACGCTAATCTAACAGTTTACGACAATGAGTGCTTCCCACTCGTTCGTGGTGACGTTCTACTCCCTCAGACACGCGTCTCAAATCCTAATAATTAATTTGTAATATTCTAAATTTTAAATTTGTAACATAAAATATATATTAACTTAATAGTTTTAAAATTAACTTAAACTGTTTTCAAAATTAAAATTGATTTAATTTTAGTTAATAAAATATTAATAATTTTAATACTCCCTCCGTCCCAAGATAAAAGTTCTGGTGGACTTTTCACGCATATTAAGAAGATGAATGAAATGACAAAATTGTCCATAATAATATCTATCTAATAAAATACAAATGATTTTGAATTTCCCGCTCACTCAATAAATCATCTGGGCCGTCTAAAGTTTGGGATAAATCTCACCGTTCATACATCTATCTAATAAAATACATCTATCTATCTAATAATCTAATAATAATTTAATAAAATACAAATGACTTTAAATTTTTCACTCACTCAATAAATTATTTTGGTCGTTCAAAGTTTGAGATAAATCATATTGTCCATACAGTGCCGGAGGTACGGGACCCAGCTAGTCTATCTAATAAAATACAAATGATTTTGAATTTCCCGCTCACTCAATAAATCATCTGGGCCGTCCAAAGTTTGACATAAATCTCACCGTTCATACATCTATCTAATAAAATACATCTATCTATCTAATAATCTAATAATAATTTAATAAAATACAAATGACTTTAAATTTCCCGCTCACTCAATAAATTATTTTGGTCGTTCAAAGTTTGAGATAAATCATATTGTCCATACAGTGCCGGAGGCACGGGACCCAGCTAGTCATTAAATATAGAGACAGGATTAGAATAAGAAAAGTATGAGATATTTAATGATACGAGTATAATAGGAAAATATGTGTAAAAGTTTGGTTATTAAAGAAAAATGGACATTTAACATTGGACTACCCAAAATAGTAATAATGACTTTTATCATGGGACGGAGGGAGTACTTATTATTTTGTAATTATTAAAAATTCTTACTAATTTTGAATTTAAATATATTTTAAATTTGATTTTTAAATGTCAATAATAATTTTTACAATTTGAATTGAAGAAAATATAATGATAATAAAAAGAAATTTTCTATCCACTTTCACATAATTGTACTTTTTTAGAAAGTTCAATTTTTTAAAATAATTAAAAAATTATAAATCAACTATCAACTATATAATTAAAATTACAAACTTGGTTCAGGGAAGCAAAGCATCCCATGTCTAGCAAATCTAATAGAAAGCTACAAAAAGGCCTATACATAAAGAATTATTTTCCCATTTTCGCTACATTTGTCTCCCTTCCAAGGAGATACCAACTTCTTTCGGAGATGTTAGTAGGCATTGTTTTTCAAAAAAAAAAAGAACAAGAACTCAGACTCGAAATTGTCGTTAGTGACCGTTGAACCATATATCGCCTTCTGTCAGTTGCTCAACTGATGGAAGGTTTTTTAAAAAGAGATTTTTTTAAAAAAACAAGTTTTTTAAAAAACAGATTTTACAAATTTTTTTAAAAACAGAATTGAAAAAATCTATTTTTTATAATTTTTAATATTTTTAAAAAAAATCTATTTTTTTAAAAAAAAATTGTGTTTTTCAAAAAAAGTACGTTTTTTAAAAAAATTAGTTTTTTTTAAAAAAAAGTATGCTTTTAAAAAAATTTGTACTTTAAAAAAAATTATGTTTTTTAAAAATCTATTTTTTTAAATTTTTTTTTAAAAAAAAATTTGTTTGAAAAAAACAGATTTTAAAAAACATAATTTTTTTTAAAAAAAATACTTTTTTAAAAAAACAGATTTTTTTTAAAAAAAAATTTAAAAAAAAGATTTTTTAAAATCAGTTTTTTAAAAAAATCTGTTTTTTAAAAAATTTGTAAAATCTGTTTATAAAAAAATGTTTTTTTTAAAAAAATCTGTTTTTAAAAATCTGTTTTTAAAAAAAATTGTTTTCTTAAAAAAATCTGTTTTTAAAAAAAAAAATTTAAAAAAATTTGTAAAATCTGTTTTTAAAAAAATTGTTTTTTTAAAAAAATCTGTTTTTTAAATTTTTTTTAAAAAAAATCTGTTTTTTACAAAAGTTTCGTTTTTTAAAAAAATTATATGTTTTTTTAAAAAATTTTGTTTTTTTAAAAAATTATGTTTTTTAAAAAAAATCTGTTTTTATTAAAAATAATATTTTTAAAAAAAATCTGTTTTATTTTATTATATTTTTGTTATTTTTAAAACTTTAAAATGAATATTATGTATTTTTTGCCACGTCAGCATTAATTTTTTTAAAATCTATTGCCACGTAATTACCACATAATTTTTTTTTTAAATCCAGCTGTTAACGTCCGTCCAATTTTTTGGACGGAATGGGTTGATTGTTAATTTTTAAAAAGCTCAGTGGGCTAATTGAATATTTTAAAAGCACAGTGGCTAATTCGTTAAATCACTATAACCACAGTGGTCAAAAGGTGCTTTTTGCCGAAGATATATCTATATGAGAGCTCAGCCTGTCCTTTCCTTTTTATAGAAGAATAGATGGCAACGAATATATGACAACGATAATATCTCTTTTAATTTATTTAGAAATGTTACAATATCTCCATAAATAAATTAATTAGGACTCATTCAATTTACACATTAAACTTTTTTAATGGTACATCACCAAATAATATATGAATATATTTATTTTTTATTTAACTTTGTAATATATTATTTTGCATAAAATACAACAATCCCCCACATATTACAAAGTAAAAATATAAAAATTAGATAAACGAATAAGGAATATAAGAATGCAGCGTGTTAACACTGGTGTCTTTTGGACTATGGACCAATGTATAGAATGAATAGGACTTGATTCACAGGAATTTGGTGAAATGAAAATTTCTATCAACCTTCTTCCTTATTATGAATCAATAATCATATTACTCACACTACAAACTTTAATAGAAGTTGTTCTACACGATTTGACACATTTTGGCCTTGCGTTATACCTGGAATTCATAAGCGCTTTAGAAAACCTGTCTTTTTTATAAGAGGCGGCCCCACCTCTACACTCAAATAGGTGTTTCCATCAAATGTGTTCTACAGTAACACACATCACCCAACAGGACTATGGAAAACATTAAGAGTATATAACTCAACCTTTAACTCTATAGAAGTACACTATCCTAAATCATAGGGATGAACTCAAATATGTATAATATGGATAATGTCTTAACTAATCAACCAATGACTTTTTGTTACCCATATGAACCTACTTCATGGGATTACCATTCATATAGGTTGGGTTACCATCATTGTTGATTTCTATAATAAACAGAAGTCACATCCCCCTCGATGTATTGCTCACTAGCCTCTTGCTTAGTGGCTTTATCAGAGGATCCACGAGATTTAACTCTGACCTAACAAAAATAAGGAATATAATCTCGTCACATAACATCTATCTCACAATATTATGTCTTAGGCGTATATGCCTACTCTTTCCATTATATCTCTTATTTTTAGCTCTACCTATAACAGCTTAGCAATCACAATGTAAAGACATATATGGAACATGTCTCGTTCACAAGAAAATATTTTCCAAAAGATTTTTGAGCCACTCTGCTTCAAAACCTGCCTTCTCCAAGGCATTAAACTCAGACTCCATAGTAGAGCGAGCTATATAAGTCTGTTTAGTAGACTTCCAAGAAACTGCTCATCCTCCTAAGGTAAATATGTAGCCACTCATGGATTCAATTTCATCAGAATCAGAAATCCAGTTGGCATCACTATAGCCCTCAAGAACTGCATGATTATCGTAGTAATACAAACCAAATCCAATATTATCTCGCAGATACTTGAGTATTCTACATAAAGCAGTCCAATAATCCTTATTAGGATTATAAGTGTATATGCTGAGTCTATTAACTGCATATGAGTGTATCTGCATAGGATTATGAGTGTATCTATTGAGTCTATTATCAGGTCTTTTGCAATTCGTAAGATACATTAAGCAATCTATGATTTGGGCATACTCAGATTGAGATACACTAGGTCCCTCATGTTTTTTTAAATGTAAACAAGAATCATATGGAGTACTAACATGATTAACATTATAATGTCCAAATCTCTTAAGCATTTTCTCCACATAATCATCTTGAGAAATCATATACCCATTACAAACTTTTCTCAAATTAATTCCGAGAATAACATTTGCTTCTCCCAAGTCTTTCATATCAAATTTAGTGGATAACATATTTTTAGTCTCATATATAACATCAATATTGATTCCAAAAATAAGCAAGTCATCCACATAAAGACATACAATAACACCACAATTCTCATTATTAAATTTGGTATATATACATCTATCTCCATCATTTATTATATATCCATTAGAAGTCATCACACTATCAAATAAAGTCGTCGACCTGCCCGAGGCATTAAAATGACATCTCTGATGGGGTAGGTGAAACAGTAGACTGCAGTGTCAGAAAGTCATGTCATGTCACATCTGCAGTCTGCACCAAACAACTCGAGATCTGTGAAGCAATTCAAAGAGCTTTCAACGGCTACTTTCCAACGGGAAGATTGGGAAGGAGTATAAATCAGCTAGAGCTTCAAAGATCAAAGGTTGCTGGAGTTGTTGAGTTTGGAGGAATGGTGGACTAATCTAACCAACGTAAATAGTGAGTGACCAATGAAGGTCTGAAGGCTCACTCTATGATCCACCAAGAACACTTAGAGATAGAAAAAGAAAGAAGTAGAAGTGAGAGTTTTACAATGTAGAAGTGAGAGTTCTACTACAGGAAGAGTGTTCTGCACTGTCGAGAGAAAGAAGAGCACCAATGTAATCTTGATGTCCATCATGGGAAGACTTTAAGTACCAGAGAGAAGAGCCTACATTCATCTTAGCAAGTCCATCATGAGAAGGCATCAAGTAGCAACAATGAAGATCACCAACGCCATCATGGTGGCAAGCATGAGAAAGTTTCTAAGTACCTAGAAGAAGAGCTTATAGTCATCTTAGAAACCCATCATGTACAGCCATCAAGTATCAAGATGAATGATCTTCAAGGTAGTTCATCAAGGGATCATCAGAAGATGTTGAGTAACTGAAGAAGCTGAGCATCATGCAACACTCAACTGCACTTCAAGGATGATCAAGACAAGTTGCTAAGTACAAAAGATGTTCAAAGCATAAAGACATCTTAGCAGCTCAGCACCAACAACAAACAAACAACTCAACAACAAGAAGTCAAGGCCTAAGGGGTCCTTGTCCGAAGGGACTAAATGAAGTTCCAAGCCTGCTGGGCTTGAACAGTTCCTAGGGAACTAGAGAAGTTCCAAGGCTGCTGGCCTTGAAGAGTTCTTAGTGAACTGAAGTCCCAAGGCTGCTGGCCATGAAGGAATCTTAGTGATTTAGGGTGTTGCCATTCCTTAGTGGAAATCCTGCTAGTTGAAAGCAGAAGAGTGGATTAGGAGCTTGAGTCTCTGAACCACTTAAAACCTCTTATGTCATTTACTTTATGTCATTTACATTATGTACATTAACTGCTATAACTGCTATGCATGTTTTATGTGACGCCCCCAAAATAGGTATACATCACCCATTTTGAGTCGCCAAATACATGGTACAAAAACAAATACAACTTCAGTAATATAATTGTCGTACAAAATACGACAACATATATACTATGAGTTTGAATACAATATCGTTTACTAGAGAGTATATAAACTCAAAAGGAGTCCTCATTACAACTATTGGTACACTATTTTACAAAAATAGTGAGAACTGCTAAACAATTATCTTGAATCATCACTCCATACCCGACTAGTTCCTATTAAATTCTCTCATCCTGAGAAGAACAATGGAACAAAAAGGAAAAGGGTGAGCTCAACTAGCCCAGTAAAGAATATTATGACTAAGATAATATACAACAATTTATCATTAGTCTTCAACAGGGAAAATCTGATTAAATATAATAGACAACAAGTTTTAGATCAACAACTGCAGCGGAAACAACAATCCATTAGAAGAGTCAGGTAGAGAAAGAATTCTACTATATTCTAAGGTTTAAAGTCCATCATAAATATTTTATCCATGTCACATCAATCAATATACATCTTGAATCAAATATTCATCTTTGCACTACAGGCCAAAGATATTCATTTGTATCACCAGTTGGTCATGTTCATCTCAACACTTGTTCATCTTTGCACAATGGGCCAAAGATATTCATTAGATAATCATTTATCTTTGCACTACAGGCCAAAGATATTTAGTAATATCATCATTTAGGACTGAGGATGATGAAAAATATCTTAAAGAAAATGAATCCAGTGAGATAAAAGAACAAATACTAGGGATTCGTATTACAGTTTATCCAAGTTCAATAATACTTTGTAATAACCAATTTTGAAGAAGAATTCAAAAATAATGATCAAAATATGGATACAATCAAAGATAGTAACCATAATAGACATCTTGGACAAAAAGAAGAGAATTTTATTTTTTCGTGAATAGTGCCGTATACGTGAATAGTAACCCTGACACAAAAAGTTCCAAATTTGATAAAAATTTCAGACTAATATTTTGGCATAATGATATTGAAAGAAATAATATCATTTACGAAGAGAATAACATCCCTTACCTCAAAATAACGGTACTTCTGATTGGAATATCAAATATAAAGCGAAGGAAACTTGTACCGAACAGCAACTCTCAAAGTATCTAAATACTCACAAAAATACGCTCGACAATATGGAGAGAAAGAAAACTTGTTTCTGGTGTGATTTTCAATTATAACTTAAGCACCTATTTATAGGAAAATAACAGAACGCCATAGAAGACTTAACTTGTTACCGGCTGCTCAACTCTTCAACATTCACGCACGCCACTTCTGATCCAGCAAAATTTTTCCACAAAAAAAACAAAAGTGGGGCCCACCCATGTTTTTAATAAAAATCATTTTATTTTTCGAAACTTCAATAATTCATAATAAAGCCCTTTTATCAGAAAAATTCAAATCTCATGTGCTTTCCATAGGAAATTTAATTCTCTACAACTTTGTAGCTTTAAGTTTTTCCAAATTCCAAACAGAAAATATCCAAAATTCACCAACGGATGATTTTTAATACCTCCAATATGACAAAATACTGATAAAATACCTCAGCATTAATTCCTTCAATTTTATCCACATAAAAATAAATATATCCATCATTTATATTCATATAAAATAAATATTTCCTTATCATATAAATAAATAATTAATTATTCACAAATAATATTACAGAATCACAATTATGACAACCAGGCCGTTCCCAGGAAAGAGGGGGCTTTTCGATAAGGATTTCTCCTTACTGGCGCACAATTAGGTGACTAAACCTCTCATTGACAGAACTTTCTGGACATTGCCAATAATATTATCTCATAATATTATTCAAATAATATGAATTATTGATCCGATAATGGGAAATACGGTGCAATGTCAATTATTGAAATAATAAAATAAAATATTGAACAGTAATTACTGTAACAATTATTGAGTAGTGTCTTCTTACGTAAGAATCAATAAAAAATACTATGCAAAATCGTGTGCTACTGTGCAACCACGCGTATTACTGTATTTTAACCACCGGGTATTCTAACAGTATTAATGGTAACAACTACGCCGTTATTTGTAAAAACTCAAATTTGTCATTTTCTTCATCTGACTGTTATCCGTTATGGGGCCCACAAATGGCTGCGCCGTCGTACGAATATTCCCCGACAGAAAGAATATTCCACGACCAAACGAATATTCCCCGACAACAATGAATATTTTATAACCACTTGCTTATTTTGCAAAATTTTCACATTTCACCCATAACCAAAGTATTATATAAAGTTAATACCTTATTATTCACAATAATAAATAGAGGAAATTTGATTTTATTTATAATAAGTTGAGGTCTTATAACCTCCCCTCCTTATGAAATTTCGTCCTCAAAATTGACGTACGTACCTGATGTTTCGAAAAGGTGAGGATAGCTTGCTTTCATTTCTGATTCCAACTCCCAGGTCATTTCTTCAATAGCATGGTTTCTCCACAAAACCTTAACTTGTGGTATAACCTTCGTGCGTAGGACATGCTCTTTTCTATCCAAGATCTTAATAGGTACCTCCTCGTACGTTAAATCTTCAGTTATCTCATCTAGTTCTAACTCAATAACGTGGTTCGGGTGTTTAAAATATTTACGAAGCATAGATATGTGAAAAACATTATGAACACGAGACATACTTAGAGGTAATACTAGTCTATAGGCCACATTTCCTATTCGGTCAAGAATCTCAAATTGACCAATAAATCGTGGATTGAGCTTTCCTCTCTTCCCAAATCTTGTAACTCCCTTCCATGGTGAAACACGGAACAATACATGATCCCCAATATTAAATTCAACGTCCTTCTGATGAAGATCCGTATAACTCTTTTGTCGATCATATGCCGTTTGTATATGTTGTCGGATCATTTAGATCTTCTCTGTAGTCATTCATACCAATTCTGGTCCCAACAATATTACTTCACCTACCTCATCCCAGCATACTGGAGAGTGACACTTTCATCCATACAATGCTTCAAATGGAGCCACGCCTATACTTGCCTGATAACTGTTGTTGTAGGAGAATTCCACCAATGGTAGGTACTTATCCCAACTCCCCTTGAAATCTAGGACACAGAGTCTTAATAGATCGTCAAGAGTTTGAATAGTCCTTTCTGATTATCCGTCCGTTTGAGGATGGTATGCCGAACTGAATCATAAATCTGTGCCCATAGCTTTCTGTAAGCTAACCCAAAATTGTGAAGTGAATCTTGGGTCACGGTCTGAAACTATGGATACTGGCATGCCATGTAATCTCACAATCTCATTTACGTACATAATAGCAAGACGTTCAAGGGAATAAGTCTCTCGTATAGGCAAGAAATGGGCAGACTTGGTTAATCTATCAACAATAACCCAAATCGCATCTATGCCTTGAGAAACCTTGGGAAGACCCGTAATGAAATCCATAGTAATTTGTTTCCACTTCCATTTCAGAATCTCAAGTGGTTGCAATGGATTCTTTGGCATTTGATACTTCGCCTTTACACGTTAACAAGTTAAACACCTCGAGATAAACTCTGCGATCTCTCTTTTCATATTGCTCCACCAAAATGTATGTCGAAGATCATGATACATTTTGGTACTCCCAGGATGGATTTCAAACGGTGTGTTGTGTGCCTCCATCATGTTTCTATGCTTCAATTCAGAATCATTAGGAACACAAAGTCTAGAGTTGACTCGAAGTATTCCTTATTCATCGATTCTTGCTTCTAGAATAGCAACTTCTTTCACTTTCTTCTTCATACGCATCAGCTCCATGTCCGAAGCTTGAGCATCTTTAACTTTATCGATTAAAGTCGGTTCTACTCGTATGTTTAATATCATCACATGGGTACTTGGAGCCTTTACCTCTATCTTCATCCTTTGTAAGTCATACAAAATGGACTTTTGTGTTAACAACATTGCACTCGTACCCGAATATGATCTTCTACTCAATGAGTCAGCTACCACGTTTGCTTTTCCAGGATGATATTGGATGGTATGATCGTAATCTTTCAACAGCTCGAGCCAACGTCGTTGCCGCATGTTGAGTTCCTTTAGGGTGAAGAAATATTTGAGGCTTTTATGATCTGTATAGATCTCCACTTTCTCCCCATATAGGTAGTGTCTCCAGATCTTCAACGCGAAAACGACTGCTGCCAACTCCAAATCATGAGTAGGATAATTCCTCTCATATTCTTTGAGTTGTCGCGAGGCATAGGCTATAACTTTCCCATGTTGCATGAGAACACATCCTAACCCTTTGCCTGAAGCATCACTGTAGATAACAAATCCATCCGAACCAGATGGTATTGTCAGAACAGGTGTCAAAATGAGTCTTCTTTTGAGTTCTTGAAAACTATTCTCACAATCCTCACTCCAACCGAATTTTATATCTTTACGAGTCAGCTGAGTTAACGGAGTATCGATTCGAGAAAATCCTTCCACGAATCTCCGATAGTAACCAGCTAAGCCTAGAAAGCTACGTATTTCAGTCATCGACTTTGTTTGCTCCCAACTTTGTATGGCTTCAATCTTCACCGGGTCGACAGATACTCCATGTTTTGACACCACGTGCCCAAGGAATGCTACTTCTTCAAGCCAGAACTCGCATTTCTTCAGCTTGGCATATAGCTTGTTATCACGAAGCCTTTGCAGTACCAGCTTCAAATGGTGCTCATGATCTTCACGACTTTTGGAATAGATGAGGATATCATCGATAAAGACAACAACGAACTGATCTAAATATTCTTTGAACACACGGTTCATCATATCCATGAAAGCAGCAGGAGCATTAGTCAATCCAAAAGACATGACTAAGAATTCATAATGGCCGTATCGAGTTCTGAAAGCAGTCTTCGGAATATCTTCAGTTTTAATCTTCAGCTGATGATATCCAGAACGAAGATCGATCTTTGAAAAGAATTGTGCTCCTTGCCACTGGTTAAACAGGTCATCAATGCGAGGTAGCGGATACCTATTCTTGATAGTGACAAGGTTCAATTCTCGGTAGTCAATATAAAGTCGCATACTCCCTTCTTTCTTTTTTACGAATAACACAGGAGCACCCCAAGGAGATGTACTAGGACGAATGAAACCGATGTCCAACAACTCCTGTAGTTGGACCTTTAACTCCTGAAGTTCAATAGGAACCATTCGATATGGGGTTTTAGAAATGGGCTTTATACCAAGTTCAAGGTCAATAAAGAATTCAACTTCACGTTCTGGGGGTAGACCAGGAAGTTCTTCAGGAAATACGTCAGGAAATTCATTAACAACAGTTATTTTATTCAAATCTGATGAATTTTTGTTCAAGTCCGTGACATAGGCTAAGAAAGCTTGACATCCGTTTTTTAATAAACGAATAGCTTTATGGCTTGATATGACAGTGATTGTATTTAATGTTTTGGTTGTTTGAATTCGCATAATAGGTTGGTTAGAAATATGAAAACTAACAACTGATAAGTGGATTTAATATACACGAATCGATATTCAGTTCAAGTTTAAATTCGTAGTTATCTTCTTGTTTTGTGTTCGCTTTCACTTGTTTCATGTCATTTTATGTGTAAGGTGGTTATGGATGCAAGTGGTGAAGAAAGACGGAGTTTTGGAGCGAAAGTGGAAAAATGCATGAAGTCGCAAAATTTCTTTAGCAGTAGGCATGCCCGTCGGGCGGGCCTTTTTAAGCTTATACCCCCCGCCGGGGCGGGGGTGTCGAATCTTGAGAATCCTGCTGGCTTTTGAGGACTGCTGCAACATGGATTGTTAATGTTTTGTGAGGCACCGGGACTCTAAATAAGGGGATCTCGACCAGAACAAAGGGAAAGCTAGATTATTACGTTGCAAAAAACAAATCACACAACACAAGGAGCATAATACAGAGATAAATTCCAAGATTCAAGTGCGAGCTTTGGAGGAGTAATTTGAAGAGATTATCGTGACGATTGCAAATCTAGGCTACGTGAAGGGTGTTTCATTATTCTTCTTCTCTTTAGTCTTTTATTTGTAATTGAAAGGATGGTTTCATTAGATTATTCAGTTTTTAATTCATTCGTTATGAACTAATTCGCTTATTAGACTTGTGATGTATCCTTGGGTGAAACGATGATTCTATAACTTTGATTTCCAATTCAATAAAATATTTTCAGTTTATCTATGTTAATTCGAGCGTGAATTTATTAATTGCTTGATGAACAATTCCCCGTGGATTTGAATGGAATCGAGAGAGGATATTCAAATCTAGACCTAGTTAATGTAGCATGTGTCATGAATTTTGTGAATAGCAGATTTTTGATTAATGTTAAGGTAGAGATATGCTTGACATCACATGTAATCAGATAGAGAACTTAAGCTTAAACCTTCTTTAATTGCAGTTCACATAGAGATATAGTGAGTTGGTTGATTTAGGTGTTTAACTTGTTTCTATCTTAATTGTGGATTTAAGTTAATATGGTATTAGTGCATCGAGAGGTGGCTAGTATTACATTTGTGTTCTTGATTAATAAACTTGAATATTAAATTGAGTTGGAATACAGGTTTGAAAATCAAAGTGAAACTTAGGGTGAAATCATAAGTCTAATTCTCCATTAATTGTTTGAAATTCCAGATTTTGATATTAGTGATTGTTTTGTGATAATTTATTTATTTGTTAATTTAGTTTCTATAATTTTAAACCATTGATTTGAATAGTTTAATAGAATTAGGATTAATAGAAAATTGATAATTGTGAAGTTAAAATTCTTGCTAATTTGTCCTCGTGGGAACGATATTTTATTCATTACAATATTACTTGTTGACCACGTATACTTGCGCGTTGTGCGTAATTAGATTTTACCCAACATATTTTTCGCGCCGTTGCCGGGGACTATTTAGTATAAATCTTAATAGTTTTACAATATCAGTTTAATTAATCCAGTTTTACTTAGACATTTTTATTTTTGTTTTGTTTCTTCTATTTCAGGTGTGGAAGCAGTTTATGCAAACTCGGTCCAAAAATCTAGATTTGCTGCCTTTTGACGACGACATTGAGAAAAGGTTTCAAAGGTTGAGCAAGTGGATCAAGAAAACGAGACAAGAATTTGAAACACCTGAGAAAGAAGAGGAAATGGCAGCAGAAGATCAGAAAGGATTAAGGGACTACGCCACGCCCAAGGTGACTGAACTGCAATCAAGCATCACCAGGCCCGCAATAGCAGCGAATACATTTAAAATTAAGCCATGTATGATACAAATGATTCAGAATTTAGTTTAGTTTGGGGGATTGGCAAATGACGATCCAAACGAGCATCTAGTCAGTTTTTTGGAACTGTGCGACACCTTTAGGTTCAATGGGGTGTCGGATGAAGCTGTGAAACTTTGATTGTTCCCATTCTCTTTACAGGAGAAGGCGAAGAGCTGGTTACATTCTTTACCATCCGGTTTGATAACTATATGGGAGGATTTAGCTCAGAAATTCCTCGCAAAATTCTTTCCACCGACGAAAACTGCAAAGATGAGAAACGAGATAACGATGTTTGAACAGCAACATGGGGAGTCGTTATATGAGGCTTGAGAGAGATACAAAGAATTGCTCAAAAATTGCCCACATCATGGATTGCCCAAGTGGCTGCAAATGAATACCTTTTACAACTGGTTACATGGGAATCTCAGGACAAGTATTGATGCAACGTCGGGCAGAGCATTCATGGCTAAGAGTTACGAGGAAGCATATGAGTTGATTGAAACCATGGCGGCTAATAACTACCAATGGCCCACAGCAAGAATGACACAAGCGAATGTAGCTGGGGTGTTAGAAGTAGATAGTATGACAGCGATGCAAGCACATATATCTGCACTTTAAAAGAAGTTGGAGTCGGTAACAGCAGCACAAACACAACAAACACAGCAAGTACATCAAGTACAACAAGCAACAATAATATGCGAGTTGTGTGCGGGAGAGCACCCAACGGATCAATGTGTGATTAATCCAGCAGTTGTGCAGTTCATCGGCAATTACAACAGAATTCTGCAAAACACATATCAGAACACATACAATCAGGGAAATAGGAATCATCCAAATTTCTCATGGAGCAACAACCAATAAAATCAAGCTTCACGACAATCATATCCACCAGGATTTCAGAACCAGCAACAACCAACTCAATATCAAGAAAGGAAATCCGATCTAGAGGAAGTGTTGACAAAATACATGACTAGCACCGATTTGGCTATAAAAAATCAAGCTATGGCTATGAAATCACAAGAGATGGCTATCAAAAATCTAGAGAATCAGATAGGTCAAATTGCATTGGCATTGAATAATAGACCACAAGGGACATTACCAAGTGACACCGAGAGAAATCCTAAGGGTAATCACGAGCAGTGTCAATCTATTATGTTGAGAAGTGGAAAACAACTTGATGGTCAAGAGCCAAAAATTTCGGTTACAAAGGAGGTTGAACCAGAGAAAGAAAATACAGTGGGTGAAGTTAAGCAAGGGCACGAAAAACACATGGAAAAGAACAAGCCAGTTAACGAACCAACTGTTTATCCTCCCCCACCATTCCAGCAAAGAGTTCAAAAACAAAAATTAGACAAACAATTTGCCAAATTTTTGGAAGTTTTCAAGAAACTTCAAATCAACATACCATTTTAAGAGGCCCTAGAACAAATGTCGAGCTACGCAAAAATTTATGAAAGAGATTCTGTCAAGGAAGAAGAAATGGGAAGATTTTGAGACTGTGGCACTAATAGAGGAGTGTAGCGTGGTATTACAGCAAAAATTACCATCAAAACTCAAGGACCCGGGGAGCTTCACTATCCTATGCACAATCGGGAATATGCATTTCAGCAAGTGTCTATGTGATTTGGGGGCAAGTGTAAACCTGATGCCATTGTCAGTATACTTAGAATTGGGTTTACCTGCACCAAGGCCGACGAACATTTCATTACAATTGGCAGATAGGTCAGTCACATATCCGAGAGGCATAGTAGAGGACATTTTAGTGAAGGTGGATAAGTTTATATTCCATGCGGACTTTATCATTCTGGATTTCAAGGAGGATAAGAACATACCGATTATCCCAGGGAGACCTTTCTTGGCTACGGGAAGGACACTCATAGACGTGCAAAAAGGAGAACTTACTATGAGAGTCCAAGATCAAGAAATCAAATTTAATGTGTTCAAGGCCATGAAATTCCTTACGGATGAGGAAGAATGTTTTCGAATGGATTTAATTGAGCAAATCATCAGTGAAGATATGAGCAAGAGTTTGGTCAACGATCCATTAAAAACAACCTTACTAGGGGATGATGAAAAGGACGACCCAGAATTTGTGGACTTCTTACAGATGCTAGACTCATTGACACGAGTTAGCAGATTCAGAGCACCGTTTGAACCTTTGCACACGAAGGAAAAAGCTGCTAAAAAATTGAAACCGTCATCGGAGGAGCCACCAACATTGGAGCTTAAGCCACTCCCTAAACATCTCAGGTATGCGTACTTAGGCAATTCAAATTCTTTACCTGTAATTATTTCTGCTGCACATAACGAATTGCAGGAAGAAAAGTTGCTGAGGGTGCTTAGGGATTACAAATCAGCAATTGGTTGGACGATTGCGGATATAAAGGGAATTAGTCCGTCATTCTGCATGCACAAGATTCTGATGGAGGATGATGCAAGACCGTCGGTGGAGCATCAACGTCGACTTAACTCAATTATGAAGGAAGTGGTAAAGAAGGAAATTCTGAAATTATTGGATGCCGGTATCATATATCCAATTTCCGATAGTAAATGGGTTAGTTCGGTTCATTGTGTGCCGAAAAAGAGGGGAATGACTGTGGTACAAAATGAGGACAACGAGTTAATTCCAACAAGAACAGTTACAGGATGGAGGGTGTGCATCGATTATAGGAGATTGAATAAGGTAACCCGAAAAGATCATTTCCCACTGCCCTTTATTGATCAAATGTTAGACAGATTAGCGGGACATGAGTACTACTATTTATTGGATGGATACTCGGGCTATAACCAGATCACCATCGCTCTTGAGGATCAAGAGAAGACAACATTTAGATGCCCTTACGACACATTTGCATTCAGGAGGATGTCATTCGGGTTATGCAATGCACCTGCAACTTTCCAACGGTGTATGATGGCCATTTTTTCGGATATAGTGGAGAAGAATGTTGAAGTCTTCATGGACGATTTCTCGGTCTATGGAGACAACTTTGATACTTGCCTAGGGAAACTGGTCATGGTATTGCAGCGATGTAAGGATACAAACCTCATACTCAATTGGGAAAAATGCCACTTCATTGTTGAAGAAGGCATAATTTTGGGCCATAAGGTGTCGGCTCAAGGATTGGAGGTAGACAAAGCGAAGCTGGATACCATCGAGAAACTGCCTCCACCGAGCTCAGTTAAGGGTATTAGAAGTTTTCTGGGGCATACTGGGTTCTACAGAAGGTTCATAAAAGATTTCTCTAAGATTGCAAAACCTTTATGCAGTCTTTTAGAGAAGGATGTTACTTTCAATTTTACTGCGGGATGCAAGTCAGCGTTTGAATTGTTGAAGAAGAAATTAACTACAACCCCCGTGATAGTCGCACCGGACTGGAATATGCCATTCGAGCTTATGTGTGATGCAAGCGATTATGCGGTTGGGGCTGTTTTAGGACTAAGATGTTTCACGCCATATACTATGCAAGAAAAACACTCACAGAGACTCAAATGAATTACACTACCACGGAAAAGGAATTGCTTGCAGTGGTGTACGCGTTTGACAAATTCTGGGCATACTTGATCGGGACTAAGGTGATAGTCTACACGGATCATTCAGCGATTCGGTACCTAATAGCGAAAAAAGATGCTAAGCCACGCCTTATCCGATGGATTCTCCTACTTCAAGAGTTTAACTTAGAAATTAAAGATCGAAAGGGGACAGAGAATCATGTTGCCGACCATTTATCAAGGTTGGAAAATCCGGAGAAAAAGGATGAAGATAGATGCGCAATTAATGAGTCATTCCCAGATGAGCAACTATTTGGGTTAAATGCAAAATTTCCTTGGTATGCTGACTTCACGAATTATCTGGTGAGCAACATACTTCCCCCTGATCTTACAAGACAACAGAAAAAGAAGTTTCTTCATGATGTCAAGTGGTACATGTAGGATGAGCCTTATCTATTCAAACAGTGCGCCGATAAGATGATTCGACGATGTATCCCCTACAGTGAAGGGCACAACATACTGAAGGAATGCCACTCATCGGCATATGGGGGACATTATGGGAGTGAGCACACCGCGACAAAAGTGCTCCAAGCCGGGTTTTATTGGCCGACATTGTTCAAAGACGCCCACCAATTTGTGAAAACATGTGATAGATGCCAAATGGTGGGAAACATCTCTAAACGGAATGAGATGCCCCTACAAACAATTCTTGAAGTGGAAATCTTTGATGTATGGGGCATCGATTTCATGGGACCATTCCTTTCGTCCTTGAACAATCAGTATATTCTACTCGCGGTGGATTATGTCTCGAAGTGGGTTGAAGCTGCAGCACTACCGTCCAACGATGCCAAGGTGGTCCTCAAATTCCTACAGGAAAACATTTTCACGAGGTTTTGCACGCCAAGAGCAATAATCAGTGACGAAGGTTGTCACTTCTGCAATAAGTCTTTTACAGCTTTATTGGCTAAGTATGGGGTTAACCACAAGGTGGCTACAGCGTATCACCCTCAAACAAATGGACATGCTAAGGTATCAAACAAAGAAGTTAAGAAGATATTGGAAAAAGTCGTAAATCCGAGTCGGAAAGATTGGTCATTTCGGTTGGATGACGCATTATGGGCTTACCGAACTGCATACAAAACACCAATCGGGATGTCACCATATCAACTCCTGTATGGAAAAACATATCACTTACCGGTAGAACTACATCACAAGGCCTACTGGGAAATTCAGAAATTGAACTTTGACCAATCCGCTATGGGAGAAAAGAGGCTACTCCAACTAAATGAGCTCAGCGAATTTCGACTTCAAGCATACGAGAACACCAATCTATACAAAGAAAAGGTTAAAAGATGGCACGATCAGAAAATTGTGCATCGAACATTAGAGCCAGGTCAATCAGTCCTCTTGTTCAACTCACGGCTGCGACTGTTTCCAGGAAAGCTTAAGTTGAGATGGTCAGGACCATTCACTATAATGCGAGTATTCCCTCATGACGCCGTTGAACTCTACAGTCGTAATCCATTAGAGACGTTCAAGGTCAATGGTCAACGGATAAAGCATTACTGGGGTGGCGAATCAAACTGGGATGTCGTCAACATCACCCTAGCCGATACACAGTAAAACATGGAGTAGTCAGGCTGAACGACTTAAAATCAAGCGCTAATTGGGATGCAACCCAATATTTCGTTATTTTTCGTAGTTTTATTTATAATTGTTAGGATGTAGTTTTATTAAGCACTAGGTAGGTATTCTCAAGTAAAAGTTTTGCTGAAACTCTCAATCATACTCCAAGTTGTCAATAATCTAACATCTTGAATGTTTATGGTTGCAGGAGGGGTCAAAAGTGAGTAGGAGCAACAACGGGCAAGAAAACAAGGAAAATAGGAGAATTTTGCATCACCAAATTTTAGGCCAAAAATCTGAAGTCAGTGGGCATGCCCGCCGGGGCGGGCTCAAATATCCTTGCACCCCCCGCCGGGGCGGGGGTCCTTGATTCTGGGCAGACACGTTCAGCATATACACACGATGCCTTCTTATTTCCCCACTACACGTTTTTTGTTTATCTCATTCTTCTTCACCCAAACCAACCACCCTCCATTACAAGACCACTTAACCCACTCCTTCTACCACGATTACACTAGGATTCACCCTCTCACCCCATTACCAAACTTACATCCATTAATCCTATCATCAAGATTGGGCCACGTCCTCTCCCCTACATAACCTCTATATAAACCCTACCACATACCTCCCATATTCATCACCACAAATTTCGAATTCATCAAGAAATTGGGTAACACATAGCACACTTGAGAGTAAGTTACCTTCTTATTGAGTTTTCATCCTCTCTCCACTGAAGTACCATAGAAACAATCGAGTTTTGGGGGAAAAACGGACAGTGCACACCAAGTGTTTAACAAATTGAGTGAACCAAGTGTAAGGGGAAGGTAGTGTGTGCTAGCAAGTTTTAACATCCGGAATTCAATGGCTTCACAACCGATACCCAAACGCCAAAGGGGAGAGAGAGTTCAAGATCCGCTCAACCGACACGAACATATGATTGACAAAAATTTGTGAGTGCCGCCGCCGCCGACCGATATGATTACATGCTAACCAAAGCCCTTACGCCGGAGCGGGGATTGGCTCCCGAGGGAAATTATGGGGAGATGATGTCTCAAATTTATCAAAAGGGGTGGCTCAAACTCACCGAACATCCGGTTCCTGCCATTGTCAACATTGTCAAGGAATTTTATGCAAACGCCGAAGACAAAGCCCCATTCAATGCGTTTGTGCGGGGTCGCATGGTCCCGTTCAGTGACGATGCCATTAATGCTTATTATTAGTTGCGGGTGCCACGGTAGTGTCAGTATGCACAATTGAGGGATTTTGACCTTGACTACGAGGAAGTTATTACGAACATGACAAAGCCGGGAACATCTTGGATCAAAGGTTGAAAGGGAGGTGCAATGTTCCATAGCAAGGACCTTAGCCAGTATGGTAAAATATGGTACACCTTCTTATGTGCTAAATTGCTTCTGTCCCAACACACTTCAGATGTCACCAAAGAGAAGGAGTTACTGTTGTACGCAATTGTGCAAGATTTCATTATTGACGTCGGGGCAATTATCAGTTTCTCCATCCGTCGGTGTTTATGTGGAAATTTTTCGGGTAGCTTGCCACACCCATCACTCATCTGTGCGTTGTGTCGCAATGCAGAGGTGAGATGGTCCGATAATGAGCCTACTCAAATGCCGCTCGCTTTGCTTGATTCTACAATGATAGCGCGGTATTCTGTATGGGCAGGAGGCGAATCACATCCACGAGGTCTGGGTTTTATTTTTCCATCAGCGTCGGAAGATGAAGTCGATGCAGAAGATACCTCGGGGGATAAGGATGAAGCTATGGGAGATCAAGGAACCAATCAGGTATCGCAGACCGAGGCAATATCCTGTCCTCAGTTCCTAGAGTTCCAAAATCAGATGAATGCGCACAATAGGGCAACACGCCAGGAAATGCGGCGATTGGCGATGCGACAAGATCACACGTTTGATGCTATGAACGCATCTTTCGCCTCACTCAACACAACTGTAAGACCCCAGTTTTTATAAATAAAGATGAATTTTCTATAATTATTATTTTTGAATATTATGGAATAAATTGGATATAATGTTATAGTTGTGGGTAATATTTATAAATTTTGCAAAGTACGCAAGTTGTTATAAAATATTCGTTTGGTCGGGGAATATTCTTTTTGTCGGGGAATATTCGTACGACGGCACAATCATTGGTGGACCCCACAACGGAAGTATTGTCGTAGTTAGAAAATGACAAAATTATCTTTCTATAAAATAAACGGCGGAGGTGTTACCGTTAAAACTGTTGAACTACTCGGTAGTAAAAGTACAGTAATACGCGTTGTTGCATAGTAGCACACGGTATTAATTATTGATGCTTACGTGAGAAGTCACTCAGCTATACTCAATTATTGCTACAGTAATTGCTGCATCATATCTCTTATATTATTGATTCAATTATTGTCACAGTATCATCTGTATAATATGTTATATTATTTAAACAATAATTGAGACGACAAGTTATAAATGATTAATAATTGTTGAAAGATTAAATATGTGTTGATTAAAAATAAAATGATTTTTGGTAATTTTTATTCAATTCTTGATATATATAAAGAGTCTATTATTAGACGTTTGTGATAAGTTTAATTATTTATGGGGGGCCATATGTCATCATCTAAGAGTCTCTTTCATAAATAGTAAATACTTTCGTAAATAGTAATTACCTTCGTAAATAGTAATTACCTTCGTAAATAGTAATTATTTTCGTAAATAGTAATTATTTTCGTAAATAGTAATTACCTTCGTCAATAGTAATTACCTTCGTCAATAGTAATTACCTTCGTAAATAGTAAATACTTTCGTAAATAGTAATAAATCTTCTATAAATAGAGGCCTAGGGCTTCATTATTTTTCACGAATTTGTTCAAGCTATAGAGAGAGAAAGTATAGAGAGAGTAATAGAGAAAGAAGAAGAGTATTCGGTTACTACACTACTGCAGTATTCCTAAGACGGTAAGGGGTGTTATTCTTTCTTCTTGAAGAGAACTTATTCTATTCTTTGTTATTCTGTTGGAATAACCGGTATACGCGGAATACCCTATACTTGGTGAAATCCTTATGTTATTCCATTCTTTGTTATTCTGTTGGAATAACCGGTATACGCGGAATACCCTATACTTGGTGACATCCATTTACTATCCTGTCTTTATATTTCTGTCGGAATATCCTGTCTGTGTGTTTTACACCGGACCTGGTTCCATTATTTATTATTCTGTTGGAATATCCTGTCTGTGCGTTTTACGCCGGACCTGGTTCCATTCTTTATTATTCTGTTGGAATATCCTGTCTGTGCGTTTTACGCCGGACCTGGTTCCGTTATTTATTATTCTTTTGGAACATCCTGTCGGTGTGAATTTCACCTGACCTGGTTCCGTTATTATTATTCTGCTGGAATAACCTGCCTGTGCGGTCTATCGCATGCATGGTGATTTCTTTTGTTATTTCATTCTTTATTATACTCAGTTGGTTAAAACTTTAACTTCTATACTCCATGAAATTAGTAGAATATCCTTGATATTTGCGCTTCATCCAGTATCCTTTCATGAAAATATTCTTCTAATCATTCTTGAATTTTACACCACAAAACAATATCGTGTTGACAATTTGGACGTTAATAATTTCTGGATAAAATAATTCTTGAACTTGTTTTATTGAATGATTATATCATTGTCATCATCCTCATGTTTATATTTTGTTGAAAGTCATCTGTGGCCTGTAGTGCATAGATGGACTTGGTATGATTATGACCAGGGATTATTCGGTGTAATCATGACCGTAATATTACAAGTGATGTAAAAATTAAAAGTTCTCATTGGCCGTAGTGCATTGATGGACAGTTGTTGGCATGATCATGACCACTAATGAATACACAAATATTCTTGGCCGTAGTGCATGAATAATTGTGGTCGTGATACTAAAGAATATCCTTGGCCGTAGTGCGGGATTCGATGATGTGAAATATTTATTAAGCTGAGTCTCAGCTATAACGATGATGAAAAACCTTTTAAATCATAAAAGATAGTAGATTTTATTTTCTACTTGACTCTTTTAATGGATTGCTGGTTCCGCTGTAGTTAAACTTGATGTTTATTGTATTTTATCAGTTTAACACTGTTGAAGGCTAATGATAATTTATTCTGCATTATCTTAGTCATAATATTTCTTACTGGGCTAGTTGAGCTCACCCTTTCTTTCACTGTTCTCTTCAGGAAATGAGAATATAGCTGGGACGAGTCGGGGAACGGAGTGATGGACCAGAGAATAGTATTAGTAGTCCTCACTATTCTGTTAAATAGTGTGACAATAATTGTATTGAGGACACCTTTTGAGTTTGTATGGTCTCTAGTAGACAATAATTGTATTCAAACTCACAGTTATGTTTTGTGGTATTGTACACGACAGTTGTATTAGTAAGTTGTATTTGAATTCTGTACCATGTATCTGGCGACTCAAGATGGGTGATGTACACCTAATTTTGGGGGCGTCACAGTTGGTATCAGAGCTTAGGGATATGATCCCTGGCTAAGATGTGAGACTAGAACTAGGAGGGGAGAGACGGGGAATTCCTTCGCTAGTATGACCTACCTAAGTTTATGTGCTATTTTATTGGTCGGTCAGAATATAGGGATAATATGTTACATGTCAATTAACCTTTTGTTTTGTGGCAGTATCTGAAAATGACATCTGAGAATGTTGAGAATGACAATGGAGCACAGGCGATCGTTGACTCACCACATATCAATAATCAGGATAATGTGCATCAGGAAGGTGAAAATCCTCATGCAAACAATAACACTGACCAAATGACGAATAATCAAATGTTCAGAGGTTTTATGCAATTCATGCAACAGCAGGCGAGAGCAACTCCTGTCCAAAACGTAGATGGAAACACGGGAAACTCTCGGGCGGTCACCGCTAAACAATTCAAGGAGCTGGGACCACCGGAGTTTAAGGGAGAGCCAAAACCACTTATGGCGGAAACATGGATAAAGCAGATGACCAAGATATTTGATGTCTTGGGATGCTCCGAGGAGCAAAAGGTTCCCTTTGCCGCCTTTATGTTGCGCGGAGAGGCAGATTACTGGTGGGAATCAGTAAAACGTACTCAACCTGCTGTACTGAAGATATCTTGGGAGAAGTTCCAGGAGCTGTTCAATGATAAATACTTTCCCGAAAGTATTCGCCACATGAAGGAGGTGGAGTTTATTAAGTTGGAACAAAATAATATGACCGTGTCGCAATACGAGGCAAAATTTGCGGAGTTATCGCGGTTTGCATCCCACTTGGTGGATAATGAAGAGAGAATGGCGCGAATGTTTTTAAGAGGTTTGAAGCCGGAGATACGTCAACATCTTATTTCTCATAAACTGTGTTTGTATTCAGATGTTGTTAATAGGGCTCAATTAGTGGAGCGCGATAACGAGTCAACTCAACTAAAAGAGAGCAGCCGGCAAAATTATAATACCAGCGAGAGTGGTCATCGAAGCGGTGACAACAAGCGTGGAGGGAATCAGCAGGCCAGAAGTGGTTACCACTTCGGTGGTAATCAGGGCCAAAACAATAAGAATGGACATTTCAAAAAGAGGAGATTCAACAATGATGGAAAGACGTCAGCACCAGCACCCGTTGTTAAGGAAGGAGAAAGACCACCTATCATATGCTTCAAATGCGGAGGGGAGGGACACATCAGTCCAAATTGCGCGATGCCGTCCAAAGCATGTTATAATTGTGGAAGAGAAGGTCACTTGGCCCGATTTTGTCGTTTACCAAAGACAAATTCAGCTAGGGTGGAGGCACCAAAGGCCGTCCCAGAAAGGTCAAAGCCGGTAGTGCAAGGGAGAGCGTTTGTTGTGACCTCCCAGAAAGCAAGGAACCCGAATGAGGTCATCACGGGTAAGCTTATCATAAACTCTAACGAAGTCTATACTTTATTTGATACCGGTTCTACCCATTCTTTTATTTTTCCTACTTGCGCTCATCGATTAAATTTGACTCCGGAGAAATTGGACTTTGACTTATCTGTGGAAACTCCGTTGGGAGAAACCTTCATTACATCCACTGTTTATAAGTCTTGTTTGGTTCAAATCGGTACCCTCACATTACCTGTAGATCTTATTTCATTGAAAATACTTGCAGTTGACGTGATTCTAGGGATTGATTGGTTAACTACTTATCATGCAAAAATTGGTTGTTTCCATAAGGTTGTTAGCTTTCATATTCCTAATCAACCTATTATGCGAATTCAAGCGACCAAACCATTAAAATCAATCACGGTCATCTCAAGCCATAAAGCTATTCGTTTATTGAAAAACGGATGTCAAGCTTTCTTAGCTCATGTCACAGATTTAAACAAAAATACGTCAGTTTTGAACGATATTTCTATTGTTAATGAATTTCCTGACGTATTCCCTGAAGAACTTCCTGGCCTACCCCCAGAGCGTGAGATTGAATTTTGTATCGACCTTGAACCCGGTACAAAACCCATTTCTAAAGCCCCATATCGAATGGCTCCTATTGAACTTCAGGAGTTAAAAACCCAACTGCAGGAATTGTTAGACATTGGCTTTATTCGTCCTAGTACTTCTCCTTGGGGTGCTCCTGTTCTATTCGTGAAGAAGAAAGATGGGAGTATGCGACTTTGTATTGATTATCGGGAGTTAAATCATGTCACCATCAAAAATAGGTATCCATTGCCACGTATTGATGACTTGTTTGACCAGTTGCAAGGAGCCAAATTCTTTTCAAAGATCGATCTTCGTTCCGGGTATCACCAATTGAAGATTAGAACCGATGACATTCCAAAGACGGCTTTCAGAACTCGGTACGGGCATTATGAATTCCTAGTCATGTCCTTTGGGTTGACTAATGCTCCTGCTGCCTTCATGGATATGATGAACCGAGTATTCAAGGAATATTTGGATCATTTTGTGGTCGTCTTTATTGATGACATCCTTATTTATTCCAAAAGCCGTGAAGATCATGAGCAACACTTGAGGCTGACACTCCAAAAGCTTCGTGAATATAAGCTTTATGCCAAGTTGAAGAAATGCGAGTTCTGGCTTGAGGAAGTAGCATTCCTTGGGCACGTGGTATCAAGTCATGGAATATCTGTTGACCCAGCAAAGATTGAAGCTATTCAAAGCTGGGAGCAACCTAAATCAGTGACCGAAGTACGTAGCTTTCTCGGTTTAGCTGGTTATTATCGGAGATTCGTGGAAGGATTTTCTCGAATCGCTACTCCATTGACTCAGCTGACTCGGAAAGATACAAAGTTCGGTTGGAGCGAAGAATGTGAGAAGAGTTTTCAAGAACTCAAGAGGAGACTCATTTCAGCACCTGTTCTAACAATACCATCTGGCTCGGAGGGATTTGTCATCTACAGTGATGCTTCGGGCAAAGGGCTGGGATGCGTTCTCATGCAACATGGAAAAGTCATAGCCTATGCCTCGCGACAACTCAAAGAATATGAGAAGAATTATCCTACTCATGATCTAGAGTTGGCAGCTGTTGTCTTTGCACTTAAAATTTGGAGGCATTACTTGTATGGGGAGAAAGTGGAGATCTTTACGGATCATAAAAGCCTCAAATATTTCTTCACTCAAAAGGAACTCAACATGCGACAACGACGTTGGCTTGAACTGTTGAAAGATTATGATCATACCATCCAATACCATCCTGGAAAAGCAAACGTGGTAGCTGACGCATTGAGTAGAAGATCACATGCAAGTACGAGTGCGATATTGTCAACGCAAGGGCCCATTTTGTGTGACTTGCAAAGGATGGGGATAGAGTTAAAGACTCCAGAGACGCATGTGACGATGGCGAATATACGAGTAGAACCGACTTTAATCGATAAAGTTAAAGCTGCTCAAGCTACAGACCTGGAGCTGATGCGTATGAGGAAGAAAGTGCAAGAAGGTGCTATGCCGGAAGCAAGAATCGATGAAGAGGGAATACTTCGAGTCAACTCCAGACTTTGTGTTCCTAACGACCCTGATTTAAAGTATAAAATCATGATGGAGGCGCACAATACACCGTTTGCAATCCATCCTGGGAGTACCAAAATGTATCATGATATTCGTCATACATTTTGGTGGAGCAATATGAAGAGAGAGATAGCGTTGTTTATCTCAAGGTGTTTAACTTGTCAACGAGTTAAAGCGGAGCATCAAGTACCAAAAGGTCCATTGCAACCACTTGAAATTCCAGAATGGAAGTGGGAGCACATTACCATGGATTTCGTTACCGGTCTTCCTAAGGTTTCTCAAGGCATAGATGCGATTTGGGTTATTGTTGATAGATTGACCAAGTCTGCTCATTTCTTACCGATACGAGAAACTTATACGCTTGAACGTCTTGCTCGTATGTACATAAACGAGATTGTAAGACTGCATGGTATACCGGTATCCATAGTTTCTGATCGAGACCCAAGATTTACTTCACGATTTTGGGTTAGTTTGCAAAAAGCTATGGGTACAGACTTACGATTTAGCTCGGCATATCATCCTCAGACGGATGGACAGTCGGAGAGAACTATTCAAACTCTTGAAGATCTATTAAGACTCTGTGTCCTTGATTTCAAGGGAAGTTGGGACAAGTTCTTACCATTGGTGGAGTTTTCCTACAACAACAGTTATCAAGCAAGTATTGGCATGGCTCCATTCGAAGCGTTGTATGGAAGAAAGTGTCGTTCTCCAGTATGCTGGGATGAGGTGGGTGAAGCAACGTTGTTGGGACCGGAGTTGGTACGTATGACTACGGAGAAGATTCAAACGATCCGACAACGTATAAAAACCTCACAAAGTCGACAAAAGAGTTGTGTTGATCTTCATCGAAAGGACGTGGAATTCAATATAGGAGATCATGTGTTGTTACGTGTTACTCCATGGAAAGGAGTTACAAGATTTGGAAAGAGAGAAAAACTTAATCCTCGATTCATCGGTCCATTTTTAATCCTCGATCGAATAGGAACTGTGGCCTATAGACTCGCTTTACCGCCAATTATGTCTCGTGTTCATAACGTTTTTCACATATCCATGTTACGAAAATATGTGAAAGACCCGAACCACATTATTGAGTTAGAACCGGACGAAATAGCGGAAGATCTGACGTATGAAGAGATTCCTGTACAAATCTTGGATAAGAAGGAACATATTCTACGCTCCAAGGTTATACCTCAAGTCAAAGTTTTGTGGAGAAACCACGATGTTGAGGAAATGACTTGGGAGTTAGAATCTGAAATGAAATCAAGGTATCCTTACCTCTTTGACATACCAGGTACGTACCCTAATTTCGAGGGCGAAATTTCATAAGAAGGAGAGGTTGTAAGACCCCAGTTTTTATAAATAAAGATGAATTTTCTATAATTATTATTTTTGAATATTATGGAATAAATTGGATATAATGTTATAGTTGTGGGTAATATTTATAAATTTTGCAAAGTACGCAAGTTGTTATAAAATATTCGTTTGGTCGGGGAATATTCTTTTTGTCGGGGAATATTCGTACGACGACACAATCATTGGTGGACCCCACAACGGAAGTATTGTCGTAGTTAGAAAACGACAAAATTATCTTTCTATAAAATAAACGGCGGAGGTGTTACCGTTAAAACTGTTGAACTACTCGGTAGTAAAAGTACAGTAATACGCGTTGTTGCATAGTAGCACACGGTATTAATTATTGATGCTTACGTGAGAAGTCACTCAGCTATACTCAATTATTGCTACAGTAATTGCTGCATCATATCTCTTATATTATTGATTCAATTATTGTCACAGTATCATCTGTATAATATGTTATATTATTTAAACAATAATTGAGACGACAAGTTATAAATGATTAATAATTGTTGAAAGATTAAATATGTGTTGATTAAAAATAAAATGATTTTTGGTAATTTTTATTCAATTCTTGATATATATAAAGAGTCTATTATTAGACGTTTGTGATAAGTTTAATTATTTATGGGGGGCCATATGTCATCATCTAAGAGTCTCTTTCATAAATAGTAAATACTTTCGTAAATAGTAATTACCTTCGTAAATAGTAATTACCTTCGTAAATAGTAATTATTTTCGTAAATAGTAATTATTTTCGTAAATAGTAATTACCTTCGTCAATAGTAATTACCTTCGTCAATAGTAATTACCTTCGTCAATAGTAATTACCTTCGTAAATAGTAAATACTTTCGTAAATAGTAATAAATCTTCTATAAATAGAGGCCTAGGGCTTCATTATTTTTCACGAATTTGTTCAAGCTATAGAGAGAGAAAGTATAGAGAGAGTAATAGAGAAAGAAGAAGAGTATTCGGTTACTACACTACTACAGTATTCCTAAGACGGTAAGGGGTGTTATTCTTTCTTCTTGAAGAGAACTTATTCTATTCTTTGTTATTCTATTGGAATAACCGGTATACGCGGAATACCCTATACTTGGTGAAATCCTTATGTTATTCCATTCTTTGTTATTCTGTTGGAATAACCGGTATACGCGGAATACCCTATACTTGGTGACATCCATTTACTATCCTGTCTTTATATTTCTGTCGGAATATCCTGTCTGTGTGTTTTACACCGGACCTGGTTCCATTATTTATTATTCTGTTGGAATATCCTGTCTGTGCGTTTTACGCCGGACCTGGTTCCATTCTTTATTATTCTGTTGGAATATCCTGTCTGTGCGTTTTACGCCGGACCTGGTTCCGTTATTTATTATTCTGTTGGAACATCCTGTCGGTGTGAATTTCACCTGACCTGGTTCCGTTATTATTATTCTGCTGGAATAACCTGCCTGTACGGTCTATCGCATGCATGGTGATTTCTTTTGTTATTTCATTCTTTATTATACTCAGTTGGTTAAAACTTTAACTTCTTACTCCATGAAATTAGTGGAATATCCTTGATATTTGCGCTTCATCCAGTATCTTTTCATGGAAATTTTTTTCTGAGCATTCTTGAATTTTACTCTACAAAGCAGTATCATGTTGACAATTTGGACGTTATTAGTTTCTGGATAAAATAATTCTTGAACTTGTTTTATTGAATGATTATATCATTGTCATCATCCTCATGTTTATATTTTGTTGAAAGTCATCTGTGGCCTGTAGTGCATAGATGGACTTGGTATGATTATGACCAGGGATTATTCGGTGTAATCATGACCGTAATATTACAAGTGATGTAAAAATTAAAAGTTCTCATTGGCCGTAGTGCATTGATGGACAGTTGTTGGCATGATCATGACCACTAATGAATACACAAATATTCTTGGCCGTAGTGCATGAATAATTGTGGTCGTGATACTAAAGAATATCCTTGGCCGTAGTGCGGGATTCGATGATGTGAAATATTTATTAAGCTGAGTCTCAGCTATAACGATGATGAAAAACCTTTTAAATCATAAAAGATAGTAGATTTTATTTTCTACTTGACTCTTTTAATGGATTGCTGGTTCCGCTGTAGTTAAACTTGATGTTTATTGTATTTTATCAGTTTAACACTGTTGAAGGCTAATGATAATTTATTCTGCATTATCTTAGTCATAATATTTCTTACTGGGCTAGTTGAGCTCACCCTTTCTTTCACTGTTCTCTTCAGGAAATGAGAATATAGCTGGGACGAGTCGGGGAACGGAGTGATGGACCA
The DNA here is from genome assembly GCA_020205505.1 of Panax japonicus. NCBI lineage: Eukaryota > Viridiplantae > Streptophyta > Magnoliopsida > Apiales > Araliaceae > Panax > Panax japonicus. The sequence continues at coordinate 62,848,375 of CM035094.1, forward strand.
GAGAATAGTATTAGTAGTCCTCACTATTCTGTTAAATAGTGTGACAATAATTGTATTGAGGACACCTTTTGAGTTTGTATGGTCTCTAGTAGACAATAATTGTATTCAAACTCACAGTTATGTTTTGTGGTATTGTACACGACAGTTGTATTAGTAAGTTGTATTTGAATTCTGTACCATGTATCTGGCGACTCAAGATGGGTGATGTATACCTAATTTTGGAAAGCTTCAACCCGGCGGCTCACTATCCATATCAACAACCCAGACCACTGCCTCAATTTCCTCCAAGTGATTCAGATGTGAAGAGAACCAACCACCTCCCCAAACTTAGGCGATTGCAGGGAAGTCCTCATGCACTTAATTTTATTTTTATCCAATGAGGGCATTGTGTTACTTAAGTTTGGGGGATTTAATTATTTAGTTGCATGCATTTTGTTATTTTTGTTTTCATTTCTAGTTTGCATAGTAGATTAGGTGTTTGCATAGCAGTCTAGGATTTTGCATTGTTGTGATTCTGTTAATTTCAGTTTAAAAAATAATAAATAAATAAATAAATTAGTTTAATATTGTGTTTGCATATGTCCAATAGTGCTGCAGTTCATGTTATTTGTGGGCCAATGATGAAATTATGAACAAGTTAACCAATACAGTATTGATTATTAGAACTGTGATACAATTTCTGATATGAATCGACTCTTGAACTTGTTTGAAACTGTTACAAAAGGGTTAGGACTAATAACATCTTTGTTGACCGGTCAGTTTAAATTGATACATAAATAGTTGCTAAAGGATAATGCTAGGGTGAATGAGAAAACGACAAGGATAGGCATAAAGGCTAAAATTAGGCAAGAACATAAGTTTAGGGGAGTATATATGGGGGGTATATAAGCTTTGAAAAAAAATAGAAAATAAAATATGAAACATGTTGAGTCTTGTGGTGGGTTGAGGAGAAACACTCCCCATAAACACAAGCGTGAGATGGAGCGTAAAACGCACTCACCAACCATCTATCTAAAAAAAATAGGGGAATAATGATGGGAAAAGAGCAAAAATGTAACACCCTTCCCGAAAAGGAAAGGGAGGTCACGTGCAAAGCACAACAAACCTCAAATAAAATAAACAGAGCACTAACCACCTCAAAATATTAATAGTGGTGATCCATTAATAAAGTACTAGGTACAATTCTCCAAACAGAGTCAACTAATCAAAACTTAAAATTTGAATCAACCCAGATGGTCAAAGGCAGCACTTTCATCACCCTAACCCTGAATCACCCCTGCAACCTGCTGGAAGAAAAACACAGCATGAGCCAATTGCCCAATACGGATACAGATATACAAAAGATATACAACTGAAATACGAAATTAACATAGACAAAATATTGCCTCTGACAAAATAAAACTCCAAAGATCTGAATAGAATATATCTGAACCAACAGGATTAACGAAACAAACAGAAGAGTAAAGAAAATAATGAACTGAAATAACTAACCCAATTAATTAAAAGGAGACGAAATAAACTGAAACGAAACGAACAAAACTAAGACAATAAAATAATAGGCTGAAACAAATAGCTGGGGTTATTTCATACCGATTGAGCTCAGAAATATATCTTGTCACACAGACAAGTCAAAACAATGCCACACAGGCAAGTCAAAATAATGCCACACAGGTAAATCAAATGATGCCACATAGGCAACCAAAATAATGCCACACAGGCACATCAAAACAATGCCACACAGGCAAATCACACATTGGATCACGAATCCGAATGTATGCAAATCAGATAGGTGTGTTTGGCACAATATCACCAATCCGCAGAACAAAAGACTAGGGTCAACCCATACGCCTCCCACAACAAAACACCAAATGACCCACTTCTTCCGGAGCCCAAAACGGAGACGCCGTGGACTAATCACACCGCCACGAAAAGTGTCATGTCTCTCGTGCCAAGACGACATGCATGTGGTACCCCCACAGGTGGTTATAGCTCAGGTATACCCTATGGTATATTCTAACAAAAATATCATGTCACAACACATGCGACATAATACTAACAAAAGGGTTCTATATGTACATGTTGAACCAAATCAAATTATAGTCACACGATTTCAAAAAGAAGGTAGCAACATGTACCGCTCTACAATTATCAAAAATAAATACTAAACATGATATCCTAATTCAAAGAGTATAAATACGAGTCATGTGTATCAACTCCAAAATGAAACTAATATATTTATTTCACATGAAACAATTATGTGAAATCATAACATAATTTGAAATAAAGAAACAAATGAACAAATCAAATTTAACAAGAGTATCGCTGAAAGAGTACGGAATTCGTACCTTAATATAGTACCAAAATAATTCACTGAAGCCAAATATCACCCGTTAGACTCCCTCAAATGCCAACGATATCAAATAAGAAACGTTATTCACAACCTAAACATATTCACCTCAAATTAAAAAAATAATCTAAACTAATAATTCTAAAATAATTCATAATCTATTTAATATGCCTTTAATCATTGCTTTATATCAATTATTAATACTCCAAAATTTATATTCTAAGTATAACTCTTTAAATCCCATTCGTTCGAACTAATTACACAAATTAACAAAAATTAATAAATATTTATAAGTTAAATTACTAATTACAAATTTACCCAATAACAACATAATACTGTTAAATTTATTATCAAATAAATTTTATAATTTTATCAACAAGATTAACGAGTTTAAATTAATATACATAACTTTCAATTTTATTCACTAATTCCGTTTGTAAATTTTATGGCCAAATAATTATTGAAAAATAAATAAATAAATAAAAATTCACGAAATCACCGCATGCATATTACTTGCAAGCCTGAAATCAACTATATATCTTTTTATATTAACAAATCAATCATATAATTATATATATATATATATATATATATATATATATATATATATAATTTACATGAGTCACTGCTTTGCAACTTTAACCAAAATCATGTTCCGAAATTTATTTATTTAGCATATTCAATATATATATATATATATATATATATATATATATATATATATATATATATATATATATATATATACACAAGTCAAATCAGTCATGTATGCTTTTTTTCCAATTCTAAATTATGAAATTAAAAGAAGTTTGAAACATAAAAATCCTTGATATGGAGAAACACACCCAAAAAAAAAAAACCAACCTGATGATTCTTTTCTGATAATTTCGTACACAACTTACCTCACAATATAATTAGAGGCGGCTTTTTCCTTTTCTCTTTCTAAGGTTGTATAAGGAAAAAAATAAGATTAGGTCTAGTTATTTATTTATTAAGTTGCCCTAATAAACTTCTATTTGGGTTAAATTAATATTAAGGCCCAAATTTTAACCACATAATATTATCTATCACTTATTAATATTTATTAGCCCAGATAATTTATATAACTAGTTTGACCCAAATAAATGACAAGTTTCAAACAATATGTTTTAAGAATATAAATTTAATATTATTATTTTTTTTTCTCGGGATATTACAAAAAAGCCCCCGTGTAAAAAAGAAGAAGAAGAAAATATAAGTATCCTGCATGTACCCGTGAATTTGGTATTGTTCAATGTTAGTTGGGTTGTGCTTATCTTTGAAATTTTTAAGATTGCACTGTATGATTCCTTCTAAGAAGTTGCTTATGTATTGAATTTGGGTCCGTATCAGTTATCTTAGATGTTGATCACACACGCACGCTATACCAGTGATAATTGTTCAAGATTTGAGAATTAATACGAAATTGTGGATTAGTTTTGGTGATTCACAATGTAGAGTTGCTTGTTTTCTCTGAGGCCGATGGGATAAGTTAGTTTCTGCGATACTGTTGGATTCTTAGGCATTTAGATTTTATTTATTTCATTTCATTGCATTGCATAGCATGTAGTTTGTTTTGTGCTTGAGGACTAGCACAGTTTAAGTTTGGGGGATTTTGATAAGTGGATATAATATACACGAATCGATATTCATTTCAAGTTTAAATTCGTAGTTATCTTCTTGTTTTGTGTTCGTTTTCACTTGTTTCATGTCATTTTATGTGTAGTGTGGTTATGGATGCAAGTGGTGAAGAAAGACGGAGTTTTGGAGCGAAAGTGGAAAAACGCATGAAGTCGCAAAATTTCTTTAGCAGTAGCCATGCCCGCCGGGGCGGGCCTTTTTAAGCTTGTACCCTCGTCGGGGCGGGGGTGCCGAATCCTGAGAATCCTGCTGGCTTTTGAAGACTGCTGCAATATGGATTGTTAATGTTTTGTGAGGCGTCTGAACTCTAAATAAGGGGATCTCGACTAGAACAAAGGGATAGCTAGATTATTATGTTGCAAACAACAAATCACACAACACAAGGAGCATAATACAGTGATAAATTCCAAGATTCAAGTGCGAGCTTTGGAGGAGTAATTTGAAGAGATTATCGTGACGGTTGCAAATCTAGGCTACGTGAAGGGGTTTTCATTATTCTTCTTCTCTTTAGTCTTTTATTTGTAATTGAAATGATGGTTTCATTAGATTATTCTGTTTTTAATTCATTCGTTATGAACAAATTCGCTTATTAGACTTGTGATGGATCCTTGGGTGAAACGATGATTCTATAACTTTGATTTCCAATTCAATAAAATATTTTCAGTTTATCTATGTTAATTCGAGCGTGAATTTATGAATTGCTTGATGAACAATTCCTCGTGGATTTGAATTGAATTGAATTGAGAGAGGATATTCAAATCTAGACCTAGTTAATGTAGCATATGTCATGAATTTTGTGAATAGCAGATTTTTGATTAATGTTAAGGTAGAGATATGCTTGACATCACATGTAATCAGATAGAGAACTTAAGCTTAAACCTTCTTTAATTGCAGTTCACATAGAGATATAGTGAGTTGGTTGATTTAGGTGTTTAACTTGTTTCTATCTTAATTGTGGATTTAAGTTAATATGGTATTAGTGCATCGAGAGGTGGCTAGTATTACATTCGTGTTCTTGATTAATAAACTTGAATATTAAATTGAGTTGGAATACAGGTTTGAAAATCAGAGTGAAACTTAGGGTGAAATCATAAGTCTAATTCTCCATTAATTGTTTGAAATTCCGGATTTTGATATTAGTGATTGTTTTGTGATAGTTTATTTATTTGTTAATTTAGTTTCTATAATTTTAAACCATTGATTTGAATAGTTTAATAGAATTAGGATTAATAGAAAATTGATAATTGTGAAGTTAAAATTCTTGCTAATTTGTCCTCGTGGGAACGATACTTTATTCATTACAATATTACTTGTTGACCACGTATACTTGCGCGTTGTGCGTAATTAGATTTTACCCAACAACAACCTTACGAAAATAATCAATTTTAGCATGATGCGTGGTTAACCAATCAATCCCTAAAATCATATCAAATGTAAGAATTTTCAATGAAATAAGGTCGGCAGATAATGTGATGGTACCGATTTGAATCAAGCAAGATTTATAAACAGTAGATGTAATGAAAGTTTCTCATAACGGAGTCTCAACAGATAAGTTAAGGACTAATTTCTTCGGAGTCAAGTTTAAACGTTGAGCACAAGCAGGAGAGATAAAAGAATGGGTAGAACCGGTATCTAATAAGGTATAAACTTCACAAGAGTTTATGATTAGCTTACCCGTGATCACCTCGTTTGGGTTCCTCGCATTTTGTGCAGTCACGACAAACGCCCTTCCAGGAACCACCGACTTTGACTTGTCCGAGACAGCCTTTGGAGTCACCATCCTCGTTGAACTTGGTTTCACAACTAAACAATCTCTAGCTATATGACCTTCCTTTCCACAGTTATAACACACCTTGAATTGTTGTGGGCAGTTTGGGCTGATGTGTCCCTCTTTACCGCATTTGTAACAAACGACCGGTGCTCGTTCTCCTCCCCTAAAAATAGTTGATGTTTGTGCTGACGTCTTCATGTTATCATTGTTTTACCTTCTCTTCTTAAAATCTCCTCCGGACTCACTCATTCTATTATCACGGCCACGATTACCACTAGAGTGGTTCCCGCTTTTGTTCGATTATTTTCCTCCCTGCTGGTTTTCATTGCTCTGATGGCTGCCGCCACCGGTATGACCCTGGTTGTGGTCCCTCGGTTATACATACTCATTATCTCGCTCTAATAATTGAGCCCTATTTACAACATTTGAATATAAAGAAAATTTATGAGATATAAGATATTGCTGAATCTCGGGCTTTAGACCTCTCAGAAACATCCTCGTCATTCGTTCCTTATTTTCAACCAAATGAGGTGCAAACCTGGATAACTCTGCAAACTTCGCCTCGTACTGGAACACCGTCATGTTGTTTTATTCCAGTCTGATAAACTCCACCTCCTTCATATGACGAATACTTTCAGGGAAGAACTTGTCATTGAATAGTTTCTGAAACGTTTCCCAAAACATACTGAGTTCGGCTGGCTGGGTACGCTTCACAGACTCCCACCAGTAGTCTGCCTCACCGCGGAACATAAAGGTAGCGAATGGAACCTTCTGTTCCTCCATGCATCCCAAGACATCGAATATCTTGGTAATTAATTTGACCCACGTTTCCGCCTTGATCGGATCCGGCTTTCCAATAAATTCTGGTGGTCCCAACTCTTTGAACTGGTTGGCTGTGACAAGCCGCGCGTTGCTATCATTTCCACCCGTATTCTGTGCACGAATTTCCCTCGTCTGATTTTGCATGAACTGCAAAAAGCTTCTAAACATCTCATTATTCATCATTTGTTCAATAGTGTTGTTTATAGGAGGAATATTGCCTTCCTGTTGCACGTTTCCCTGGGTGGTGATTAAAGGTGTCTCCACTGTCTCATTCACTCCATTATTAACGTTCTCAGCTGTCATTCTCAAATACTGCCATAAAACAAAGGTTAATTTTTATGTCATATATTATCCCTATACTCTGACCGACCAAATAAATACAAAATAAACTTAGTCAGGTCATACTAGCGAAGGAATTCTCCGTCTCTCCCCTCCTAGTTCTTGTCTCACATCTCAGACAGAGATCATATCCCTAAACTCTGATACAAATAGTGATGCCCCCAAAATAGGTATACATCACCCATTCTGAGTCGCCAAATACATGGTACAAAAATAAATACAACTTCAGTAATACAATTGCCGTACAAAATACGACAACACATATACTGTGAGTTTGAATATAATATCATCTACTACAGAGTATACAAACTCAAAAAGAGTCCTCATTATAATTATTGGTACACTATTTTACAAAAATAGTGAGGACTGCTAAACAATTATCTTGAATCATCACTCCATACCCCGGCTAGTTCCTGCTAAATTCTCTCCTCCTGAGAAGAACAATGGAACAAAAAGAAAAAGGGTGAGCTCAACTAGCCCAGTAAAGAATATTATGACTAAGATAATATACAACAATTTATCATTACTCTTCAACAGGGAAAATCTGATTAAATATAATAGACAACAAGTTTTAGATCAACAACTGCAACGGAAACAATAATCCATTAGAAGAGTCAAGTAGAGAAAAAATTCTACTATCTTCTAAGGTTTAAAAGTCCATCATCAATATTTTATCCATGTAACATCAATCAATATACATCTTGAATCAAATATTCATCATTGCACTATAGGTCAAATATATTCATTTATATCACCAGTTGGTCATGTTCATCTCAACACCTGTTCATCTTTGCACAACGGGCCAAAGATTTTCATTAGGTAATCATTTATCTTTGCACTACAAGCCAAAGATATTCAGTAATATCATCATTTAGGACTGAGGATGATGAAAAATATCTTAAAAAAAACGAATCCAGTGAGATAAAATAACAAATATTAGGGATTCGTATTACAGTTTATCCAAGTTCAATAATACTCCGTAATAACCAATTTTGAAGAAGAATTCAAAAATAATGATCAAAATATGGATACAATCAAAGATAATAACCATAATAGACATCTTGGATAAAAGAAGAAAATTTCATTTTTCGGTGAATAGTGCCGTATTCGTGAATAGTGTCATATACGTGAATTGTGTCGTATACGTGAATAGTAACTCCGACACAAAAAGTTCCAAATTTGATAAAAATTTCAGACCAATATTTCGGCATAATGATATTTAAAGAAATAATATCATTTACGAAGAGAATAACATCCATTACCTCAAAATAACGGTACTTCTGATCGGAATATCGAATATAAAGCCAAAAGAAACTTGTAACGAACAGCAACTCTCAAAGTATCTGAATACTCACAAAAATACGCTCGACAATATAGAGAGAAAGAAAACTTGTTTCTGGTGTGATTTTCAATTCTAACTTAAGCACCTATTTATAGGAAAATAACAGAACGCCATAGAAGACTTAACTTGTTACTGGTTGCTCAACTCTTCAATATTCACGCACGCCACTTTTGATCCAGCAAAATTTTTCCATAAAAAACAAAAGTGGGACCCACCCATGTTTTTAATAAAAATTATTTTATTTTTTGAAACTTCAACAATTCATAATAAATAGCCCTTTTATCAGAAAAATTCAAATCTCATATGATTTCCATAGGAAATTTAATTCTCTACAACTTTGTAGCTTTAAGTTTTTCCAAATTCCAAACAGAAAATATCTGAAATCCACCAACGGATGATTTTTAATACCTCCAATCCGATAAAATACTGATAAAACACCTCATCATTAATTCCTTCAATTTTATCCACATAAAAATAAATATATCCAACATTTATATCCACATAAAATAGATATTTCCTTATCATATAAATCAATAATTAACTATTCACAAATAATATTACAGAATCACAATTATGACAACTAGGTCGTTCCCAGGAAAGAGGGAACTTTCCGATAAGGATTTCTCCTTACTGGCGCGCAATTATGTGACCAAACCTCTCATTGACAGAACTTTCTAGACATTGCCAATAATGTTATCTCGTAATATTATTCAAATAATATGAATTATTGATCCGATAATGGAAAATACTGTGCAGTGATAATTATTGAAACAATAAAATAAAATATTGAACAGTAATTACTGTAACAATTATTGAGTAGTGCCTTCTTACGTAAGAATCAATAAAAAATACTATGCAAAACCGTGTGCTACTGTGCAACCACGCGTATTACTGTATTTTAACCACCTAGTATTCCAACAGTGTTAATGGTAACAACTACGTCGTTATTTGTAAAAACTCAAATTTGTCATTTTCTTCATCCAACCGTTATTCGTTATGGGGCCCACAAATGGCTGCGTCGTCGTACGAATATTCCCCGATAGAAAGAATATTCCACGACCAAACGAATATTCCCCGACAACAATGAATATTTTATAACCACTTGTTTATTTTGTAAAATTTTTACATTTCACCCATAACCAAAGTATTATATCAAATTAATACCTTATTATTCACAATAATAAATAGAGGAAATTCGATTTTATTTATAATAAGTTGGGTCTTACATTTTAACTGCTTACTACTTAATCCACTCTACGAACAATGTATGTCTGATTATGAATATATCAATGAAGGAGATCTTTTACTTATTTCGATGTGCTTGAAAAGATTCTTTTGTTTGTCATATGCTTAATTATTAGCAATACAAAAGAAACCAGAAAAGTATTTGAAATAAAAAGGATCTATTCAACCCCCCTCTAGATCTATTGTGCCTACTAGGAACTAACAAAATAGCTTGGACGACTTTCAATTAAGATATACATATTGGAAATCAATAAGTATGTATCAACATGTTCAATAATTATCCAAGTGAGGACACTTGTATAACAAATCTCAGAAATTTACGAACAGAATATATAACTGGATTATATAATAATAATGCAATGATAAACAATGATTGAATATAATTCAAGAACTGGCATATCTACAAGGTATAGATATATGAACAATAATAATAACAATATAGTTCTGAAACTGGCTTACACGTGTCCATTGCATAAAGTAAATGCAAAGGTTAGGATACTTGCATGAATACTATGATTAATAACAATAAAGTTTAAAATCTTGTATAATTGAAATATAAATCAATAACTGACTTATACAGAGGTTCACTGAATAAATAGATATAAAGAGTAAAGATAATTGCACCATGTAAAGTAGGGTTCGGATACTTGCCTTAAGCGTAATTTATCCACATTAATAAATCAATCACTTTCGAATCTTATTTATAGCGTATTATAAGCACAAGATGCTCATTAGCTCACACCTTTTTTATTCAAGTTTGACATGATTCTAATATGCACATATGGTACAAAATCAACTCATAAGTTTATCATGAAATCAAGTATCTAGTTACTTCATAATTAAGAATGCTCAAATTTAAGGGTTTTTTATTCATGGACTTTCATTATATAAAGCAAATACTATCTTATCACCTAATCCTCACATATATACATTCATCAGTAGGTTTGAAACTATTTTTAGCAATATAGGCATCATACAAGTCAACTGTCAAAAATCAGATTGCAGAACTCATATTCCAAACTGGCGCTGCTGCGTCATGGCTAAGCCTAGGGCCGGCGCAGCTGCGCAACCCTTTGGCCAAGCCAAGATTCAGTTGTCACCTTGTGGTTTATGTCCGGTCAAGAACATAACATACATATTATCATGACAAAGGTCATTTCTTGGTTCTTAAGTCAATCTAGGTTTCTCATTTTCATAACATGGTTCTAAGTTAAACATTTCAACAAGTTAAGGCCATTCAAGGTCATGAAACCACAAAGTCTATCATGCTTGCTCTCTAAACATACAAGATAGTTATAAAACTCATATTAGGCATACTTGTGAGTATTCATAACACATATTTGAAATTAAAACCGCTTTGGTTGAAAATATGTTTTGTTTATGCTTTTCTTGAAAAATGATACACAAGCATGGTATATATATGTTTATGCTATATGAGTGAGTCTAAGAGTACCATCAAACGCGATCACAATTATCAGATTCTAACCCTCAAGGTAGTTTGACAATATTCACATTCAAAATTTGCAATTTCGTTTGTAAAGCTTACTATTAGGTTTAATAGGTTCATGCTTCCTTACTAATCACACAAACAATGGTTTATTCATGCATTTCTAAGTCATACTAACATGCTTGCAAAGTCAGTACATAAACATGGCACACTTGCATATCAAGTTCATTTCTAAGTTCCTAAATTTATTTTAAACTCCACACTTCCGTTAATCATGCTAATCTAGTCTAAACATGCTCACATTAGGTTACAATATCTATATATACCCCTTACACATGCTTGCCTACTAGTATATGTCATAATGATTGATTAACACTTGACAGATTGTAAAACAGAAGCTCAAAACTGAACTCAGGGACCGGCGCTGCGCCTCAGGGTTAATACGGCGCAGCTGCGCCACGTCTGGTTCAAACCAGGAATAGTTTGCGTCGGCAGAAAACAAGCCCAAACACAGAAAGTACTCACGAAATTGATTCTAAACATTCATATCACAGTTGAAACATATTTATATGGTCATATAACAACTATATAATCAATACCCAACCTCATTAACATCCAATTCCATAAAATCAAGAATTTGAATTTAAAGAGTTCAAGAACTCTGTTTGACAGAAACTGAAAATGGAAAGTAAAGAAAAAAAATTATACATTTGTAATGTGAAAGAACTTGCTCCTAAAGAACTCCCAAATGTCCTAGAATACTTGTATGCTCTCAACCTCACCCTCTTTACTAGGTTAGTTGAGTTCACCCTTTTCATTTTTATTCCATTTTTCTTCCCAAGAGGCGAGAATATAACGAAAACTAGTCAGGGTATGGAGTGAAGTTTCAAGTCGATTGTTTTAGCAGTCCTCACTATTTTGTAAAATAGTGTATCGATAATTGAAATGACTCCTTTTGAGTTTGAATACTGTCTATTAGACAATATTTATATTTAAATTCACAGTATATGCGTTGTCGTATTTTGCACGACAATTGTAATAATGAAGTTGCAGTTGTTTCTGTACCATGTATTTAGCGACTCAGAATGAGTGATGTATACCTATTTTGGGAGCGTCACATATATAATATAATATATAATATAATACATATATAGATATACATGTATACATACACATGTATATTTTGTATATTACATAATAATATAATATAATATAATAGATATACATGTATACATACATATATATATTACATAATAATATAATATAATTATATCACTTTCTTAAATATTTAAAACCTGTAAAACTAGCCATATATAACACATTCATCGAGTAAGACCAATAAAAAAATTACATTATTCCAAACAAAGTTTAATAATTATCCGTAAACATATATAACACAATTTACATAATATATATTAATAAACATATATAATATAATGTTTATGTATACATACATATAAATATTACGTATATAATATAATATAATAATACATATATATATATATATACATGTATACATACACATGTTTATTACCTATATTGCATAATAATATAATATAATATAATATAATATAATATAATATAATATAATATAATATAATATAATATAAAATAATATAATAGATATGCATGTATACATACATATGTATATTATATAATAATATAATATAATATAATATAATTATATCAATTTCCTAAATATTTAGAACCTATAAAATTAGCCATCTTCTACGCCTATACCTAGTTACGGCTCTTTTTCTACTCAAATTTATCACAAAATCTAAATCCCACTACATTCTTACTACCTCCCTTTTCTCTTCAAAACAGAATGCTACTTTTGTTAAACCTGTGTTCTCAAACAAAAATTTAAGTTAGAAAGAAATAAGAATAAAAAAATACCGATAAATAGTACCTCATGTTCCAAGAGAACTAAAAACTTCTAAACTTAGCAAGCTTGCTAAGAATCAATACAACCTGCAAAATATTATTAAAATTTTGTTCAAACTTATATCGCATTAGTACAATATCATTCAAACAACAATTTCTAATTTAAATATTACCTTTGCTACTGAAATTTCATCATGCTTGTAAATATCAATATTAATCCAATTTCAAGAAGCTGAATCACCCATCTTTTACCCTCATCTTCAGCTTACATGGATTGTGAGTTGTACATTACAAAAATTCACTCAACCTTTCCAAACCACAATATATGCCTTACATTTATAGTAAGTTCTACATTAAAAAAATTTCACTTGGCACAACCCATATAGAGACATACAAAGAAATATCAATAAATATTCAAAAGGGTGTCCCAAGTGTAAAATTATCTCTCAACAAAAGTACAAAATAAACTAGAATATAAAATACAAAATATAACAAATATACTAAATAGATATACGAAGAAACTCATTCAAAATTCATATCACAAAAAACAACACCACAAACAATATCCAAACATATATAACAAAATAAAAAACAACACCACAAAAAATTTACAATCACATTCATCAACGAAACATCACATTTGCAAACAAAATCAACATTCATAAAAAAATTACAATTTTCCAACGAAACATTACATTCAAAACAAATATTACAATATTTTGACGAAACATCACACAATAACAAAAAAGAATAACACACATATATAACGCATTCATCAAGCAAGACCAATAAAAAAATTACATTATTCCAAACAAAGTTTAATAATTATCCGTAAACATATATAACACAATTTACATAATATATATTAATAAACATATATAATATAATGTGTATGTATACATACATATGTATGTTATGTATATAATATAATATAATAATACATATATATATATACATGTATACATACACATGTATATTACGTATATTGCATAATAATATAGTAGATATACATGTATACATACATATGTATATTATATAATAATATAATATAATATAATATAATATAATTATATAAATTTCCAAAATATTTAGAACCTATAAAATTAGCCATCTTCTACGCCTATACCTACTCACGACTCTTTTTCCACCCAAATCTATCACAAAATCCAAATCCCACTACATTCTTACTACCTCTCTTTTCTCTTCAAGAAAGACTGCTACCTTTGTCAAACATGTGTTCTCAAACAAAAATTTATGTTAGAAATAAATAAGAATAAAAAAAAATACCGATAAATAGTACCTCATGTTCTAAGAGAAGTAAAAACTTATAAATTTGGCAAGCTTGCTAAGAATCAATACAACCTGCAAAATATTATTAAAATTTTGTTCAAACTTATATCGCATTAGTACAATATCATTCAAACAACAATTTCTAATTTAAATAATACCTTTGCTACTGAAATTTCATCATGCTTGTAAATATGAATATTGATCCAATTTCAAGAAGCTGAATCTCCCATCTTTTACCCTCTTTTTCAACTTACATGGAATGTGAGTTGTACATTACAAAAATTCACTCAACTTTTCCAAACCACACTATATGCCTTACATTTATAGTAAGTTCTACATTACAAAATTTTCACTTGGCACAACCCATATAGTCATACAAAGAAATATCAATAAATATTCAAAAGGGTGTCCCAAGTGTAAAATTATCTTTCAACAAAAGTACAAAATAAACTAGAATATAAAATACAAAATATAACAAATACACTAAATAGATGCACGAAAAAACTCGTTCAAAATTCATATCACAATAATTAGGACATCAACCATCAACGAAACTTAATAACAAAACATCCAAACATATATAACAAAATAAAAAAACAACACCAGAAAAAATTTACAATCACATTCATCAACGAAACATCACATTCGCAAACAAAATCAACATTCATAAAAAAATTACAATTTTCCAACGAAACATTACATTCAAAACAAATATTACAATATTTCGACAAAACATCACACAATAACAAAAAAGAATAACACACATATATAACACATTCATCAAGCAAGACCAATAAAAAAATTACATTATTCCAAACAAAGTTTAATAATTATCCGTAAACATATATAACACAATTTACATAATATATATTAATAAACATATATAATATAATGTGTATGTATACGTACATATGTATATTACGTATATAATATAATATAATAATACATATATATATATATATATATATATATAATACATGTATACATACACATGTTTATTACGTATAATGCACAATGATATAATAATAATATAATATAATAGATATACATGTATACATACATACTTACATGTATACATAAATATTATATATAATATAATATAATAATATAATATAATATAATTATATCAATTTCCTAAATGTTTAGAACCTATAAAATAAGTCATCTTTTACACCTATACCTACTTACGGCCCTTTTTCTACCCAAATCTATTTCAAAATCCAAATCTCACTACATTCTTACTACTTCTTTTTTCTCTTCAAGAAAGACTGCTACTTTTGTCAAACCTGTGTTCTCAAACAAAAATTTATGTTAGAAAGAAATAAGAATATAAAAAAAATACAGATAAATAGTACCTCATGTTCCAAGAGAAGTAAAAACTTCTAAATTTAGCAAGCTTGCTAAGAATCAATACAACCTGCAAAATATTATTAAAATTTTGTTCAAACTTATTTCACATTAGTACAATATCATTCAAACAACAATTTCTAATTTAAATAATACATTTGCTACTGAAATTTCATCATGCTTGAAAATATCAATATTAATCCAATTTCAAGAAGCTGAATCTCCCATCTTTTACCCTCATCTTCAACTTACATGGATTGAGTTGTACATTACAAAAATTCACTAACTTTTCCAAACCACACTATATGCCTTACATTTATAGAAAGTTCTACATTACAAAATTTTCACTTGGCACAACCCATATAGAGTCATACAAAGAAATATCAATACATATTCAAAAGGGTGTCTCGAGTGTAAAATTATCTCTCAACAAAAAGTACAAAATAAACTAGAATATAAAATATAAAATATAACAAATATACTAAATAGATACACGAAAAAACTCATTCAAAATTCATATAACAATAATTAGGACATCAACCACCAACGAAACTTAATAACAAAACATCCAAACATATATAACAAAATAAAAAAAACAACACCACAAAAAATTTACAATCACATTCATTAACGAAACATCACATTCGCAAACAAAATCAACATTCATAAAAAAATTACAATTTTCCAACGAAACATTACATTCAAAACAAATATTACAATATTTCGACGAAACATCACACAATAACAAAAAAAGAATAACACATATATATAACACATTCATCAAGCAAGACCAATAAAAAAAATTACATTATTCCAAACAAAGTTTAATAATTATCCGTAAACATATATAACACAATTTACATAATATATATTAATAAACATATATAATATAATGTGTATGTATACATACATATGTATATTACGTATATAATATAATATAATAATACATATATATATACATGTATACATACACATGTATATTACGTATATTGCATAATAATATAATATAATAGATATACATGTATACATACATATGTATATTATATAATAATATAATATAATATAATATAATATAATATAATTATATAAATTTTCTAAATATTTAGAACCTATAAAATTAGCCATCTTCTACGCCTATACCTAGTTACGGCTCTTTTTCTACTCAAATCTATCACAAAATCCAAATCCCACTACATTCTTACTACCTCCCTTTTCTCTTCAAGATAGACTGCTACTTTTGTCAAACCTGTGTTTTCAAACAAAAATTTAAGTAAGAAAGAAATAAGAATAAAAAAAAATACCGATAAATAGTACCTCATGTTCCAAGAGAAGTAAAAACTTCTAAACTTTGCAAGTTTGCTAAGAATCAATACAACCTGCAAAATATTATTAAAAATTTGTTCAAACTTATATCGCATTAGTACAATATCATTCAAACAACAATTTCTAATTTAAATATTACCTTTGCTACTGAAATTTTATCATGCTTGTAAATATCAATATTGATCCAATTTCAAGAAGCTGAATCTCCCATCTTTTACCCTCATCTTCAGCTTACATGGATTGTGAGTTGTACATTACAAAAATTCACTCAACCTTTCCAAACCACGGTATATTCCTTACATTTATAGTAAGTTCTACATTATAAAAGTATCACTTGACACAACCCAAATAGAGACATACAAAGAAATATCAATACATATTCAAAATGGTGCCCAAAGTGTAAAATTATCCCTCAACAAAAGTACAAAATAAACTAGAAAATAAAATACAAAATATAACAAATACACTAAATAGATACACGAAAAAACTCATTCAAAATTCATATCACAATAACTAGGACATCAACCACCAACGAAACTTAATAACAAAACATCCACACATATATAACAAAATAATAAAACAACACCACAAAAAAATTTACAATCACATTCATCAACAAAACATCACGTTCGCAAACAAAATCAACATTCATAATAAAATTACAATTTTCCAACGAAACATTACATTCAAAACAAATATTACAATATTTCGACGAAACATCACACAATAACAAAAAAGAATAACACACATATATAACACATTCATCAAGCAAGACCAATACAAAAATTACATTATTCCAAACAAAGTTTAATAATTATCCGTAAACATATATAACACAATTTACATAATATATATTATTAAACATATATAATATAATGTGTATGTATACATACATATGTATATTACGTATATAATATAATATTATATAATAATACATATATATTAATATATAATACATGTATACATACACATGTTTATTACGTATATTGCATAATGATATAATAATAATATAATATAATAGATATACATGTATACATACCTACTTAGATGTATACATACATATTATATATTATAAAATAATATAATATAATATAATTATATCAATTTCCTAAATATTTAGAACCTATAAAATAAGCCATCTTCTACGCCTATACCTACTTACGACCCTTTTTCTACCCAAATCTACCACAAAATTCAAATCCTACTACATTCTTACTACCTCCCTTTTCTCTTCAAGAAAGACTGCTACTTTTGTCAAACCTGTGTTCTCAAACAAAAATTTATGTTAGAAAGAAATAAGAATATAAAAAAATACCGATAAATAGTACCTCATGTTCCAAGAGAAGTAAAAACTTCTAAATTTATCAAGTTTGCTAAGAATCAATACAACCTGCAAAATATTATTAAAATTTTGTTCAAACTTATATCACATTAGTACAATATCATTCAAGCAGCAATTTCTAATTTAAATAATACCTTTGCTACTGAAATTTCATCATGCTTGAAAATATCAATATTGATCCAATTTCAAGAAGCTGAATCTCCTATCTTTTACCCTCATCTCCAACTTACATGGATTGAGAGTCGTACATTACAAAAATTCACTAACTTTTCCAAACCACACTATATGCTTTACATTTATAAAAAGTTCTACATTACAAAATTTTCACTTGGCACAACCCATATAGAGTCATACAAAGAAATATCAATACATATTCAAAAGGGTGTCTCGAGTGTAAAATTATCTCTCAACAAAAAGTACAAAATAAACTAGAATATAAAATATAAAATATAACAAATACACTAAATACATACACGAAACAACTCATTCAAAATTCATATCACAATAATTAGGACATCAACCACCAACGAAACTTAATAACATAACATCCAAACATATATAACAAAATAAAAAAACAACACCATAAAAAATTTACAATCACATTCATCAACGAAATATCAGATTCGCAAAAAAAATCAACATTCATAAAAAAATTACAATTTTCCAACGAAACATTATATTCAAAACAAATATTACAATATTTCGACGAAACATCACACAATAACAAAAAAGAATAACACACATATATATAACACATTCATCAAGCAAGACCAATAAAAAAAATTACATTATTCATAAACAAAGTTTAATAATTATCCGTAAACATATATAACACAATTTACATAATATATATTAATAAACATATATAATATAATGTGTATGTATACATACATATGTATATTACGTATATAATATAATATAATAATACATATATATATATATATATTTATACATACAAATATACCTACACATGTATATTACGTATATTGCATAGTAATATAATATAATAGATATACATGTATACATACATATGTATATTATATAATAATATAATATAATATAATATAATTATATCAATTTCCTAAATATTTAGAACCTATAAAATTAGCCATCTTCTACACCTATACTTAGTTACTGCTCTTTTTCTACTCAAATCTATCACAAAATCCAAATCCCACTACATTCTTACTACCTCCCTTTTCTCTTCAAGACAGACTGCTACTTTTGTCAAACCTGTGTTCTCAAACAAAAATTTAAGTTAGAAAGAAATAAGAATAAAAAAAAATATCGATAAATAGTACCTCATGTTTAAGTAAAAACTTCTAAACTTAGCAAACTTGCTAAGAATCAATACAACCTGCAAAATATTATTAAAATTTTGTTCAAACTTATATCTCATTAGTATAATATCATTCAAACAACAATTTCTAATTTAAATATTACCTTTGCTACTGAAATTTCATCATGCTTGTAAATATCAATATTGATCCGATTTCAAGAAGCTGAATCTCCCATCTTTTACCCTCATCTTTAGCTTACACGGATTGTGAGTTGTACATTACAAAAATTCACTCAACTTTTCTAAACCACACTATATGCCTTACATTTATAGTAAGTTCTACATTACAAAATTTTCACTTGGCACAACCCATATAGAGACGTACAAAGAAATATCAATACATATTCAAAAGGGTGCCGCAAATGTAAAATTATCTCTCATCGAAAGTACAAAATAAACTAGATTATAAAATATAACAAATACAATAAATTGATACACTAAAAAACTCATTCAAAATTCATATCACAATAACTAGGTCATCAACCACCAACGAAACTTAATAACAAAACATCCAAACATATATAACAAAATAAAAAAAACAATACCACAAAAAATTTACAATCACATTCATCAACAAAACATCACATTCGCAAACAAAATCAACATTCATAAAAAAATTACATTCAAAACAAATATTACAATATTTCGACGTAACATCACACAATAACAAAAAAAATAACACACATATATAACACATTCATCAAGCAAGAACAATAAAAAAAATTACATTATTCCAAACAAAGTTTAATAATTATCTGTAAACATATATAACACAATTTACATAATATATATTAATAAACATAAACATATATAATATAATGTGTATGTATACATACATATGTATATTACGTATATAATATAATATAACAATACATATGTATATATATATATACATGTATACATACACACGTATATTACGTATATTGCATAATAATATAATAGATATACATGCATACATACACAATAATATAATATAATATAATTATATCAATTTTCTAAATATTTAGAACCTATAAAATTAGCCAACTTCTCTACGTCTTTACCTACTTACGGCTCTTTTTCTACCCAAATCTATCACAAAATCTAAATCTCACTACATTCTTACTACCTCCCTTTTCTCTTCAAGAAAGACTGCTACTTTTGTCAAACATGTGTTCTCAAACAAAAATTTAAGTTAGAAAGAAATAAGAATAAAAAAATTTACCGATAAATAGTACCTCATGTTCCAAGAGAAGTAAAAACTTCTAAATTTAGCAAGCTTGCTAAGAATTAATACAACCTGCAAAATATTATTAAAATTTTGTTCAAACTTATATCGCATTAGTACAATATCATTCAAACAACAATTTCTAATTTAAATAATACATTTGCTGCTGAAATTTCATCATGCTTGTAAATATCAATATTGATCCAATTTCAAGAAGCTGAATCTCCCATCTTTTACCCTCATCTTCAGCTTACATGGATTGTGAGTTGTACATTACAAAAATTCACTCAACTTTTCCAAACCACACTATATGCCTTACATTTATAGTAAGTTCTACATTACAAAATTTTCACTAGGCACAACCCATAAAGAGTCATACAAAGAAATATCAACACATATTCAGAAGGGTGTCTCAAGTGTAAAATTATCTCTCAACAAAAAGTACAAAATAAACTAGAATATAAAATATAACAAATACACTAAATAGATACACGAAAAAACTCATTCAAAATTCATATCACAATAATTAGGATATCAACCACCAACGAAACTTAATAACAAAACATCCAAACATATATAACAAAATAAAAAAACATCACCACAAAAAATTTACAATCACATTCATCAACAAAATATCACATTCGCAAACAAATATTATAATATTTCGACGAAACATCACACAATAACAAAAAAAGAATAACCAATATATATAACACATTCATCATGCAAGACCAATAAAAAAAATTACATTATTCCAAACAAAGTTTAATAATTATCCATAAACATATATAACACAATTTACATAATATATATTAATAAACATATATAATATAATGTGTATGTATACATATATATGTATATTACGTATATAATATAATATAATAATACATATATATATATATATATATATATATATATATATATACATGTATACATACACATGTATATTACGTATATTGCATAATAATATAATATAATAGATATACATGTATACATACATATGTATATTATATAATAATATAATATAATATAATATAATTATATCAATTTCCTAAATATTTAGAACCTATAAAATTAGCCATCTTCTACGCCTATACCTAGTTACGGCTCTTTTTCTACTCAAATCTATCTCAAAATCCAAATCCCACTACATTCTTACTACCTCCCTTTTCTCTTCAAGACAGACTGCTACTTCTGTCAAATCTGTGTTCTCAAACAAAAATTTAAGTAAGAAAGAAATAAGAATTAAAAAAAATACCGATAAATAGTACCTCATGTTCCAAGAGAAGTAAAAACTTCTAAACTTAGCAAGCTTGCTAAGAATCAATACAACCTGCCAAATATTATTAAAATTTTGTTCAAACTTATATCGCATTAGTACAATATCATTCAAACAACAATTTGTAATTTAAATATTATCTTTGCTACTGAAATTTCATCATGCTTGTAAATGTCAATATTGATTGAATTTCAAGAAGCTGAATCTCCCATCTTTTACCCTCATCTTTAGCTTACACGGATTGTGAGTAGTATATTACAAAAATTCACTCAACTTTTCCAAACCACACTATATGCCTTACATTTATAGTAAGTTCTACATTACAAAATTTTCACTTGGCATAACCCATATAGAGACGTACAAAGAAATATCAATACATATTCAAAAGGGTGCCCCAAGTGTAAAATTATCTCTCAACGAAAGTACAAAATAAACTAGAATATAAATATAAAATATAACAAATACAATAAATAGATACACTAAAAAACTCATTCAAAATTCATATCACAATAACTAGGTCATCAACCACCAACGAAACTTAATAACAAAACATCCAAACATATATAACAAAATAAAAAAAAACAATACCACAAAAAATTTACAATCACATTCATCAACAAAATATCACATTCGCAAACAAAATCAACATTCATAAAAAATTACAATTTTCCAACGAAACATTACATTCAAAACAAATATTACAATATTTTGACGAAACATCACACAATAACAAAAAAAGAATAACACATATATATATATAACACATTCATCAAGCAAGACCAATAAAAAAAATTACATTATTCCAAACAAAGTTTAATAATTATCCGTAAACATATATAACACAATTTACATAATATATATTAATAAACATATATAATATAATGTGTATGTATACATACATATGTATATTACGTATATAGTATAATATAATAATACATATATATATATACACGTATACATACACATGTATATTACGTATATTGCATAATAATATAATATAAAATAGATATACATGTATACATACATATGTATATTATATAATAATATAATATAATATAATTATATCAATTTCCTAAATATTTAGAACCTATAAAATTAGCCATCTTCTACGCCTATACCTAGTTACAGCTTTTTTTCTACTCAAATCTATCACAAAATCCAAATCCCACTACATTCTTACTACCTCCCTTTTCTCTTCAAGACAGACTGCTACTTCTGTCAAACCTGTGTTCTCAAACAAAAATTTAAGTAAGAAAGAAATAAGAATAAAAAAAATACCGATAAATAGTACCTCATGTTCCAAGAGAAGTAAAAACTTCTAAACTTAGCAAGCTTGCTAAGAATCAATACAACCTGCAAAATATTATTAAAATTTTGTTCAAACTTATATCGCATTAGTACAATATCATTCAAACAACAATTTCTAATTTAAATATTACCCTTGCTACTGAAATTTCATCATTCTTGTAAATGTCAATATTGATCCAATTTCAAGAAGCTGAATCTCCCATCTTTTACCCTCATCTTTAGCTTACACGGATTATGAGTTGTACATTACAAAAATTCACTCAACTTTTCCAAACCACAGTATATGCCTTACATTTATAGTAAGTTCTACATTACAAAATTGTCACTTGGCACAACCCAAATAGAGACATACAAAGAAATATCAATACATATTCAAAATGGTGCTCCAAGTGTAAAATTATCCCTCAACAAAAGTACAAAATAAACTAGATTCAAAAGGTGAAAATTCCACAATAACTCATGAATAGGAACTCATGAATAGTAACTCGTGAATAGTATTCCGTATTCGTACATAGTACCGTATACGTAAATAATGTCATATATATGAATAGTGCCGTATACGTGAATAGTGCCGTATACGTGAATAGTAACCCTGACTCAAAAGGTAAAAATTCCACAATAAAATCCATACCAATATTTCAGTATAATGATTTTGAAAGAATAACATCATTATTAATAATATAACATCCCTTAATATCCCTTACTATCCCTTACCTCAAAAGAGCAGCACTTCTGACTGGATATCGGATATGACGCTGAAGGAAACTTGCACTGATGAATAGAAACTCACCAAGTATCTAAATACTCACAAAATACACTCGATAATCTAGAGAAAAAAAGAGAAAAAACTTATGAATTCTTGTGTGTTTTTCAATTCTAACTTAGCCCTCAATTTATAGGAAAATGTTAGCACGTCGAAGCAGACTTAACCTGCTACCTGATGGCTTTACCTGCTACTATTTCACCCACCAAAAATCATCCATCTCCCCCAACAACTAAGAGTGCGGCCCACTCAATTCTAGAATTTTTCACCAAAACCTAATTTCCGAATCAGCTACCTCTTAAAATTCATAACAAATTATATGCTCATTTTTAACGGTTCAAAATTTGTGGACACATACTTAACTTATATATGTATAACATATCCAAAAATTACAATGATCCAACGGTCGGATTAAATATTATAACTCACATAATAAAGCTGTAAAAATACCGATTTGATCTTTTAATACCTCCAATCCGACAAAATACTAATAAAATACCTCAATATTAATTCCTTCATTTATAACCACATAAATAAATCCATCATTTATATCCACATAAAATAAATATTTCCTTATCCTATAAATCAATAATTAATTATTCACAAATAATATTATAGAATCACAATAATGACAATCAGACAGTTCCCAAAAAAGATGGGGCTTTTCGATAAGGATTTTTCCTTACTGGCGCGCAATTAGGGGACCAAACTTCTCCTTGACAGAACTTTCTAGACATTGCCAGTAATGTTATCTAATAATATTATTCAAATAATATGAATTATTGATCTGATAATGGGAAATACTGTGCAGTGACAATTATTGAAACAACAATAATATAAAATATCAACATAGCAATTATTGAATTAATAAAATAAAATATTGAACAGTAATTACTGTAACAATTATTGAGTAGTGCCTTCTTACGTAAGGATCAATAATTTAACAATATTGTGCAATACCATGTGCTACTGTGCAACCACGCGTATTACTGTATTTTAACCACCGGGTATTCCAACAGTGTTAACGGTAATAATTATGCCGTTATTTATAAAACTCAAACTTTGTCGTTTTCGTCATCCGATAATTATCCGTTATGGGGCTCACAAATAGTTGTGACATCGTACGAATATATCCCGACAGAAAGAATATTCTACGACCAAACGAATATTCCCCGACAATAATGAATACTTTATACCCACTTGCGTATTTTGAAAAAAAAAATTCATATATCACCCTTAACTTAACTTTAACTTTTATCAATTTAACCATTTACTGAATAGAAAAATTAAATACTTTTATTTCATAAAATTCGGGGTCTTACAGATGTAATGAAGGTTTCTCCTAATGGAGTTTCAACAGATAAGTCAAAGTCTAATTTCTCCGGAGTCAAATTTAATCGTTGAGCGCAAGTAGGAGAAATAAAAGAATGGGTAGAACCGGTATCAAATAAGGTATAGACTTTGCTAGAGTTTATGATAAGCTTACCCGTGATGACCTCGTTCGGGTTCCTTGCTTTCTGGGAGGTCACAACAAACGCTCTCCCTTGTACTACCGGCTTTGATTTTTTTGGGACGGCCTTTGGTGTCTCCATCCTAGCTGAACTTGTCTTCGGTGAATGACAAAATCGGGTTAGGTGACCTTCTCTTCCATAATTATAAAATTCTTTGGATGGCATCGAGCAATTTGGACTGATATGTCCCTCCCCTCCACATTTGAAGCATATGATAGGTGGTCGTTCTCCTTCCTTAACCACGGTTGCTGGTTCTGACGTCTTTCCATCATTGTTGAATCTCCTTTTCTTGAAATGTCCATTTTTACTGTCTTGGCCATGATTACCACCGAAGTGGTTACAATTTCTGGCATGTTGATTCCCTCCACGCTTGTTGTCACGGTTTCGATGACCGTTACCACTGGTATTTTCATGTTGCCGGCTGCTTTCCCTTGGTTGCGTTGACTCGTTATCGCGCTCCAATAACTGAGCCTTATATACAACATCTAAGTACAAACACAGTTTATGGGAAATTAAATATTAACGTATCTCCGGTTTCAAACCTCTTAAAAACATTCGCGTCATTCGCTCCTCATTATCGACCAAATGGGATGCAAACCGGGATAACTCCGCAAATTTAGCCTCGTATTACGACACGGTCATATTATTTTGTCCCAACTTGATAAACTCCACCTCCTTCATGTGACGAATACTTTCGGGAAAGTACTTGTCGTTGAATAGCTCTTGGAACTTCTCCCAAGACATCTTGAGTGCGTCAGGCTGGGTACGTTTTACAGATTCTCACCAGTAATCTGCCTCTTCACGCAACATGAAGGTGGCGAAGGGAACCTTTTACTCCTCGGAGCATCCCAAGGCATCAAATATCTTGGTGATCTGCTTTATCCATGCTTCAGCCTTAAGTGGTTTTGGCTCTCCAATAAACTCCGGTGGTCCCAGCTCCTTGAACTATTTAGCGGTAACCGTCCGAGAGTTTCCAATGTTTCCACCTATATTTTGGACAGGAGCTGCTCTAGCCTGATATTGCATGAATTGCATGAAGCCTCGGAACATTCCATCGTTTATCATTTGGTCAGTGTTGTTGTTTGCATGAGGATTATCGCCTTCTTGATGCACATTGTCCTGGTTATTGATCTGTGGAGACTCAACGGTCTCCTATGCTCCATTGATGTTGTCAACATTCTCGGATGCCATTTTCAAATACTGCCACAAAATAAGGGTTAATTGACATGCAACATATTATCCATATACTCTGACCAACCAATTAAATACCAAATAAACTTGGGTAGGTCATTCTAGCGAAGGAATTCCACGTCTCTCCCCTCCTAGTTCTAGTCTCACATCTTAGTCAGGGATCATATCCCTAAGCTTTGATACCAACTGTGACGCCCCCAAAATAGGTATACATCACCTATTTTGAGTCGCCAGATACATGGTACAGAATTCAAATACAACTTAATAATACAACTGTCGTGTACAGTACGACAAAAAATAAGTTGTGAGTTTGAATACTAATATTGTCAACTAGAGATTATACAAACTCAAAGGAGTCCTCATTATAATTATTATCACACTATTTCACATAATAGTGAGGACTACTAATGCTATCATCTGGTTCGTCACTCTGTTCCCTGACTAGTCCCTGTTACGTTCTCATTTCCTGAAGAGAACAATAGCAGTAAAAGGGTGAGCTCAACTAGCCCAGTAGGAAATATTATGACTAAGATAATGCAGAATATATTATCGTTAGCCTTCAACAGTGTTAAACTGATACAATATAACAACCATCAAGTTTAACTGCAGCGAAACAAACAATCCATTAAAAGAGTCAAGTAGAGAATAAAATCTATTATCTTTTATGATTTAGAAAGTTTTTCATCACTTTTATCACTGGGACTCAGCTTAATAAATAATCCACATCATCGAATCACCCCTGCACTACGGCCAAAGATATTCTTTAGTATCACGACCACAATTATCCATGCACTACGGGCCAAGAATATTTGTGTATTTATTAATGGTCATGATCATGCCAACAACTGTCCATCAATGCACTACGGGCCAATGAGGACTTTTATCACATCATTTGTAACATTACGGTCATGATTACACCGAATAATCCCTGGTCATAATCATACCAAGTCCATCTATGAACTACATGCCACAAATGACTTTCAACAAAATATAAACATGAGGATGATGACAATGATATAAGAATTCAATAAAACAAGTTCAAGAATTATTTTATCCAGGAACTAATAATGTAAGACCCCAAATAATTAATAAATGAAATTTAATTTCCTTTAATTATTATTTTGAATAGTAAGGGTTGATTTGAATAATGTGGATAGTTATGGGTAAAATACGCAAACATTTCAAAATAAGCAAGTGGTTATAAAATATTCATTGTTGTCGGGGAATATTCGTTTGGTCGTGGAATATTCGTACTGTCGGGGAATATTCGTACGACGGCGCAGCCATGTGTGGGCCCCATAACGGAAAGCGATTGAAAGAAGAAAACGACAAATATAAGCTGTTTAAAAATAACGGCGTAGTTGTTACCGTTTACACTGTTGGAATACCCGGTGGTTAAAATACAGTAATACGCGTTGTTGCACAGTAGCACACGGTATTGCACAATATTTTGAATTATTGATCCTTACGTAAGAAGGCACTACTCAATAATTGCTACAGGAGTTACTGTTCATTACTTTATTGATTCAATAATTGCTGCGTTGATATTTATATTATTATTGTTTCAATAATTGTCATTGCACAGTATTTTCAATTATCAGATCAATAATTCATATTATTTGAATAATATTATCAGATAACATTATTGGCAATGTCTAGAAAGTTCTGTCAAGGAGAGGTTTGGTCATCTAATTGCGCGCCAGTAAGGAGAAATCCTTATTGGAAAGCCCCCTCTATCCTGGGAACGGCCTGGTTGTCGGTACTGTGATTCGGTAATATTATTTTTAATAATTAATTATTGATTATTATGATAATGAAAATATTTATTTTATGTGGATATAGATGGAGAAAATTTTTAATGTGACAATTGTTGAAAATTAATATTTTATTTTTTTCTGATAAAATAATTCATTTAAATATATTATTTTAATAATATATTAACGATGATATTTTTACAATGAATGTGGGATATATGAGTATATGAGGAGGTAGAGTATTTTTGTGGTATTAAATATTTAACACATGTTTTGTGTGTCGGTGGACATAATTTTTGACCGAAAATTGAGTATAGACTGTAAAATCGTCCGTTTGTGGATTTCGGTCAATTTCTGTTTGGAATTTGGAAAAATTTTCTTTTGCAAAGTTGTAGAGAATGGAATTTCCTATGGTAAGTCGCGAGTTTCGAATTTTTCTGATAAACAGGCTATTTTCTATGAATTATTGAAGTTACGGAAAATAAAATGATTTTTTTATTAATTATGGTGGGACCCACTTTTTGGTTGGTAAAATACACACATGGGCTGCCATAGGAATTCAGAAATGGCAGGCTTGAATTATCAACAAAGCATGCGTAGAGATTAATATGATTAATATTATTATTTTATTAATTTAGTCTCCTTTGGCGTTCTAGCATTTTCCTATAAATAGGTGCTTAAGTTAGAATTGAAAATCACACCGGAAACAAAGTTTTCTCTCTTTCTCTCTCTATATTATCGAGCGTATTCTTGTGAGTATACTTTGAGTGTTGCTATACAGTCCGAGTTTCTGTCAGCACTATACCGAAATTCAGTCAGAAGTACAGTTATTTTGAGGTAAGGGATGTTATTTTCTTCTCAAATGATATTTTTTTCTTCAATATCATTATGCCGGAATATTGGTGAACTTTTTTATCAAATTTGGAACTTTTTGTGCCGGAGTTACTATTCACGTATACGGTACTATTCACGTATACGGCACTATTCACGAATACGGCACTATTCACAGAAAAATTATTTTTTTTTCTTTTCGTCCAAAATATATATTGTGGATACTAGCTTTGATTGTATCCATATTTTGATCATTCTTGAATTTTACACCACTATGATTATTTTTGAGGTATTTTTGGACATGGGTAAAACAAAGTACGAATCCTTAATCCTTAATCCTTGTCATTTTGTTTCACTGGATTCGTTTCTTTAAAAATATTTTTATCATCTTCAGTCTTAAAGGATGTTATTATTGAATATCTTTGGCCTGTAGTGCAAAGATGAATGATTTCTGATGAATATCTTTGGCCCGTAGTGCAAAGATGAACAGGTGTTAGATGAACATGACCAACAGATGAATATCCTTGGCCTGTAGTGCAAGGATGAATATATGATTCAAGATGTGCATTGATTGATGTTACAGGGATAAAAATACTATTGATGGACTGTTAAATTCATAGACATTAGTAGATTTCATCCTCTACGTAACTCTTCTATGAATTAATATTTTCCGCTGCGAATATTGATTTAAAACTTGTTGTCTATTATATTCTATCAGATTTTTCCCTGTTGAAGACTAACGATAATTTGTTGTATATTATCTTAGTCATAACATTCTTTACTGAGCTAGTTGAGCTCACCCTTTTCCTTTTTGTTCCATTTTTCTTCTCAGGAGACGAGAATATAGCGGGTACGAGTCGGGGTATGAATTGATGGTCCTTGAGAGAGTTGTTTAGTAGTCCTCACCATTTTTGTAAAATAATATATCAATAATTGTATTGAGGACATAATTGGGTATGTATATTGTCTAGATGACAATGTTTGTATTCAAACTCATAGTTTATGGGTTGTAAAAGTTGTGGTTGTTTCTGTACCATGTATTTGGCGACTCAAAATGGGTTGGATGGAATGGACCTATTTTGGGGGCGTCACAGTTGGTATCAGAGCTTAGGGATATGATCTCTGGCGGAGATCGGGGAATAGAACTAGGAGGGGAGAGACGAGTAAATCCTTCGCTAGTTTGTCCTACCTAAGCTTATTTGTTAGTTGGTCAGTATATAGGGATATTATGTGATATGTGATTTGCTTAATTAACCCTTGTTTTATGGCAGTATTTAAGAATGGCAACCGAGAATGTTAACAATGGAGTTAATGAGACCGTGGAGATGCCTGTACTTACCAACGAGGAGAACGTGCAACAGGCTGGTAATGTTCCTCCTGTGAACAACACCACTGATCAGACGATGAACGACGCAATGTTTAGAAGCTTTTTGCAGTTCATGCAAAATCAGACGAGGGAGACTCGTGTTCAAAATACAGGAGGAAATGATAACAATTCACGGGTTGTCACAGCCAAGCAGTTCAAAGAGTTGGGACCACCAGAATTTAAGGGAAAGCCAGATCCGATCATGGCGGAGACATGGG
Source organism: Panax japonicus (assembly GCA_020205505.1). Classification (NCBI taxonomy): domain Eukaryota; kingdom Viridiplantae; phylum Streptophyta; class Magnoliopsida; order Apiales; family Araliaceae; genus Panax; species Panax japonicus. Next base: position 62,879,303 of record CM035094.1, read on the forward strand.
TCAAGCAAATTACCAAGATATTCGATGTCTTGGGATGCACGGAGGAACAGAAGGTTCCATTCGCCACCTTTATGTTCCGTGGCGAGGCAGACTACTGGTGGGAGTCTGTGAAGCGTACCCATCCAGCCGCACTCAGCATGTCTTGGGAGACGTTTCAGAAACTATTTAATGACAAATACTTTCCTGAAAGTGTTCGTCATATGAAGGAAGTGGAGTTCATCAGATTAGAACAAAATAACATGACGGTGTCTCAGTACGAGGCAAAGTTTGCAGAGTTATCCAGGTTTGCACCTCATTTGGTGGAGAATGAGGAACGTATGACGCGAATGTTTCTGAGAGGTTTGAAACCCGGCATACGACAATATCTCATCTCTCATAAATTTTCTCTCTATTCAGATGTTGTTAACAGGGCTCAATTATTGGAGCGAGATAACGAGTACGGTCAACCGAGGTACCACAATCAGGATCATACCGGAGATAGCAGTCAACAAAATAACGATAACCAGTGGAGAAAGAAAAAGACGGACAAAAATGGTAACCACTTTGGTGGTAATCATGGCCATGAAAATAGAAGAAGCGAGTCAGGAGGAGATTTTAAAAAGAGGAGATTTAACAACGACCATGTGAAGACGACAGTGCCGGCAGCAACTGGTTCTAAGGGAGGAGAAAGACCACCGGTCATATGCTACAAGTGCGGGAAAGAGGGACATATCAGTCCAAACTGCCCACAACAGTTCAAGGTATGCTATAATTGTGGAAAGGAAGGACATATCGCTCGAGATTATACGGTAGCAAAACCTAGTTCAGCGGGGACGGTGATTCAAAAGGCTGTCCCAGAAAAGCCAAAGTCAATGGTTCCTGGAAGAGCGTTTGTTGTGACTGGTCAACATGCGAGGAACCCAAACGAGGTGATCACGGGTAAGCTATTTATAAATTCTTGTGAAGTTTATACCTTACTTGATACCGGTGCTACCCATTCATTTATCTCTCCTGCTTGCGCTCAACGTTTAAACTTGACTCCGGAGAAATTAGACTTTGACTTATCTGTGGAAACTCCGTTAGGAGAAACTTTCATCACATCCACTGTTTATAAATCTTGTTTGATTCAAGTTGGCACCATCACCTTACCTGTTGACCTTATCTCTTTAAAGATACTTGCTTTTGATGTGATTTTAGGGATTGATTGGTTAACTACTCATCATGCCAAAATTGATTGTTTTCGTAAGGTTGTTAGTTTTCATATTCCTAATCAACCTGTTGTTCGAATTCAGGCAACTAAACCATTAAAATCAATCACTGTCATATCTAATCATAAAGCTATTCGTTTATTGAAAAACGGATGTCAAGCTTTCTTAGCCCATGTTATGGATTTGAATAAAGACACGTCAAAATTGAATAATATTCCTGTTGTTATTGACTTTCCTGACGTATTTCCTGAAGAACTTCCCGGTCTACCCCCAGAACGTGAAGTTGAATTCTTTATTGATCTTGAACCTGGTACAAAACCCATTTCTAAAACCCCATATCGAATGGCTCCTATTGAACTTTAGGAGTTAAAAGTCCAACTACAGGAGTTATTGGACATCGGTTTCATTCGTCCTAGTACATCTCCTTGGGGTGCTCCTGTTTTATTCGTAAAGAAGAAAGACGGGAGTATGCGACTTTGTATTGACTATCGGGAATTGAACCATGTCACCATTAAGAATAGGTATCCTCTACCTCGTATTGATGACTTGTTTGACCAGTTGCAAGGAGCACAATTCTTTTCAAAAATCGATCTTCGTTCTGGATATCATCAGCTGAAAATTAGAACTGAGGATATTCCAAAGACTGCCTTCAGAACTCGGTATGGGCATTATGAATTCTTAGTCATGTCTTTTGGATTGACTAATGCTCCTGCTGCTTTCATGGATATGATGAACCGAGTATTCAAGGATTATTTGGATCAATTCGTTGTTGTCTTTATTGATGACATCCTCATATATTCCAAAAGCCGTGAAGATCATGAGCACCATTTGAAGCTGGTACTCCAAAGGCTTCGTGAAAACAAGTTATATGCTAAGTTGAAGAAATGCGAGTTCTGGCTTGAGGAAGTAGCATTCCTTGGGCACGTGGTGTCAAAAAATGGAGTATCTGTTGACCCGACGAAGATTGAAGCAATACAAAGTTGGGAGCAACCGAAGTCGGTCACTGAAGTACGTAGCTTTTTGGGCTTAGCTGGTTATTATCGGAGATTCGTGGAAGGGTTTTCTCGAATTGCTACTCCATTAACTCAGCTAACTCGGAAGGATACAAAATTCGTATGGAGCGAGGAATGCGAGAAGAGTTTCTAAGAGCTTAAGAGGAGACTTATTTCGGCACCTGTTCTAACAATACCATCTGGTTCGGATGGATTTGTTATCTACAGCGATGCTTCTGGCAAAGGGTTAGGATGTGTTCTCATGCAACGTGGGAAAGTCATAGCCTATGCCTCGCGACAACTTAAAGAGTATGAGAGGAATTATCCTACTCATGATCTAGAGTTGGCAGCAGTCGTTTTCGCGCTAAAGATCTGGAGGCACTATCTATACGGGGAGAAAGTGGAGATATATTCAGATCATAAAAGCCTCAAATATTTCTTCACGCAGAAAGAACTCAACATGCGGCAACGACGTTGGCTCGAGTTGTTGAAAGATTACGACCACACTATTCAATACCATCCTGGAAAAGCGAACGTGGTAGCTGACGCATTGAGTAGAAGATCATATGCAGGAATGAGTGCAATGATGTCAAGTATACGCATAGAGCGAACTTTAATAGAAAAAGTTAAGGTTGCTCAAGCCACCGATCTGGAGCTGATGCATATGAAGACGAAAGTACAAGAAGGTGCCATTCCAGAAGCGAGAATTGATGAAGAAGGAATACTTCGAGTCCACTCCAGACTTTGTGTTCCTAACGATTCTGATTTGAAGTACAAGATCATGATGGAGGCACACAATACACCGTTTGCAATTCATCCTGGAAGTACCAAAATGTATCGTGACCTTCGACATATATTTTGGTGGAACAATATGAAAAGAGAGATTGCAAAGTTTATTTCAACGTGTTTAACTTGTCAACGTGTAAAGGCGGAGCATCAAGTGCCAAAGGGTCCATTACAACCACTTGAGATTCCGAAATGGAAGTGGGAACACATTACTATGGATTTCGTTACGGGTCTTCCTACGGTTTCTCAAGGCATCAATGTTATTTGGGTTATTGTTGATAGATTAACCAAGTCTGCTCATTTCTTGCCGATACGGGAGACTTATTCCCTTGAACGTCTTGCTCAAATGTACGTAAATGAGATTGTAAGATTGCATGGCATGCCAGTATCCATAGTTTCGGATCGTGACCCAAGATTTACTTCAAGATTTTGGGTTAGCTTGCAAAAAGCTATGGGTACGGAGTTACGATTCAGTTCGGCATACCATCCTCAAACGGACGGACAATCAGAGAGGACTATTCAAATTCTTGAAGATTTATTAAGACTCTGTGTCCTAGACTTCAAGGGCAGTTGGGATAAATATTTACCATTGGTGGAATTCTCCTACAACAACAGTTATCAGGCAAGCATTGGTGTGGCCCCATTTGAAGCATTGTATGGACGAAAGTGTCGCTCTCCAGTATGTTGGGACGAGGTGGGTGAAGCAACATTGTTGGGACCCGAGTTAGTACGTATGACTACAGAGAAGATCCAAACGATTCGGCAACGTATACAAACGGCACAAGATCGACAAAAGAGTTATGCGGATCTTCATCGAAAGGACGTAGAATTTAGTGTTGGGGATCACGTATTGTTGCGTGTTGCCCCATGGAAGGGAGTTACAAGATTCGGGAAGAGAGGAAAGCTTAATCCACGATTTATTGGTCCGTTTCAAATTCTTGATCGAGTAGGTAATGTAGCCTATAGACTCGCGTTACCTCCAAGTATGTCTCGTGTTCATAATGTTTTTCATATATCTGTGCTTCGTAAATATGTGAAAGACCCGAACCACGTCATTGAGTTAGAACCGGACGAGATAGCCGAAGATTTAACGTATGAGGAGGTACCTGTCAAGATCTTGGATAGGAAGGAGCATGTCCTACGCACGAAGGTAATACCACAAGTTAAAGTTTTGTGGAGGAATCATGCTATAGAGGAAATGACCTGGGAGTTGGAAACGGAAATGAAAGCGAGGTATCCTCACCTTTTCGAAACACCAGGTACGTATGTCAATTTCGAGGACGAAATTTCATAAGGAGGGGAGGTTGTAAGACCCAAAATAATTAATAAATGAAATTTAATTTCCTTTAATTATTATTTTGAATAGTAAGGGTTGATTTGAATAATGTGGATAGTTATGGGTAAAATACGTAAACATTTCAAAATAAGCAAGTGGTTATAAAATATTCATTGTTGTCGGGGAATATTCGTTTGGTCGTGGAATATTCGTACTGTCGGGGAATATTCGTACGACGGCGCAGCCATGTGTGGGCCCCATAACGGAAAGCGATTGAAGGAAGAAAACGACAAATATAAGCTGTTTAAAAATAACGGCGTAGTTGTTACCGTTTACACTGTTGGAATACCCGGTGGTTAAAATACAGTAATACGCGTTGTTGCACAGTAGCACACGGTATTGCACAGTATTTTGAATTATTGATCCTTACGTAAGAAGGCACTACTCAATAATTGCTACAGGAGTTACTGTTCATTACTTTATTGATTCAATAATTGCTGCGTTGATATTTATATTATTATTGTTTCAATAATTGTCATTGCACAGTATTTTCAATTATCAGATCAATAATTCATATTATTTGAATAATATTATCAGATAACATTATTGGCAATGTCTAGAAAGTTCTGTCAAGGAGAGGTTTGGTCATCTAATTGCGCGCCAGTAAGGAGAAATCCTTATTGGAAAGCCCCCTCTATCCTGGGAACGGCCTGGTTGTCGGTACTGTGATTCGGTAATATTATTTTTAATAATTAATTATTGATTATTATGATAATGAAAATATTTATTTTATGTGGATATAGATGGAGAAAATTTTTAATGTGACAATTGTTGAAAATTAATATTTTATTTTTTTCTGATAAAATAATTCATTTAAATATATTATTTTAATAATATATTAACGATGATATTTTTACAATGAATGTGGGATATATGAGTATATGAGGAGGTAGAGTATTTTTGTGGTATTAAATATTTAACACATGTTTTGTGTGTCGGTGGACATAATTTTTGACCGAAAATTGAGTATAGACTGTAAAATCGTCCGTTTGTGGATTTCGGTCAATTTCTGTTTGGAATTTGGAAAAATTTTCTTTTGTAAAGTTGTAGAGAATGGAATTTCCTATGGAAAGTCGCGAGTTTCGAATTTTTCTGATAAACAGGCTATTTTCTATGAATTATTGAAGTTACGGAAAATAAAATGATTTTTTTATTAATTATGGTGGGACCCACTTTTTGGTTGGTAAAATACACACATGGGCTGCCATAGGAATTCAGAAATGGCAGGCTTGAATTATCAACAAAGCATGCGTAGAGATTAATATGATTAATATTATTATTTTATTAATTTAGTCTCCTTTGGCGTTCTAGCATTTTCCTATAAATAGGTGCTTAAGTTAGAATTGAAAATCACACCGGAAACAAAGTTTTCTCTCTTTCTCTCTCTATATTATCGAGCGTATTCTTGTGAGTATACTTTGAGTGTTGCTATACAGTCCGAGTTTCTGTCAGCACTATACCGAAATTCAGTCAGAAGTACAGTTATTTTGAGGTAAGGGATGTTATTTTCTTCTCAAATGATATTTTTTTCTTCAATATCATTATGCCGGAATATTGGTGAACTTTTTTATCAAATTTGGAACTTTTTGTGCCGGAGTTACTATTCACGTATACGGTACTATTCACGTATACGGCACTATTCACGAATACGGCACTATTCACAGAAAAATTATTTTTTTTTCTTTTCGTCCAAAATATATATTGTGGATACTAGCTTTGATTGTATCCATGTTTTGATCATTCTTGAATTTTACACCACTATGATTATTTTTGAGGTATTTTTGGACATGGGTAAAACAAAGTACGAATCCTTAATCCTTAATCCTTGTCATTTTGTTTCACTGGATTCGTTTCTTTAAAAATATTTTTATCATCTTCAGTCTTAAAGGATGTTATTATTGAATATCTTTGGCCTGTAGTGCAAAGATGAATGATTTCTGATGAATATCTTTGGCCCGTAGTGCAAAGATGAACAGGTGTTAGATGAACATGACCAACAGATGAATATCCTTGGCCTGTAGTGCAAGGATGAATATATGATTCAAGATGTGCATTGATTGATGTTACAGGGATAAAAATACTATTGATGGACTGTTAAATTCATAGACATTAGTAGATTTCATCCTCTACGTAACTCTTCTATGAATTAATATTTTCCGCTGCGAATATTGATTTAAAACTTGTTGTCTATTGTATTCTATCAGATTTTTCCCTGTTGAAGACTAATGATAATTTGTTGTATATTATCTTAGTCATAACATTCTTTACTGAGCTAGTTGAGCTCACCCTTTTCCTTTTTGTTCCATTTTTCTTCTCAGGAGACGAGAATATAGCGGGTACGAGTCGGGGTATGAATTGATGGTCCTTGAGAGAGTTGTTTAGTAGTCCTCACCATTTTTGTAAAATAATATATCAATAATTGTATTGAGGACATAATTGGGTATGTATATTGTCTAGATGACAATGTTTGTATTCAAACTCATAGTTTATGGGTTGTAAAAGTTGTGGTTGTTTCTGTACCATGTATTTGGCGACTCAAAATGGGTTGGATGGAATGGACCTATTTTGGGGGCGTCACAAATAACGTCCAAATTGTCAACATGATACTGCTTTGTAGAGTAAAAGTCAAGAATGCTCAGAAGAATATTTCTATGAAAAGATATTGGATGAAGCGCAAATATCAAGGATATTCCACTAATTTCATGGAGTATAGAAGTCAAAACTTTAACTAACTGAGTATAATAAGGAATGGAATAACAAAAGAAATCACCAGGCATGCGATAGACCGCACAGGCAGGTTATTCCAACAGAATAATAAATAAATAATCAGGTTCGGCGTAAAACGCACAGACAATATATTCCAACAGAATAATAAAGACGGAATCAGGTCCGGCGTAAAATGTACAGACAGGATATTCCAACAGAATAATAAAGACGGAATCAGATCCGGCGTAGAACGCACAGACAGGATATTCCAACAGAATAATAAAGACGGAACCACGTTCGGCGTAGAACGCACAGACAGGATGTTCCAACAGAATGATAAAGAATGGAACAACAGAAGAATTTCACCAAATATAGGGTAGCCCGCGTATACAGGTTATTCCAACAGAATAATAACAATGGAATAACAGAAGTTCTCTTCATAGATAAGAAAGAAATAATACTCCCTACCTTGGAAAAACTGGATACTGGAATAGTGAGGTAGCAGACTTCTCTTCTTCTTTCTCTCTATAATTTCTCTCTATAATAATCGCTCTAAAGCTTTTGTGAATTGGTGAGAAATGAAGGAAGAATGAGCTTCTATTTATAGGAAAATATAGTTTCGATAATTGCACGTTTTGGGGCTCGAAAAATTACAGTACAATACCTCCAACTTTTTTTTATTTTAAATTTAGTCCTGCAAGTATTATCAATCTTGCACCAACTCCCCTAATAGTAAATAATGTGAATCAATAGTTCAATTATGTGAATCAATAGTATAATCATGTGAAAAATACGAATTACAGTATAGTACCTCCATCTATACCTCTATTTTTAACTTAGTCATGCAAGTATTATCAATCTTGCACCAACTCCCCTAATAGTAAATAATGTGATTCAATAGTACACATATGTGAACAAATAGTTATATAAGCATGTGAATTAGTAGCAATTAATTGCTCATTTATCCGATAAATTACCCGATTTATCAATATAACCCCTAGACATCAATTATCATCGGAATAAATGTCGATTTTCACTAACACAAATAATTCCAACATAATGAAACTATTTTTATCAAAAATATAAATTTTGAAATTTCAAAGTTTGACTTTTCCCGAAAAAGTCAACTATTGACTTTTTGACCAAATAGTGAATCCCAAAAAATTTTGTGTTTATAGACTATTTTTACTAATTTCATCGTTCCGGACTCAAATATCACGTCCGCGTCTCCGAATTCAACTCCGAACAACATTCATTATTAATATTATAACTCATAATATTTATCAACCAGGTCGTTCCCAGGAAAGAGGGGGCTTTTCAATAAGAATTTCTCCCTATTGGCGCGTAATTAGGTGACCAAACCTCTCCTTGACAGAACTTCTAGACATTGTAAATATTGAAATTTATAATATGAATAACTTTATCATCTCAAGTATTGATTTAATAAAAAAATATTTTATGCAGATGATACTGTGACAATAATTGAATCAATAATATGATAGATATGATGCAGCAATTACTGTAGCAATAATTGAGTATAACTGAGTGACTTCTCACGTAAGCATCAATAATCAATACTGTGTGCTACTATGCAACTACGCGTATTACTGTACTTTTACTACCGGGTAGTTCAACAGTTAACAGTAAAACTTCCGCCTTTATTTTCATAAAGTATTTTTGTCGTTTTCTCAATCCGACAATAATTCCGTTGTGGGGGTCCACTGATTGTGTCGTTGTACTAATATTCCCTGTTAAAATGAATATTGCCCGACCAATCGAATATTATATAACAACTTGCGTACTTTGCAAAATGTGTAAATATTACCCACAACTATAACATTATATCAAATCCACACCATAATATTCAAAAATATATTTCGAAAAAATTTATTCTTTATTCAAAAAGTTGAGGTCTTACAACAATCCCCCCAATTTCTTGCCATCTCCTCCACGTATAATTATTCGTACTCTAGTGATCATTTTTCTTTTCTCCTTATGTCAACTCCTTTCCCCACTACATGACTCTTTAAAACATACTTGCATTATTTCATATATTGAATTTTGGGATTAAAGATAGGGTAGTGAATCTTCTTAATATTTGGTTACTCATCATGAATTAATTTGATATGGACATCATGTCCTAAACTACTTCAGTTATAACCTTTTGAGCGAGCAGTCTAAACGACCTAATAAATAACTACTCTATTAGGATGTTGAATTGAGCTTTGGTATGATTTGATTTAAGTAGGATTGGATTGGATTGTATTTCTTCACTAACTTCTTTCTCTTAATTTTGAATTGGGCCGCTCGATCAAATCCAACCACTCACCAGGGAGTTTTATTTTGTGGATTGGGTTTAGGGTTTTTAGCCTTTCATTGTACAAAATGGTTTAGGTTCTTCGGATATATCTTTGGACTACAGGATAAGATGGGCTTCTTTAAAGTCAGCTAGCCCAACAGGCCTTACTTGGTCTTCGTTCCGCAAGAGAATAAATTATATAAGGATTAATTACATATTTTAGTACATTTTTAAAAATAATTACAATAATGGTGCATCTACAAAATAATTACAAAAGTAATATATGTTCTCATATTTATTTACAATATTCATGCAATTAGGATTCCTTAATTTAAGGGATTAGTTTTGATAGGTGCGGGTTGGAAACTGAAGAGTGAAGAGAGAAGATGAAGACTCTACCCCTGCCGACTTCGTCTCTACGCTACTTCACTTCTTCTATTCTTCCATTTTCTCTCTCATCTCTTCCTACTTCTAATACTAATAAATTAGTAGTAATAAAGAGAATATAGAGCATTAATCTATAATATAGAGCATTAGAATGGTTTATCTCTCTGCTCTTTGGTGGTCATTTTTTTTAAGAGAATATATTATCTCTCCGCTCTTCAATACAGCAAAATGGTTTATTGAATTCTCTCCCTCATTATTGTGCAATAAATGGTCTTCCTAGTGCTCCTCGTAGATTTCAATCGAGTTATGTTGAAAGTTTCGCTCGCAAATTACGTGATGCAGAGGCATCACTTGATTCTGCTATTTTGAAAGAGCTTTATAAGTGAAATGATCCGGAGGCAGTGATAAGATATTTTGAGAGTCAACCTTCATTACATACCAACCAGTCAGCAGTTGCTGAATATGTAAAGACATTGGTTAAAGTTGATAGGTTGGATGAAAGCGAGTTGCTTAAGACATTGCACAGAAGTGAGTGTGTGATGTAAATTTTTTATTGGTGTTTTGTCCACTCTTTTTTCATAGTGCAGTTGGTAACCAAACTTTCATACTAAGGTAATCAAACCGTTATACTAAGGTAATCAATCCACCTCTACACCTTCAATTTTTGTATAGTGCAATTGGTAACCAAACTTTCACACCAAGGTAACCAAACCTTCATACCAAGGTAACAAAACCTTCATACCAAGGTAACCAATCCACATCCACACCTACAGTTTTTTCATAGTGCAGTTCTGGTATTACATATTCATACCAAGGTTACCAATCCACCTCCACACCTGTAGTTTTTTCATAGTGTAGTTGGTAACCAAACCTTCATACCAAGGTAACCAAACTGTCATACCAAGGTAACCAATCCACCTCCACACCTTCAGTTTTTTCATAGTACAGTTGGTAACCAAACCTTCACATCAAGGTTACCAAACCTTCATACCAAAGTAACAAAATATTCATACCAAGGTATCCAATCGCATCCATACATGCAGTTTTTTCATAATGATGTTAGTAGCCAAACATTCATACCAAGGTAAACAATTCAGCGTTATTAGGTTACCAATTTATTTTGAATGTGATGCAGTTGGTAGCAAAACTTGTATGCAGTTGGTTGCCAAATTTTCAGACCAAGGTAACCGATTCATACTGCAGGTGTGGCGGTAGATTAGTTACCTTCGTATAAAGGTTTGGTTTCCTTGGTATAAAAGTTTGGTTACCTTGGTACGAAGGTTTTGTTATCAACATTACATTACACATCACTCTCTTATCTCTCTCTTTCCTATGCAGTATTCTTATTTTTCCTTTGGACATTAAATTGGAATTGGAATTGGAATTTTCGAACATGAAGAAATTGTGAAAAAACAAATATGCATCTCCTTTCTCCATCCCATCGACCATGTTGAAGACAACTGATGTAAATGTCTTAAAAACTTTGTCATTTGACAATTAGTTACTTCTATTTTCTCCACGCAAGTAATATGTATAACAACTGATGTAATGTCCTTGTTCTAACTTTACATGTAGAGTTGGAGGACAAGAGAATTTCTTTCAGTGTGATAGATGCGGTGAGTTATTATAAACTTCTTGTAGTGATATTTGACTGCCCTGTTTTGTTGACATCCATGAACTGAAGTCTTGAAGATATCTATAATTTTACTTTTTTTCCCTTCAAAATTGCTGATATTCAACTTGGTTGTAAGATTCACTCATTTGTGTGGAAAAGATTCGCGGCGGAGTAGTAAAGGAGATGGCTACTGTGAGGGAGATGAAGATTTGAATTTGAATATTTGAATTTGAATTATTATTTTAAATTTGAATTTATTTTGGTTGTTTGATCTCAGATATTTGAATTTGAATTATTAATTATGGCAGTTATTTTTTCTTAATTTTAGATTTTCTTATTAATGTGAATTACGTTATTTTTGTAATATTGTGTATGTATTGTTTTTGTAAATACTTTCTAATTGTTGTATATTAGTGTTAAGGACCCATTATATAAAGATGACTTGTGCTTAAAACTATCTAATGATTAAGAAATTTAAAAGATTTGAAATGAATTAACAAATTGTGTTATTGTGACAACCCTAAAATTTAGAAAATCTTAAATGATTAAATTAAGGGTTAAAGTTTAAAGCTTAGAATAGAAATAGAAGAGTTATTTAAAATTTTTAAGAAAAATCTAAGGAAATGGTACATTGAAATGATTCAACGATAAGGTTACGAGGAAGAATAAGATCTAAACCGATTAAGAATGATTCGGTATTGTGATTCCGGGGACGGAATCCTTATAAGGGGGAAAGAATGTAATAACCCAAATTTTTGGGTAATATTAAATTAAGAATTAAATAAACAAAATTCTTATTAGATAATATGTTGTATGATATTATATTACATAAGTGGGTATAAACTATGCAATATGTGATGCTTATGCTTAATAAATATATTGTTATTATATATTTAGAAATTGTAGGGGCAATTTATTAAAGGAAGAGAAGGATAACATACCTTATTAAAATGATATTTCTATATCAAAATGAAAAGGAAAGCCAACATGGCTTAGTTATGAAAAACTCTTGCAATGAAACTACCGATGTGGCTAATGAAATAATTATATTATAATATAATTGATTTCATTCAACAGTGTTATTTGGTAGTAAAGAAGGAAAATGATGAGTATTCAAATATGTGTGCTAATTAAATATGCTAGCCTAAATAAGTGTGGTAGATAAATTTACATATATTAATATGTGTAAGTGTCCATATCTAAATATTGGGCCAATTTAATTTTTCAGGTTTATGTGCAAGCATTTTAATTTCTTAAAGTGTTAAGGATAGTTGTACTAAGGTTGTGTTTGATAAATTTGGGAATTAAGATCTGAATGATTATGATATCTTAATAAATTAGATCATCTGAATGGTTATGAGGTCTGAATCTAAAAAATTGTTTGATAACTAAAAAGTAAGTTGTCTCTTAATGACACTATTTTACCATTTTAAAGGATAAAATTTTATTTAATAATTTTAAATATTCAATTTAATAAAAATGAGTGCATAATATTATTTAATATATTTATATATAAAAAAATTAGCAAAAAAAAATTCATTAAGAGGTACCTCTTAATTATTAAGATTTCATTTTTTGTCTTACTGATTAAGAGACATTCAGAGGTAACAAAAAATAAAACAAACAGCATCATGCCTCTTAGCGAATAAGAGACAATCCATTAAGAGGCAATCAGATGTAAACAAACAGCACCTAAGCCCAAAATAAAGCTATATCAAGTCTCCCTTTCATTGTCCATTCAAGTAACAAGTTAACAGATAGCATAGTTAGTTCCCATAGAGCAGTCAGTTAGTTGGTTAACAGTTAGTTAGATGCTAGGGTAATCTATATCAGACTGGTAGGGGCCAAATAGCTGACAGGTCCCATAGGGGCCAAGGTAAACCAGACTAGGAATGAGTGTTTGTAGCTGGGTAGGGTGGCTGAGTAGAGGCCAACTAGAGGCTAATAGGACTACCAGAATGAGGAGATAGCCCATCCATTAAAGGCAGCCCCTCACCCTCATCCTAGCCAGCCATTCAAGAAGGAATTGAGTTGTATTTTTGCTGCAGAATTTCCGGCTGGAAAAGGGAGGAAGATTGAGATTACTACACTATTTTAATCGTAGAAGCTAGCAAGGTAAGCCCAGTTAAACTCTTTCCATTTCCTCTTCCATTTCATTTTCTTTAGCATGATAAACTGTTAGTAGATGGGTGGATTTGGCTAGAACTGTTACACCGAATTGGTTGTGTAATTGAGCTAGTGTTATTAATTTATACATGTGAATAAAAGTATGTGTCTACATGAATGTTTAATTGGTGAAAATTAATTTCTTGATGGAGGATTAGTAATGAAGATATGTAAATAAAGTTCTTCAAAACTAACTGTTATTCGTGATTCTTGTGTAGCTATTGAACTGTTGATTGATTAAAGTTAGGCACAAGGAGATAGGTTGGCTGTGGAGTAATAAGGAAGATAATAAGGATGTATGGTATAAACCTATGGCTATGAATCTGGTAAATCAAAATTGTGCACACCATGTGCTTGCTAAAAGTCCCAAGTGATTTGTAGTGACTAAAAGTCTGATAATAGACAGAACCAAAGTTGGAAAAAAGACTGAATAATCTACGTATATTAATAAATATAGAGTTTAAAGATACGAAAGGAAAATGAAAACTCAATTTTAAGCCAAAGATGGCATGAAGAAGTTAGTACAGCTGCTGCCCACGGCAGCAGCAACCTGGCATAGCAACCATGAGGCTTTCTTTGAGTTTGGTCAAGCACAATTAGACTTTTAAATCTGCTTAGTTGTGGTGCTTAAGTAACCAATGAGTGTATTACTAGTATGTATTAAAAGCTTGGAATAACTTCATGATAGTGTACAATGAACAAGGCTGCCGCCTAGAAGGCAGCAGTAGGCTGGATGGGGCAATAAGTATATGTGTTTTATGTGGATAGCTAAGATGAGTAAATCAATCCAAGTGATTATAAAAGCAAGTTATGAACCCTGAATATGAACGGAATCTGTGGGAACAGTGATGATATGAGCCTCTGAAACCATGTATTTAAGAACCAAATTTGGGTTGGTATTCTTTTTATAAATACTATGTTAAGACATTGTTCCTATTATTTGTCAAAGTTGGAAAGCTATTATTGACCACTGTTTTGAGCAGCTTAAAGATTCCAAAATGGAAAGTTTATAACTTTTAAATACAGTCTCATATACGATATATAAAATATTTAAAATTTGTTCTAATTTGGTATATGAGCTAGAAGTAATAAGGTCGCGAAATAAACATGTTAGAAACCCAAAAAATTGTGAACTGCTGACCCTAAGGCAAATTCGGGGCTAGCTAGAGTTTCCAGAAATTTCTGGGCTTTTTGGGTATTATAGTACACTGAATAATCTTTCCATAGACTCCAAAACGAACTAATTCCGACTTCGGAGTAAAGAGTTACGACCATTCAAAGTAGCCGCGTCAAAACTGTCCAACCAATTTCAACCAGTCCCCTTTGCACGAAATTCTGGAATTCTGTGTTTTGAATTGGGAAAAGGTCAAAGAATAAAAGTCGTAGTCCCGGAAGTTAGCTTCGCGTGGGCTCAAGAATCGCTCAAAAATGTTTTGAAATGAAAAAGTTATGACTGTTTTAGCGAAAGAGGGTAAAGCTGGGAAAAGGGGGAAAACTGTTACGTGTGGACATTTTGGGGCCTGTTTTAGGCTGCCTATGAGGTCAGAAATGGATGGGTTATATTTTTTAAAAATAGCCTACTATGGTATCTATAACATACCCAAAGTTTGGAATTTTTCGAGCTACAAGCAAGAAGTTAAAAATGCGCAAAGTATGTTTCAAGCAACTGAGTAGCAGCAGGGCACTGCCCAGCCACTCGCGGGCGCGCGCGCACGCCGCGCCGTGCTGCGCTGGTACAGTCGCCTGGCATGCTTTTCACGTGCTGTTTTGGTCAATCTTAGTCGCTTGTTTTCATGGTTATAAAATTTCTATAAATGCTTTGATATACCGACTAAAACATATCCAAAACTCGCAGCAAGTTGATTAGAGGTTTGAGAAATAAAAATTAGCAAAGGAGAGTGTCAAGCCATGGGCTGCCCACCCCAGGCGGCCAACGCCGAGCCTGGCAGCCTTGGGGCTACTCAGCTTATCGTGTTCCCGCGACGTGTTTGGTTGGTTTTAGAGTTATTTGGAACATAATGAAACAACGGGTATAGTAGTATAAATATAGTATAAAGACTATATATCGCGCAAACTTATTCATGCGCAAGAAAAGCGATAAAAGTATTATGTAAACATGAAATTACATATATGTGATCAACTTGAATTGAGAAATGAAATATAAAAGGGTTATGTATTAAAATAAAATACGCTAACCCATTTAAACTATATTGAATATCGAAATTTGAAAGCGAAAGGTTTTAGAAATTCAAAACGAAGACTATGAACACAGAATCACATAATGACATGTATGAAAATAAAATAGATGTGAAGCACGAATGTAATTTATTCACGAGAATAAATGTTAAGCGAAGTTACTAACAAAGTGAGACATTCGTGTAGATGGTGATAGCATGGTTTAGCACATGGGCTATTGCGAAAACATAAAATTTTCGAAAATTAAAGAATAATGAAATGAGCTATGAATATACCTTGTATACTTGAGTTAGGAACAAGAAGTATGGAATGCCCACGTATTAAGATACAAGAGGGTTAGAAACTAAAAGTGTGTAGTATTGATGAACTAAAATATCGTCAAGGTTTATTAAAGCGATAAAAGACTATCGTGAGTAAAACAGTAAATGTCTTTGAGAAGAATATAAGAAATTTTCAAGGATGCGACCAATATGGATATGTAAAATATAACTGTACAAGTTATATGACATGGTTGTGTGGCTAATACGTTCATATATATAGTGAAAATGTAAATATTTGCAAAACGAAGAGTAAAACGAATGTGTTAGCAGGATAAAATATTTATATATGAGATAATGATTCGAGTTAACTCATGAACATGCAAAATAATAATATAGTAAATTGAATTTTTATTATAAAAGCTATTTATTATCTGTTTAAGTCTCGAATTAATGAGTAAAGACATAAGATATTCCAAAAATAGAATATGGATGATTTAAGCTTCAGATGTAAAATCTTTACATATTAAAAATGTGAGAGACCTTTATTGTACATAAAAAGGTTAAAATGAATGAAGTTTCTTAATAAACCAAGATTGGTTTTAAGATGAGAATAGAATATTATAGTTTATATATACTAATAATCATGGTTAATATATATGCATGCATGTTTTTGTTACATAAATGGTTACCTAATATGTGTGTATATGTAAACACGATTGTGTATGAATTTTGGAAAGAAGCTAAGTTAAGTTTAACGGTAATCTCCAATCAAGGCAAGTTTCTCAGTTTATTTATGTGGACTTATAATTGCTATAGATAACTGTTAGCATGATTTATGTTTATATGTATGTAATACCTATGAACTGCATTATTTGCTTTGTGAATGATGAATGTCAAATTATGACTAGTTATTGAATTGAGTCTGGGAACTCAATATATATGTGCAATGAATGACATGTACATGACATGTGTAGTATGATATGATATGTATGTTGCTACCAGCAGGACATAAATGTGATAATGCATTTGTAATACGCTTGAACACCAAGAATATAAATGCATGAATTGAATGTGAAACCTATGTGCTACGTGATGCATGATAGACTGTTAGACTTGTTGGGCCGTCGTGCTCAGTCTTGCTTAATTTGCAGGTTAAAGCTATGATGCGATCTATCGTGATTAGGAGCGCATGAAAAGAAGACTAGTGATTTAATTAAGATTGTGTTGAGTCATTTGATGATATTTTCATGTGTAAATCACATGTGTAAAATTTTAAATTATTCGATAGATGAAGATTATTTGTTCTAAAGAGGAGATATGCTTAAAAGAATGAATTGCATGTATATATATATATATATGTATATATATATATATATATATATATATATATATTCTTATCTACTCAGGCTAAATAAGTCATATAATAAATATGATTCTAGTATGAAGAAGAATTGTAAAGGTTGCGATTCAGGGATTGAATGATTGGAAAGAAAAGGAAAAAAAAATTATTCCGCATTTTAGCTATTTTAACATTAAATAATGTTTTAAATCTAGAACATAATAATATTAACGCACAAGATCGGGAAGTAAAATAGTCCTAATTTTGGGGGCGTTACAGTAATTACTAATTATTATGATACAACTGTTTAATTTATTATACTGAATTTGATTTCGTCCTCATGAAATTTTGTTATTGGGGGTGTAAAACTGCACTATGATACCTCGGCCTTGAGAACATCTGACAATAAGGCCCCTGAAGTTTAGTAGAATGCATAACAGCCATTGGCACATCAAAAAGCCCGGAATCAGGCCCTTGCTACTTCAAAAATTTTACAATAACACCATCCAAAATGAAATGTTGAACACAACTCAACAAAAAAAATAAATCATATGATCATAAAAACTGAATTCTAAGAGCATTAATAACAGTTTTTCTAAGAGCATTCACAACAGTTTCCTTATCTTTTTCCCTACTCTGCAGTGTTCTTGGGTCATTCTGCAAAATAGGGATTCAATTTTTTCACTATGTACCTAACATGTTCCTTATATTATTCCTTAAATAATGAAATTTAAAATTTAAAAGTTCCAACAGTTAAAACATCAAATTAATAATAATCTTATAATTTATAAAAGAGAGTATAATTTATCAATTATATTATACCGTAAAATAACTTTTATTTATTTTAAATTTTACGTAATTTATGGAGTGAGTATTGAATGGATTGTTATTGTAAATGTCCATAAGATCAATATTAACTTTTAGAAAGTTAATTTGTGATATTTTTAAATTTAAATTTAATATGATTCATTTAAAATTTAAAATAATACATTTTATAATTAATAGTACTTTTATATTATCTATAATTATATTGACATAAATTAAATAAATTTATATCAATTTTAAATTTGAATACGTTTGAAATTAATTTTTTTTTAAGTCAATATTAAGTTTATAATTTGAAAATGAAGTAGTAAAAATGTCAAGATATGTATGATTGATGAGTTGTCTACTTAAATGAGGGTGTAAAATATCATTTTGTATATATAGAGAGCGGTCTTTTGATTCCCTCACACTGGGAAGTAAAATCCTATATAGGGATTAAAGTAGAGAGTCAAATAAGGATAAGGAAACTGTTGGATAATAATTTATTGATATATTCTTTAAAATTGGGGATAGAGAGTTAATTAGGGGAACTGTTATTAATGCTCTAATTAACTCTCAATCCTCAATTTTAAATAATACATCAACAAATCATTATCCAACAGTTTCATTATCCTTATTTGACTCTCTATTTTAATCTCTATATAAGGTTTTACTCACCCATGTGAGGGAATCAAAAGACCCTTCTGTATATATACAAAATGACATTTTACACCCTCATTTAAGTGGACAACTCATCAATCATACACATCTTGACATTACTTCATTTTCAAATTATAAACTTAATATTGACTTTTAAAAAAAATAATTTCAAACGTATTCAAATTTAAAATTGATATAAATTTATTTAATTTATGTCAATATAATTATAAATATTATAAAAGTACTATTAATTATAAAATTTATTATTTTCAAAATTTAAATGAATCATATTAAATTTAATTTAAAAATATCACAAATTAACTTTTTAAAAGTTAATATTAATCTTATGTACATTTACAATTAGAGTTGCACAAACAGGCTGCCTGACCTGGCCTGATCTAGGCCTGCCAGGCTTTGACCATTGACCAGGTCAGGCCGGGCCAGGCTCAAATAAAAAAAGACCAGGCCAGGCCAGATAATCAAGCAAAATTTGTGGTCTGCTCAAGCCTGTAGGCCGGGCCGGGCCAGGCCCAAGGCAGGTGCAATCTTGGTATTTAAATTTGACAGCCAAGTTTTACTACAAAATTTGTTACCTAATCTCTCCCCTATTTATAAAACAAAAAGAGGATAAAATATCACAGTTAGACAGATGTGGGACTTGGACTTCCAACACTTCATATCAGATGTGGGACTCCTTCTAACTTGTAAAGTTTCATGATTAATGGCCTTAAGCATTCAATATGTGCCATGTTTAAAGGACTCCTTCCTTTCATCCCTTTCTGATAAATACCCATTAATGGCCTTAAGCATTCAATATGTGCACTTTGATGTCTTTGATCCGAGACTGTCCCATGGGATTTTGGGTAGTCCTCCGTTATTGTTCCAGTTGAAGCTGAAGTGGCATTCATGGAGGGTGAAATTATAAATTCTAGATTTGTAGTTTTTGTCTTTTTCAGTGAAGACTTCATAGAATTTTTTCAAAAGCATGGGTGTGAGTTTTATCAACGGCAGAAATGAAGTGCAAATGCACTCATTGTGTTCCTCTTAACAATAACGATAATTCAGTTGGTCATGTGGCTTTTGTGGCTGATTAAATTCATTTTTTTTCATCATACAAGTTTGTGTCGATATGATAGGAGAGGATTTCGTACTATTAGGTTGAGCAGTCCATTTCTTTGAGCAGAGAGTAGTTAAGGAGGTGCGAAGTTGTGCCTTAGTCAGTTGGTCATGTGGCTTTTGTTCCCACATCGCCTACCCACAAAATGTATGTTAGACCTTTAACAATAAAAATGATATGCAACCTCCCTTGAACAATTACTTAGTTGGGATTATGGGCTAACAAACCAACCTTGTTAGTTTAGACCAGCCCGGAGTAAGGCCACAGGCCGGTCCAGGCCGGGCTTTTGGTTGGGCCAGGCCAGGCCGGGTTTTCTATAAAAATTGGAGGCCTTTTAACAGCCTTCTAGGCCAGGCCGGCTTGGCCCGGGCTTTGACCAGGCCTAGGTTTGACCAGGCCGGGCTCAGGTCGGATCAAGGCCGGGCTACAGGCCACGGGCTTTTTGTGCACCACTATTTACAATTCATTCAATACTCACTCCATAAATTATTTAAAAAATTTTAAAAAAAAATATTTTACAATGGAATATAATTGATGAATTATACTCTCTTTTATAAATTATAAGATTATTATTAATTTAATATTTTGACTATTGGAACTATTAAATTTCAAAATTTCATTATTTAAGGAATGACTTAAATGCAAAGTCGACCACTGAATTTTTTTGATATTTGGGTATTGAGCCCCTTTCTTCCGATCAACGCAAACTGAGCCCCTTTCTATTTAAAAATTTAGACTTTGAACCCACAGCTGACGTGGCACACGTGGCCGGTGAGCATTACTGATGTGGCTTCTTTTGATTTTTTTCCACAAATTTTTCTTTGCAAGGATTTGAACTCACAACTTCACATTTGAAACTTTAGCTATATGACCACTAGAGCAACA